>CM040118.1:163001829-163601829 GCA_022559845.1 Amorphophallus konjac | reverse complement strand
ATGCTCAGGTCTATGCAGAACATAAGTCTGCGTATGAGGACTAACTGCCATGGGAAGTCCGAGTACTTTTGCTAGCTATAGCTGCTAAGGTCTGTGCATAACTTCTTATATGCATATCAATGTCTGTGCATAGTGTCTTATGTGCACGACAAGGTCTGTGCATCTTGTTGTTTTTAATTATACCTTGACTATGACTTATGATCACATAGTGTTTGACAAACTACTTTCTTTTTGCAGGGACTTAATTAAAATGAAGAAAGGCATTTTTTTGTCTCCTGCTCGTAAAAGATAAGTTGGACACACGATCCAAGACATTCCTCTACTAGAGAGCTTGACACGTGGAAAGAAGGAATCAGATCTGGATTGAAAATTGAGCGGGAAATGTGGCGACCACGCGCCCATCTCCTGGAGGAGATAAAAGGAGGGATCGATCGCTGAGTTGTTAAGGATGATAGTGCAGAAGAGAAAAAGTGTGAGCATCCAGCAAAAATTGAAAGAGAGAATATAGAAGATTCATGTGTGACGCTAATCAGTTCGAAGGAGAACGAATAGAATTGAGGAAGTGCAGTGCGTTGGAGTTCAGTGAGTGAGTGTGTTTTATGTTCCTGGTTCAAAACCAGAACCAGTCTGCTCAATCTAGAGCTACATTCGCTCAGTTCAGAGCTACATCCTCTAGTCTTCTTAGTTTTCCTCATTTGCTTTTACGAATCTTTGTTTGCTCAAGCTGTGTGTCAGCAGACTGTTAAAGCTGTGTGTCAGCGGTAGGCTAAGCTGTATTGCCCAGCAGCAGAGGAAGAATCCTCTGGTCAGCTTAAGCTGTAAGGCTCAACGTCTGTAGGGAACTTGTTCCCCAAAGTTTTGGATCAGCGGTAGCAAGCTGTAAAGCTCAACAGTGAAGCTTTACTCATTTGAGTAAGGGGTGACGTAGATCTCTGAAGGAGATCGAACCCCCTAAAATATCTTGTGTCTATGGTTGCAATTGTTTGTGTGATTGCTGCATTACTATCTGCTGAGTGATATTGATTTCTGCTTCTATCAACTAATCTCGGTAATTTTTAAGGGGTAAGATCTATTCACTCCCCTCTAGATCTCATACACCTGGTATCAGAGCCTAACTCTCTGTTAAAGGCTTCACATCCTAGAGAGGTTAGATATGGATTCTAGAGGGTTGACTGCTGAGGGTCACTCGACCACCAAGCCACCATACTTTGATGGTTCAAACTATTCTTATTAGAAAAGTAGAATGCAGGTTTTTCTGAGAGCCAAGGACTATGAGATATGAAAGATTGTTAGTAAAGGTCCTTTTGAACTTCCCCCTGATGAGGAAGTCTGGACTAAGGAACAAATCCCTAGATCCACCTTGAATTGGAGCACTGTAAATTCCATGCAGTGTGCTCTTCATGCCACCGAGTTTTCCAGAGTGTCTTCTTGCACTACTGCTAAGGAAATGTGGGATAAATTAGAGGTTATTTATGAGGGAACTTCTCAGGTAAGAGAAACCAAGGTTAATGTGCTAGTGACTGAGTACGAGGCCTTCAGAATGAAGCATGATGAGTCTATCTCAGAAATGTTTGCTCGGTTGATGGTAATCATCAACAGCTTATGGAGTTTGGGTAAAACTTACACTGAGTATGAATTAGTCAGGAAAATTCTGAGGTCCTTGACACATATCTGGCATACTAAGGCCACTGTCATGGAGGAGTCCAGGAACCTTGCTGCTACTACTGTGGATGAACTTATAGGCTCTCTCATGACATATGAGATAAATCTGAAGAATATTGAGGAGCCCGAGAAGAAAAGGAAACCCCTAGCACTTAAGGTTACTTCAAGTAACAAGGAATCATCCAGTGAGATTACCTCCAGCAGCTCTAGAGATGATCAAGATCCGTTTGCTATGCTGAAGAGGAGCTTTAGAAGAATTCTTAGACAGGAAAGGAATGGGAATAGAAGAAGACATTATTCAAGAAAGAAACATTCAAAACATAACTCCGACATTGCTAAGAAATCTGATGGAATTGTTTGTTATAACTGTAGGAAGTCAAGACATCTCAAAGCAGACTCTCCTGAACTGAAAGAAAAGGCGCATAGAAAGAAGTGCAACAAAAAGAAGGCCATGGTGAGTACCTGGAGCGAAGAGGAGGAGGAAAGTTAGAGTAGCTCTTCTGAAAGTGAGAAGGAAGATAGGATATGTCTCATGGCCAAAAGTGATGAAGAAAATAATGAGGTAATTTCTCCTTTCGACAATTTCTCTCATAGTGATTGGGAAGATGCATCTACTGAACTGCTTGAAAAATATGATGCAGTACGTAAAGAAAATAGGCATCTGAAAAAGAGAATTACTTCATTAGCTCAAGATACTACCTAAAGTGATAAAATTTCATGTTTGGAAATGGAAAATCTCAAAGTGAAAAACTCTCTTGAGGAAACTGAAAATGATAAGATTCCTATGAATGATCTGAAAACTGAAAATGAAGAACTGAAAAAGTCCATTGATGAGCTCAAACTAAAATTGCAAGAATGTAGAGACCAAACCAAAATAATCACTGAAAGATATGAGGTTGTCAATGGAGTGAATTCAGATCTGAAAAAGGTCATTGATAATTTGGAAAAAGAAAACCAAGAAAAATAGAAAACTCTAGAAAGAATGACACAGGGTTTAGAAAATCTTAATGCAATATTGGGAACTAGAGTTAATTTTAGGAAGTAAGGATTGGGCTTTAATCCATCTAATCAGAAAAGTTTTGATATCAGAACCATCCCTTTTATGGCTGAAAAGAGAACATCGCAGCCTTTAATAAAGATGACTTCTGAACAAATCCAGAAAGAAAAATAGATTGAAAATGTTAAGAAAACTAAGCCCAGTACCAAGGACAAGGGAAAAGAGAAGATGAAGATGTCTAAGGAATCATGTTCCTACACCACCACACCTCAGCTTCAATAGAAAGGTCAAGGCAATTTCAAACCTGCACTCACCTTTACTCATTCTGGGTTCAATGGATTTGGCACTTATGGTCTTAGTAGAGGAAACTCAGATGAATGTCCTTATCATAAATCTTCAACCCGTCATTCATTTCAAAACTCTCATCACCACTACTCTGATAGGAAAGGCCAAAGAAATGTCTATACTAGATCAAAGTTTAGACCTCATTCTTTGAATTCTTCTGTGCATCCCTGGCACAAAACTCCTAGAAGCCAGAGCTCTCATGGCTTTGCCAAATCCATGCCCAATCCGTCTAAAGTTCCCTATGCTCATGCTACATCCAATGTCCATTAGACTGGTAACTACCAAAGACAATTCCAGAATGAGCTTAAAAAGAAAAGTGGAACACCTCAGACCCAATTTCATAAAATTAGAGATAACAAGAAAAAACAGACCAAGCTGAATATCAAGAGCTCTACACATGCAGTGAAGAAACAAAATCAAATGTGGTTACCAAAACAACTTGTATCATGTTGGCATGAGATGAATGCTTATTTGGGGCCCAAACAGACTTGGGTTCCAAAATTTTCTTCTTGATTCTGCTTGCAGGTATGCCTGGCAGCTAGACAAAATAAGTGGTATCTTGATAGTGGCTGCTCGAGGCACATGACCGGGGACAAGGACAAATTCTACATGCTTGTTGAAAAGAGTGGTGGTCATGTTACTTTTGGAGGTAATACCAAGGGCAGAATTATTGGAACAGGTAATGTAGGTAAGAATTCTTCTTGCTGCATTGAGGAAGTTTTATTAGTTGAAGGACTTGCCCATAACCTGCTTAGTATTAGCCAGCTGTGTGATAAAGGGCATAAGGTTACATTTGACTCTCTTGCATGTACAATTTTTGAACTAAATTCTGAAACTGTTAAATTCATTGGTAAGAGGGTCAATAATATCTACATGGTAGATTTAGATAATGAAGCACATTCAAGTCTATGTCTCACAGTTAGCAAGGATGACATAGCCAGTCTTTGGCACCGCAGGCTGGGTCATGCTAGCTATACTGTACTGCACAAACTGAATAAACACAGCATGGTTAAAGGCCTCCGCGAAAACACTTTTAAGAAAAATGACAAAATCTGTGAAGTGTGTATTCAATGTAAGCAAACTAGGAAGTCTTTTAAACTTAGAACTGAAAGCATGTCTTCAAAACCATTTGAGCTAGTTCATATGGATTTATTTGGACCATCTAGATCAGCCAGCTTATCTGGTAAGAGATATAGCTATGTGTTGGTAGATGACTTCTCTAAATCTACATGGGTATTCTTCTTAGCACATAAACATGATGCATTTGCTGAATTTTAAGAGTTTTACTATAAAATAAATCATGATGGTGAGCACTCAATTCTGAATATATTGTCCGACCATGGTGGTGAGTTTGAAAACTCAAAATTTGATGACTTTTGCAAGAACAATGTAATCAACCACAAGTTCTCTTCTCCAAGGACTCCAGAGAAAAATGGAGTAGTAGAAAGGAGAAAAAAAACTTTAGTTGAAATGGCAAGGATGATGCTGGCAGAAGGTAACCTGCCTAGAAAGTTTTGGGCCGAGGCAGTGAACACATCATGTTATATCATCAACAGGGTCATGGTAAGACCTTCAACTCACAAAACTCCTTATGAAACTTTAAAAGGTAAGAAACCTTCAATAGCACATCTAAAGGTCTTTGGGTGCAAGTGTTTTATTCATGTAAATTCTAAGAGAGATATTGACAAATTCGAACCTAAAAGTGAACCTAGAATTTTTATAGGTTACTCTGAAAAAATCCAGAGCTTATAGAATTTGCAATCTGAACTCTAAAATTGTTGAAGAATCACCACATGTTATCTTTGACGAATTTTTAAATAATTCTAAAACTGATTTCTGCAGGGACAATTTTGATGATGATATTCTGGAGGATAAAGTAAAAGAAAATCCTGAACCAGCTGAAGGAGGTGAGACAAGTGGGTCTAGAGGTCAAGGGGAGGTAAATGTAGGAACATGTAATCATCTTATCAATATTAGAGTTCTTAGAGATCACCCTCTTGAAGATATTATTGGTAATTTGAATGAACCCCCTAGAACTAGAACACACTTTAGAATAAATAATGAATTAAATTCTTTTGCCCTAGTCTCACAGATAGAACCCAAGGACATAAATAGTGCTTTAAAAGATGAACATTGGATAAATGCCGTGCATGAGGAACTGAACCAATTTGAAAGGAACAAGGTATGGCACCTAGTTCCAAAACCTACTCATGGATCAATTATAGGCACTAAATGGGTTTTCAAAAATAAAATAGATGAGCGGGGAAAAAAAATTAGAAATAAAGCTAAACTGGTTGCACAAGGTTACAACCAAGAGTATGGGGTAGACTTTGAGGAGTCTTTTGCTCATGTCGCCAGGTTAGAAGCTATCAGAATTCTTCTAGCTTTTGCTTATAGTCTAGGAATAAAATTGTAGCAGATGGATGTTAAATCTACTTTTCTGAATGGTCTAATAAAGGATGATGTTTTTGTTAAACAACCTCCAGGCTTTGAATGTCTTGATTTCCCAGATCATGTGTATAAGTTAGACAGGGCATTATATGGGCTGAAACAAGCACCCAGGGCCTGGTATGACAGGCTGAGCTCCTTCCTCACTGGTAAGGGTTTTTCTAGAGGCGAAGTTGACCAGACACTATTCACAAAAGTAAGCAACAAAGATATTCTTGTTGCACAAATTTATGTAGATGATATAGTATTTGGTTCAACTAAACTAACCATGTGTGAGGAATTCTCTGCCTTTATGACAAATGAATTTGAGATGAGCCTAATGGGAGAATTGAAATTCTTTTTAGGTATGCAGGTTATTCAGACATCTGAAGAAAGCTTCATCAATCAGTCAAAATACATAAAGGACTTGCTGAAAAAGTATCAAATGGAAAATCTCAAGGCAATAACTGCACCCATGGGTACCTCAACCAGCCTTGATGGTGACCTAGAAGGTAAATCAGTAGATCAAAAGCTATACAGAGGTATGATCGGATCTCTTCTTTACCTTACAGCCTCTAGGCTTGATATTCAATTTTTTGTATGCTTGTGTGCTAGATTTTAGGATAGTCCCAAAGAGTCACATCTGAGTGCTGTTAAGAGGGTTTTTAGGTATCTATCAGGCACCCCAGAACTTGGACTTTGGTATCCTTCTAAGTGTGAGCCAGATCTCCTAGCCTACACTGATGCATATTATGCATGGTGTAGGGTAGATAGGAAAAGCACTAGTGGGTACTGTCACTACCTAGGTGGTTGTCTGGTGACATGGGCTTCTAAGAAGCAAGACACTCTTGCTCTATCTACAGCTGAAGCTGAATATGTTGCAGTTGGAAACTGTGCAACCCAGGTTCTCTGGATAAAACACCAACTTGTTGACTATCAGATAAAATTGGGATGCATTCCAATTTTATGTGATAATACTACTGTTATATCACTCACTAAAAATCTTGTTCATCATTCTAAGACTAAGCACATAGAAATCAAACACCACTTTCTTAGAGATGAGGTAAATAAAAATGAAATTGAATTGCATTTCGTTGAATCTGAAAAACAGATAGCTGATATATTTACTAAACCTCTGGGCAATGAAGATTTCAATTCCTAAGAAGAGAATTAGGTTTATGTAAATTTCAGCATGATAATTAATCTCAATTTCATTTTTGAATAAAGCTTCTGATATGATGTGTGAATTCATGTCTGTCTACCTTGGAATAAATCTACTGATCTGACTAAAATAAGCTCATGATTTGTCTGTCTAAAAATCCATGTTTGAATAAATAAGATTAGTTTCAATTCACTGAACTGCATAAATGACCTGATCTAGTTAAGAATGATTTCATGATTGACTGCTCATTACTTCTGAATAAAGGTTCAGACCTTGTCTTGTGAATGCTTGATTAACATCATACATTTGTTATCTTGATTTCAGTGGTATATCAAATGATATGAGATGGAAGGACAAATTCAGTTTGTCTGAAAATCCATACCATGTGTTGAGGATTAACCTTCACCTAGTACCCTGAATCAAGAGTTTGTCTTAGCACTGTATTTCATTTCATATCACATGTTTGTGTCTACAGTCTCATGTCTTATTGGACTTCACTATATGTTGTGCATAATCGCATCTGAATTTCTGTACAATCATGCATGCAGGACAGGTGATTGCACTGCATTCTACTTCATGATAGTATGTCTAAGAAATGCATGCATAACTGTGGTTGAATGATGCATATAGATAGGGGGAGCTTTCTAAGAATAAGAGAATCTCTATGCTTGCTGCAATATGCCAGGGGGAGTCTTGAGCATGTCTATCTATCTATGACTCAGATCTCTTCCACTCCAACCCTTTGAAGATCAGATTTTTTTCTCTCATACATCTTGCTGGTTCTGATACAAAATTTGTGAGCTCTCATATCATCATTCCATAACTTGAATTCTGACATTATGGCAGTCTGATAATAAGTTCAAATTTTTTAAGCAATAGAAATCAGACATCTTCTATTATATGAATCCTGCTTGATTCCTAAATAAACTGATGGTTTAAATTTTATAATCTTTAGAATCAAGAGACTGCATTCAGTAAATAGGAATGTTGATAAATGATAATCGCTCTCAACCCTTGTCTCATTACATACTTGATAAAGGTTTTCTTGTATCTGAAATCTGCTAAACAAATGAAATCTTGGTAGAGAAAACTGAGTTTGTGTATTGTCTTTAAACAAGTCTCTCTGAATAGTAAAAGGGGCAGTAAACCAATCGTATGAAAATCATAAATGGCAGAGCAATGACTATGTAAAACACCGAGAAACTGAGTGCTCTATCAAAGAAATGGAGAATACTTAGGTCATGAAGTTGCTCAGGTTATCTCTGAGAATATGATCAAAACTGTACGCACTGAGAAACTAAGTGCTCCATCAAAGAAATGGAGAACATTTATGTCATGAAGTGCAACAAGTAAAATACTGCTCCTAAAATAACATTTTAGAATTATCACATTGTTTAACCTCAATACATAACCTGGTCACTCGAAAAGATTATCATTGTTTTTCCGAGAGTAAGATACCATTAAACAATTTCTCGCACGATTAAGGTGATTATGGTTTATTGATATTATCAGGCACAACAAACTTATCCAATTAATGCAGTATATGAATTCTAATTTTTATCATATTTAAACTTGAATTCTATCAAGAATGCATTGTGTTGATTCATATATCTGAAGACTCGGAGCTTTGTAATGCTTAATTCTGAACTATTAAATAGGGTGTCAGTCATATTTATTCACTTTCTCTTCCACCTCTCTGATGATTTAGAAGGAGGATTCTTTCTGAGAGACATGTCTTCTGTGTTTACAAATAAAGGGGGAGTGTATATCAGTCATGGCCAAAAAGGGGGAGTACTTTTTTGAGATTGTTCTTTATCTACGCCCTTCCTATTTGCTGATGTCAAAGGGGGAGAGAGATATTTGTATTCTTGCAGGGGCATTTGGCATTTTGTTGCATTGGCATTTGGCATTTGCTTGCATTGCATGTTGAATGCTTTTCATCAAAATACATTTAATATAAACTGTTGCCATTATCAAAAAGGGGGAGATTGTTGTGTCTCCATAATTGATGATGTCTGGAGAAAAATTCTCTAACTCCTCTGGACATAATCTCTGTTAAGAATCTGTGTGTTTTGAATGATTGGCATCAGTTTAGTTAACTGTGTTGACTTTACTGTTGTCTTTGTGTTGACTCCTATAGCACTTCCTATTTTGATGAACTTGCTTTATTCAGATTGATTGGTAAGACATTTATGCATTTGGTAGTTAAAGCACTCTGCAAATAAGGTCTAACATGTATTGTATGGACGTGGTCATGCATTAGGTCGATGCTAGTCGAAGCACATTACATAAGATGTCGGTGCATGTTTAGTTTTCATGCACACAATGTCTGTGCACATATCACTAGAGTCGGTGCTAGTTGCATCTTCAGTAGATCGAAGGTCGGTGCATATATCATGCTGCGAGACCAAGTCAGTGCAAGTTTGCCTTAGTCAGTCATTGAGGTCGGTGCACATTTGTGCTTCTCATCATCAGCGTCGATGCACATTTGGTGATAGCCTTGTTAGGGTCGATGCATATTCTATCTTGTGCAAATGAAGTCGGTGCATGTTTTGCATTGCTCCAATATGAGCCGTTGCACAGTTAGTGTTAGTCCAGTTTGCGTCGGTGCACATCTTGTGTAAGCCACGCTAGAGTCGGTGCAAGATATACCTAAGCAGCATTGAGGTCAATGCAGTTTTACCCTATACATGTTATAAGGTCTGTGCATGCTTAGTTCTATGCGCAACATAAGTCTGCGTATGAGGATTGACTGCCATGGGAAGTCCGAGTACTTTTGCTAGCCATATTGCTAAGGTCTGTGCATAACTTCTTATATGTATATCAATGTCTGTGCATACTATCTTATGTGCATGACAAGGTCTGTGCATCTTGTTATTTTTAACTATACCTTGACCATGACTTATGATCACATAGTGTTTGACAAATTGCTTTCTTTTTGCAGGGACTTAATTAAAACGAAGAAAGGCACTTTTTTGTCTCCTGCTCGTAAAAGATAAGTTGGACACGTGATCCAAGACATTCCTCTACTGGAGAGCTTGACACGTGGAAAGAAGGAATCAGATCTCGATTGAAAATTGAGCAGGAAATGTGGCAACCACGCGCCCATCTCCTGGAGGAGATAAAAGGAGGGATCGATCGCTGAGTTGTTAAGGATGATAGTGCAGAAGAGAAAAAGTGTGAGCATCAAGCGAAAACTGAAAGAGAGAATAGAGAAGATTCATGTGTGAGGCTAATCAGTTTGAAGGAGAAAGAATAGAATTGAGGAAGAGTAGTGGGTTGGAGTTTAGTGAGTGAGTGTGTTTTATGTTCCTGGTTCCTGGTTCAAAACCAGAACCAGTCTGCTCAATTTAGAGCTACATTTGCTCAGTTCGAAGCTACATCCTCCAGTCTTCTTAGTTTTCCTCATTGGCATTTATGAATCTTTGTTTGCTCAAACTGTGTGTCAGCGGACTATTAAAGCTGTGTGTCAGCGGTAGGCTAAGCTATATTGCCCAGCAGTAGAGGAAGAATCCTTTGGTTGGCTTAAGCTGTAAGGCTCAGCGTCTATAGGGAACTTGTTCCCCAAAGCTGTGGATCAGCGGTAGCAAGCTGTAAAGCTCAGCAGTGAAGCCTTACTCATTTGAGTAAGGGGTGGACGTAGATCTCTGAAGGAGATCGAACCACCTAAAATATCTTGTGTCCGTGGTCGCAATTGCTTGTGTGATTGCTACATTACTATATGCTGATTGATATTGATTTCTTAGCTGATATATTTGTGATCACCTTAGCTATTGAGATTCGATAAATTTTGTATTCTGCTTCTATCAACTAATCTCGATAATTTTAAAGGGGTAAGATCTATTCACCCCCCTCTAGATCTCCTACAAGAAGTAGAGCTCACTTAAGAATTGAAAATGAATTGAAATCTTTTGCTTTAGTATGTCAGATAGAACCAAAGAACATAGATAGTGCCCTTCAGGATGATAATTGGATTAATGTCATGCATGATGAACTTAGTCAACTTGATAGGAACAAGGTCTGGCACTTAGTTCCTAAACCCTCTCATGGCCACATAATAGGCACTAAATGGGTCTTTCAGAATAAAATTGATGAGCAAGGTAAAATTGTTAGAAATAAGGCTAGGCTGGTTGCTGAGGGGTACAACCAAGAGTTTGGTATTGACTTTGAAGAGTCTTTTGCCCCTGTAGCTAGGCTAGAAGCCATTAGGATTCTTTTGGCCACTGCATGCAGTCCAGGAATAACTCTACAACAGATAGATGTCAAATCTACTTTTCTAAATGGTGAAATAAAAGAGGATGTATATATAAAGCAACCCCCTGGGTTTGAGTGTCTTAAATTTCTTGACCATGTTTATAAACTTGATAAGGCACTCTATGGATTAAAGAAAGCTCCCCGAGCATGGTATGCCGGACTGAGCAAGTTCCTAACAGAAAATGGATTCTCCAGAGGTAAGGTTGACCAAACATTATTCACAAAGGTATGTGAAAAAGAAATTTAGATCATTCAAATTTGTGTAGATGATATAGTGTTTGGATCAACAAATTTATCCATGTGTGAGGAATTCTCAGCTTCAATGACTAGTGAATTTGAGATGAGCTCAATGGGAGAGCTAAAATTTTTCCTTGGGTTGCAGGTCTGTAAGACCAAAGAAGGAACATTTATAACTCAAGAGAAATATATCAAGGATATTTTGAAGAAATTCAAGATGGAGAACCTCAAAGCAATAATCGCACCAATGGGAACATCTACCAGCCTTGATTCTGACTCTGAAGGTAAAATGGTAGACCCCAAGCTATACAAAGGTATGATTGGATCCTTGCTATACCTTACTACTTCTCGACTTGATATTCAATTTTCAAAATGTTTGTGTGCTAGATTTCAAGCATGTCCTAAGGAATCACATTTAATAGCTGTGAAACGGATTTTTAGGTATCTGTCTGGCACCCTAGACTTAGGCTTATGGTATCCTGCTAAGTGTGAGCTAGACCTTATAGCTTACTCAGATGCAGACTATGTCGGGTGTAGGATTGATAGGAAAAGTACTAGTAGATATTGTCAATTTCTAGGTGGGTGTCTAGTGTCTTGGGCATCTAAGAAACAACACAATGTTGTCTTATCCACTACTGAGGCAGAGTATGTGGCTGCAGGTAACTGTGCTGCCCAAGTCCTCTAGATTAAACACCAATTAATTGACTATCTTATCAATCTTGGTTGCATTACGATTTTTTGTGATAACACAAGTGCCATCTCTTAACTAAAAATCATGTTCACCATTCTAGGACTAAACACATTGAAATCAAACATCACTTCCTTAGAGATGAAATTAATAAAAAGGAGATTAAGCTTGAATTTATTGAATTTGAAAGACAAATTGTTGACATTTTTACAAAACCACTTGGAAATGAAAGATTTAAGCTTTTAAGAAGAGAACTTGGTCTTTGTAAATTCTTAGCATGAATGCTCATTTAGATTAATTTTATATGATACTCGTTCTTCAACGGATCTTTACCAGTATTAAAATATAATTAATTTCATGATTTTAGGAGATTTTTAGGGTTTTATTGGGCCTAGTTAATTGGGTTTTGTGTATATATATAAGCTTATTAGAAATTAAAAGCGGCATATGCATAATTTTGCTTGATTGGGGGTTTAGAATGCCAATAAAGGTTAAAAATAAAAAAAATAATATTCTAATCATTTTTTTACCAAATCGATCTCCCCCCCTCTCCCTTAATTTCCTCTCCCCCCCCCCCTCTTTTTTACCCGAGACCCGCGGGCGCTCAGGGAAGGCCGCGAACGGCCATCCCGTCTCCCCTCTCCCTCTTCTCGGTGCAACGATCGGACGGCCACGGCGGAGGAATGGTGGCCTCGCCGGGGAGCCGACATGAGTGAGGACGCGGTGGCCCCATCGATGGACCCGCGGAACCCCGGAACGCCCGCACGAACCGGCGGAACCCCCCCTATCGCCCTTTCTCTTTCTCGACGTGCCCGCGATGAACCGACGGCAAGCGGAAGAGCCAGAGCCTCACCGGCGAGCCTACAAGGGGAGCCACAGCGGCGGCGCCCTCGTCGAAGCCGAACCCCGGCATGGAGGGACGAACCCACGGCGGAAGACGGCGGCTCTCTCCCTCCCTTCTCGCAGTGAATCGGCACCCTCGGCTCAAATACGGTGGAGGGACGGCCTCCTAGCCTCTTTTGGAGCGACGAAGAACGCGGAGGCATCAACCCCGGTCGAACTGTGAAGTGGTGAGACGGCCAGGAAAGGGCGAACCGCGGCGCGTCCCTCGGCTTGCATGCGGTCGGAAAGGAGCTTTCGGCACGATTGAGGTAGGGGGATCGATGCCCTAGCCCGTTAAATTGTTCCTAATGCATGCCCATCATCGCTGAGTTCATAGACTATAAACTGAGGCATGCCCATCGTCGCTGAGTTCATAGACTATAAACTGTCGCATGCCCATCGTTGCTGAGTTCATAGATGATAAATTATTATATTAAGATGATGAATTGCCAGGGAACATGATGAAAATAATAATTCTCGTCGATTTAGGTCGACCGGGAAGAGATCCCGTTATGATTCCCGTGGATCCGGTTCTTCGGTAAGGACCATGTTTATATTATTTCAAATTTTGTAACGGTCCGCCATAACCCGTTTATTGACCCGGGCGTCAAACATCTCAACCGCTTAAATATTTTAAATTTGAATGGCGATAGAAATTCCACGGCTAGTCCATTTAGCAACACGCTACGATTCGTTGTTCAACTGCCTAAGACTATAGCGGCTCTAGTCCAACTGCTTGTTCTTTAATTAATATGTGTTCGTTTAATTATGCATTTAATATCGCATCTTCGCCATGTGTAGGCTATTTTATAAACTGGGGTGGTTTTCATTTAACCGCTATTTCTTGCAGCATTTTAATTCAATCAAGTTCAATTAATTATGCGTTCTGTATTGCATAATTGCCATTTTAGCATAATCAGTTATTTATGCATTTAATTATTAAATAATTTCCATCATAGCATATTCAATTATTCATGCATTTAATTAATGAATAATTACTATTTTAGTATATTCAATCAGTTATGCATTTAATTTTTCATATTTGCCATGTTTAATTATTATCATAAATTATGGCATGTTTTTAGATCCCAATAGAGTCATATTCTCTTTCGTAGTGATAGAACCACCAGTCGTAGCCCGACGACTTTTAGTGTTGATCCCACCCGGGAGAGGTGGCGGGGTATCCCAGTTTACGATTTTTAAGCTAGTTTCCGTGGGCCCCTACTTTACAGTAGCGTCCTACTGGGGGAGGGAAACTAGCTAGAGGCCTGGCTCTAGGCACGAGCCAGTGTGTGCACACGTGGTCAGAGACTTGGACTGACACTGATAAGTGTTACTCTGACTAGTTACTTGTTCTGGTACTGTTACGTGGCTCGCTTGCTATGATCAGGCTTGCGTAGATGCTTGAGACGCAGTGTAAGCCGTCAGTGGACGCATCTGGTTTCTTCTTCTGGTGGATCTTCTCTCCTTCTCTCTCTTGTCACTTGGGAATGACTGAGTTGTTATTCTATTGGTAGATTT
Organism: Amorphophallus konjac; assembly: GCA_022559845.1. Taxonomy (NCBI): domain Eukaryota; kingdom Viridiplantae; phylum Streptophyta; class Magnoliopsida; order Alismatales; family Araceae; genus Amorphophallus; species Amorphophallus konjac. The sequence goes on along the minus strand of CM040118.1, from coordinate 163,587,654 downwards.
CAAGTACTCACATTTGAATTAAATTGGCATATTAGTTAGCTATTTATAAACTATTTAGTTAGTTTTACAGCTTTATTAAATTGTCATTTATTTATGCCAATGCATGCTTTACTGCTTTCCTTTAGTTAGTTGCGAGTTAGGGATCCCTGTGAACCTTACTGAGTCTCTATTGTGAGACTCACCCCTTCCTTTTACAGGTGAGGCGGAGCAACCAGCTACAGGATTCTCTCGTGCTTTTGGTGAAAAGTCTTAGTTTCAGCAGTGGTCTGTCAGTGGTCGGTTAGTTGTAAGTTTGTCTTTTGTTTCCTTTTGGCCGGGGTATGCCCCATGTAGTTATTTATTATGACCATTGTACAGTGTGGGACTGGTGATATATGGATCTGGACTACTTGTATAAATTTATCACTCTGATATATTTAATTGCTTCCGTTTAAAGTTCAAATGAATGCTTTAATTAATATTGCGCGTGTAATTTCTACTCATTATGCATCCCCTCGACAAACACTCACTAACCCTTACGGGGCCTCATCAGCCTCTTGGGTGGCTTCCCCGAGCTCTTGGTATCGATAAATCGATGATATCAGGTTATCAATATCCGGATCTCCTGGGTCGTCACAGTTGGTATCAGAGCGGTGTTGAGGATTTGTATAAGCAATTGAAATTGCATTAGTCCAGAACAAGTCCATGTGAGTCTACTACTGCTGGCTTAGGATGTTTTCCGTGATTACTGATAGGATTTCTGCTATTGCGTGTTTTCTTCTAGATTAAAATGTCGCCTCGTAAAAGGGCACGTGTCCCGAGGGAAGGAAGTGGTACTTCTCCTCCGGCTAATGTGCCAGCTCCAATTCAAGCCGATCCTGCTCCTCAAGCTGATTAACCTCCTGGTGGCCATGGCAGAGCTTTCAAAGAATTTTTGTTGTTCCACCCACCGACTTATGAAGGACAGGGAGATCCTGATGTAGCCAGAGTGTGGCTTGATGCAACCGAGCATGTATTCCATTCTATGGAGTGCACGGAGGATGAAAAAGTCATGCTGGCTACTTTTCAACTCCAAGGAGTAGCACTCACGTGGTGGACCACGGAGTGGGAGGTTGCTTTCAGATCCCGTCCGCTTCGTCAGATCACATGGCGGGAGTTTGTTACGACCTTTGAGCGCACTTTCAGTCTAGCTTACCTCAGAATGGAAAAGATGCATACATTTATGGAGCTAGCTCAAGGCCATATGACTGTGCTGGAATATTAGAGTAAGTTCATGGAATTGGGTCGGTATGCGCCCCATATTCTTGCTGATGAAGGCTTAAAGGCTGAGCAATTTCTGCGTGGGTTGAAAGCGGAATTAAGGCAGCCTCTGATTGCAACCCGAGTGGCAGAGATGGACGTAGATTATCAGGCAGTTGCGGCTTTAGAGCTTGACATGGCAAGATCCCGAGGGCATCTTCCATTTGACTCGGTCCAGCCGAGTGTGCAGCATCAACAGTTCAGTCAGCCATCTATGGCAAGAGTTCCATCTACTGTACCTGCTGCCAGTGGCATTTCTTCTTTTGAACCCAAGTTCAAGAAGTCTAAGAAGCGGTATGAACAACAAGCATCTTCTGATCCCGAGCAACAACAATCAGCACCTTCTTTCCAGCGTCAGGGATCAATGGCTAGTCAGCTGAGACCGTGTCCGAGGTGTGGTGGTTATCATCTGGGCAAGCCGTGTTCGATGCCAGTGATTTGTTTCCGTTGTGATCAACCGGGGCATGTGGTTCGAGATTGTCCTCTGAGGCCGCAACCGATGCAGTTTTCTCAGTTTTCTCAACCACAGCCGTTTCAGTACAGACCTCCTCCACCACCTCAACCTCAGCAATATTATTCGCAAACTTCAGTGTCTTCTTCCCAGCAATCTACCATAGCGGGCACGAAGCAAAAAGGGAAGGTTTCTCATATTACTCGTGCTAAAGCTGTGGCATCACATCTCGTGGAAGGTACGATTATGATTTATTGCCATGCAGCTCGTGTTTTGTTTGATTCATGTGTTTCTTAATCATTTCTTTCTAAAGACTATGATTTCTTTCAGTTCGCTCCTTGTTCTTCCTTTTAAATTTCGAGGATAAAATTTTTATTAGGAGGGAGGGACTGTGAGACCCGTTCTTTAACGGATCTTTACCAATATTAAAATGGAATTAATTTCATGAATTTAGGAGATTTTTAGGGTTTTATTGGGCCTAGTTAATTGTGTTTTGTGTATATATATAAGCTTGTTAGAAATTAAAAGGGGCATATGTATAATTTCACTTAATTGGGGGTTTAAAATGCAAATAAAGGTTAAAAATAAATAAAAATAATATTCTAATCATTTTTTTTACCCAATCGATCTCCCCCCCTCTCTTTTACTTTCCTCTTCCCCCCACTTTTTCACCCGAGACCCGCAGGTGCTCAGGGAAGGCCGTGAACAGCGATCCCGTCTCCCCTCTCACTCTTCTCGGCGCGGCGATCGGACGGCCACGGCGGAGGAATGGCGGCCTCGCCGGCGAGTCGGCAGGAGTGAGGACGCGGTGGCGCCATCGACGGAGCCGCGGAACCCCCGAATGCCCGCACGAACCGACGAAACCTCCCCTCTCGCCCTTTCTCTTTCTCTGTGCGCCTGGGACGAACCGACGGCCGGTGGAGGAGCCGGAGCCTCACCGGCCAGCCTACAAGGGGAGCCACCGCGGGGGCGCCCTCGTCGAAGCCGAACCCCTGCGTGGAGGGACGAACCCGCGGCAGAAGACGGCGACTCTCTCCCTCCCTTCTCACGGCGAATCGGCACCCTCAGCTTAAATACGGTGGAGGGATGGCCTCCTAGCCTCGTTTGGAGCAACGAAGAACACAGAGGCATCAACTCGGGTCAAATTGTGAAGTGGAGAGACGGCCGGGAAAGGGCGAACCGCGGCACGTCCCTCGGCTTGCATGCGGTCAGAAAGGAGCTTTCGACATGATTGAGGTAGGGGGATCGATGCCCTAGCCCGTTAAAATTATTCCTAATGCATTGCCATCGTCGCTGAGTTCATAGACTATAAACTATCGCATGCCCATCGTCGCTGAGTTCATAGACTATAAACTGTCATATGCCCATCGTTGCTGAGTTCATAGATGATAAATTGTTATATTAAGATGATGGATTGGCAAGGAACAGGTTGAAAATAATAATTCCCATCGATTTGGGTCGACAGGGAAGTTATCCGGTTATGATTCCCGTGGATCCGGTTCTTCGGTAAGGACCATGTTTATATTATTACAAATTTTGTAACGGTCCGCCATAACCCGTTTATTGACCCAGGCGGTTGACATCTCAACTACGTAAATATTTTAAATTTGAATGACGGTAGAAATTCCACGGCTAGTCCGTTTAGCAACACGTTGCAGTTCGTTGTTCAACCGCCTAAGACTATAGCGGCTCTAGTCCAACCGCTTGTTCTATAATTAATATGTGTTCGTTTAATTATGCATTTAATATCGCATCTTCGCCATGTGTAGGTTATTTTATAAACTGGGGTGGTTTTCATTTAACCGTTATTTCTTGCAGCATTTTAATTCAATCAAGTTCAATTAATTATGCATTCTGCATTGCGTAATTGCCATTTTAGCATAATCAATTATTTATGTATTTAATTATTGAACAATTGCCATCTTAGCATATTCAATTATTCATGCATTTAATTAATGAATAATTACCATTTTAGTATATTCAATCAGTTATGCATTTAATTTTACATATTTGCCATGTTTAATTGTTATCATAAATTATGGCATATTTTTAGATCCCAATAGAGTCATATTCTCTTTCGTAGTGATGGAACCACCAGTCGTAGCCTGATAACTTTTAGTGTTTTTCCCACCCGGGAGAGGTGGCGCGGTATCCCAATTTACGGTTTTTAAACTAGTTTCCGTGGGACCCTGCTTTATACTAGCGTCCTACTGGGGGGAAACTAGCTAGAGGCCTAGCTCTAAGCACGAGCCAGTGTGTGCACACGTGGTCAGAGACTTGGACTGACACTGATGAGTGTTGCTCTGACTAGTTACTTATTCTGGTACTGTTACGCGTCTCGCTTGCTATGATCAGGCTTGCGTAGATGCTTGAGACGCAGTGTAAGCCGTCAGTGGATGCATCTGGTTTCTTCTTCTAGTGGATCTCCTCTCCTTCTCTCTCTTGTCACTTGGGAATGATTGAGTTGTTATTCTATAGGTAGATTTTGAGTACTCGCATCTTAATTAAATTGGCATATTAGTTAGCTGTTTATAAACTGTTTAGTTAGTTTTACAGCTTCATTAAATTGTCATTTACTTATGCCAATGCATGCTTTACTGCTTTCCTTTAGTTATTTCCGAGTTAGGGATCCCTGTGAACCCTACTGAGTCTCTATTGTGAGACTCACCCCTTCCTTTTACAGGTGAGGCGGAGCAACCAGCTACAGGATTCTCTCGTGCTTTTGGTGAAAAGTCTTAGTTTCAGCAGTGGTCTGTCAGTGGTCGGTTAGTTGTAAGTTTGTCTTTTGTTTCCTTTTGGCCGGGGTATGCCCCATGTAGTTATTTATTTTGACCATTGTACAGTGTGGGACTGGTGATATATGGATCTGGACTACTTGTATAAATTTATCACTCTGATATATTTAATTGCTTCCATTTAAAGTTCAAATAAATGCTTTAATTAATATTGTGCGTGTAATTTCTATTAGTTATGCATCCCCTCGACAAACACTCACTAACCCTTACGGGGCCTCATCAGCCTCTTGGGTGGCTTCCCCGAGCTCTTGGTGTCGATAAATCGATGATATCGGGTTATCGGTATCCGGATCTCCTGGGTCGTCACATTTTATCTCCTGGATGCTTCTGGTGTAATATGAGTCACTGAATGTCTGTTTACTGCACTTCATGGTTGACCCATAGGTATATCAAATGGAAGATGGGGGAAGGACAGATCTTTTCTATCTGGAAACCCACTCTATGCGTAGAGGGTAGTCCTTCGCCTAGTACCATGGGTCAATTCACATATGTCTAGGGTAGGTTAGTGCCTTTCTCATACATATCTGAAACCTCACGAACACAGTCAGGTGGAGTTTGTGCATTCTCATATCATCCCTATAATTCCACTTCATGCATCTTAATTTCATCTCATACATTTTGATAGGGGGAGGTTAGAATAATTCTTTAGTGATTGAATAGATCACTGCTCAAAAATGTCGACTTTCAGTGTCGACTCCTTTGAAAACTCACTCTGTCTGATATACTCTCCATTTATCTGATCTATTCTCATTCTTGTCATCAGTATCTGAACATTTCTTGGAATCATTTGTTGAATCTGATCAAATGACAACCTGATAGACATGTTCATTAATCCAAGCTGCTGAAATCAGAAAGCTTCTCTTATAAGAAACAGTAATGAACCCTGAATGAATTGTTGGTTTAAACTTAATGATCTTTAGAGACTAAAAACCAAACTCAATGAAGAAGGACTGTGGAATATATTCTAATAGTTCTTAACCATTCTGTGCATGTCATGTTTAATTGAGTCTTTCAGAATCTAAATTTATCTAGACTCAGGTTTAATTAGTTGAGAAGACCTAAGAACACGTATTGTTCTTAAATAACACCTTCTAAAAATCAAATGGACAGATGTGTCAAAATGATAAATCATATACTCTAAAGGTAAAGCAATGATTGAATGCACTGAGAAACTGGGTACTTCATCAATGAAATGGAGAAAAACTCATGTCATGAAGTGCTTCAATTTATCTTTGTTCAGAAAATAAAAGGTTAGTCCTACTGACTAACTAGGGGTACTAGCGTCTGATAAACGTGTACCCTTACGGAAAAAGATGAAAACTATACCTGCGAGAGAATAGTAGATCTTGCTAAGTAACTAGGGGTACTAGCGTCTTATAAACGTCTACTGTTATGTAAAAAGAAAAAATTATACTTGACTGTTCTAAAGCAGTAAAGAAAAGAAATACATGAAATCGTCCCTGCTCCTCTGAAAATTAATTCGAAACTGTGGAGTTTGTTTAATCTCAATACAAGTTCTGGTCTATCCTGATGATGCCTTGAGGCTTAGATAAATGAGATAAAGTAAGACATAAGCTGACATGTCCCATGTGCTCCTGGTTTATTACTATTAAAAGCTTATACAAACTAGTTCTCACAGAGTGAAGTGGCTAGTCTCTCACTTTCATAATTCTTTAAACCACATAATTTCAGGAATGCACTATCTGCTCTCTTATACTAGAATAATCTGTGCTTTACTTGCTTGGTTACTGAAAAGCCTAAATAGTTTGTCACATCAGATTTCTTCTTCATTATGGTACTCATCTTAATATCTTCCTACTATCCTTTCTGCTAATAGCAAAGGGGGAGAGATTTTGATGTTGATAAGTCTTTTGGTGTTGTTGGGGAGAGAGAGATTTTGATGGGGAAAGTGTTTTGCATTTGCATCTCTTGAATTTTGCTGTGTGAATACTATGTGTATATTACTGTGAGCATAATTCTTGACTCTTATTAAAATCATTATTGACATCAAAATGTAAACGTGTTGCCATCATCAAAAAGGGGGAGAATGTTGTGGGAGCTTGTGTGGGATAATATATTTCATGTCATGTCTCCTTTGACTTAATTCTCTGAGTTTAGTTTCCTATTTTGTTTTGATGATTGGCAACAATACATTTTGTTTTTCAACCCTTGCATTTTGATAAATAATGATGTTCAACACTGTTAGCATTTCAGAACTTCATAAACATGCATTTCATACTAAGGTCGGTGCATGATAGACTTTGTTCATAATAAAGGTCAATGCACAGTTCATGGTAAGCAGAGGCAAGGTCGGTGCACATCATCTCTTAGTCTGCTAAAGTCGGTGCAGATCTTATAGCACACATTTAAGGTCGGTGCACATCTTGTATGAGTCTATACAAGGTTGGTTCACGTCTTTGTAGAAGTCAGAATTTGCCATGCGTATCTAAGGTCGGTGTACATCCGTCTTAGTCAGTGATAGAGTCTGTGCACGTCTTCATTGTGCTTGCATATAGTCGGTGCATGTCTCTGTAGAAACAAGCTTGCATATAGTCGGTGCACGTTTCTGTAGAAACGCACATAAAGTCGGTGCAGGTTTTCCATTGTACACTTAAAGGTCGGTGCATATTTCACTCATCGCATACATATAGATCAGTGCATATTCTTGTAGCTTGTTCATAAAGATCGGTGCACGGTTTGTGTTGTGCATGTAAAGTCAGTACAGTTCTTGCATTATGCATATATCGATCAGTGCACATTTACCTTGTGACTATACAAGGTCGGTGCACACTTGCATTAAGTATACACAAGGTCTGTGCACATCTATCTTATGCCCTTACAAGGTCCGTGCACATTCATACGTAACGTTGAACCAAGTCGGTGTACATTTCTTTTACTACACATCTTGGTTAGCGCTCATCTGTACTTTACTCAGTACACATGTGCTGGCGATAGCACAAAAGGTCGGTGCAAATTTGCTAGCCACATCAGAGCCCTTGCGCTTAGGGTATGATCGTTTGTGCACACGTCTGGTTAGGCTATCTTATTGCACTGATATTTAGTCTTCTGTCACATAATTACAAGGTGTTTGATGAAATGTCTTTTAATTTACTGACATGGACTTTACCATAAAAAGGACCAAGGGAACCAGGATAAGATGCTCGTGAAACTTAAGTGAAGCACGTGGCCCTGGATCTCTCTATGCTTATGATTGAGCACGTGATCCAGGGCATTTGCGTCCAGAGGATTCTGCCACATGGAGCAGGTCATTCATCTACACTTGATGCGTGTCCTCTTCGATAAGGCGGGAACGAGCTCTCCACATGTCCAATGCGTGAGCTCATGGGTCCCCAGAGGCTAATGCCATATAAAGCCCTTCTGGTAATCTAAGAAGCATAAAGAGGCAAAGGCGGCAAGAGGCGCACAGATCGAGAGAGAGTGGCATCTGAAGAAGGAGAGAAGTAGTCTTCGAAGCCGAAGAGAGCAGAGAGCTGAGAGGTGAAGCCATAAGGAGAGCCTGTCGTGAAGGAAAGCAGAGTATCATAAGGTTGAGAGAAGAGAGCTGGTGTGAGTGTCAGTCTCTGTAATTGACTCGTGGATCAAATCCAGAGTCAATCTGCTCTTTGTTTCCATTTTAATTCCTGAATTTCTTTAAGCTGTGTCAACGGGCGAGGGTAAATTGTCAGACAGCGAAGCTGTAAAGCTCAGCGGTAGTAAGCTGTAAGGCTCAGCTGTCTGGGATCATTTCCCCAAAGCTGTGGATCAGCGGTGTGTAAGGATTTATTTCCCGAAGCTGTGGATCAGCGGATCGAAGGTGTGAATCAGTAGTAAGTCACACTTAGTCTAAATGTGGGGTGGATGTAGGTGAAAATCGAACCACCTAAAATTCCTGGTGTTCTATGTGATTGGTTTGTGCTTTAGGGTGCTTACAGCTTATGTCTGCTCGGTGTTTAGATGAATGCTTGGGAGCGTTTAAGAGAAACGTGTTTTCACTTGTTAACGTTGCTATCCGAGATTGTTGCTAATGCTTTTCATCCAGTAGGTATATCAAAAGGCGTGGTTGAATGGATAAGCTACACTTATCTGGAATTCCACCTCTTGCGTGAAGTTAGCCTCCGCCATCGTACTATACCTGGGTGTTTGGCTGACTGTTGAGTGCAATCATATGATCTCTTCAAATATTGCTGAAATTCATCTCTTACAGTATTTGGGGATTCTATCTGACATTTTATAGTAATATTTCAAACTATTTTTGAGCATTGCCCTTCGTGCATACTTGTTAGCATGCTTAGATGTTCTTACTTCTTCTCTATGTCTGCTACTGTCTAAATCTGGTTATAGATTCTTATATCTGTGATTAGTGCATCTGATAGCTTCGTAGCAGAACCTTTAATTCCACCCTTAATTTTTGTTAGTGTTTTTAAGGGGTAGATCTATTCACCCCTCTCTAGATCTTAGCGTCCATCCGTTCCAACATGTGGTATCAGAGCCGAACTCTCCGTTAGGGCTTCACATCCCGGAGAGATTAGATATGGATGTTAAAGGTGTAGTCACTGAGGGTCACTCAACTAGCAAGCCACCATTCTTTAATGGTTGCAATTATGCTTACTGGAAGAATAGGATGCAGGTTTTTCTCCGTGCTAAGGACTACGAGATCTGGAAGGTTGTTAGTAAGGGTCCATTTGATTTACCTCCAGATGAAGAATTCTGGACTAAGGAGCATATCCGAAAGTCCACTTTGAACTGGGGTGCCATTAATGCTATACAATGTGCACTCCATCCCACCGAATTCTCCAGAGTTTCCTCCTGTACCACCGCTAAGGAGATTTGGGATAAGTTACAGATCATGTATGAAGGGACGTCTCAGGTTAGAGAGACGAAGGCAAATATGTTAGTCTCTGAGTATGAGGCTTTCAAAATGAAGCCTGAAGAGTCCATATCCGAAATGTATGTGCGGCTGAATGTGATCACTAATAGCTTGAGAAGTCTAGGAAAGACCTACAGTGAGTATGAGCTTGTTAGGAAGATTCTAAGATTCTTGACACCCATTTGGCATACAAAGGCCACTGTAGTGGAGGAGTCTAGGAACGTAGCTACAACCATTGTAGATGAGCTCATCGGTTCTCTCATGACATATGAGTTGAACCTAAAGTAGGTTGATGAGTCTGAGAAGAGAAGAAAACCCCTAGCTCTCAAAGTCAATTCTAGCAAAGGGTCATCTAGTGAGTACAGCTGCACTAGTTCTGAGGAGGATCGGGATGAGTTTGCTATGATGACCAGGAAGTTCAAGAAATTCTGAGGAAAGAAGGGAAAGGGCTAAGAAGAAAGTATTTCTCTGGAAAAAGATAGTCCAAACACAAATCTGAACCTGCAAAGAAAACTGATGCCATTGTTTGCTACAATTGTAGGAAAGCAGGACATCTCAAGGCGGATTGTCTAGAACTCAAGGACAAGCAGCCCAGGTGGAAGACCAAAAAAGAAAAACTATGGTTAGCACCTGGAGCGATGAAGATGAAGGAAGTCAGAGCAGCTCCTCTGACAGTGAGAAAGAAGACCGGATATGCTTGATGGCGAAAAGTGATGATGAGGTAATTTCCCCATTTGACAATTTTACACAGAATGAATGGGAGGATGTTTACGCCGAAATTTTGAAAAAATATGAAGACATGCGTAGGGAGAACAGACACTTAAAAATAAAGTGAATTCATTAGCTAATGATACTTCTTTATCTGATAAGATTGCTTGTTTACAAATTAAAAACTTAGAACTGAAAAACTCCCTTAATGAAGCTGAATGTAGTAAAATCATGTTAGTTGATTTCAATAAGGAAAATGAGAATTTGAAGAACACTATCGATGAACTCAAAATGAAAATCCTTGCTTTTCAGGAAGAAAGAAAAATTGCCACTGAAAAATATGATGCTATCAATGGTGTAAATACTGAACCGAGAAAGACAATAGAAAATTTAGAAAAAGAAAACAAAGACAAACAAAACTCCCTTGAAGGCATGACACAAGGTGCAGAAAATCTGAATGCCATCTTGGGAACAAAAGGAAATTTCATAAAGGAAGGTTTGAGTTTCATCCCAACTAATAAGAAGAGGTTTGACATGAGAACTATCTCCTTTGTGGCAGAAAAGGGGACATTTCAACCCCTGATAAAAATGATTTCTGGAGAAAGTCAGAAAAAGAACAAAACAAAAAGTATTGAGAAAACTAAGCCCAGTGCCAAGGACAAGGGCAAAAGGAAGATAAAGGTGTCTAGGGAATCATGCTCATACACTCCCATGCCTAAAACCAATGGACAGGTTAGGGGTCAGACTTCTGGAGCTAGAGTTCAAGGAAGCCCCAAGACCAAAATAGACCAATATCCACAGATGCATTATTTTACTTCATCTGGGTACAAGTCCTCTAGGAATCAAGGGCCGAGTAGAAGAACCTCAAGTCAAGGCTACTACAATACAGTTCCTACCTACCCTACATTTCACAGCACTTATCATCATAACTTTGGAAAGGGAGGTCTAGGTAGTTTCTACAAGAGGCCAATGCAGAATCATTTTCAGAATTCATACTCCACTCAAAGGCATCAGCCCCATCCTTGGAATTCCTATATGACTGGGCACAATAATTTCAGAAGTTGGAATTCTTGTAGCTTTGTCAACTCCATGCCAAGTCAGCCCAGGATCTATAGTGCACATACTACCCCCAATACCTGTTGGACTAATCACTAGCAAAGGAAATTTCAGAATGATTTCAAAAAGAAGGAACAAGCCAAACCTAAGAAACAATTTTCAAAGAATAAAAGTGGCAAGAAAAAGTAGACAAAACTGAATGATAAGAGATCCACAACTGCTATGAAGAAGCCAAATCAAATGTGGATACCAAAACATCTAGTTTCTAGTCTACATGAGATAAATGTTTTTATGGGACCCAAGAAGTTATGGGTTCCAAATCATTCCACTTGATTCCCTTGCAGGTATGCCTGGCAGCCAATCACAACAAGTGGTATCTGGATAGTGGCTGTTCCAGGCACATGACCGGAGATACAGATAAATTCTACATGTTGGTGAAGAAAGATGCTGGTCATGTTACATTTGGAGGTAATACCAAGGGAAGGATTATTGGATCGGGAAAGGTTGGTAAGTGCTCTTCCTGTTTGATTGAAGAAGTGTTGTTAGTTGAAGGATTAGCCTACAATCTTCTTAGCATAAGTCAACTCTGTGACGAGGCCATAAAGTTATCTTTGACTCTCTTGCATGCACCATCTATGAACCCAATTCTGATTCTGTGAAATTTACTAGCAAGAGAGTCAATAACATCTATATGGTAGACTTCGATGATGTAGCACACTCTAATCTCTGTCTTAATGTTAATAAGGATGACCTAGCCTACCTATGACATCGTAGAATAGGTCATGCCAGTTATCGTGTGCTTCATAAACTGAATAAACATAGCATGGTAAAAGGGCTTCCTAAAATTTCTTTTAAAAATGACAATAAAGTCTGTGAGGCATGCAACCAATGTAAACAGACCAGAAAATCATTTAAATCTAGAACTGAAAACCTATCTTCTAAACCATATGAGCCAATTCACATGGACCTATTTTGACCCACCAGGTCAGTTAGCTTATCTGGAAAGAGATATGGTTTTGTGCTTGTTGATGACTTCTATAGATTTACTTGTCTCACAAAAATGACGCCTTTGAAGAATTTCAGGAGTTCTTTTACAAAATAAAACAGAACAATGAGCATGCTATTTTGAAAATTTTGTCTGATCATGGTGGTGAGTTCGTTAACTCACAATTTGATGATTTTTGCAGGGTAAATGGCATCACTCATAGGTTCTCCTCACCAAGAACTCCAGAGCAGAATGGAGTGGTGGAGAGAAGAAACCGAACCTTAGTTGAGATGGCTCGGACTATGCTGGCAGAAGGTAACCTACCAAGGAAGTTTTGGGCTGAGGCTATTAACACTTCATCTTACATCATCAATAGAGCCCTGGTAAGACCCACAACTCAAATGACTCCCTATGAGATTCTTAAGGGTAAGAAGCCTTCTCTAGCTCATTTCAAGGTTTTCGGTTGTAAATGTTTTGTTCATATAAATTCTAAACGAGACCTTGCTAAGTTTGAACCCAAATGTGAACCTGGAATATTTCTAGGTTATTCTGATCAGTATAGAGCCTACAGGATTTTTAATCTCAATTTTAACATTGTTGAAGAATATCCTCATGTTGTATTTGATGAGTCTGCAATTAGAACTGAAACTGGTTTATGCAGGGACAAAATTGATGGAGAAATTATGAAGACCAAAGATGATCATAATGAAGAATCTGCTGAAGAAGCTAAAGCAGAAGGATCTAAAGCTCAGGGGGAGGTAAGTGAAAATCTAGGTAATCAGGTCACCAACGTTAAATTTCTTAGAGACCATCCTCTTGAAAATATTATTGGTAATCTGAATGAACCACCGAGAACTAGAGCTCACTGAAGAATTGAAAATGAATTGAACTCTTTTGCTTTAGTATCTCAGATAGAACAAAAGAACATAGATCGTGCCCTTCAGGATGAACATTGGATTAATGCCATGCATGATGAACTTAGTCAATTTGATAGGAACAAGGTCTGGCACTTAGTTCCTAAACCCTCTCATGGCAACATAATAGGCACTAAATGGGTCTTTCGGAATAAAATTAATGAGCAAGGTAAAATTGTTAGAAATAAGGCTAGGCTAGTTGCTCAGGGGTACAACCAAGAGTTTGGTATTGACTTTGAAGAGTATTTTGCCCTTGTAGCTAGGCTAGAAGCCATTTGGATTCTTTTGGCCACTGCATGCAGTCTAGGAATAACTCTACAGCAGATGGATGTCAAATCTTCTCTTCTAAATGGTGAAAGAAAAGAGGATGTATATGTAAAGCAAGCCTCTGGGTTTGAGTGTCTTGAATTTTCTAACCATGTTTATAAACTTGATAAGGCACTCTATCGATTAAAGCAAGCTCCCCGAGCATGGTATGACAGACAGAGCAAGTTTCTCACAGAAAATGGATTCTCTAGAGGTAAGGTTGACCAAATATTATTCACAAAGGTATGTGAAAAAGAAATTTTGATCATTCAAATTTATGTAGATTATATAGTGTTTGGATCAACCAATTTATCCATGTGTGAGGAATTCTCAGCTTTAATGACTAGTGAATTTGAGATGAGCTCAATGGGAGAGCTAAAATTTTTCCTTGGGTTGCAGGTCTGTCAGACCAAAGAAAGAACATTTATAACTCAAGAGAAATATATCAAGGATATTCTGAAGAAATTCAAGATGGAGAACCTCAAAGCAATAACCGCACCAATGGGAACATCTACCAGCCTTGATTCTGACCTTGAAGGTAAAACGGTAGACCCCAAGCTATACAGAGGTATGATTGGATCCTTGCTATACCTTACTACTTCTCGACCTGATATTCAGTTTTCAATATGTTTGTACGCTAGATTTCAAGCATGTCCTAAGGAATCACATTTAATAGCTATGAAACGGATTTTTAGGTATCTGTCTGGCACCCTAGACTTATGCTTATGGTATCCTACTCAGTGTGAGCTGGACCTTATAGCTTACACAGATGCAGACTATGCCGGGTGTAGAATAGATAGGAAAAGTAGTAGTGGATATTGTCAATTTCTAGGTGGGTGTCTAGTGTCTTGGGCATATAACTGTTGCCTTATCCACTGCTGAGGCAGAGTATGTGGCTGCAGGTAACTGTGTTGCCCAGGTCCTCTGGATTAAACACCAGTTAATTGACAATCTTATCAATCTTGGTTGCATTATGATTTTTTGTGATAACACTAGTGCCGTTTCCTTAACTAAAAATCATGTTCACCCTTCTAATACTAAACACATTGAAATCAAACATCACTTTCTTAGAGATGAAGTTAATAAAAAGGAGATTGAGCTTGAATTTATTGAATCTGAAAGATAAATTACTGACATTTTTACAAAACCACTTGAAAATGAAAGATTTAAGTTTTTAAGAAGAGAACTTGGTCTTGGTAAATTCTTAGCATGAATGCTCATTTAGATTTATTTTATCTCCTAGATGCTTCTGGTGTAATATGAGTCATTGAATGTCTATTTACTGCACTTCATGGTTGACCCATAGGTATATCAAATGGAAGATGGGGGAAGGACAAATATTTTCTATCTGGAAACCCACTCTATGCGTAGCGGCTAGTCCTTCGCCAAGTACCATGGGTCAATTCACATATGTCTAGGGTAGGTTAGTGCCTTTCTCATACATATCTGAAACCTCACGTACACAGTCAGGTGGAGTTTGTGCATTCTCATATCATCCCTATAATTCCACTTCATGCATCTTAATTTCATCTCATACATTTTTATAGGGGGAGTTTAGAATAATTCTTCAGTGATTGAACAGATCATTGCTCAAAAATGTCGACTTTCAGTGTCGACTCCTTTGAAAACTCACTCTGCCTGATATACTCTTCATTTATCTGATCTATTCTCATCGTTGGCATCAGTATCTGAACATTTCTTGGAATCATTTGTTGAATCTGATCAAATGACAACTTGATAGACATATTCATTAATCCAAGCTGTTGAAATCAGAAAGCTTCTCTTATAAGAAACAGTAATGAACCCTAAATGAATTATTGGTTTAAACTTAATGATCTTTAGAGACTAAAAACCAAACTCAATGAAGAAGGACTGTGGAATATCTTCTAATAGTTCTTAACCATTCTGTGCATGTCATGTTTAATTGAGTCTTTCAGAATCTGAATTTATTGAGACTCAGGTTTAATTGGTTGAGAACACCTAAAAACATGTATCGTTCTTAAACAACACCTTCTAAAAATCAAATGGACAGATGTGTCAAAATGATAAATCATATACTTTCAAGGCAAAGCAATGATTGAATGCACTGAGAAACCGGGTACTTCATCAATGAAATGAAGAAAAACTCATGTCATGAAGTGCTTCAATTTATCTTTGTTCAGAAAATAAAAGGTTAGTCCCACTGACTAACTAGGGGTACTTGCGTCTGATAAACGTGTACCCTTACACAAAAAGATTGAAACTATACCTGATACATAATATTAGATCTTGTTGAGTAACTAGGGGCACTAGCGTCTTATAAACGTGTACTCTTATGTAAAAAGGAAAAATTATAATTGATTGTTCTAAAGCAGTAAAGAAAATAAATACATGAAATCATCTCTGCTCCTCTGAAAATTAATTCAGAACATTGGAGTTTGTTTAATCTCAATACAAGTTCTAGTCTATCCTGATGATGCCTTGAGGCTTAGATAAATGAGTTAAAGTAAGACATAAGCTGACATGTCCCATGTGCTCCTGGTTTATTACTATTAAAAGCTTATACAGACTGGTTCTCACAGAGTGAAGTGGCTAGTCTCTCACTTTCATAATTCTTTAAACCACATAACTTCAGGAATGCACTATCTACTCTCTTATACTAGAATAATCTGTGCTTTACTTGCTTGGTTACTGAAAAGCCTAAATAGTTTGTCACATCAGATTTCTTCTTCATTATGGTACTCATCTTAATATCTTCCTATTATCCTTTCTGCTAATGGCAAAGGGGGAGATATTTTGATGTTGATAAGTCTTTTGGTGTTGTTGGGGAGAGAGAGAGAGTTTGATGGGGAAAGTGTTTTGCATTTGCATCTCTTGAATTTTGCTGTGTGAATACTATGTGCATATTACTATGAGCATAATTCTTGACTCTTATTAAAACCATTATTGACATCAAAATGTAAACGTGTTGCCATCATCAAAAAGGGGGAGAATGTTGTGGGAGCTTGTGTGGGATAATATATTTCATGTCATGTCTCCTTTGACTTAATTCTCTGAGTTTAGTTTCCTATTTTGTTTTGATGATTGGCAACAATACATTTTGTTTTTCAACCCTTGCATTTTGATAAATAATGATGTTCAACACTGTTAGCATTTCATAACTTCATAAACATGCATTTCATGCTAAGGTCGGTGCATAATAGACTTTGTTCATAATAAAGGTCGATGCACAGTTCATGGTAAGCAGAGGCAAGGTCGGTGCACATCATCTCTTAGTCTGCTAAAGTTGGTGCAGATCTTATAGCACGCATTTAAGGTCGGTGCACATCTTGTATGACTCTATACAAGGTTGGTGCACATCTTTGTAGAAGTGCGCATAAGGTCAGTGCATAATTTGCCATGCGTATCTAAGGTCGGTGTACATCGATCTTAGTCATTGATAGAGTCTGTGCACGTCTGCATTGTGCTGTCATATAGTTGGTGCATGTCACTGTAGAAACAAGCTTGCATATAGTCGGTGCACGTTTCTGTAGAAACACACATAAAGTCGGTGCAGGTTTTGCATTGTACGCTTAAAGGTCAGTGCATATTTCACTCATCACATACATATAGATCAATGCAAGTGTTCCTGTAGCTTGTTCATAAAGATCGGTGCAAGGTTTGCGTTGTGCATGTAAAGTCAGTACAGTTCTTGCATTATGCATATATCAGTCAGTGCACATTTACCTTGTGACTATACAAGGTCTGTGCACATCTATCTTATGCCCTTACAAGGTCCGTGCACATTCTGGTGAGGACACGCGCCGCATCACTCGACGGAGCACACGGAGCATGCCGGCATCCCTTTGGCTCGGCGACCACTTGGCAGACTAGTAGAGCTATCTTTAGTTATTTTATGCTTTAGGCCATGTTGGGCCTTGGATTAGTCCCTGCGTGGACACTTTTATTAGTTGTGTGGACCTTTGTAGGCCATTTGGAGCAAATTAGGCTTTAGTTGGACCATTTTATGCTTATTAGATTGGAGATAGGGCTATTGGGCCATTTTTTTTGGTTCAATCTCTGGCCCATATGGGCTGGCCACCCACTCCCTTGCTTAGCCCACCTAGGGTTAGGGTTTTGGGCGCCCAACTCTTTTCCCTCCTCTTGGAAGGTGGCAGCCGCCCCTCTCCTAGATTATAGGAAGAGGGGTGCGGCCCTCCCCCCCCCCCTTGCCTTGTTGCGCCCCCCCTTTCCCCATGCCATGTGGCGCATCCCCCTCCCCTCCCTCTTGGCTAGGGTTTCAACCCTAGCACCTCCCCTCCCCATATATAAACCTTGTATTTTTTTCTTTGAAAAAATAATGAAGAATTAATTTGTGAGAAACCTTGTGCGCAGCCACCACCAAGGAGAGGGCGACCTTCTCCATCCTTCCCCAAGGGGTGCGACGCCCCTCTCTTCCCCTATCCCCCATCTTCTTCTTCCTCCATCTCCAACTCCTGGGTGCGACTCCCTTGAGAAGGAGGTCCTGGTGAGGTGAGGATCGTGCTGTGAAGCGAGTCTCTTCATCCCATGTCGGAGAGAGATCCAAGCGGCGAGACGACGTCAAGCTCGGTGGCGTTCAATCCAATCTCGGATGCACCTGCTCTGCCTGCAAGCTAGGGGTCCAAAGATCACGTCGGTACGAACCCTCTCTGTGGGCAAACCGTCTGGCTTTCTTCTAGACTTTTCTTCCCCTACAAGTCCCCCTTCCAACCCCACCAGCCTTGTCCCAAAACTCGAATCACAGAGGAAGTTGTCTTTGTAGACACTTTCGTCGCGCAGGCTGCTCCCGGGACAGACTCGCCTGTGATCAGAGTCGCCTTGGACACCCGTGTGCACCCCCGTTCCTTCTCCGATCGACCACAACCTCTTCACATAAGTTGTTCCCCTCCCTGTCCCCGAACCATTCGTGGTGGTTTCATCCCAAAACTCCATTGGGGCTGAAACTTCCCTTTGTGGCTACTTTCGGTCCTCCTCTGGGCGCTACAGTAACCCGGCGGGACAGATCCGCAGTACCCTCCAAAGGGACCACCACCTCCCCTTACTGGAATGGCCTGAAAATTGGAGGGCTATCTCCACACACACCACTCCATCTCCAGTGGCCGCCCCTGGTCAGAATTCCATCCGCACCCCTACGCCCTCATATCCCATCTCGGGTTCACAGACCTGACTGCCCTGAAGTGCAGGCTGCGACCCCCACTTTCCACCCCGCCCACGCCCAAATCCTCCAAGGCACCGCCCCCGCTACCTTGGTCATCTGTTAGCCCTACCTGTAAGCTACCCACCAGAGAAAACCCCATCCCTAAATCTGTCCGGAAGCCTGCGTACCGACTGTTCTCCTGGTCTCTACCGGTGTGGGCAGACAGGCAGTCCGACTGCACGCCAGGTGTTTGACGAATTGCCACGGTCACCATCGGCCTCGACTGCAGTTCTCCTTCCACGGGCGCCTGTGGGACATCCCCACCAGCGCCCTCGCTGAATTTCGCAGGTCCAGGACGTGATTAAGGGCGCTTACCGGAGTCGCCCCCGGGCTGTTTGGCGGGCTTGTGCAGGTTGGCCAGCAACCTGTCCCCTCCTTCCGAACGCACTCCAGAGGCTTCCCCGAGGATCGGCGACATCCTTCTTCTTTCCGGAGGAGCGACCCCACGACAGCAAGGTACCGGGGACTCCTGCCACCTCAGCCCCTCCAGAGGTGGACGTTCCTTTCAGCAGTTCGCAGAGCTACCCGGGACCTCCTCGCGGCCCACCCCTTCACCGAGTGCTGCCCGTCAGCCCGTGCATCGGCAGCCCCGACTCCTCTGTTTGTAGCCTGTTACCTCCCTGCGAGGAGTGGGCATTTTGGGTCAATTGTGTATTATTACTTCTACGTGTATCGGGGTTGTTGGTCTCGGCCGGGGTTCCTTCCCCACGCCTAGGCGTGGAGGTACGTGCGACGTTCCTTCCCTTGGCATTTGCTTTGCTAGTATGCTCTCGATTATGCAGCGTGCGAGTGTAGGATCCTAGCTACATATTCAATTCACCGTGGGTTTTGCGAGTTGAGAGCACCATTCCGTGGCCCTAGTCGAGCACCGAGCTCGGACTAGACTCCCATAGTTGCGCGTCGGCTCCCTTTGCCGCTTTGATCCACTCGTTTCCCTCATAGGGACGGCCGTGGACTTGGGTTTCTTGTTGAGAGACGCCTCTCTTCGGAGGAATAGTACGGAGGTCGATCTCTCGGCTTGCCTTGTCACGTGTGAGTGCTGGCCGCACTTGGTCTTCATAGTAGGTCCAGTCCTTTTTAGTCCCGTTCCGCATCAAATTTGGTATCAGAGCATATCGTCCCGCATCAAATTTTGGTATCAGAGCATATCGTCCCGCATCAAATTTTGGTATCAGAGCATATCGTCCCGCATCAAATTTGGTATCAGAGCTTTGGGAACCAGTTTGTTCTAACAAATTGGGGTCTTAGGTCATTCGAGTCTTTAGGTTGTCTAGGGTGCAATTGAGGCCTTAGAGTTATCTAGGTTGCATTGAGTCTCTTAGTTCATCTAGGTAACCCACCATTGCATTGTAATGCTAGGTTTGTGTCTAGTTAGAGTTTTGTCCTTGTCTCGTTGAGTCTTGCATGTCCAGCTTCCCGCCAGCCCCATGGCGATTCCTCGAGCCCATGCATCGTCATCCCTATTGGCCCGATTCGATGCTCTTATGGTACGACCCCTAAGTGTCGCCCCTACCACTCAGTCGTCGGGAGACCCGATCCCTATACCGATGACCGAGTCATTCCAGCGCCCTGTCATGTCCACTGCCATCCTACCTAATGGGATGCATACGGAGATCGACTTCATCAGTAGGGTGTCGTCTAACTGTGTCTCACAAGACATTGTTGAGTCACTCTCTAAGACTGGGGAGATTGTTCTCCGTGATGGTTTAGCTTTTATCGAGTTTCAACGGTGGTTTGGCCCCGTTAAATATTTCGATGGCGCTTGGTGCAAGATCAGCACACTTGCTGGTCCATGCATCATTTTAGGGCGAACTTGGTTGGAGGAAAGAAGTGCGACCATCGACCTGGATAGGAGGACTTGCACCTTACACCCATCTCACCTTCCCGGTGAGTTTGTCTTCCATGACGGCGTTACGCCGACCACCTCCATGTCATCACCTGGGTTTGTTCCAGTGAGTTACGAGGCTGAACAGGAGTTGATTGAGGAGTACCTAACTGAGGTTGAGGAGTTAGGGAGTGATCCCCTCCACATCATAGAGGACTCCGTTTCCCCTCCCGAGAGAGAGGCTTCACCCTTAGACCCTCATATAGAGACATTCTTACCTTCCGAGGGTGAACTGGTCATTGGTGAGTCTTTAGCTAGCTGGCTAAGGGAGGGTCCACTTCTAGATGTCTCCATTCCTTGCTATACACCCATGGGACCAGCCCTCCCAATAATACCCCTTAACTCCTTTCACACCACTTTTCGGTCCTTCTGCTTTCTTGAAAATGTGAAGGACTTCCTTAGGAGTTTAGATTATCAATGGGAGTTGACTTACATGTTGACCTTAGGGTCTGACCAACCCTATAGTCATAGCTTTACACTCCCTGCTTTGGGGTCTATTACCTCGGTCTACACCATAGGACATATCACATCCGAGGTCCTTTTATTATTTCCTATACCCGTGGAGGTTGATTTTGTCCCCGCTTATGGTTTCACGGTCCCGAGGGAGGAACCTTGCCTTCCTTGCCTTCCTCATGAGCCCCTTGCCCCATACATGAGAGTGCCTGAAGGTGATTATCTGCACCTGGGCGAATGTCGCACATGGGCAAGTATAGTGAAGGGACCTGTCGGGAGGGGTCATCATTTCTTTGACCCTTTCGATCCCCTCCCTAGTGAGCCTCTCGACCCATATTCTTTTCCCCACCTTGTCGAGGAGGTCCACTATCATACACCACCTAGGCCTTCTAGTCAACACCTCACCTTACCGGCATCCAGATGCCCGAGCTTAGGAGGCCAGGGACACATGTCTCTTCCCCATGTTTCTGCATGTCCACCATCATATAGGGGTTTGTCTCATGTAGGGAATGTCATGAGTGAGTTTGGGCAATTTAGTCCCCATGAGTCTACCACATTCCGTAGGACACCCATGCATGATAGATACAACTTTGGTTGTCCTGGTCCTCCCCGTGTTGTCCAATCATGTAGGAGTCATAGGCATGCTAGGTCTGTGTTTGGATGTCCAGGACCACCACTGCATTCACATAGGTATGAGTCAACACAGCTAGTTCGGAGTCTACATCATCATCACCCCCTCGAGGCCAGCAACGCACGTTATAAGGAATTCGCTGACGCGCATCGACGCACCCGTGAGTTCCAAGTGGGAGAGTACGTCATGATCAGGGTTAGACCTGAACGGTTCCCTTCGGGGGCCGTGAAGAAACTCCAGGACCGCGGTGCCGGACCCTTTCGAGTCTTGAAGCGAATTGGGTCGAATGCGTATGAGATTGAGCTGCCAGACGACTATGGGATCTGTTCGACGTTCAATGTTTCAGATCTGGTGGCATATCGGGATCCCGCGGTGATTCCCAGTGAGCTTTTTGGGCCTACCCCTCCTGTTGAGAGCATTTCACCTTCTGAGCGCCCACCTCCTCCAGCCCCTTTACAGACACGCGAGCATATAGATTGCATACTGGATGAGCAGGTGACCACGACCAGGAGCGGAGCCTACCAGCGCTTTCTAGTGCATTGGAGAGGGCGCCCTGCGACAGACGACACCTGGATCACACGTGGAGAGCTGGAGCGGATCGACCCGGACCTGCTGGAGCGTTACTTGAGCGACCGTGACCCTTACTCGACGGGGTCGAGTTCTTCCCACCCGGGGAGAATTGGTGAGGACACGCGCCGCATCACTCGACGGAGCACACGGAGCATGCCGGCATCCCTTTGGCTCGGCGACCACTTGGCAGACTAGTAGAGCTATCTTTAGTTATTTTATGCTTTAGGCCATGTTGGGCCTTGGATTAGTCCCTGCGTGGACACTTTTATTAGTTGTGTGGACCTTTGTAGGCCATTTGGAGCAAATTAGGCTTTAGTTGGACCATTTTATGCTTATTAGATTGGAGATAGGGCTATTGGGCCATTTTTTTTGGTTCAATCTCTGGCCCATATGGGCTGGCCACCCACTCCCTTGCTTAGCCCACCTAGGGTTAGGGTTTTGGGCGCCCAACTCTTTTCCCTCCTCTTGGAAGGTGGCAGCCGCCCCTCTCCTAGATTATAGGAAGAGGGGTGCGGCCCTCCCCCCCCCCCCTTGCCTTGTTGCGCCCCCCCTTTCCCCATGCCATGTGGCGCATCCCCCTCCCCTCCCTCTTGGCTAGGGTTTCAACCCTAGCACCTCCCCTCCCCATATATAAACCTTGTATTTTTTTCTTTGAAAAAATAATGAAGAATTAATTTGTGAGAAACCTTGTGCGCAGCCACCACCAAGGAGAGGGCGACCTTCTCCATCCTTCCCCAAGGGGTGCGACGCCCCTCTCTTCCCCTATCCCCCATCTTCTTCTTCCTCCATCTCCAACTCCTGGGTGCGACTCCCTTGAGAAGGAGGTCCTGGTGAGGTGAGGATCGTGCTGTGAAGCGAGTCTCTTCATCCCATGTCGGAGAGAGATCCAAGCGGCGAGACGACGTCAAGCTCGGTGGCGTTCAATCCAATCTCGGATGCACCTGCTCTGCCTGCAAGCTAGGGGTCCAAAGATCACGTCGGTACGAACCCTCTCTGTGGGCAAACCGTCTGGCTTTCTTCTAGACTTTTCTTCCCCTACAAGTCCCCCTTCCAACCCCACCGGCCTTGTCCCAAAACTCGAATCACAGAGGAAGTTGTCTTTGTAGACACTTTCGTCGCGCAGGCTGCTCCCGGGACAGACTCGCCTGTGATCAGAGTCGCCTTGGACACCCGTGTGCACCCCCGTTCCTTCTCCGATCGACCACAACCTCTTCACATAAGTTGTTCCCCTCCCTGTCCCCGAACCATTCGTGGTGGTTTCATCCCAAAACTCCATTGGGGCTGAAACTTCCCTTTGTGGCTACTTTCGGTCCTCCTCTGGGCGCTACAGTAACCCGGCGGGACAGATCCGCAGTACCCTCCAAAGGGACCACCACCTCCCCTTACTGGAATGGCCTGAAAATTGGAGGGCTATCTCCACACACACCACTCCATCTCCAGTGGCCGCCCCTGGTCAGAATTCCATCCGCACCCCTACGCCCTCATATCCCATCTCGGGTTCACAGACCTGACTGCCCTGAAGTGCAGGCTGCGACCCCCACTTTCCACCCCGCCCACGCCCAAATCCTCCAAGGCACCGCCCCCGCTACCTTGGTCATCTGTTAGCCCTACCTGTAAGCTACCCACCAGAGAAAACCCCATCCCTAAATCTGTCCGGAAGCCTGCGTACCGACTGTTCTCCTGGTCTCTACCGGTGTGGGCAGACAGGCAGTCCGACTGCACGCCAGGTGTTTGACGAATTGCCACGGTCACCATCGGCCTCGACTGCAGTTCTCCTTCCACGGGCGCCTGTGGGACATCCCCACCAGCGCCCTCGCTGAATTTCGCAGGTCCAGGACGTGATTAAGGGTGCCTACCGGAGTCGCCCCCGGGCTGTTTGGCGGGCTTGTGCAGGTTGGCCAGCAACCTGTCCCCTCCTTCCGAACGCACTCCAGAGGCTTCCCCGAGGATCGGCGACATCCTTCTTCTTTCCGGAGGAGCGACCCCACGACAGCAAGGTACCGGGGACTCCTGCCACCTCAGCCCCTCCAGAGGTGGACGTTCCTTTCAGCAGTTCGCAGAGCTACCCGGGACCTCCTCGCGGCCCACCCCTTCACCGAGTGCTGCCCGTCAGCCCGTGCATCGGCAGCCCCGACTCCTCTGTTTGTAGCCTGTTACCTCCCTGCGAGGAGTGGGCATTTTGGGTCAATTGTGTATTATTACTTCTACGTGTATCGGGGTTGTTGGTCTCGGCCGGGGTTCCTTCCCCACGCCTAGGCGTGGAGGTACGTGCGACGTTCCTTCCCTTGGCATTTGCTTTGCTAGTATGCTCTCGATTATGCAGCATGCGAGTGTAGGATCCTAGCTACATATTCAATTCACCGTGGGTTTTGCGAGTTGAGAGCACCATTCTGTGGCCCTAGTCGAGCACCGAGCTCGGACTAGACTCCCATAGTTGCGCGTCGGCTCCCTTTGCCGCTTTGATCCACTCGTTTCCCTCATAGGGACGGCCGTGGACTTGGGTTTCTTGTTGAGAGACGCCTCTCTTCGGAGGAATAGTACGGAGGTCGATCTCTCGGCTTGCCTTGTCACGTGTGAGTGCTGGCCGCACTTGGTCTTCATAGTAGGTCCAGTCCTTTTTAGTCCCGTTCCGCATCAAATTTGGTATCAGAGCATATCGTCCCGCATCAAATTTTGGTATCAGAGCATATCGTCCCGCATCAAATTTTGGTATCAGAGCATATCGTCCCGCATCACATTCATACGTGACGTTGAACCAAGTCGATGTACATTTCTTTAACTACACATCTTGGTCAGCGCTCATCTGTACTTCAGTCAGTACACATGTGCTGGCTATAGCACATAAGGTCGGTGCAAATTTGCTAGCCACATCAGAGCCCTTGCCCTTAGGGTCTGATCGTTTGTGCACACGTCTTATTGGGCTATCTTATTGCACTGATATTTCGTCTTCTATCACATAATTACAATGTGTTTGATGAAATGTCTTTTACTTTACTAACATGGACTTTACCATAAAAAGGACCAAGGGAACAAGGATAAGATGCTCGTGAGACTTAGGTGAAGCACGTGGCCCCAGATCTCTCTATGCTTATGATTGAGCATGTGATCCAAGGCAGTTGCGTCCAGAGGATTCTACCATTGGGCGTGTGGAGAGCTCGTTCCTACCTTATCAAAGAGGACATGCGTCAAGTGTAGATGAATGACGAGAGAAAGGCGGTGAGAGGCGCACAGAGAGAGAGAGAGAGAGCGGCATCTGAAGAAGGAGAGAAGTAGTCTTCGAAGCCGAAGAGAGCAGAGAGCTGAGGGGTGAAGCCAGAAGGAGAGCCCGTGGTGAAGGAAAGTAGAGTATCGTAAGGTTGAGAGAAGAGAGCTCGTGTGAGTGTCAGTCTCTGTAATTGACTCGTGGATCAAATCCAGAGTCAATCTGCTCCTAGCTAGAGAGCTACATTGTTTCATCGTCTCTTTGTTTCCATTTTAATTCCTGAATTTCTTTAAGCTGTGTGTCAGTGGGCGTGGGTAAATCCTCAGATAGCGAAGCTGTAAAGCTCAGCGGTAGCAAGCTGTGAGGCTCAGCGGTCTGGGATCATTTCCCCAAAGTAGTTGATCTACGGTGTGTAAGGATTTATTCCCCGAAGCTGTGGATCAGCGGATCGAAGCTGTGAATCAGCAGTAAGCCACACTTAGTCTAAGTGTGGGGTGGATGTAGGTGAAAACTGAACCACCTAAATTTCCTGGTGTTCTGTGTGATTGGTTTGTACTTTAGGGTGCTTACAGCTTATGTCTGCTCGGTGTTTAGATGAATGCTTAGGAGCGTTTAAGAGAAGCGTGCTTTCACTTGTTAACGTTGCTATCCGAGATTGTTGCTAAAACTTTTCATCCAGTAGGTATATCAAAAGGCGTGGTTGAAAGGATAAGCTACGCTTATATGGAATTCCACCTCTTGCGTGAGGTTAGCCTCCACCATCGTACTATACCTAGGTCTTTGGCTGACTATTGAGTGCAATCATCTGATCTCTTTTGATATTGCTGAAATTCATTTGTTACAGTATTTGGGGATTCTATCTGACATTTTATAGTAATTTTTCAAACTGTTATTGAGCATTGCCCTTCGTGCATACTTGTTAGCATGCTTAGATGTTCTTACTTCTTCTCTATGTCTGCGACTGTCTAAATCTGGTTATAGATTCTTATATCTGTGATTAGTGCATCTGATAGCTTCGTAGCAGAACCTTTAATTCCGCACTTAATTTTTGTTAGTGTTTTTAAGCGGTAGATCTATTCACCCCCCCTCTAGATCTTAGCGTCCATCCGTTCCAACAGAATCACCAAAGTTAAGAAAATGTTCTCTCGCTTCATGCACATGCCCAGCGGAAGGTTGGACGACGACATGAACACTGGCCAACATGAGTAAGATGCCACTGAACCTCCAAATGGGTTGAAGCCGTCTGTGCATAAACCCAGCCTAACATTCCGTGGCTCGTGAGCAAAAGTAGTATAGGTACGATTGAAATAAGCCCAAGCTTCACCATCAGTGGGATGATTGATTATATCATCTGCACGACGTACTCTTTCCGTGTGCCATATCATATGCCGAGCTATCTTGGACGACATATACATCTGCTAAAATCTAGGTGTGAGAGGGAAGTATCGCAATGACTTGTAAGGCACATCCTTCTGCTTTGAATTGTCCCCTCTCTTAGGTTTAAATCTATCATGTTGACAAATATCACATGATCTTTTATCTGCATTATCTTGATAATATAGCATACAATGATTAGGGCATGCATATATTTTTTGGTATCCAAGCCCTAACTCATTGACCATCTTCTTTGCACGGTAAAAATTTTCAGGCAGCTTCTCATCTCGAGGCACTACCAGGTCGGTGCACTTTTGTTATTCTCTAGATTCTAGTCTAAGCTTTCATACTTGCTTAAGGCATAAGGTCGATGCTTAAGCTCTGGCCATCACCTTAACTAGTCTGTGCAAGCTTACATGATTTGGTTCGACAAGAATATATGTGGTTTAGCAAGGTCGATGCATCTTCATTAATTCTTGTCTTCATCCATCATCTTCATGCATATAAGGTCTACTTATGTCTTACACAGGTCAATGCATTGTATGTTTGCATCAAAGCATATACATCATCTTATACTCTTCTGATCTGAGTGTCTGACTATTTTGATATTGGCTAAGTCTGAATTTGTCTAAGCAATTATGATAATAAGGTGTTTGATGAAATGCTTTATATTTTGTTGACAGGTACTTAAGTTGAGAAGACTTAAACTCGATTAAACATTTGAAGGGCGGAGAGCAAAGTTATCACGTGCCCCTAAAGATGAGATAACTGGCACGTGATCCAAGGTTGTCCGTTCACCAGAACAACTCGCCACGTGGAATCGCCTCATCCTCAAGATCTGACACGTGGACCTTATCATGTTACTTTTATGGAAAAGCTACTGGCGGGAATCCTCCCTCCATGCGCAGGACTAAAACCGTGCGGAGTCCACATGATCCAGTTCACTGATATATAAAAGGGAGATCTCTAAGAAGACAAATTGCGAGAGATCAAGATCAAAAAGGGTGTATAGAGAAGAAGGAAATTGAAGAGAAGCAGATAAGAAGACAAGAGAAGGTCAGAGGGCTATGAGAGAAAAAGAGTTCGCTATAGAAGAGTAAGTGAGAGGAAAAACATGGTATCGGTTGAGAGAGAAGAAATCAGAGAATTGGCTACTGGTGAAGATACGATTTCTAGATCAGATCTAGAATCATCTGCTCATTTGAGCAACATTGATTTTCATGTTTCATCTGTTTGTTGTTTTCAGTCATTTGTATTTTTCTTTTATCACTGTTTTTCAAGCTGTTAGCCAGCGGAGCAAGCTGTGATGCTCAGAGGTGAGGAGCAACTCCTTGGACAGCAAGCTGTGGTGCTCAGTAGTTAGCAAGCTGTGAGGCTCAGTGAACAGCAAGCTATGCGGCTCAACGGATGGCAATCGGTGTGCTCAGTGGTTGTAGGGATTCATCCCTGAAGCTATGGATCAGCGATTAAGCTGTGTATCAGCAGAAGTCACACTGAGGTTTGAGTGTGGGGTAGACGTAGGTCTCAAGGTTGAGACCGAACCACCTAAAACTCATGTGTCCCTTGTGCGATTGCTTGTTTACAGATCCGTCTAGAAGTATGCTTCGGGGCTACTCATAGTTAGAAGTATTGCTTGTGCGATTGCTTGTTTGTGTGTGTCTCGTACTTGGTTGTTGGTAATTCTCTTCATTCAAGTGACAATTGCTGAAATCATTTGCATACTGAGTGTTTGAGATTAAGTTTTATGAAGAATTCATTCTACAAGAAAGTGTTGGTTTCTCTTTAGATCAGTAAGAGTAGTTTACAGTTTTTAATTTTGTAAAAGTTCTCACTAGGATCCATTCACCCCCCCCTCTGGATCTCAGCCGTGCACGCTCCATTCCTAACACTTGTTGTCAGAGCGAATCACCTATTCTATCACTATCTAGTGGGAAACTTGATCCCCGAGCACTTAAGTGTGTGTTTGTGGGCTACTCGCCCTCCCAAAAATAATATAAGTGTTGGTGCCCGTCTGAGCAGAAGATGTTTATCAGCATGGATGATACATTAAGGGAGTTAGAATCATTTTATGTGCCCTCTGAATCCTCTTCCTCTTCCACCACGCCTGGTGGTGGTCGAGAGGGGGAGAGGGAGATGTCTGCTGGTAGTATTGTTGGGCCTCTTTCTATTTTTGCTAGTAGTATTGCTGCACCTCTGTCTGTTCCTCTTGCTACTCCTGGTGACGCCGTTACTACCCCTAGTGTTTCAGATGACTCTACTACGATTGAGAGTGTTGATAATCAGGGGGAGTCTGTCTCATTTCCGCTACCGATATCTCATGATCAGGGGGAGAGTTTTTTTTTTTTTTTATGAAACCAAGTCATCTAACAGGGAAGAAGGGAGAGTGCACCCCCATTCCAGAGGAAGGGAATGTTCTCACTCCACCTATCCACCATTTGATGCTTTATTTTATTGCTATGTCAAATGTATACATGTGCATGGGAGGACATGCCTCTGAAGTACAATGAAAGAATGAAAAGAACTATACACACGTCCTACGAAAATTAGGAATGCCATTGGCATCAGCAATGGCATATCTTTTAGCTAACAATGGCAGCTCTCCAATTGATGAAAACTCCAAGTTGCAGCCCATGCAAACCGCATAATTAGCTAAAGCATCAGCACACTGATTAGCTTCTCTGTAGGAATGAGTGATGGGGTAGTTGCAAATAGAGAAATGATGTTTCAAACTTTTCCACCAAGGGAGAAGGGACCATGGAGGTTCTCTTTTATTCTGCAGCAGCTCAATAAGAACCATCGAATCAGTAAAAATAACATATATCTGAATGCCATATGACTGAGCTAGTCGAAGGCCATCTAATAGAGCTCGACCTTCAGCCACCATATTTGAACCAATTCCATAATAATAAGAAAAGCCCAGCTTGAACTGACCATAAGAATTCCTGAAACAGCCACCGCCTCCTGCAGGACTAGGATTTCCCTTGCTTGCCCCATCCACATTGAGAGAAAAATTAAAAGTAGGAACTATCCACCAAACTACAAAGTATTCAATACAACTACAATTGATAGTTATACCAAAATCTTGTACAGGTTTCAGATAATCAAGGCTGTCCCCATGAGTGAATCTGACCCGATTCATAATTTGGATAATCTCTGCAAGAATCAAATCTGAAATCAGCATAGCATTTGCTCTTTTGTTTTCATACCTTGCACGACACCTGAATTTCCAGATTTCCCAGGTAATCATGATAGACACAAGAAGAGAAATAAAGCCTCTAGGAGTATAGATATTTGCCTCATTTATAACTGCTCTCAGCCTACATCTGATAGTAGGTATTTCAAGACATGAAGTGGGTAGCAGAGTTTACCTCAGTCAGTTGCTTCAACTTCATCATCTCCCTCCTCCGCTCGAGGGATTGTTACGCATTCTCTAGATCCCAAGCTTTTTATTCCTGCCTCGATGGCTTCACTCTCATCTTTTACATCCTCCTTCAGGATGAATGGTAATTCATCTTTGTCTCCCAATCCTTTTACCTCAGATAATGATGACCTTCATATTCCAATTACTTTACGTAAGCCTACTCGTCATGTCGGTATTCCTGCTTGTTATAAGGATGGAGTACGGTACAAGCATGACATTGCTAATTTTGTGTCCTATGAGTCTCTTTCCCCATCCTATCAGAGTTTTATAGCATCCTTGTCCTCTGTTTCTATACCTGTGAACTGGAAGATTGCACAAGAAGATCCTAAGTGGAAGGCTTCCATGCTTGAAGAAATGCGAGCACTCGAGAAGAATAAGACGTGGGAACTTGTATCCTTACCATCTGGAAAGAGAACTGTGAGATGTAAATGGATTTTCTCAGTCAAGCAAATACCATAGGGTACAATCGATCGGTATAAAGCCCGATTGGTGGCAAAAGGGTATACGCAGACTTATGGCATCGACTATGATGAAACCTTTGTGCCTGTTGCAAAAATGAACTCGATGAGAACCCTCATCTCATGTGCTGCTAATTATAGTTGGGACCCTTTTCAACTTGATGTTAAAAATGCATTCCTTCACGAAGAACTCCAGGAGCAGGTATATATTGAGATCTCACCCGGATTTGCCACTGCACAAACCACTGGGAAGGTGTGCCGCCTAAAACCCTCTCTTTATGGTCTTAAACAATCACCCCGGGCATGGCTCGATCGCTTCAGAAGGGCTATTCTTAAGATGGGTTACCAGTAGAGTAATGTAGATCACACTCTCTACTTTTGGCATAACAAGGGAAAGATCACAGTTCTGATTATATATGTTGACAAAATTGTGATAACTGGAGATGACGTAAGGGAAATTGCTTGCTTAAAGGTTCAATTGGCACAAGCATTTGAGGTGAAAGATCTTGGTCGACTCAGATATTTTCTTGGGAAAGAAGTTTCTCGCTCTCCTAAAGGCATTTTCCTCTCTCAAAGAAAATATGTACTAGATCTTCTTACAGAGATTGGCATGCTGGGTTGCCAACTGGTCGCTACCCCCATCGAGCAAAATCAACGTCTAATGGCGGACACATGTGAACCAGTCGATCGAGAGCGATATCAGTGTCTTGTGGGACATTTGATATATTTATCGCATACGCATCCGGATATCACCTTTTTTGTGAGTGTGGTGAGTCAGTTTATGCATGACCCACGCTCAACTCATATGGATGCTGTGATGCGTATACTTCGATATCTCAAAAGTTATCCTAGCCAGGGTTTGCTTTACTCAGCTCATGGGAACCTACGAGTAGAATGCTATATTGATGCCGAGTGGGCTGGATCTTTGGATGGCAGACGCTCAACTTCAGGATATTGTACATTTGTTGGAGGTAACCAGGTCACATGGAGGAGTAAGAAACAAAATGTGGTTGCTCATTCTACAGCTGAGGCGGAGTTTCGGGCAATGGCCCATGGTATTTGTGAAATCATGTGGTTACGGACCTTGCTGTCTGAATTGGGACATTTCTAATCATCAACATTCATGCTGTACTGTGACAACAAAGCTGTAATTAATATTGCTAATAATCTTGTGCAGCATGACCGGACAAAACATATCGAGATCGACTAGCACTTTATCAAGGAGAAACTCGATACTAGTGTTATTTGTCTTGTGTATGTTCGATCAATTAATCAGCTAGTAGATGTACTGTAACGACCCAAGATCCGGATATCGGGAATAACCTGACACCATTTGAATTTGCGAGCTGAAAGGCTTAGAAGGGTTAAATGGAGTGTGGAGATACATTGAAATATGAAATAAAGCAAGCACAATTATATAATTAACATTTTAAATGATAAAAATAAAATTACAATTTTAATTAAATAATCTAACTACAGAGTCCAGTCCAAAATAAAATATAGTCTACAGGGAAAAGATGGTACTCTAATGCTGAGTGAACACTCGGCCCGACGAGCTGGGAACTACAAACCTCTACGATGCACCCCGAAAACTCGAGGAAGAATCGCTACACCTGAAAAGCAAGGGGTGAGACTCATGTCATTGGCTTAGTAGGGGTCCCGCGGAACCCCACCACAAAACAACGGCTGTAACGCACAACGCCAACAAGAACAATAGTAACGGGAGTAGCAACAATAACACTAACGGCGGGGGGAACAACCGTACATGAATCTCTAAACACGGTTGATGCGGGACGAGACATGAACATGGGACTCTAGCTCGTGGAAGTCCCTAAGCGAGGGAAGCGCGTAGATCTGCACGGTTGAGGAACCGGCAATGAGTCTCGGTACTCGGCTCTTCCGCGTGCTCGGATCGAGTCACGGGACGATCTCGCTCTCTCTTGCAGCGGTGATTGAAATTTGAGCGAGCTATGTTATTCCAACACTCTAGCAGCGACATATAGAATTATATACAAAATAAGCAAAAATGCCTAGTGAGGGGAGCGGACACGATACCTCCACGCTACCGGGCGTGGGGAAGACGACCCGGCCAAGAACCGTATCTCCCGGTATAGTAATAATCAATAATTTATAGCAGTGAATTTTATTACCCACTCCACGCAGGAAGGTAAAGGGCTACACGTGGGACCCGGCAGTAACGATCTTGGGTTGACGGGCAGCGAGCCGGAAGGGCTATCGGGTCGCAGACGGGCTGCTGGTCTGACTCGATTCTGACTCGGTACTGTTCCAACTCGGTTTAGGAAGGGAACTCGGCAACTAGGACGGTAGCTTCTGGTCGAATCCTTGCTGCGGCGACTGGCTGGGACGCCGGTGGAAGACCCCTCTTTGATTCCTGAAATCGGCGGCGGTTGAATCGACGCTGAAGTAATTTTGCAAGAATTATCTTGCTGCTGCCTCTACTGGCCTGTTCAAGGAACATGTTTGCGCGACCCAGCGAGAAGAATTGTTGTGCCCAGATCCAGTGTCGGATCGAGGCGAGGTCAGCGCCGTTGGAAAGAGGACTCATAGAAATACAACATAAATTAATTTCACATCCATCCAACAATATGATTGGAAATGAAAATGACTGTGGCACTGTAAAGTTTCTGGTTCGAAATCTAGATCTGGCAGGACAGAAAAGAATCTACCTGAAAACGAAATTTGACCCAAAAGAAAACGGTGGATATAGACTCTGTGAATTTTATGGGTGGAAGGGGGGGATGTGAGGATCATGCCTGAATTTTGTGGGAATTTTTTGAGATGACTAAATGCACAGGAAAAATACAACAACAGACTACTGTCCCGCAGATCTATAAACTGGCAGATTATTGGGGGGGGAAACTAAATTACTGGAAAAAATAGTAAATGAAGGAGCAATGACATGTAATTTAAACTGGAGATGGGAGATGACAGGAAGAACAAACACTCAAAACTTGGGCTCGATCAGATCTCCTGATTGGGAGATAAAATTCGGGCAATAGCTTGCTGTCCAGGGGTGGACAGAATTCCGACGAAGTGGCGGTGGTGGTGCGATGGCGGCTCGATGGCGGCGGCGGCGGCGGCGGTGCTGAGCTTCTCACTCAGAGTGGGGTTGATAGAGAGGCTTCACACCACATAAGATCTGAGCTTTCACAGCTCCAAGGGGGAGAGAGAAGAGAGAGGGGCTGCACCCTTGGGTGCTTGGAGCAAAATGCTGATTTTTTCTTCATTAATTCCATGAAATGTGGAAATACAAGCCTTATATAGAAATGTATAAAATACCTAAACTATCCTTAGATCTAGGGTTAGGAGGGGTAATTAGGGGATAGGAATATACAATTCATTCCGCCATGTGGTCAAAGTAAATAAAAAAGGAAAAATGGGGGGATTATTTAAATCCCATGTAAGGACAAGGGAGGGGGTGCCCCTTTGAAAAATGGGGATTAAATTTGAATTTATCCTCCCTATCCTTGGTCCAAGTCCAAGGTGGACCATGGACCAAACCCCATGGGCCCTAGTAGCCAAGTGGCTCAATGGGAGAGAGAGCGGAGGTCCCGGCGGGCCTACGCGGCCTTTTTGCAAAGAAACCCATTGACTTAGCCTAAGTAAACCATTGACTTATACTTCCCATACATTTGCAACCCAATTAACCCAAGAATATAAATGCAAACAAAAGGATACAAATGCAAAAATAAAATATTAGTGCCCGGTGTTGATTCCCATCAATTCTCCCAGGGTGGGAAGAACTCGACCCTGTCGAGTAATGGATACGGCTACTCGTATGGTTCATGCGGATTTGTCACCGTACCAGGTAGCGTGGAGTACGCTCCACTCCAAGTAATCGTCACTTGCTCATCCCGTATATATTCGATATGCACATGCTGCTGTGAGAATGAGACTAGTGGTGGACACTCTAGGGTGGGGTCACTCTCAAAGAGAGGAGACGGCTCAAAGACTCACTAGGAATTTCCGCTAGGTCCCTGTATGTGACTAGATCCGAGGTATAGCCGATCCCAAATTCCGGCAAGTCTACAACGTACGCATTAGACCTGACATGCCTCACACTCGAAAGGGACTGACATCACGAGCTGACATGAGACCAACTATGTGACTCATAATATGCTCGACACATGTATGTATAGACTCTTGACAAATTGGACAAATAAAGAAAAACACGGACTCACACATGACCCTAAACAAACCTACTGTTAGACCGACCCATACATATGCAATGGTGGACCAGGACATCCGAATGTGTGCCATGCATACACAAGACGCAACCAAATGTCGGTAGAATCATGGACTCCTAGACATCCCAAAATGCACCATGCATGCAAGGACTTCCTATTGGACTGGGGAGGTTAGGGAGGTTTGGGTGGGCCAGGAGAGTTGAATGCAACTTTCTCATCACCCCTATATGTATGTATATCTCACCAGTGAACGGGCTTGATGGGTGTAGAAGGCCCAGCCCGTGGGGAGGGGGTGTGAAAGTGGACTCCCTCAAAGAAGTGGAGTAGATGTGGTGGGTCAAGGGGTTCACTAGGGAAGGGGTCGAAGGGATCAAAGAAACTGTGACCCCTTGAGATGGGTTCCCTCATGACATGGTCCCAAGTTTGAAATTCTTGAAGGTATAAATAATCACCTTTATGCATTATGATCGGTGGGATGACGGTCATGTGTAGAAGGTATGGTTCCTCCCTCGGGATAAGTGGAATGAAGCTAGGCTCGACCGGTGTGACGACCCAAGATCCGGATACCGGGAAGGTCCGATACCATTCGAATCCTGACTCGCCGCCCACGAGCCGGGAGGGCTCGGAAGGGCTAAAAGGAGTGTGGAGGTATAGAGAAATAGGAAATAAAGTAGGATAAATTAACAATTAACAGAACTAAATAAACAACTACTACAACAGAGTCCAGTCCAACAGAAAGTATAGTCTAAAGCAGTAAAATGTACCACATGCCAAGTGAACACTCGGCCCGGCGAGCTGGCTACTAAAGAACTCCCATGCTGCACCCTCGAACCTCGAGGAAGAACCGCCACACCTGAAAAGCAGAGATGAGTCTCCAAATAGAGACACAACAGGGGTCCCGCGGAAATCCAACCCGAACCAACGACGGTAGCGGAAAGGAAAGACAGCTACAACTACAGCAGGAACATCAAACTGGTGGCCGGTGAAAACTCAGCACTACAGCTACTCCTATGATATCAGAAAAACATGCCCTAATCTCACGGTCGGGGGCTACCGAACAACACTAGTACCGCTTACCGAAGTAAAAACTCACAGCAACCCCATCGTAGAGGCCTGTCTCCCAGGACACGACCCACCTGGACACGCTGTCCAAGGAGCAACCCCGACCACCAGGTCGTGGACACCGCACCAACAAGACGTAACCTCGGTAAAGCTACTAGCACCCTGGACACTAACTCAGAAACACCAGCCGGTCCAGAAAACCACGTCTCGCAGATGAGAAACGGAACCCAGAAATAGGAGAGTCACGTCTCACGTGACAGGAGTACCTGCCCACCAGAAGCAAGGCCGGATGCATCCACTGATGACTTAAACCGCGCCTTGGGTGTCTTCCTCCGGCCAAGCGAGAACTGAGACACCACACAAGTAACCACAGAACAAGTGACTAGCTAGGGTCATGCTCGTCAGCATTGGTCCAACTGCCCCCAACCACGTGTGCACACACAGACCCTACATCCGGGTACGACTAGTGGGGAGTCACTGATGTGACCTCTCTCCAAGGAGAAACTCAGAGAAACACGCACATACCCTACGCGAAAGTCAAGAAGGACCAAGTAGTGATAAGTCACTGGACTCTGGACGGTCCTCTAGACTCACTAAATCCAACGGTCCTTGAGTCACAGGACCTGGGGTCAACACCGTCGTACGCAACAGCACAAGGCCGTCAATATAGCCTAATCCCTAGGTCTAAAACCACGGTAGCATGAATACCAAGGCAGCACATGAGCCTCCGAGACCATTCCCTCGAAAAGGGAACTGTGAAACCTTCCAGCCCCAGGCCGGATAGTTGGACTCACAGTCCGAGGCCACACACGCGGCCCACGCGGAAAGCACCGAGGCATGATTCCCAAGGCAGCTCACAAGTCGCCACGCTGATTCCCCATCCCAGGGAAAAGGGGAAACCTCCAGCCCCAGGCCGGATGACTGGACTCGCAGTCCAAGGCCAAACACTTGGCCCACTCGGGAACCATCTTCCACAGAAACCCACGACATGCGGGGGGAACCCCACTGCACTCACACCGATACACGGTGACTCGATCGAGCATAACACAAAGAGCCCGAAACACACACACATATGGGCAGGCTAATCGAGGTAACACGGCACCTCCAGACACCCCAGAAACACGGACACGGAACCTGCGGGGTGTCCAGGAAACTTACGAGGCCGAAGGTCAACCACTGGGTCACAACCGGGTCGACCGGAGATCAACACCACGCGAACCCGGCATCGCGAATATGGAAGTCTCATAGCGGTCTAATCTTGGGCCACCATAGGCTATGGCTGATGTTGCATAACCCATTTGACTTAGATCGCAAGCAATGTAACGGACACGACAATGTCACACAAGCGGACTCACTCGCATTTGGCACACTCGGGGCCGTAGGTGGACCGGCGATGGGGAGAGGGTCTGAGGTTGGACCCGGAGGTTTCCAAGGATATGGCTGGCTTGGGGAGGACCCCTAAGGGTTAGGGGTTGCCCAAATTCATGGGCGGTCAGCACGCCGAGGGTGTGGGTAAATTGGTCTTGCTCACAACTCACCCGCGGTGGACACTCACATAGTAGCAATTTGAGTTCGAGCACTCCTCACCGACCGACGCCACTCTAGAAGCAATACTAATTAAGCACAATTAATCCAGCATAAGAGTGTGGTCAGGAGCTCACCTGATCAGCGTGAAGACGCCGATCCCGGTCGGAGACGATGGCGAGCGGGGAAGCGTGGGCTTACCCGCACACCGGGCCGGAGAAGCTTCAACCTGAAAATTCAAGTTACATGCACTACGCCCTTTGCAAGGGGGTTGGTGATGTGACACCACCTTGGGGTGGTAATCACAAGGCCAATGCACCTTGGACCTATGACTTGCAAGCAAGCAACTTTGACGATGAAATTACTCGGCCGAGCTCACTCGCGTAGCGGTCAGTATTGCCCATGGGCAAATTGGCGATGGTGGGGTGGGTCCAAAGCGGGACCTTGACGTTCCGAGGCTTGGCTTCGCTATGGCTGACCCCATAAGGGGCTGGGATACCCAATTTTGTGGGCAGCCAGCACGCCAAAGGCGTGGGTTGTAGGGTCGATCTCACCTCACTCCGCGGTGGCCACTCAATTGTAGGGAAATTTGGATCGGGTGCTCACTTACCATCCGACGGAGCTAAAGATAATACTAAATAAGTAAAAGTAAACCATCGAGGGATGTGTCTCGGAGCTCACCTGATCAGTGTGAGAACATTGATTCCGGCCGAACACGAGGGCGAGCGGGGAGGCGTGGGTACGCACCCGCACGCCGCGTCGATGCCGCTTCAACCTGTTTAAGGGATTACAACACTACTCCCCATGAAAGGGGGTGGAACAAGGGGAGGGGAAGCCAAAGTACATCCAGACACTACCTCCACCCAGGGAGGGGCTGTAAGCCGGCCAGGCGGGGGAGGGAAGAGATGAACTAGAAACTAAATGGATGGCGGATGTCGGTTCTGCCCGCTCTTTGGAATAGGGGATAGACAGGTGATGTTGCTATCGCTGCGGCCGATCCCGAGCTCCGTGGTCGACGAGACTAGTGGGAAAACCTCATGGGTTGGCCTGGGAGGATGTCTAAATTTTGGTAGGAATTCTGGTGGACGGCATTGGTCGGGGCGGGGCCGTGAGCAGAGACTCTGTTCTCTGGTTCTGACTGTCTCAGCACCAATGCATCAGGAAGAAGTGGTCACCACGGGCGCTCCCAAACTCCGATTCAAGCAAGGCTGGAGTCGTTGGAATAGTTGTCAAGTTCTCTTTGAAACGAGACCCACGAGTATGCCAGAGGATGTCGGAGCAGATTGGGAGAGTCCGAACAGTGGACAAGGGTCAGTTCCATCCCAGAGTGGACAGAACAGCGCACCCGAGAGAGAAAATTGAGAAATCGCTGCTCCGGATTCCGAACGGGGTGCCGCTTCTTGGTAATGTAAGAAGACTTGTCGTAGAAGCTCTCAGCCAAGTGGCGCCTCAAGAAGCATAGGAATGTGGCCGTGGGAGCTTCTGGAAGTTGCTTCAGGTTGCTGACCGGACCTATCCTGCGCAGTCAGAGAAGAACAGCTCTCTCTGGCAGTCACAAACTCAGATGGAGATGAGACCACCACTGTTGCAAAGATGACAGGGAGACGAATCCAACGGTATATAGTACGCCCTCTGAAGCTTCTTGGTGATGTCGTGGCAGCCTCAGAAAGTAGCTAGTACTCTGCTGCCTGTGAGCTGGGAATAGGATGAAGGTGTAGGGTAGTGTGTATGAGGGTGGAATGACCAAAGGAAACAAGGGGGAATGGGGAGGGCGACCAGGGTAGGAAGGGGGTGTTGGGGAGGGGTGTGGAGCAGCCAGAAAGGGAGGGAGATTCAAATTAGGGCTTTGGGTGAAGCCTCTTCAGCATTGGGGAGATGGAAGGGTGCTTGGGAAAGGGTAGTGGGTGGTTGGGGGTTGGAGGGTGGCTTGAAGATTGGTGGGTTCTACCTTGGGGGTTGGGGGGGCTTGAATGAGTGTACGGGGAAGGGGGGGATATTAATGAAGAGTGAATGGGAGGAGAGAGAAGAAATTTCAAATTTTGGGGGTAGGGAAGAGAGAGAGAGAGGGGGGACCCCTTAGAGAGAGAGAGAGAGATATATGAGAGAGATAGGGAAGGGAAGTGGAGAGTCTCACTCCAAGGGAAGAAAATTTTCACAAAGGGTTTCGTTCTAACCTTGACCAAATGCACTAATGACAAGACAAGTCCAAGGGAGGGGCGCCCCTGGGCCTAGCCCACTAGTTGGGCCCAATTGACTATCAAACTGACCCATTAACCTATTAACTGACTCAAATAAAGAAAGATTACACATCTATGACTCAAATAAAATGCAAATTACATGCTACTGCTCAAAACTAAGTGATGGAGATGATGATGCGCCAATGGCGAGCAACCAGAGTCCCGAAGAAGATGGAGTGGTTGGGGATGTCCCCATCAGTTGGACTAGGGGTGAGGATTAGTTTTACAACCAAAATGTACCTCCACGCAGGGAGGGGCGGTCAGCCGGCCACGCGGGGTGGGGAAAACTACGCTAGAAGCCGAAGTGGAAGAAGATCGTCAGTTCTGCCAGCCCTCTAGAACAGCGGATAGACAGTCGGTGTTGACGATGCTGCGGACTGTCCCGAACTCCGTTTGCAACGAAACCAGTGGAAAAATCTCCGTGGTTGACCCAGAATGATGTCAGAATTTTTGGGGATTTTCTTGTTCCCGACGACGGTCCGGGCAGAGGCGTGAACAGGGTTGTAGGCTTCTGATTCTGGTAGCCTCTGTGTCACTACAGTAGGAAGGCGAGGACACCACGGTTGCTCCCGAGCTCTGATTCAGGCGAGGCCAGAATCGTTGGATTCGTGGTCGAACCCTCTTTGAATGGAGATGCATGGGGATGCCTTCGGATGTCAGAGCTGCCTACGAGAGCCTGAGAAGTGGGAGGTGGTCGGATCTGTCTTCAGTCAGACTGACCTGCGCACTAATGATAGGAAATTCAAAACTTTGTGTTTCGGGCTTCAAACGATGCTCCGCTTCTTGGAGATGCTAGGGGACTTGGAGGAGAACGTTTCAGCCAAGCGCCGCTCCAAGAATATCAGAACTCTGGTCATGGTAGCCTCTGCAATCTACTTCTGGATGACTCTCAGGAGGATGATGCGCAGTCCAGCAATGTCGGCTCTCCTGAGCAGCCACGAACTCAAACTTGGACGAGACCACCACCGTTGCGAAGAGGACTAGGAGATGCTTCCAACAATATATGGTAAGCCCTCTGAAGCTTCTTGGTGATGACGTGGCAGCCTCAGAAAGTCGCTGGTACTCTGCTGCCTGTGAGCTGAGAATAGGATGAAGGTGTAGGGTTGTGTGTATGAGGGTGGGATGGCCAAGGGAAGCAAGGGGAAATGGGGAAGGCAAACAAGGTAGGAAGGGGGTGTTGGGGAGGGGTGAGGGGCAGCTAGCAAGGGAGGGAGATTCAAATTTGGCTTAGGGTTTGAACCCCTTCAGCCTTGGGGACATGGAAGGGTGCTTGGGAAAGGGTAGTGGGTGGTTGGGGGTTGGAGGGTGGCTTGGAGATTGGTGGGTTCTCCCTTGGGACTAGGGGTGGAGTAAAGAGGTGTTGTGGGAAGTTGTGGTGACTATTGAATGAGGGGAGGAGATAGAGAAAGTAGGTGGGAGGGGGAGGAGAGAGAAAGGGGCTAGGGGAGGGGAGTTTCTCACTCCTCTCTAATGGCTTCTCACCAAATGAACTCAATTTTCGGGACTCACAATAAGAGATCCTCATTACCTTAAAAAGGAGAGGTGGGGGTCCAATTTATAGGGAACCCACATTTTACAATAAGTCCCTGACTTTTGGAATATTGACTAGACAACCAAGGGGGAAAAGGGTGCCCCTGGGCTTGACCACATGTTGGGCCCAATTAGCTAATCTAATGGCCCAAATAACATATGACTTATGAAAATAACTCTCTAACCTAGGTACTTGACTCAAATAAAAGAAAAATTACAATGATATGACTCAAATAAAATATGAAAATTACATGACTCGACTTCAGAAAAATGTAACAGACATAATGGAGCCGTGATGGCGAGCAATAGGAGCTTGGAAAAATGTGAAGGGTGAGCGATGCCCCCACCATACTTCCGGGGTGTGAAGAACTTGACTCCGTCGAGTATGGGTCCGACAGGGAAGGGGTCCTCCGATGCGGCTCCGGGTGAGCCACGACCTCCAAACTCAACATCGCGTCCTTAGCCGGGGGACGACTCTTCATCCTCTCAAGGTGGCTCGGGCACACCCTCTTGCCGGTGATGGAACCATGCTTGCCTAGTATTGCCTCTGTGTGCACACGTCAGGCTCTCAGGCTAATATGTGGTGACTCTCCGAGTGTGTGTCTCACAAGAGTAGGGGTAGGTCCGAAACTCTCACTAGGATCCACCGCGGTGCCCATATAGGGTGCCGGACCCGCCACGTAGGAAATGGGGTGAATCCCAAAACCCATTAGAAAGCCCAACCCATAAGTCGGGTTGCCAAGGCCACTCGGAACTAGGCAAGGTTGAAGTCCTCGTGCCCTTAAGTTGGAGGTCACCCTAGGGTAGAGCCACTCCAAAGTCACCATCGCCAAGTTGCCAACTTGGAATTCAAAGTGGTGTTCGCAAGGTTTTACTCGCTTCTTGTGATTCTCACCGCTCGTTGTTCGTTGCTTGCTTAAATGCTCATGCCAAGTACTACGATGCAGTGTGACTGGGAGATGCATGATATGCAAAGGGGGGCCAGGACAACCATATTTAGACCAATCATGCAGTGATGTCATGGAGACTTTGGAGGGTGTGGGAGGCCTAGGGCATCCATGGGTGTCCCTCTCATGCGTGGGTGTGATGAGTGCTGGAGGACCCGGACATCCATGAATGCTCCTAACATGCTTAGGACTCATGATGAATGAAGGTGGACCATTATATCCGAATAAGAACCACTCATGTTTCCTACTTGACATGTGGGTGATATGAATGAATGTACCCGACTTATGAATCATGGCAAGTGGTTCGAGGTGCCAAGACATATGTTTTCATAATCCGAAAATGACTTTGATGTGTTGGGGTATGATTTGGAATTGAAGTTTCCATTCAAAAGGGTTGAAGGGGTCAAGGAATGTGAACATCATGGGGAGAAGCACCTCCTTGTTCCTTAGGTGTAGATCTTCCTTGGCCATAGCTACCCTTTTGTCGCCTGGGACTTGGGAGAGGTGTGCTTGGCCCAACATGGTGGGTAAGTGTAGGAAGGAGTGGGTGATAAGTGATGTGGGTGGATCACATGGGTTCTCAAGTTTCCATTGGGAGGGGTCAAAAGTATCAACATAAGTGTACTCAGCGGAAAGGAGCTCTAAGTTCATCTCAACATCCTCAAGGTCCTCACAATATGGTGGTGGATCATCCTCCTCTAATGAAATGATTGGGCCGAAGTTCTTAGTAGGTGGGTTGTCCATGAGAGGAGGGCTTGGCTTTCTACCCAATATGTGGGACTCCAATTTGAGGATAAGGTCGGGCTCATCGGGTGTGGGGAGGAATAGAAGGAGATCGCTAGTGTAGCAACTAACGGTGCAAATGGAGGTGATAGATCCGACACATAGGTGTCGGAGATCAAGGCTCCTAGGTTGGTTGGCCACTGTGGTCAACATGCCGGTCAACTTCATTTGCCATGCTAAGCCCTTGAGAAGATCCCTTAATGTGTCCACTTGGTAAGATGATTGGATGGTGGTGTGATAGGAGAGGGGCACTATAGGGAGGTTTTGCTCCATAGGAGGGAAAACATGGGCCATAATCTTTCTAATTGGGTTCTCCTTTAGCCAACTATGAAGGGGTTCTCCAATGATGAGCTCGGTCCCAACTAGAGAGGGTGGTGTAAGGTGAAGACCACCGTGCGAGGTTTTTTCTTCTACTTGGACATGGGTCGTTTTCAGGGGGGGTAGGGTCCGGAGTGTTCACCACTATGGGGTCGGGTATGGGTTTCTCTACCAAGGAGGTGAGAGGGTCTTTTGAGGGTGGGGTGATGAGGGTTGGTGTATGGCGCACCCGGGGTGGAGGGTAAAGGGAAACTTCGTTTGGGATTGGTAGGGGAAGTAGTGGAGGCATAGGTTAGGGTAGGATTGGAGTTGGAAGTGGAAGATGGGTTGGGTGGGCCTCGGTGGGGGTATCCCTTATGGGGGAAGGTGGAGGGGCGGAGGTCAATTGGGTTTGGGTGTGAATTGGATAAGGGAGAGTGGGTTTGGGGGTGGTGGCCGTCATGGGCCTAGGTTGGGGGGTGGACACGGGGTCCACTTGGGTTTGAATGGTGAAGGTTGGGTGAGTGACTTTGGACGGGGGAATGGCGGTCATCATGGGGGAAGTCGGGTCGGTTAAGGGTCTCTTGCCCTTGTGATCGACTGGTTGTGGAAGGGTGGGAGTGGGGGCCAATTTGGTTTGGATATTGGTGGTTGGGTAGCAAAGTGTAGAGGTGTTGATTGGGGTTGGAGGTGGTGGGTGTCGTGGGGGTTGGGAGATGTAGAGGGCCTTTATGGCGGCTTTGAACTGGCCGTGAGAGAAGGGAGGAGTGGTAGTGCTCCTCAGACTATGGCTTTCCAAGCAGAGAGGGGGACGTTGGGGAGCGTAGATCTTCCTAAGTTCTATCCTCATCTCCTCCCATGACGAAATGGGGTCTTGCCTCCTAACCCTCCTTAAGCCCTCTATGTGTTCCCACTTACTCTTGGCTTGACCCCGAAGTCGTCTCTTGGCAATGCGGACTCTCGCGGGTCCATATGCAAAAATCCTTTCAAAGTGTATTTCCATGGTAGCCTCCAACTTTAGATAGGCACTAGGGCTCGATCCGTCAAAGTGTAGGTCCTCATCTAGAATGATGCCCAAGAGGGGCGGACCGCTAGGACACTTGTGGAGGGCCGAATTGTATGGAATTGACCATAGAGGAATAGCCATGATGATGCACTGGAGACTCTAAATGCACATGCACCCTAGGACCAACTTCATAGAGATAAGTTATGAACTTGCTCTGATACCAATTTATGTGACACAACCCCTTAGACTTAGATTGCAAGCAACGTAATGGACACGGTAATGTCACACAAGCGGACTCACTCGCATTTGGCACACTCAGGTCTGTAGGTGGACCGGTGATGGGGAGAGGGTCTGAGGTTGGACTCAGAGGTTTCCAAGGGTATGGCTGGCTTGGGGAGGACCCCTAAGGGTCAGGGGTTGCCAAAATTCATGGGTGGTCAGCACGCCGAGGGCGTGGGTAAATTGGTCTCGCTCACTACTCACGTGCGATGGACACTCACATAGTAGTAATTTGAGTTCGAGCACTCCTCACCGACCGACAACACACTAGAAGCAATACTAATCAAGCACAATTAATCCAGCATAGGAGTGTGGTCAGGAGCTCACCTGATCAGCGTAAAGACGCCGATCCCGACCGGAGACGATGGAGAGCGGGGAAGCGTGGGCTTACCCGTACGCCGCGCCGGAGAAGCTTCAACCTGAAAATTGAAGTTACATGCACTACACCCCTTGCAAGGGGG
This sequence comes from Amorphophallus konjac, assembly GCA_022559845.1. Classification (NCBI taxonomy): domain Eukaryota; kingdom Viridiplantae; phylum Streptophyta; class Magnoliopsida; order Alismatales; family Araceae; genus Amorphophallus; species Amorphophallus konjac. The sequence goes on along the minus strand of CM040118.1, from coordinate 163,542,769 downwards.
TTGGACTAGGGGTGGAGATTAGTTTTACAACCTAAAATGTACCTCCACGCAGGGAGGGGCGGTCAGCTAGCCAGGCGGGGTGGGGAAAACTACGCTAGAAGCCGAAGTGGAAGAAGATCGTCGGTTCTGCCAGCCCTCTAGAACAGCGGATAGATAGTCGGTGTTGACGGTGCTGCGGACTGTCCCAAACTCCGTTTGCAATGAAACCAGTGGAAAAATATCTGTGGTTGACTCAGGATGACGTCAGAATTTTTGGGGATTTTCTTGTTGGCGACGACGGTCGGGGCAGAGGCGTGAAAAGGGTTGTAGGCTTCTGATTTTGGTAGCTTCTGTGTCACTGCAACAGGAAGGCGAGGACACCACGGTTACTCCCGAGCTCTGATTCAGGCGAGGCTAGAATCATTGGATCTATGGTCGAACCCTCTTCGAACGGAGAGCCACGAAGATGCCTTCAGACATCAGAGCTGACCGCGAGAGCCTGAGAACTGGGAGGGGTTCGGATCTGTCTTTAGTCAGACTTACCTGCGCACTAATGGTAGGAAATTCGGAACTTTCTGCTTCGGGCTTCAAACGATGCTCTGCTTCTTTGAGATGTTGGGGGACTTGGAGGAGAACATTTCAGCTAAGCGCCGCTCCAAGAAGCTTAGAACTTTGCTCGTGGTAGCCTCTGCAATCTTCTTCTAGATGACTCTCAGGAGGATGATGTGCAGTTCGGCGATGTCGGCTCTCCTGAGCCGCCACAAACTCAGACTGGGACGAGACCACCACAGTTGCGAAGAGGACTGGGAGATGCTTCCAACGATATATGGTACGCCCTCTGAAGCTTCTTGGTGATGATGTGTCAGCCTCAGAAAGTCACTGGTACTCTGCTGCCTGCGAGCTGAGAATAGGATGAAGGTGTAGGGTTGTGTGTATGAGGGTGGGATGGCCAAGGGAAGCAAGGGGAAATGGAGAGGGCGACCAGGGTAGGAAGGGGGTGTTGGGGAGGGGTGAGGGGCAGCCAGGAAGGAAGGGATATTCAAATTTGGCCTAGGCTTTGAACCCCTTCGGCCTTGGGGAGATGGAAGGGTGCTTGGGAAAGGGTAGTGGGTGGTTGGGGGTTGGAGGGTGGCATGGAGATTGGTGGGTTCTCCCTTGGGACTAGGGGTGGAGTAAAGTGGTGTTGTGGGAAGTTGTGGTGACTATTGAATGAGGGAAGGAGAGAGAGAAAGTAGGTGGGAGGGGGAGGAGAGAGAATGGGGCTAGGGGAGGGAGTTCTCACTCCTCTCTAATGGATTCTCACCAAATTTACTCAAATTTCTAGACTCACAATAATAGATTTTCATTAGCTTAAAATGGGGAAATGGGGTTCCTATTTATAGGGAACTCACATTTTACAATAAGTCCCTGACTTTTGGAATATTGACTAGACAACCAAGGGGGAAAAGGGCGCCCTTGGGCTTGACCACATGTTTGGCCCAATTAGCTAATCTAATGGCCTAAATAACATATGACTTATGAAAATAACTCTCTAACCTTGGTACTGGACTCAAATAAAAGGAAAATTAGAATGATATGACTCAAATAAAATATGAAAATGACATGACTCGACTTCAGAAAAATGTAACAGACACAATGGAGCCATGATGGCGAGCAATAGGAGCTTGGAAAAATGTGAAGGGCGAGCGATGCCCCATCATACCCCCGGGGTGTGAAGAACTCGACTCCGTCGAGTATGGATCCACCGGGGAAGGGGTACTCCGATGCGGCTCCGGCCGAGCCACAACCACCATACTCAACCTCGCGTCCCTAGCCGGGGGACGGCTCTTCATCCTCTCAAGGTGGCTCGGGCACACCCTCTTGCCGGTGATGGAACCATGCTTGCCTAGTATTGTCTCTATGTGTACACGTCGGGCTCTCAGGCTGATATGTGGTGACTCTCTGAGTGTGTGTCTCACAAGGGTAGGGGTAGGCCTGAAACCCTCACTAGGATCCACCGCGGTGCCCATATAGGGTGCCGGACCCCCCACATAGGAAATGGGGTGAATCCCAAAACCCATTAGACAGCCCAACCCATAAGTCGGGTTGCCAATGCCACTCGGAATTAGGCAAGGTCCAAGTCCTCGTGCCCTCAAGTTGGAGGTGACCCTAGGGTAGAGCCACTCCAAAGTCACCATCTTCAAGTTGCCAACTTGGAATTCAAAGTGGCGTTCACAAGGTTTTGCCCGCTTCTTGTGATTCTCACCGCTCGTTGTTTGTTGCTTGCTTAAATGCTCATGCCAAGTACTATGATGCGGTGTGACTGGGAGATGCATGATATGCAAAGGGGGGCCATGACAACTATATTTAGACCAATCATGCAGTGATGCCAGGGAGACTTTGAAGGGTGTGGGAGGGCAGGGGCATCCATAGGTGTCCCTCTCATGCGTGGGTGTGATGAGTGCCAGAGGACCCGGACATCCATGAATGCTCCTAACATGCTTAAGACTCATGATGAATGAAGGTGGACCATTATATTCGAATATGAACCACTTATGTTTCCTACTTGACATGTGGGTGATATGAATGAATGTACCTGACTTATGAATCATGGCAAGTGGTTCGAGGTGCCAAGACATATATTTTCCTAATCCAAAAATGACTTTGATGTGTTGGGGTATGGTTTGACATTGGAGTTTCCATTCAAAAGGGTTGAAGGGGTCAAGGAAGGTGGACATCATGGGGAGAGGCACCTCCTTGCTCCTTAGGTGTAGATCTTCCTTGGACATAGCTGCCCTTTTGTCGCCCGGGACTTGGGAGAGATGGGCTTGGCCCAACATGGTGGGTGAGTGTAGGATGGAGTGGGTGATAAGTGATGTGGGTGGATCACATGGGTTCCCAGGTTCCCATTGGGAGGGGTCAAAAGTATCAATATAAGTGTACCCGGGGGAAAGGAGCTCTAAGTTCATCTCAACATCCTCAAGGTCCTCACAATATGGTGGTGGATCATCCTCCTCTAATGAAATGATTGGGCCGAAGTTCTTAGTGGGTGGGTTGGCCATGAGAGGAGGGCTTGGCTTTCTACCCGATATGAGGGAGTCCAATTTGAGGATAAGGTCGGGCTCATCGGGTGTGGGGAGGAATAGAAGGAGATCGCTAGTGTAGCAACCAACGGTGTAAATCGAGGTGATAGATCCGACACATAGGTGTAGGAGATCAAGGCTCCTAGGTTGGTTGGCCACTGTGGTCAACATGCCGGTCAACTTCATTTGCCATGCTAAGCCCTTGAGAAGATCCCCTAATGTGTCCACTTGGTAAGATGATTGGATGGTCGTGTGATAGGAGAGGGGAACTATAGGGAGGTTTTGCTCCATAGGAGAGAAAACATGGGCTATAATCTTTCTAATTGGGCTCTCCTTTAGCCAAATATCAAGGGGTTCTCCTAAGATGAGCTCGGCCCCAACTAGAGAGGGTGGTGTAAGGTAAAGACCACTGTGCGAGGTTTCTCCTTCTACTTGGACATGGGTGGTCTCCATGGGGGGGATAGGGTCCGGAGTGTTTACCACTATGGGGTCGGGTATGGGTTTCTCTACCAAGGAGGTGAGAGGGTCTTTTGACGGTGGGGTGATAAGGGTTGGTGTATGGCGCACCCGGGGTGGAGGGTAAATGGAAACTTGGTTTGGGATTGGTAGGGGAAGTAGTGGAGGCCTAGGTTGGGGTAGGATTGGAGTTGGAAGTGGAAGATGGGTTGGGTGGGCCTCGGTGGGGGTATCCCTTATGGGGGAAGGTGGAGGGGCGGAGGTCAATTTGGTTTGGGTGTGAATTGGATAAGGGAGAGTGGGTTTGGGGGTGGTGGCCGTCATCGGCCTAAGTGGAGGGGTGGACACGGGGTCCACTTGAGTTTGAATGGTGAAGGTTGGGTGAGTGACTTTGGTCGGGGGAGTGGTGGTCATCACGGGGGAAGCTGGGTCAGTTAAGGGTCTCTTGCCCTTGGGATCGGCTGGTTGTGGAGGGGTGGGAGTGGGGGCCAATTTGGTTTGGATATTGGTGGTTGGGTAGCAAAGTGTAGAAGTGTTGATTGGGGTTGGAGGTGGTGGGTGTCGTGGGGGTTGGGAGATGTAGAGGGCCTTTATGGCGGCTTTGAACTGGCCGGGAGAGAAGGGAGGAGTGGTAGTGCTCCTCGGACTATGGCTCTCCAAGTCGGGAGGGGGACGTTGGGGAGCGTAGATCTTCCTAAGTTCTATCCTCATCTCCTCCCATGGGGAAATGAGGTCTTGCCTCCTAACCCTCCTTAAGCCCTCTATGTGTTCCCACTTACTCTTGGCTTGACCCCGAAGTCGTCCCTTGGCAATGCAGAGTCTCGCGGGTCCATATGCCAAAATCCTTTCAAAGTGTATTTCCATGGTAGCCTCCAACTTTAGATAGGCACTACGGCTCGATCCGTCAAAGTGTAGGTCCTCATCTAGAATGATGCCCAAGAGGGGCGGACCGCTAGGACCCTTGTTGAGGGCCGAATTGTATGGAATTGACCATAGAGGAATAGCCATGATGATGCACCGGAGACTCTAAATGCATATGCACCCTAGGACCAACTTGATAGAGACAAGTTGTAAACTTGATATGATACCAATTGATGTGACACAACCCCTTAGACTTAGATTGCAAGCATCGTAACGGACACAGCAATGTCACACAGGCGGACTCACTCGCATTTGGCACACTTGGGTCTGTAGGTGGACCGGCGATGGGGAGAGGGTCCGAGGTTGGACCCAGAGGTTTACAAGGGTATGGCTGGCATGGGGAGGACCCCTAAGGGTCTGGGGTTGCCCAAATTCACGGGGGGTCAGTACGTCGAGGGCGTGGGTAAATTGGTCTCGCTCACAACTCACCCGCGGTGGATACTCACATAGTAGAAATTTGAGTTCGAGCACTCCTCACCGACCGACGGCACACTAGAAGCAATACTAATCCAGCATAGGAGTGTGGTCTGGAGCTCACCTGATCAGCGTGAAGACGCTGATCCCGGCCGGAGACGATGGCGATCGGGGAAGCGTGGGCTTACCCGTATGCCACGCCGGAGAAGCTTCAACCTGAAAATTCAAGTTACATGCACTACGCCCCTTGCAAGGGGGTTGGACTAGGGGTGGGGATTAGTTTTACAACCAAAATATACCTCCACGTAGGGAGGGGCGGTCAGCCGGCCAGGCAGGGTGGGGAAAACTACGCTAGAAGCTGAAGTGGAAGAAGATTGTCGGTTCTGCCAACCCTCTAGAACAACAGATAGACAGTTGGTGTTGACGGCGTTGCGGACTGTCCCGAACTCCATTTGCAATGAAACCAGTGGAAAAATCTCCGTGGTTGACCCAGGATGACATCATAAGTTTTGGGGATTTTCTTGTTGGCGACGACGGCCGGGGCAGAGGCGTGAACAGGGTTGCAGGCTTTAGATTCTGGTAGCTTCTGTGTCACTGTAGCAGGAAGGTGAGGACACCACGGTTGTTCCTGAGCTCTGATTAAGGTGAGGCTAGATTCATTGGATTTGTGGTCGAACCCTCTTCGAACGGAGACCCATGAGGATGATTTCAGACATTGGAGCTGACCGCGAGAGCCTGAGAAGTGGGATGGGGTCAGATCTGTTTTCAGTCAGACTGACTTGCGCACTAATGGTAGGAAATTCAGAACTTTGTGCTTCGGGCTTCAAACGATGCTCCGCTTCTTGAAGAGCCTAGGGGACTTAGAGGAGAACGTTTCAGCCAAGTGCTGCTCCAAGAAGCTCAGAACTCTGGTCATGGTAGCCTCTGCAATCTACTTCTGGATGACTCTCAGGAGGATGATGCGCAGTCTGACGATGTCGGCTCTCTTGAGCAGCCACAAACTCAGACTGGGACGAGACCACCACCATTGCAAAGAGGACTAGGAGATGCTTCCAACGGTATATGGTACGCCCTCTGAAGCTTCTTGGTGATGATGTGGCAGCCTCAGAAAGTCGCTAGTACTCTGCTGCATGTGAGCTGAGAATAGGATGAAGGTGTAGGGTTGTGTGTATGAGGGTGGGATGGCCAAGGGAAGCATGGGGAAATGTGGAGGGCGACCAGGGTAGGAAGGGGGTGTTGGGGAGGGGTGAGGGGCAGCCAGCAAGGGAGGGAGATTCAAATTTAGCCTAGGGTTTGAACCCCTTCAATCTTGGGGAGATGGAAGGGTGCTTGGGAAAGGGTAGTGGGTCGTTGGGGGTTGGAGGGTGGCTTGGAGATTGGTGGGTTCTCCCTTGGGACTAGGGGTGGAGTAAAGAGGTGTTGTGGGAAGTTGTGGTGACTATTGAATGAGGGGAGGAGAGAGAGAAAGTAGGTGGGAGGGGGAGGAGAGAGAAAGGGGCTAGGGGAGGGGAGTTCTCACTCCTCTCTAATGGCTTCTCACCCAATGAACTCAATTTTCTTGTCTCACAACAAAAGATCTTCATTAGCTTAAAATGGGGAGATGGGGGTCCTATTTATAGGGAACCCACATTTTATAATAAGTCCCTGACTTTTGGAATATTGACTAGACAACCAAGGGGGAAAAGGGTGCCCCTGGGCATGACCACATGTTGGGCCCAATTAGCTAATATAATGGCCCAAATAACATATGACTTATGAAAATAACTCTCTAACCTAGGTACTGGACTCAAATAAAAGGAAAATTAGAATGATATGACTCAAATAAAATATGAAAATGACATGACTCGACTTCAGAAAAATGTAACAGACACAATGGAGCCATGATGGCGAGCAATAGGAGCTTGGAAAAATGTGAAGGGCGAGCGATGCCCCCATCATACCCCCGGGGTGTGAAGAACTTGACTCCATCGAGTATGGGTCTGTCGAGGAAGGGGTCCTCTGATGCGGCTCCGGCCGAGCCACGACCTCCAAACTCAACCTCGCGTCCTTAGCCGGGGGATGGCTCTTCATCCTCTCAAGGTGGCTCGGGCACACCCTCTTGCCGGTGATGGAACCATGCTTGCCTAGTATTGCCTCTGTGTGCACACGTCAGGCTCTCATGCTGATATGTGGTGACTCTCCGAGTGTGTGTCTCACAAGGGTAGGGGTAGGCCCGAAACCCTCACTAGGATCCACCGCGGTGCCCATATAGGGTGCTGGACCCGCCACGTAGGAAATGGGGTGAATCCCAAAACCCATTAGAAAGCCCAACCCATAAGCCGGGTTGCCAAGGCCACTCGGAATTAGGCAAGATTCAAGTCCTCGTGCCCTCAAGTTGGAGGTGACTCTAGGGTAGAGCCACTCCAAAGTCACCATCGCCAAGTTGCCAACTTGGAATTCAAAGTGGCGTTCGCAAGGTTTTGCCCGCTTCTTGTGATTCTCACCGCTCGTTGTTTGTTGCTTGATTAAATGCTCATGCCAAGTACTATGATGCAGTGTGAGTGGGAGACGCATGATATGCAAAGGGGGGCCAGGACAACCATATTTAGACCAATCATGCAGTGATGCGATGAAGACTTTGAAGGGTGTGGGAGGGCCGGGGCATCCATAGGTGTCCCTCTCATGCGTGGGTGTCATGAGCGCCGGAGGACCCGGACGTCCATGAATGCTCCTAACATGCTTAGGACTCATGATGAATGAAGGTGGACCATTATATCCGAATATGAACCACTCATGTTTCCTACTTGACATGTGGGTGATATGAATGAATGTACCCGACTCATGAATCATGGCAAGTGGTTCGAGGTGCCAAGACATATGTTTTCCTAACCCGAAAATGACTTTGATGTGTTGGGGGTATGGTTTGACATTCGAGTTTCCATTCAAAATGGTTGAAGGGGTCAAGGAAGGTGGACATCATGGGGAGAGGCACCTCCTTGTTCCTTAGGTGTAGATCTTCCTTGGCCATAGCTACCCTTTTGTCACCCGGGACTTGGGAGAGGTGGGCTTGGCCCAACATGGCGGGTGAGTGTAGGTAGGAGTGGGTGATAAGTGATGTGGGTGGATCACATGGGTTCCCAAGTTCCCATTGGGTGGGGTCAAAAGTATTAACATAAGTGTACCCGGGGGAAAGGAGCTCTAAGTTCATCTCAACATCCTCAAGGTCCTCACAATATGGTGGTGGATCATCCTCCTCTAATGAAATGATGGGGCCGAAGTTCTTAGTGGGTGGGTTGGCCATGAGAGGAGGGCTTGGCTTTCTGCCCAATATGAGGGACTCCAATTTGAGGATAAGGTCGGGCTCATCGGGTGTGGGGAGGAATAGAAGGAGATCGCTAGTGTAGCAACCAACGGTGCAAATCGAGGTGATAGATCCGACACATAGGTGTAGGAGATCAAGGCTCCTAGGTTGGTTGGCCGCTGTGATCAACATGCCGGTCAACTTCATTTGCCATGCTAAGCCCTTGAGAAGATCCCCTAATGTGTCCACTTGGTAAGATGATTGGATGGTCGTGTGATAGGAGAGGGGAACTATAGGGAGGTTTTGCTCCATAGGAGAGAAAACATGGGCCATAATCTTTCTAATTGGGCTCTCCTTTAGCCAAATATCAAGGGGTTCTCCTAAGATGAGCTCGGCCCCAACTAGAGAGGGTGGTGTAAGGTGAAGACCACTGTGCGAGGTTTCTCCTTCTACTTGGACATGGGTGGTCTCCATGGGGGGGATAGGGTCTGGAGTGTTCACCACTATGGGGTCGGGTATGGGTTTCTCTACCAAGGAGGTGAGAGGGTCTTTTGGCGGTGGGGTGATAAGGGTTGGTGTATGGCGCACTCGGGGTGGAGGGTAAAGGGAAACTTGGTTTGGGATTGGTAGGGGAAGTACTGGAGGCCTAGGTTGGGGTAGGATTGGAGTTGGAAGTGGAAGATGGGTTGGGTGGGCCTCGGTGGGGGTATCCCTTATGGGGGAAGGTGGAGGGGTGGAGGTCAATTGGGTTTGGGTGTGAATTGGATAAGGGAGAGTGGGTTTGGGGGTGGTGGCCGTCTTGGGCCTAGGTGGCGGGGTGGACACGGGGTCCACTTTGGTTTGAATGGTGAAGGTTGGGTGAGTGACTTTGGACGGGGGAGTGGTGGTCATCACGGGGGAAGCTGGGTCGGTTAAGGGTCTCTTGCCTTCGGGATCGGCTGGTTGTGGAGGGGTGGGAGTGGGGGCCAATTTGGTTTGGATATTGGTGGTTGGGTAGCAAAGTATAGAGGTGTTGATTGGGGTTGGAGGTGGTGGGTGTCGTGGGGGTTGGGAGATGTAGAGGGCCTTTATGGCGGCTTTGAACTGGCCAGGAGAGAAGGGAGGAGTGGTAGTGCTCATCGGACTATGGCTCTCCAAGTAGGGAGGGGGACGTTGGGGAGCGTATATCTTCCTAAGTTCTATCCTCATCTTCTCCCCTGAGGAAATGGGCTCTTGCCTCCTAACCCTCCTTAAGCCCTTTATGTGTTCCCACTTACTCTTGGCTTGACCCCGAAGTCGTCCCTTGGCAATGCCGACTCCCGTGGGTCCATATGCCAAAATCCTTTCAAAGTGTATTTCCATAGCAGCCTCCCACTTTAGATAGGCACTAGGGCTCGATCCGTCAAAGCGAAGGTCCTCATCTAGAATGATGCCCAAGAGGGACGGACCGCTAGGACCCTTGTGGAGGGCCGAATTGTATGGAATTGACCATAGAGGAATAGCCATGATGATGCACCGGAGACTCTAAATGCATATGCACCCTAGGACCAACTTGATAGAGACAAGTTGTAAACTTGCTCTGATACCAATTTCTATGACACAATCCCTTAGACTTAGATTGTAAGCAACATAATGGACACGGCAATGTCACACAAGCGGACTCACTTGCATTTGGCACACTCGGGTCCGTCGTTGGACCGGCGATGGGGAGAGGGTCTGAGGTTGGACCCGAAGGTTTCCAAGGGTATGGCTGGCTTGGGGAGGACCTCTAAGGGTCAGGGGTTGCCCAAATTCACAGGGTGTCAGCACGCCGAGGGCATGGGTAAATTGGTCTCGCTCACAACTCACTCGCGGTGGACACTCACATAGTTGCAATTTGAGTTCGAGCACTCCTCACCGACTGACAGCACACTAGAAGCAATACTAATCAAGCACAATTAATGCAGCATAGGAGTGTGGTCAAGAGCTCACCTGATCAGCGTGAAGACACCGATCCCAGCCGGAGACGATGGCGAGCGGGGAAGCGTGGGCTTACCCGCACGCCACGCCGGAGAAGCTTCAACTTGAAAATTCATGTTACATGCACTACGCCCCTTGCAAGGGGGTCGGACTAGGGGTGGGGATTAGTTTTACAACCAAAATATAACTCCACGCAGGGAGGGGCGGTCAGCCGGCCAATCGGGGTGGGGAAAACTACGCTAGTAGCTGAAGTGGAAGAAGATCGTCGGTTCTGCCAGCCCTCTAGAACAGCGGATAGACAATCGGTGTTGACGGCATTGCGGACTGTCCCAAACTCCATTTGCAACAAAACCAGTGGAAAAATCTCCGTGGTTGACCAAGGATGACGTCTTAATTTTTGGGGATTTTCTTGTTGGCGACGACAGTCGGGGCAGAGGCGTGAACAGGGTTGCAGGCTTCAGATTCTGGTAGCTTCTGTGTCACTGCAACAGGAAGGTGAGGACACCACGGTTGTTCCTGGGCTCTGATTAAAGTGAGGCCAGATTCATTGGATTTGTGGTCGAACCCTCTTCGAACGGAGACCCGCGAGGATGATTTCGGACGTTGGAGCTGACCGCGAGAGCCTGAGAAGTGGGATGGGGTCAGATCTATTTTTAGTCAGACTGACTTGCGCACTAATGGTAGGAAATTCAGAACTTTGTGCTTCGGGCTTCAAACGATGCTCCACTTCTTGGAGATTCGGAGGAGAGAGAGAGAGAAAGGGGTGGGAGGGGGAGAAAGTTGGAGGGAGGGGGAGGAGAGAGAAAGTGGCTAGGGGAGGAGAGTTTATCACTCCTCTCTAATGGCTTCTCACCAAATGAACTCAATTTTCTTGACTCACAATAATAGATCTTCATTAGCTTAAAATGGGGAGATGGGGGTCCTATTTATAGGGAACCCATATTTTACAATAAGTCCCTGACTTTTGGAATATTGACTAGACAACCAAGGGGGAAAAGGGCGCCCCTGGGCTTGACCACATGTTGGGCCCAATTAGCTAATCTAATGGCCCAAATAACATATGACTTATGAAAATAACTCCCTAACCTAGGTACTAGACTCTGATAGCACGAAGAGTGAGCTAGAAGGGGGGGATGAATAGATCACTCCCCAATTTAAAGCGATTTGAATTAGGAGCGATGAAATCCTAGAAGCAGTAAGTGAATCTTTCATAACAGCCCACAGGGAGAGAGACTAAGTAGAAACTAAATGAGAATGAATTGAAATAGAACAGTGATCGAACAACAGACGTGCTTGATCCACAATAAAAGGTCAGCAAAACGAACCACACAGAAGCAGTCGATCAAGCACCCAATCACAAAGGAGATAAAGAGTTTTTAGGTGGTTCGATTGCAAACAGCAATCTACGTCCACCCCTTACTCCACAGGAGTAAGGTTTCCTTGCACTAAGCAATATAAAGAATAGCAGACTTAGTCTGCAGACATCCGCTGCCGCATAGCTTGCCACGAGGGAACAAATCCCTCAACATTGATCCTGCTACCCACAGGATCTGAACCTGACCTTGCCCCAGCAAGATAAGAACCGGAGGACCAACTTCCCTTCCTCTAAACCATAGGGTGCACACGAGCGAAGTGCCTTCACTCACAACTAGAGAACCAATCTCCCTTCCTCTAAGAACACTTAGAGGGTAACAAGATAGTATATAAGAACTTGGAGAAACAACTTGAAAATGAAGAAATGAGAAGAAATCAATCACTCAAAATATCGAAAATGTCGCTTCCAGAGAAGCAATCTTCCAAGCTCTAAAACCCAACAATGTTCACTCAAACACTTCAGGCTCTTCTCTCGTATAGGGAAATTCTTCAGTGGCTGCAGATGCTCTCTTTCTTTTTCTATTCTTCAGCAGCTTTCTCTTGCAGCCTTCGACCTCTTTTATAGCTAGAAGGAGGCGTGTGGTTAACACGATTCTCGCCCATTCCTTCTGGCAGAGCTGATCCCTTTTCGATTCCACGTGGCAGGATCATTCTTTCTCTTTGTTCCCTCTTATCACGAGCCCTTAGTCCTAGTACATTGACTTCCATGTGGAGTACCCTCACTGGTTTTGGGTTCATCGAACACCTGCTCAACCAGGTGACAGACCTGCCAAGCAAGAGAAGACATTAGTGGAAGCTACACTGATCACGAGCATGCACAGACCTTGATTGAGAATAACCCAAGACATGCACAGGCCTTACGTGCGTGCATGAACAAAGGTTGCACTGACCTTATGCAACCGAATGCAAAGATTGCACGACTATTATTGCACAAGACAAAACAAAGCACGGACACTAACATGCCTTCTACAAGAAAAACTATACCAATGATGAGATGCACCGAGATAAAAATTACACCTAGTTCAGGTGCCCTAATGCAAAGAATACACAAACTGTGATGTGCATAATAGAAGATATGCAAGACAAGAGGATGTGCACTGACCTGTTTAGCACAAAATGAACTCTGCACCGACTTAGTATGGGTAAGATAATGTAAGACTTGCACAGACTAAAAATGCTTCGTAACACAAACATGCACGGACATAATTGCTCAGGATTGGAATAGTGCACAGACTTAAATCATGCGTAGGACAAGTAATTTCACCGAAGTTGATCATGCATAAATGACATTTGCACCGACCTCGTATGTGTGTGCAGACATAAAATGCACTAACTTGATGCGTGCAGAGTATGCACCGACCAGTGTGAGCAAAAGCTTGCACCGAGGTTATACCTATAGCTTCTTATGTACGGACTAGGCAAGAAAGAGTACACAAACTTTAAATGTGCACGAACTTTATGTGCACAGTGCGAGAATTGCACCGACTTGAGTAATGCATGAACAGACAATGCAGTGACTTAGTCGCGTGCGGCAACTAATATTGCACCAACTAGATGCTTGTATGCACAGACTCTACTCAGTTGAAAAAGCAGCATATGCACAGACGCAATGCTGGATGTACTAAGTATGCACGGACTATCTGAGTAGAACTAGAGAATGCAGTATCTGAAAAAAATGAATAAGTGGAATGTATTGATATAGATTATCAAGATTGACTTATAGTGTGAGACATCATCAAAACTGTAGGAGTGCAATAATCTCCCCCTTTTTGATGATGGCAACACTATGAGTCAATTTATGTCAATACAATCAAAGTAGAGTGATCAAGCAGTATGCACACTAAAGGCTACCAATGCAAGACACTCTCTCCACCATATGACTTTTACTCTTGTCTCTCCCCCTCAGATGCAAAACCTGTCTCTCCCTATCATGACTCTCTCCTCTTGACTCTCTCCCCCTTAAACTTGACTCACCCTCTCCCCCTTTGACATCATCAAAAGGAGATGAAAGAGATATGCAGCCGTTGGAGAGTGGAGAGGAAAACGCAGTATGTTCACAGTGAGAATAACCCATGATCATATCTTAAAAGATTAAGTGGGGCACTAAAACAAGTGTAGATTCTTCAAATCACGTTATCAAGAAAGACTTAGAAGAGAAGGTGAAGTTTATCTGCATACAGAAGATATGATGAGGAAGCAAGAGTGTACAGATACGCCAAGAAAGATATGATCAAAACTATACGAGATAGACTGCAAGAGACTGATCCTCAAAAATAGGTACTTGTAGTATTGAGGACAAACAATCCACACACTCGCACAACATGAGGGATTTTAGTAAACCATATTTTTCTTTAACACGCAGTATATAGAGCACTGAGCAAATTGGTAAATCACATCTTTGACATTAAGGAGACACCTTGATCAGAGGCCGGACTCCCCAGTTACTCAATGTGAAAACCGTATTACCTCTCTTTTTAGAGAACAAAGTTAGTAATTGTGGCTTTTTACGTGAGGAGACACCTTGATTAGAGGCCAGACTCCCCAATTTATTACCATTGCTCTGTCATTATCAAAAATTTTCACTTCTTAACAGAGATAATCTAACACCTCATGACTAAGGAAAGTTTTCATTTCCCTTTGATGAACCACTCAGTTTCTCAGTGATCAGACCATTGCTCTAAGCAAGTAAATGTTTGTTTTATTTTTATCCCTTGATTTTTTTTTGATATGAAGTGTTCGAAACCAATACCTACCAGAAACACCGATTCTTAAGGAATGGGATCCTTGAGGTCTAGGTTTCATGTTTTTAGCAGAGTTCATGACATATTAGTTTAACTTGTTCCATGATCATGAAATGTGTAAGGAAATATACTTCAAACACCTTATCCAAGTCTTTGCTAGGTTACGAGACAAAAGATTCTAGCTGTGCTTTCGTGGTTCAAACTTAAGGATTTAAGACAATTATGGGATTCTACTTGCTGTGAATGAACTGTATTAAGTCTTTCATAAGAAACAACAGCAACATACATCTCCTAAGTGCTTCTGAATCAGTCAACCTTCACATACGAATCAGCTACCCCTCACTAAATGTAACAATATATGAGAGCAAACACTCCTTCTCAGAGACAACTCCCCCTTACTCAATGATATGTTATTCATATATGGCTCATGCAGTATATGCAAATGCACAGACCCCTCAGCTAGCGTATGCACATAGACAGGACACCCCCTCACATTATGACATGATATGCAGACATACTCATGCTGAGTGATTAAGGACTCAGGGGGATGAGATGATATTCATGGAGGCAAAGCATTTTATTCATGAACCAAAGAGAAAGTAATGAAAATGTTGAAAATGAAATCATGAGTCATTTTATTCATAGAGCGAAGATTTAAAAATACTTAACTCTCTCCTCAAGAATGTAAAATTTTCATTATCCAGTGGCTTAGTGAAGATGTCAGCTATTTGGTTTGCAGTGCCTACATGGATTAATTCAAATGTTCTTTTGGAAACCTCATCCCTAATAAAATGATGTCTGATCTCTATGTGTTTGGTTCGAGAGTGTAGAACTAGATTCTTGGCAAGATTAATGGCACTAGTATTGTCACAATATATAGGTGTGCACCCCAGGTCTATTTGGTAGTCCTGAAGTTAGTGTTTGATCCAAATGACTTGTGTACCACAACTCCATGCAGCTACATACTCAACCTCTGCAGTAGAGAGGGCCACAGAATATTGCTTCTTGGAACCCCAAGAGACTAAACACCCACCTAGAAATTCACAATGTCCACTAGTGCTTTTTCTATCCAACTTACACCCAGCATAATCAGCATCCGTATATGCAACAAGATCTAAAGTGTGTGATGCAGGAAACCATAATCCTAGGGTGTGTGTAGCAGATAAGTATCTAAAAATTCTTTTTACACCTGCTAAGTGTAATTCAGTGGGTCTAGATTGATACCTAGCACACATTCCTACACTGAATTATATATCAGGTCTAGAGGCAGTTAAGTAGAGCAAGGATCCAATCATACCTCGGTATAGTTTTGCATCAACTTCTTTACCTGATTCATCTGCATCCAATGATGTATTGGTACCCATTGGTGTTGTGATGTGCTTCAAATTGTTCATGCCAAACCTCTTGAGAATGTCCAATGTGTATTTGGTCTGGTTGATGAAGCATCCATCCTCCAGCTGTTGTACCTGCAAGCCAAGAAAGTATTTTAATTCACCTACCAAACTCATCTCAAACTCAACAGACATCAATTGAGAAAATTCATTGCATAGTTCTGTACTTGTTGAGCCGAAGACGATATCATCTACATATACCTGAACTATGATGAGGTCTTTATTTGAACTCTTGGTGAATAAGGTTTGATCCACCTTACCTCTGTGGTAGCCCTTGCTGATCAGATATTCTGTCAACCTTTCATACCATGCTCGAGGAGCCTGCTTTATACCGTACATGGCTTTATTCAACATGAAAACTTTGTTAGGTTGAGTGGAAAATTGAAATTCGGGAGGTTGTTCAACAAAAACTTCCTCTTTGATAATTCCATTTAAAAATGCACTCTTAACGTCCATTTGTTGAAGTTTTATATTTTTAGAGCAAGCGAAAGCCAGTAAAATCCGAATAGCTTCCATCCTAGCAACAAGTGCATAGGATTCATCGAAATCAACACCAAATTCCTAACAGTAGCCCTTGGCTACTAGTCTGGCTTTATTTCTAGAGATAATCCCATCTTCATTTATTTTATTCTTAAACACCCACTTAGTTCCTATGACATTAGTATTTTCTGGTCTTGGAACTAGCTCCGACACATTGTTTCGTTCAAACTGTCCCAGTTCCTCATTCATTGTATTAACCCAACCTTCATCTTTTAAAGCTTCTTCAACATTTTTGGATTCTATTTGTGAGACCAAGGCAACTAGGTCTTGATTTTGAACATTTCTAAAATGAGACCTTGTTCTAAGTGGATCTTCAAGGTTGCCTATGATGTTATCTACTGGGTGATCTTTTAGAAATCTAACATTTATTGATGACTCACATGTTTCAGCTGGCCTTACCTGATTGGGATCGTCTGGTGTTTCATTTGGTTGAAACTCCTTTTCTTCTTTATCTTCTAGGAATTCTCCATCATGCTTTGACTCCCTATCATCATTTTCAATATTAGTAGGACCTTTTGTTTCATCAAAAATGACATGTGGAGACTCTTCAATTTTTTGTTCAGTAATGTTAAAAACCCTATATGCTCAAGAAACTTCAGAGTATCCTAAAAATATTCCAGGATAGCTTTTAGCATCAAATTTATCTAGGTCCTTCTTGTCATTATTATGGATAAAACATTTAGCACCAAAAATCTTGAAATGAGCCAAGTTTGGTTTCTTACCTTTCAATAGCTCATAAGGAGTTTTCTTGTGAACTGGTCTTACCATGGCCCTATTGATTGTATAAGTTCCTGTATTAGCCGCCTCTGCCCAAAACTTCCTTGGTAGCTGACTCTCGATCAGCATAGTTCGGGCCATCTCTATAATGGTTCGATTCCTTCTCTCCACAATTCCATTCTGCTCCGGTGTCCTGGGAGAAGAAAACTTGTGCATTAGTCTCTCAGTTTCACAAAGGTCAGAAAACATGGAGTTTTCAAATTCACCTCCATGGTCAGATTGAATTAAACAAATTTTGTGTTTTTCTTCTTGTTTGACCTTATTGAAAAACTATTTCAATTTTTGAAAAGCATCATTTTTGTTAGCTAAGAAATAGATCCATGAAAATCTAGAGTGGTCATCAATAATCACATAACCAAACCTACTGTCATTAAGACTCTGAGTTCTAGTAGGACAGAAGAGGTCCATATGAAGAAGTTCCATTGGTCTGGAAGACAATGGCTCAGATCTTAGTTTAAAAGAATTTCGGGTCTATTTGTCAAGAGCACAGGCATCACAAATTTTTAATTTTGAGTTGAAATTTATTTTAGGTAAACCCCTAACCAGATCAAGTTTCACCAATTTATTTAAGGTAGTGTAGCTAGCATGACCTAAGCGCCTATGCCAATTGAAAGCATTATTTTCAAAATCAGCAGACAAACAGAGATTTAACTCAGATTTATCATCTAAGTCCACAATGTAGACGTTATTGACCCTATTGGCTACAAACTTCACATTATCAGAATTTATTTCCAGAATTTTGCATGAATCATTATCAAACACAACTCTGTGACCCTTGTCACATAGCTGACTAATACTGATCAAGTTGTGTTGTAGACCTTCCACTAGAAGAACTTTCTCAATAGAAGTAGTGGGGGACTTACCAACTGTTCCAATGCCAACAATTTTACCTCTGTTCTTTCCTCCGAACTTGACCAGACCCCCTACCTTCATCTCCAACTTGCTGAATTTGGATCGGTCACCTGTCATGTGCCTGGAGCAGCCGCTATCTAGATACCACTTGTTGTTCTCGGCTGCTAGCTAGGCCAACCTGCATAGAGCAAATTAAGCAAAGTGGTTTGGAACCCAAGATAGGTTGGGTCCAAAAACATTATTCAATTCTCTAAGCAAGCACTTTGGAATCCATACTTGTCTCATGGTGTTTTATGTTTGTACTATATTTGTAGTTTTATTGAAGTTATTACTCAATTTCTGTCCACTTGATTTATTGATGTTGAACCTATTCCTGTTGGTGGACTGAACATTCCTTGGGTATCTACTGTACCCAAACTGTCTAGAAGATTTTGGTTTATTAAAAAATTTCTGTGAATATGCAGGACCTCCCCAGTTTGTTTTATACTGACCCATTCTGTTATAGAAGTTGAAGTTTCTATTTTGACTCACATAGCTTGACATGTTCTTATTCTGGTGAATGGGCGTCGTAGGTTGCTTCACGGAGTTCATTCCTATTTTAGATTGTCATCCAGCATTGTTTGTTGAGTTTTTCTTTGGATGTTGAACATTTTGAACATTGTTAGAATTGGATGGTGTGTCCAATTTTTCTTTCCCTTTAGTTGGGTAAAATGTTGTAGTTTTGAATTCAAATGGTCTTTTCTGTGCCGGATTGTAGCCCAATCCTTCCTTATTGAAATTAACTCTAGTACCCAACAGAGTTTCTAAGTTCGACTTTCCTTAAACAAATTTTTCTAGAGTTTTTTTTTCTTCCAGCTCTTCCTATAATTTTTCACAATTTTTCAGGAGTTCAGATTTCACTTTCCTCATAGCTTCATTTTTCTCAATGATTAAGTTGTTTTCACTTTGACTCTCTTGAAGCTTTAACTTAAGTTCATCTAGCTGTTTCTGTACTTCTTGGTTTTCAGAGTTGAGGTCATCATTTTCTCTCCTGAGAGAGTTCATCTCTTCTAGTTCTTCCTTGACCTTTTGATTTTCTTTGTTAGTTTCGATCTATTCTTCAGTTATAGCATTCAATTTTCTCTTTACCATCCTACGCTCTTTACTCAAAGCATTAAACTTAGCTAGCAATTCGGCATAGGAATCTTCCCAATCATCAATTGTAAAGTTCTCAAAAATGTTTGTTACCTCTTCGTCGCTTTTGGCCATGAGGCATATTCCTTCTTCGGCTTCCTCTGAAGAGTTGGCCTCTGGGTCTGCCTCCTCGTCACTCCACGTGCAGACCATAGCTTGAGGTTTCTTTTTCTACACCTTGGAGGCCTTCTTCTGGAGCTCAGGACATTCACCTTTTATGTGTCATGTCTTCCTGCAGTCATAACATGTAATCTTCTTAGTGCTTCTTGTTTTATCATTATTGGAATCAAACTTCTTACCAGAAGAGTACGACCCTTTTCTTATGAATGTTTTTCCCTTCATTCTCAGAAATTTTTGAAACTGACGAGTGAGCATAGCCTGCTCCTCTTGATCAAGGTCTGACAAGCCGTCAGACTCCCCACTGCTACTACCACTACTGCTGCTAGCTTTACTGCTGGACACTTTGAGGGCAATGTTCTTGCCCTTCTTCTCACTTCCTTGACCGTTCCGTTTGAAGTTCATCTCGTAGGTCATTAGGGATCCTATCAGTTTAGTGACTGTCATTTTCGATAGTTTCCTAGACTCTTCTATCACTATGGCCTTAGTGTGCCAAGCGGGGGAGAACGACCTAAGAACTTTTCTGACAATGTCCCCCTCTGAAATTTGTTTCCCGGGCCCATTAAGACTATTAGTAATCAAAGACAACTGGGCATACATTTCAGTGATCGTCTCCTCAGATTTCATTTTAAATAATTCATATTCGGAGGTAAGCATGTTTACCTTAGTGGCCTTCACTTGGGATGTACCTTCATAGATCAGCTCCAATTCATCCCACATATTTTTGGCAGTCTTGCAGGCTGAAATCTGGGCATATTCATCAGGGTGAACCACGCAATGTATGATGTTCAGGGCCGAACAGTTGATGGTTGACAG
Organism: Amorphophallus konjac; assembly: GCA_022559845.1. Taxonomy (NCBI): domain Eukaryota; kingdom Viridiplantae; phylum Streptophyta; class Magnoliopsida; order Alismatales; family Araceae; genus Amorphophallus; species Amorphophallus konjac. Next base: position 163,522,938 of record CM040118.1, on the reverse strand, counting down.
TTTGACGTGATCATCCGTCCACGCATCTTCATTCGGTGGAACCTCATAAGGCCCTACGGTGATCACTCACCAGAGCTTGTGGCTCTGGGCTCTCATAAACACCTCCATCCTATTTTTCCAGTAGAAATAGTTAGTACTATCAAAGAAAGCAGGGTGACTTATGGACTGTCCCTCAGCCATGAAGCTTCGAGGACCGCTAGATCAAGGATTACCCTGGCCATTGGACCACATAATGGGTAACCTACTCTGATACCAATTGATAGCGCGAAGAGTGAGCTAGAAGGGCGGGATGAATACATCACTCCCCAATTTAAAATGATTTGAATTATGAGCGATGAAATCCCAGTTGCAGTAATTGAGTCTTTCAGAACATCCCATAGAGAGAGACACTAAGTAGAAACTAAACGAGAATAAATTGAAATAGAATAGTGATCGAACAGCAGACATGCTTGAACTACAGTAAAAGGTCAGCGAAATGAACCACACAGAAGTAGTCGATCAAACACCAAACCACAAAGGAGACAAAGAGTTTTTAGGAGGTTCGATTGCGAACAGCAATCTACGTCCACCCCTTACTCCACATGAGTAAGGTTTCCTTGCACTAAGCAATATAAAGCACAGCAGACTCAGTCTGTAGACATCCGCTGTCACATAGCTTGCCACAAGGGAACAAATCCCTCAACACTGATCCTGCTACCCACAGGATCTGAACCTGACCTTGCCCCAGCAAGATCAGAACCGGAGGACCAACCTCCCTTCCTCTAAACCAGAGGGTACACACGAGCGAAGTGCCTTCACTCGCAACTGGAGAACCAATCTCCCTTCCTCTAAGAACACTTAGAGGGTAACAAGACAGTATATAAGAACTTGAAGAAACAACTTGAAAACAAAGAAATGAGAAGAAATCAATCACTCAAAACATCAAAAATGTAGCTTCCCGAGAAGCAATCTTCCAAGCTCTAAAACCCAACAATGATCACTCAAACACTTCAGGCTCTTCTCTCGTATAGGGAAATTCTTTAGTGGCTGCAGATGCTCTCTTTATTTTTCTATTCTTCAGCAGCTTTCTCTTGCAGCCTTCGACCTCTTTTATAGCTAGAAGGAGGCGTGTGGTTAACGATTCCCGCCCATTCCTTCTAGCGGAGCTGATCCCTTTTCGATTCCACGTGGCATGATCATCCTTTCTCTTTGTTCCCTCTTATCACGAGCCCTTAGTCCTGGTACATTGACTTCCACGTGGAGTACCCTCAATGGTTTTGGGTTCGCCGAACACCTGCTCGACGAGGTGATAAACCTGCCAAGCAAGAGAAGACATTAGTGGAAGCTACACTGATCACGAGCATGCATAGACCTTGATTGAGCATAACCCAAGACATGCACAGGCCTTACATGCGTGCCTGAACAAAGGTTGCACTGACCTTATGCAACCCAATGCAAAGATTGCACGGCTGTTATTGCACAAGACAAAACAAAGCACAGACACTAACATGCCTTCTACAAGAAAAACTATACCAACGATGAGATGCACCGAGATAGAAATTGCACCTAGTTCAGGTGCCCTAATGCAAAGAATACACAGACTGTGATGTGCATAATAGAAGATATGCAAGACAAGAGGATGTGCACTGACCTATTTAGCACAAAATGAACCCTACAACGACTTAGTATGGGTAAGATAATGTAAGACTTGCACAGACTAAAAATGCTTCGTAACACAAACATGCACGGACATAATTGCTAAGGACTGGAATAGTGCACAGACTTAAATCATGCCTAAGACAAGAAATTGCAGCGACGTTGATCATGCATAAATGACATTTTCACTGACCTCGTATGTGTGTGCAGACATCGAATGCATTGACTTGATGCGTGCAGAGTATGCACCGACCAGTGCTAGCAAAAGCTTGCACCGAGGTTATACCTATAGCTTCTTATGTACGGACTGGGCAAGAAAGATTGCACAAACTTTAAATGTGCACGGACTTTATGTGCACGGTGTGAGAATTGCACCGACTTGACTAATGCATGAACAGACAATGCAGCGACTTAGTCACGTGCAGAAACTAAGTTTGCACCGACTAGATGCTTGTATGCACAGACTCTACTCAGTTGAAAAAGCAGCATATGCACGGACGCAATGGAGGATGTACTAAGTATGCACAGACTATCTCAGTAGAACTAGAGAATGCAGTATCTGAAAAAAATGAATAAGTGGAATGTATTGATATAGATTATCAGGATTGACTTATAGTGTGATACATCATCAAAACTGTAGGAGTGCAACAAACTCCCCCTTACTCAATGATCTGTTATTCATATATGGCGCATGCAGTATATGCAAATGCACAGACCCCTCAGCTTAACAGCTAGCGTATAAACATAGACAGGGCTCCCCCTCACATTATGACATGATATGCAGACATACTCATGCTGAGTGATTAAGAACTCAGAGGGATGAGATGATATTCATGGAGGCAAAGCATTTTATTCATGAATCAAAGAGAAAGTAATGAAAAAGTTGAAAATGAAATCATTAGTCATCTTATTCATAGAGCTAAGATTTAAAAATATTTAACTCTCTCCTCAAAGATGTAAAATTTTCATTATCCAGTGGCATAGTGAGGATGTCAGCTATTTGGTTTGCAGTGCCTACATGGATTAATTCAAATGTTCCTTTGGAAACCTCATCCCTAATAAAATGATGTCTTATCTCTATGTGTTTGGTTCGAGAGTGCAGAACTGGATTCTTGGCAAGATTAATGGCACTAGTATTGTCACAATATATAGGTGTGCACCCCAGGTCTACTTGGTAGTCCTGAAGTTGGTGTTTGATCCAAATGACTTGTGTACCACAACTCCGTGCAGCTACGTACTCAGCCTCTGCAGTAGAGAGGGCCACAAAATGTTGCTTCTTGGAACCCCAAGTGACTAAACACCCACCTAGAAATTCACAATGTCCACTAGTGCTTTTTCTATTTAACTTACACCCAGCATAGTCAACATCTGTATAAGAAACAAGATCTAAAGTGTGTGATGTAGGAAACCATAAGCCTAGGGTGTGTGTAGCAGATAAGTATCTGAAAATTCTTTTTACAGCTGCTAAGTGTAATTCAGTGGGTCTAGATTGATACCTAGCACACATTCCTACACTGAATTATATATCAGGTCTCGAGGTGGTTAAGTAGAGCAAGGATCCAATCATATCTCGGTATAATTTTGCATCAACTTCTTTACCTGATTCATCTGCATCCAATGATGTGTTGGTACCCATTGGTGTTGTGATGTGCTTCAAATTGTTCATGCCAAACCTCTTGAGAATGTCCAATGTGTATTTGGTCTGGTTGATGAAGCATCCATCCTCCAGCTGTTGTACCTGCAAGCCAAGAAATTATTTCAATTCACCTACCAAACTCATCTCAAACTCAGCAGACATCAATTGAGAAAATTCATTGCATAGTTCAGTACTTGTTGAGCCGAAGATGATATCATCTACATATACCTGAACTATGATGAGGTCTTTATTTGAACTCTTGGTGAATAAGGTTTGATCCACCTTACCTCTATGACAGCCCTTGTTGATCAGAAATTCTATCAACCTTTCATACGATGCTCGAGGAGCCTGCTTTAGACCGTACAAGGCTTTATTCAACCTGAAAACTTGGTTAGGTTGAGGGGAAAATTGAAATCTGGGAGGTTGTTCAAAAAAAACTTTCTCTTTGATAATTCCATTTAAAAATGCACTCTTAACGTCCATGTGTTGAAGTTTTATATTTTTAGAGCAAGCGAAAGCCAGTAAAATCCTAATAGCTTTCATCCTAGCAACATGTGCATAGGATTCATCGAAATCAACACCAAATTCCTGACAGTAGCCCTTGGCTACTAGTCTGGCTTTATTTCTAGAGATAATCCCATCTTCATTCATTTTATTCTTAAACACCCACTTAGTTCCTATGACATTAGTATTTTCTGGTCTTGAAACTAGATCCCACACATTGTTTCGTTCAAACTGTCCTAGTTCCTCATTCATTGCATTAACCCAACCATCATCTTTTAAAGCTTCTTCAACATTTTTGGGCTCTATTTGTGAGACCAAGGCAACTAGGTCTTGATTTTGATCATTTCTAAATTGGGACCTTGTTCTAAGTGGATCTTCAAGGTTGCCTATGATGTTATCTACTGGGTGATCTTTTAGAAATCTAACATTTATTGATGACTCACCTATTTCAGCTGGCCTTACCTGATTGGGATCGTCTGGTGTTTCATTTGGCAGAAACTCCTTTTCTTCTTTATCTTCTAGGAATTCTCCATCATGCTTTGACTCCATGTCATCATTTTCAATATTAGTATGACCTTTTGTTTCATCAAAAATGACATGTGGAGACTCTTCAATTTTTTGTTCAGCAATGTTAAAAACCATATATGCTCTAGAAACTTCAGAGTATCTAAAAATATTCCAGGACAGCTTTTAGCATCAAATTTATCTTGGTCCTTTTTGTCATTATTATGGATAAACTATTTAGCACCAAAAATCCTGAAATGAGCCAAGTTTGTTTTCTTACCTTTCAACAGCTCATAAGGAGTTTTCTTGTGAACTGGTCTTACCATGGCCCTATTGATTGTATAAGTTACTGTATTGGCCGCCTCTGCCCCAAACTTCCTTGGTAGCTGACTCTCGATCAGCATAGTTTGGGCCATCTCTACAATGGTTCGATTTCTTCTCTCCACAATTCCATTCTGCTTCGGTGTCTTGGGAGAAGAAAACTTGTGCGTTAGTCTCTCAGTTTCACAAAGGTCAAAAAACATGGAGTTTTCAAATTCACATCCATGGTCAGATTGAATTGAACAAATTTTGTGTTTTCCTTCTTGTTTGACCTTATTGAAAAACTATTTCAATTTTTGAAAAGCATCAGTTTTGTTAGCTAAGAAAAAGATCCATGAAAATCTAGAGTGGTCATCAATAATCACATAACCAAACCTACTGCCATTAAGACTCTGAGTTCTAGTAGGACCGAAGATGTCCAAATGAGGAAGTTCCATTGGTCTGGAAGACAATGGCTCAGATCTTAGTTTAAAAGACTTTCAGGTCTGTTTGCCTAGAGCATAGGCATCACAAATTTTTAATTTTGAGTTGAAATTTATTTTAGGTAAACTCCTAACTAGATCAAATTTCACCAATTTATTTAAGGTAGTGTAGCTAGCATGACCTAAGCGCCTATCCCAATTGAAAGCATTATTTTCAAAATCAGCAGACAAACAGAGATTGAACTCAGATTTATCATCTAAGTCCACAATGTAGACGTTATTGACCCTATTGGCTACAAACTTCACATTATCAAAATTTATTTCCAGAATTTTGCATGAATCATTATCAAACACAACTCTGTGACCCTTGTCACATAGCTGACTAATACTGATCAAGTTGTGTTGTAGACCTTCCACTAGAAGAACTTTCTCAATAGAAGTTGTGGGGGACTTACCAACTGTTCCAATGCCAACAATTTTACCTCTGTTCTTTCCTCCGAACTTGACCAGACCCCATACCTTCATCTCCAGCTTGCTGAATTTGGATCGGTCACCTGTCATGTGCCTGGAGCAGCCGCTATCTAGATACCACTTGTTGTTCTCGGCTACTAGGCAAACTTGCATGGAGCAAATTAAGCAAAGTGGTTTCGAACCCAAGATAGGTTGGGTCAAAAAACATTATTCAATTATCTAAGCAAGCACTTTGGAATCCATACTTGTCTCATGGTGTTTTTAGTTTGTACTATATTTGCAATTTTATTGAAGTTATGACTCAAGTTCTATCCACTTGATTTATTGATGTTGAACCTATTCCTGTTGGAGGACTGAACATTCCTCAGGTATCTACTGTACCTAAACTGTCTAGAGGAGTTTGGTTTATTAAAAAATTTCTGTGAATATGCAGGACCTCCCCAGTTTGTTTTGTACTGACCCATTCTGTTATAGAACTTGAAGTTTCTATTTTGACTCACATAGCTTGACCTATTCTTGTTCTGGTGAATGGGCATAGTAGGTTGCTTCACGTTGTTCATTCCTGTTTTAGATTGTCGTCCAACATTGTTTGTTGAGTTTCCCTTTGGATGTTGAACATTTTGAACATTGTTAGAACTGGATGGTGTGTCCAGTTTTTCTTTCCCATTAGCTAGGCACAATGTTGTAGTTTTGAATTCAAATGGTCTTTTCTATGACGGATTATAGCCCAATCCTTCCTTATTGAAATTAACTCTAGTACCCAACATAGTTTCTAAGTTTGACTTTCCCTGAACAAATTTTTCTAGTGTTTTTTTTTCTTCCAGCTCTTCCTGCAATTTTTCACAATTTTTCAGGAGTTCAGAATTCACTTTCTTAACTGCTTCGTTCTTCTCAATGATTAAGTTGTTTTCACTTTGACTCTCTTGAAGCTTTGATTTAAGTTCATCATTTTCTTTTCTGAGAGTGTTCAATTCTTCTAATTCTTCCTTGGCCTTTTTATTTTCTTCGTTAGTTTGGATCTGTTCTTCAGTGACAGCAGTCAGTTTTCTCTTTACCATCCTATGCACTTTACTTAAAGCATTAAACTTAGCTAGCAATTCGGCATAGGAATCTTCCCAATCATTAATTGTAAAGTTCTCAAAAATATTTGTTACCTCTTCGTCGCTTTTGGCCATGAGGCATATTCCTTCTTCGTCTTCCTCTGACAAGTTGGCCTCTGGGTCTGCCTCCTCGTCACTCCACGTGCAGACCATAGCTTGAGGTTTCTTTTGCTGTACCTTGGAGGCCTTCTTCTGGAGCTCAAGACATTCACCTTTTATGTGTCCTTTCTTCCTACAGTGATAACATGTAATCTTCTTAGTGCTTCTTATTTTATCATTATTGGAATCAAACTTCTTACCAGAAGAGTACGGCCCTTTTCTTCTGAATGTTTTTACCTTCATTCTCCGAAATTTTTTAAACTGACGAGTGAGCATAGCCTGCTCCTCTTGATCAAGGTCTGACAAGCTGTCAGACTCCCCACTGCTACTACCACTGCTGCTGCTAGCTTTACTGCTGGACACCTTGAGGGCAATGTTCTTGCCCTTCTTCACACTTCCTTCACCGTTCCTTTTGAAGTTCATCTCGTAGGTCATTAGGGATCCTATCAGTTCAGTGACTGTCATTTTTGACAGGTCTCTAGACTCTTCTATCACTATGGCCTTAGTGTGCCAGGCGGGGGATCGCGACCTAAGAACTTTCCTGACAATGTTCCCCTCTGAAATTTGTTTCCCAAGCCCATTAAGATAATTAATAATCAAAGACAACCGGGCATACATTTCAGTGATCATCTCCTTAGATTTTATTTTAAATAATTCATATTTTGTGGTAAGCATGTTTACCTTAGTGGCCTTCACTTGGGATGTACCTTCGTAGATTAGCTCCAATTCATCCCACATCTTTTTGGCAGTCTTGCAGGTTGAAATCCGGGCATATTCATCTGGGTTAACCGCGCACTGTATGATGTTCAGGGCTGACCAGTTGATGGTTGACAGTTTGACGTGATCATCCCTCCACGCATCTTCATTTTGTGGAAGCTCATAAGGCCCTACGGTGATCACTCTCCAGAGCTTGTGGCTCTGGGTTCTCATAAACACCTCCATCCTATTCTTCCGGTAGAAGTAGTTAGTACCATCGAAGAAAGGAGGGCGACTTATGAACTGTCCCTCAGGCATGAAGCTTCGAGGACCGCTAGATCCAGGATTACCCTGGCCGTTGGACCACATGATGGGTAACCTGCTCTGATACCAATTGATAGCACGAAGAGTGAGCTAGAAGGGGGGATGAATAGATCACTCCCCAATTTAAAGCGATTTGAATTAGGAGCGATGAAATCCTAGTACCAGAAAGTGAATCTTTCAGAACAGCCCACAGAGAGAGACACTAAGTAGAAACTAAATGAAGATGAATTGAAATAGAACAGTGATCGAACTGCAGACGTGCTTGAACCACAATAAAAGGTCAGTGAAATGAACCACACAGAAGCAGTCGATCAAGCACCCAACCAGAAAGGAGACAAAGAGTTTTTAGGTGGTTCGATTGCAAACAGAAATCTATGTCCACCCCTTACTCCACAGGAGTAAGGTTTCCTTGCACTAAGCAATATAAAGCATAGCAGACTCAGTCTGCAGACATCTGCTGTCGCACAGCTTGCAACGAGGGAACAAATCCCTCAACACCGATCCTGCTACCCATAGGATCTAAACCTGACCTTGCCCCAGCAAGATCAGAACTGGAGGACCAACCTCCCTTCTTCTAAACCAGAGGGTACACACGAGCGAAGTGCCTTCACTCGCAACTGGAGAACCAATCTCCCTTCCTCTAAGAACACTTAGAGGGTAACAAGACAGTATATAATAACTTGGAGAAATAACTTGAAAAGGAAGAAATGAGAAGAAATCAATCACTCAAAACATCGAAAATGTAATTTCCAGAGAAGGAATCTTCCAAGCTCTAAAACCCAACAATGATCACTCAAACACTTCAGGCTCTTCTCTCGTATAGAGAAATTCTTCAGTGGCTGAAGATGCTCTCTTTCTTTTTCTATTCTTTAGCAGCTTTCTCTTGCAGCCTTCGACCTCTTCTATAGCTAGAAGGAGGCGTGTGGTTAACACGATTCCCACCCATTCCTTCTGGCAGAGCTGATCCCTTTTTAATTCCACGTGGCATGATCATCCTTTCTCTTTGTTCCCTCGGATCATGAGCCCTTAGTCCTGGTACATTGACTTCCACGTGGGGTACCCTCACTGGTTTTGGGTTCGCCGAACACCTGCTCGACCAGGTGACAAACCTGCCAAACAAGAGAAGACATTAGTGGAAGCTACACTGATCACGAGCATGCACAGACCTTGATTGAGCATAACCCAAGACATACACAGGCCTTACGTGCGTACATGAACAAAGGTTGCACTGACCTTATGCAACCCAATGCAAAGATTGCACGGCTATTATTGCACAAGACGAAACAAAGCACGGACACTAACATGCCTTCTACAAGAAAAACTACACCAACGATGAGATGCATCGAGATAGAAATTGCACCTAGTTCAGGTGCCCTAATGCAAAGAATACGCAGATTGTGATGTGCATAATATAAGATATGCAAGACAAGAGGATGTACACTGACCTGTTTAGTACAAAATGAACCATGCACCGACTTAGTATGGGTAAGATAATGTAAGTCTTGCACAGACTAAAAATGCTTTGTAACACAAACATGCACGGACATAATTGCTCAGGACTAGAACAGTGCACAGACTTAAATCTTGCCTAAGATAAGAAATTGCACCGAAGTTGATCATGCATAAATGACATTTGCACCGACCTCGTATGTGTGTGTAGACATCGAATGCACTGAATTGATGCGTGCAGAGTATGCATCGACTAGTGCTGCACCGAGGTTATACCTATAGCTTCTTATGTACGGACTAGGCAAGAAAGAGTGCACAGACTTTAAATGTGCATGGAATTTATGTGCATGGTGCGAGAATTACACCGATTTGACTAATGCATGAGCGGACAATGCAGTGACTTAGTCACGTGCAGCAACTAAGATTGCACCGACTAGATGCTTGTATGCACAGACTCTACTTAGTTGAAAAAGTAGCATATGCACGGACGCAATGCAGGATGTACTAAGTATGCACGGACTATTTGAGTAGAACTAGAGAATGCAGTATCTGAAAAAATGAATAAGTGGAATGTATTGATATGGATTATCAAGATTGACTTATAGTGTGAGGCATCATTAAAACTGTAGGAGTGCAATAGACTCAAATAAAAGGAAAATTACAATGATATGACTCAAATAAAATATGAAAATTACATGACTCGACTTCAGAAAAATGTAACAGACACAATGGAGCCATGATGGCGAGCAATAGGAGCTTGGAAAAATGTGAAGGGCGAGCGATGCCCCCATCAATGGCGGTCCTACACTGGTCCGCCACAGGACTCTAGCGGTCCAACACAGGAGCGCTAGACAAAGAAGCCACGTTGGCTCTGGCGCACCAATCCCAGGCGGCCACAGCGCTATAGTGGTCAAGCCTTGGTGCGCTAGAATCCCTCTAGCACCCGTACCTACGGATGCTAGAGGCACGTGACTCCCGACGGCAGAAAGCACGCAACTCGAGAAGCGACGGTCGAAATGAGGTTGCGATCTAACCCCGGGCCGCCACAGCGTCTGGTGGTTTATCGAGCGGTCGCCAGACGATGTCGGGACTTGCCGACAAAATGGTGCCCTGTAGCGCACCCACCTTGGGCCGCCACAGGCTCTGGCGCACCTACCCTGGGCCGCCAAAGGGTCTGGCGGTCTCTGGAAGGACCGCCAAATCGTCCCGAGAACGGGACGGCGGGAAACACCCAAAAAACCCATTCCACGCCTCGATCATCCACGGATGATGGGTAAAACAAGGGGGGAAGATCCCCCGACCCTCCTAGCATACATCTAAAGCCTTGAATCGGTCCGAAACACCGTAAAATGGGCGATCCGGCTCACACCCCAAAAATATGGATTTTTCCCAAAAAGCTCAAATAAGCCCGCTTGGCTCACCACGGCCTACGAAACTCACGGGAAAGGGAATGCACGAGCTGGGGGTCCATCACCCTACCTTCATCGAAGAAACGACGCGCCATGGACGTCGATCCATGAAGAAACCCCTCCGAAACCCTCACCGTTCCATGAACCCACGGCCGAGCTTAACCGCACCTCTGTTGATATGTTTTGTTCTACTCTTCTTCTTCTTCTTCGGTACCGGATTGAAAGATATCTTCTCTCCTTCTAATAATCGATATGTAAAATAAAATAGGGTAGTAGAAGGAGAACAGAAGAATGTAAAGAACCGTGATCGCCACCAAAGCACCGAACGCGATGAACACGCCGTGCCTTGGAAAGAGGGAGAGACACTCGTCTGACCTACAGTGCTGGGATGATGAACGGCTCCTGAACAACCGCCTATGGGATGCATGGTATCACGATAGACCACCTAATTAAGGACGCTGCAGAAGATGCGGGATGAAGCGCTCCTGGAAGTTGAACGGCTCTGTCATGACCGCAGGAAGAAGAAGGACGGTCCACGTAGCACCGCACGTCTTCTTGAATGGCTAATAGAGAATCGTGCAAGACCACCAAGTCAGAAGTCACAAAGGGGTCCAACCTCCACCCTCTCCAGCCGGCCAGAGGGGATGGGCCTCGTGCTAGGGATTGCTGACCTACAAAACGACACAAAAACATAGAGAGAAAACCTAGATTAGAACTGAATGGTGTAGTAAATGCCAAAATAATGTCAAATGACCATGAATAAGTGGAAAGGGGGATACCTGGGGGATTTTAAACCCCTAGGGTGTCAAAAACGTAGGTGGGTGTGTGCATGGCAATGAAGATGAAGAGAAATGTGGGGAGAAAGTATGAAACGTGATGCATGCAATCAAAAAGTGGACAAAACTATCAAACGCAAAAGGCTCAAAAATTGGACTACTCCCTGAACCGGAGGCTTGTATGGACGTGGAAAGCCTCCCTCCTTGGTGCTAGGTCACTCAAGAATGCGGCAGGGCTTCGCCGTCGACCAGAAATCTCCCCCCCTTTCCAACCCAACCTTTAGGGTCTATTTATAGAGCACCTAAAGTCCAAGCTCAAAATTAGGGTTTCCAGTGGATATTAATCCGAGATATCAAAAGATAAAGTGAAGATAATATCCTCAGCTTTCGTTAGGATCAAATCTCATCCGATTTGGTTGAGAATCCATGGAGAAAATTGAGGACAAAGTTGAGGGGTTTAACCACTGATAAAAGGAATAAAATCTATTGAAATTAAGCAATCGAACGGATGAACGGTCTTACGATAGACCGCTCAACTGGATGTGCGGTCATCTCCTGGCCATCCAACCGTGTCGGTGGAAATTCAAAATAATTCATAAATAATCCAAATTATCCATCGAACTGATCGAAACCTTCGCCGTTGGACTCTCATAGATGAACGGCTCAGATGAGACCGTTCAAAGGTTGAGCGGCCAAGGACAAACCGTTCTAGCCTTGTCGGTGATAAATAGATTAATTGGATAATTATCTGAGAAAACCCTCAAGCGTAGGACTCTGAGAGATGGGCGGTCACAACACGTCCGTTCATCAAGTTGAACGGCCAGAATAGGACCGCATAAAGGCTTGTCGGTGGAAATTCAGAAAATTAAACAAAATACTCCAAAATAGATGGATGGTTCACAGTCAACCGCACATGGATTTAGCGGCCCGGGATGAACTGTACATGCACATGGGAGCTTGAAACTTATAGAAAAGCTCGATTAACCAAAACCAAGGCCCGTTAAGCCCTGAATCAACTTGGACATAACCAAGGAGGGAGGCAACGCATAAAACTGGCCCAAAGCATGCCTGAAAATAGCCCTAACGGGTGATGGATAACTCGAGACATCAACAAATGGGAGTAAGAGGAACGGCTCAACTTATCGGCATAAAATGGGTGTCAACAGATGCCCCTCCTTAACGTCCTCTTTGAAGGGGAGCGAGCGGAGGTGAAGCGGAAGTGACATGGAACATGGAGATGAAGCGGAAATGCAGCGGAGCAAACTGAAAAGCGGGCGTTAAGGTAAACCGACACCTATTTTTACCAACAAGCGATAAGAATCTTCTGGAAAACTCTAAACCAAACGCAAGGAATGATAAAACCAAAAGCAACACCAGTATGGAGGAACTAAACTAAATGAAATAAATCGACAAGACCAACCTCATGGGGGACATAATCCCGCGGTCCAATGAGGAGGCCAAAAGCAGGCGGCAAAAGTAAACGAAATAGGCTAAAGCTCCAGACGAGGACCTCTTAATCAACCAAACCAAGCGAATCGACCAAAGAGAACCTTCCAACTCACTGTGGAATTTGTTCCTCTTACGCAAACACTGAACGCACAGTTAACCATCACTGACGGGACATTCTTCAAGCAAACCATGGGTCATGAAAGCTCAAAAATATGCGTATGATGCATGCTGGGCTAAAATAAAAGAAATCGTTAAAACAAATGCAAAGAAAGATTAAAATATAAAATACTCGAGAATAATATTGCTAAGCTAGGAAAATCAGAGTCAAGACACTATTCGCAACCACGGCGTGCAGGATAGAACCATCCTCCCCATGATATCCCAACCTAACGGCCTATCCGGAGATTAAACACGTGAACCTGGATCATCATCATTTTTGTTAAAGGGGAACATCAGATCCTGGAACACGTAGATAACCAACTAGTTCTCGAGATAATATATTATAGTACCATATAATAATGTAATAAGGGTGACAAGGATAGAAGGCCATACCTGACTTACCTGTGCAGGTGAAACGACAAGCTTTTTGGATTTTCATTTTTGGATTTTTTATGGATTTTTTTATGTATAAGACAAACAAGATAAGCATAGCGATTAACATAACGACAAACAACATGACATAACATGACGAATGGAAACAACACAACAAGACGAATGAGCACATAAGCAAAGGCATAAACAGACAATACGCATGCATGAACATGGAGTGACAGGACAACAATCGGCGGGACAACACATGGCTGAGATAAGAATATGACGGATCACATGGTTGGGATAGCACACGGAACATGGAGGGACGCCCATCGACATGTGCAAGATAACTAACAACATGGGGTGAGGAACAAAACAACAAGCATGTGGGACAACACGGTGGGACATGGACACGAGAGAAGGACACGGCGGGACAAAAGACATGACAAAGCGCGATCTTCAATCAAAATCCAAGATCAAAATGATGCAGAACCGCCAGGTTCATAATCGTGAGGCAAAGCCCTCGCATAAAGATATGATCATTGCAGACAAAAGCTGAGAAAGACATAAGCTTCAGAACAGATCGAAAGATAAGATTGAAGAAGGAAAGAACAGATCAAAAGTGTGGACAGGAGGCAGAGCAAAAAGATATTGCAAGGAATGCCTGAGTATTTGCAACCTGCACACTTAGCAAACGGATTACGTATCTGTCCTCAAAATAAAATATAAAAGATAAATATTTTTAGATTTTTCTTAATTTTCTTAATTTTTTTTGGATTTTAAAAATATTTAATTTTTTTGGATTTGAATAATATTTCATCTTTTTTTTGGATTTTTGACAATATCTCATTTTTTTTGGTATTTTTGACAATAGCAATCCGCAGCACCCAAAGACAGGTTCGAACTACAGGCCAGGGATCGTCGTCCCTCCCTTCTCATTAAAGGCTTCCCTTGAGTAAGGTGTGCATGGGGGGGCGGCTTACCACAACCAACTGCCTCTAAAGAACGGTGCCCCTACTAAGGCCATACTCGGGATACAACCCAGCCTAAGAGGGAGGAGTAGAAGAAAAATTGGAGACAATCTTTGTGCAGGATGGGAGATATCAGGGTTCGACTTCCTTCTAGGGCACTACCCCTCAAAGAGTAGGTCTGTTGCGCCGGGACTTTGTGTCCTTGATTTTTAGACCCATATTTATCAGGCACGCATGCGACCAGGCTCATGACATCCCGCAGGGAACTGTACTGCCACTCTTGCCATGTCTTTGATTCATAATTGTGCATTGATTCATTTTCTCATTTTGGTAGCCCTTATTGGCCAGATATAGCATGAAAGTTCACTTTTGAGGGTCAAGACTGCCCCTATTTGAGACCTCTCCCTTATTAGGGAGCGCCTAGGTTGGTCATCTCATCCATCCATCTCTTGCCCATGTACTTGACCGAGCAGAGAAAAGAAAAACACCTTTGTGCATACCCAAAGTATGGCCAAAGCAGCAACGGTGCGCCTTAGAGAGATCGGCTATGGCTTGCCGTGTAGTGTGTGAAAAACCCATACTCAAAGGTTACCCTCAACAATTGGGAAAAGAACTAGACTCCCAGCGCTAAGCTATCTCCAGCCTAAGATGCTGCAGAAGCTACTCATTTTATTTGACTAATTAAGCAAATTCAACTAAAGCCACTCGACCATGTTGAGGAACCAACGTTATAAGCATGTGCAGGTGTAAGAGAGATAATAGCAATGATAACATTTTCTTGCACAAACTAACGATACCTTTGCAAATCCATGGTGCGGAAACCGGCATCCTGAAGCGAACATGATCATCGAGCTTTTGATCAGCACGAGCTTTATATTCCTTGCTTGCCATGATAAAAGGGTGAAAAGGATATCAATGTGTAGATATTCCTTGACATGGAGGAGCGGCAGACATCAAACTGGACGAAGAAGAAATAAGAAGAAGAGAGACGAGGGCTAGAACTCCCTCGTTAAGGCACAGAGGCCCTGATAACAAGGAACCAAATACAGAATGAACAGAGATTAACTGAGATCAAGGAGGACTAAAGCCTCGAAAATAACAAGAAAAGGGTGAGAACCCCGAAAGGGTAAGGAGGAAAGAATAGAAAGAAAATGAAAAGATAAATGTGAAGATAAGGAATAAAGAGAAAGATCATCCGACGTGGTCGGAGAAGAAGAGTAGCGATCACCCGCCAGGGGCGGGGAAGAAAATGCAAGACCACCCGACAAGGTCGGGGCGAAGAAATGGAAACCACCCGACAAAGTCGGGGAACGAGTGCAAGGAATCCCCAACAGGGTCGAGAAAAAAGGATGAGTAGCAAAATCCGGGCATACCCAGGGAGAAAACTTACAAGAGGATGCCCCTGGCTCTGGGTAAGAGGAGGACATAGGCCGAGGCCTAGAATGGTAAGGATAGGAAAAGATGGTAAAAATATGGTCAGGTGGTGGAAGGTACACCACCCAAGGATAAGAACTGAGCAACAGAAAAGATGAATGGACGGAAGAAAGAGAGGAGGAAGTGGACCCCCAAGTGCGCAGCTGACGACCCTTGAACTTATGCCGCCGCCTCTTCCTCGCAGCAATCTTCTTGAAACAACTCCGCCCGGCGCGGGCTCGGGCCTTCGGGCGTCTTGTCTTGCAATACTTTCTCAAATAACGGGCCCATCTGACAGACGGCCTGGCCCGATTATGAACATGCAGCTTCATCGAGACGATTGTTCCTAGCAGCGCGTTGCTAACCTCAGAAGGACATTCCAGAACATTCAACTCCTTGTGATGAACATTAGGAAGCAATGGAGTTTTGTCGTTCGGCACTAGAAACATAAGATTCGACAGCTCCACTCGGCAATCGGGCATGAAGCACAACTCCCTTGCTAAAAGCGCAGGACAGAGCTGAGGGAGGGTGATGCGCAGCGTTGACGTTGCCGCCTCACCAATAAATCGAGGGAGATGAGATAGACAATGTAGAATGCCCCTGGTCAATCTCGAGGACACGGCCAATTGCCCTTTGAATGCTAGATTCATTAGATTTCTGGCGGCCGTGTGGGTTGGCACCATCCGGGTGGAAAACTCTTCTGGGCCAGTGAATTGAATAACAATCAAGCGAGAGGTGATAACAACATCGACAGTGAATTCTTCGACAAGCAAAGAGATTGCCACCGGCCTCGCTTTTGAAGAAACTGGCACCAATGCAC
Organism: Amorphophallus konjac; assembly: GCA_022559845.1. Taxonomy (NCBI): domain Eukaryota; kingdom Viridiplantae; phylum Streptophyta; class Magnoliopsida; order Alismatales; family Araceae; genus Amorphophallus; species Amorphophallus konjac. The sequence goes on along the minus strand of CM040118.1, from coordinate 163,506,408 downwards.
AGGAACTCTTCTTGGCAACCGTCTTTATAGCAAATGCAGGCTCATTCCCCCTAGAATAGCCAGGAACCAGGACTCAGACCGGCATGCGGGAAATAACATCTTGGATCTTGAAATGCACGATTGAAACCTGGACTGGCTTCTTTTCTCCCTGAGGACTAGACTTGAGGGGCACTAAAGGTAGAGTGTACCTGCTCCGTGAAGTGGAAAGTGGTAGAGGGAGGCTAGAAGGAGGAGGTTTAAAGGGCGCAGGTGGCGATGGTGCAAGTGATGGGGAAATACTGATGATGATGGGCATGGGTGGAGGTAAAGATAAAAGTGGAGCTATGGGTTTAGGGTCGGCCTGCTCGGGCTCAGAGGATGACGGCGAAAGGAGTGGCATCGGTGAAGGTGACGGTGGTAGCAAAGGTGATGAGGGTGGTAAAGGGGGTGATGGGGTTGATGGGGATGGTGAAGGTGAAGAGGAAGGAGGTGAAGGTAGGGGTGGGGAAGAAGGAGGAGAAGAAGGTAGTGGCGTATTAGGGGAAGTGGTGGGTGATGGCGCTCTTCGGCGTATCTTTACAACACGTCGAGAGGCGTTGGGAACAGGTGTGGTTGTGAAAACAGAGGGTGAAAGAGAGGTTGCCCGACCGGAGGCTAGGGTAGGTACAGGTGGTGGAGGAGATGGGATAGAGGAGGAAGCGGGTAACGGACCAAGTACCTTATCAACTGAAGAAACACCAGGGTGCCCCTGCTCTTGATGTTGAGACGGTTGCCTAGGCGGCACGGCTTGCTGCTGCTACTGCTGCTTGCTGTTGAGATCTGAAATAACTTGGCACACAATAGCCCAATCAATCATCTTCTTATCTTCCAAGCTGTAAACAAGTTCCCTGAACTCGGGGCAAGAGAAGATGTGTAGACTTGTGCACAAACAATGTATGGACTTGATGCAATGCATGAACAAGAAGATGATGTACAGACTTTGGCAATGTGCAGACTTTGCCTACATGCAATGTATAGACTTATGTTCTGAACGTAGGTAAGGATGACAATGTATAGACTTTATGAATGCATATGCCAAGACCATGTACAGACTTGAAGTGGCATCCAGCAGACGATGTACAGCCAAGGCTCATGAATGTATAGACTTTGGAAGATGCAGACTGGCCAATGTGTAGACTTTACTTCGTGCAAGCTACATGACAATGCAGGCTGTATAGACTTGATGATCGTGCAGCACAAATATATGCAATGTATAAACTTATGCATTCCCCACAGAACAGATCAGACATAGCACACTCATGCATTCTCCACAGAACAGATCAATCATATGCAATCATGTGAGCAAAACAATATGGTGAGATCATGAGGGATTTTAATACTTGCACCACTATAATAAGTCTTAAGAAGAATAGACTCTTCTATCATAAAGGGTTATGAAGTGGCAACTTAACCAATCTGATTTAGTTATGATGTATACCAAATTTGTCGAATTAAACTCAATACTCATATCTGAATCCAAATTTTAATAAAGGTGAACCAAATAGTCAGATAACACTCAAAATCAATCATCTTTATCTTACACACATTATCTCAATAGCTCCTTTGAAAGAAACACAGATTAGTACTGAGGTTAAACACATTTCTAAGAGCATGAGTTGACAGGAATTTCAAAATATTTTCATTTGAAGCACATTTTATTTTTCCGGAGCAATTTAGGTTGATCAACACCTTTTTACATGAGGCACAACACGTCTCAGGTGAAGTGACCCAGTTACTCAGTGTGATAACTGGTATTGCCTCTCAATTTCGAGAACAGAGTTAGCAATATAAGTATCTTTTTACATGAGAAGACACCTTGATCAGAGGCCAGACTCCCCAGTTACTCAACACAGATATGCCATTGCTCTGTCAGGTTCTCAATAAATTTTCATTTTAAGTGACTATGACACTTCATGACTTGGGTTCACTTCATTTCTTTGATGGAAAACCCAGTTTCTCAGTGAACAAAGTCATTTCATTACTCACTGATTTTATTTCCTGTCAAATTTTTCAAAGTTAATGTTTAACAACAATACTCACTATATGTATCTTAACCAAATTAGCCATGATTTCAAATTTTCAGATATCTGATGAGTGAGTCTAAGGTTTTTATGACACAGATGGTTAAAATTTATTAAAGCTTATCATTTAGATATTTTAAATTCATTTAATTACAAATCTGAGAATACATTAATCTTATATCAGTATGATTCAGTGGTAATTCTTAAACCTATATGATAGGAATTTCTACAAAGTTCTCAGACTGAATTGAATGACATGCAGCTTAAGTTCCTCAGATCAGGTCAATAAATTTAGCTGACCAACTAATCAACAGTAGAATCAAATCAGTCACACCAGCTAAGAGATATATGAAGAATGAGCATAAGCTGGTGGACAAGTCAATCAGCAAGAGAGAATAAAAGTTTAAAGCCAATATCATAGATTGAATTTCAGTCAGACAAAATGAAACTCTCCTTCAACAGATTGAGGATTAGCAGCCAAATTCTCATATTCAAGAAAGTATGAATTCAAAATAGTCAATTGATGATTTGAAAGAGTGTAGACAGTGAGAATTTCAGACAGTGTCAAAAATATTACAATGCTCCCCTTGTCTATATGCAGTGACTCACATAAGACTCAACAAACTCCCCCTGAATTTATTCAATTTATGCAAGATGATTATTCAAACATTAGAGCATTCTTTATTCAGAGAGCATAATGCGAGAGCAATCAACTTTTCAAGATGAATCAATTTAGCCCAGACAGATTATTATGATATGCATTAATCAAAAACAGTTGGACTCCTCCTAACTACATGCATGAAATATATTAAAAGCACATCTCATGATATCAAATTTTACATTGAGATATGATTAATGCAAATTAGACAGAAAAGAATTACCATAAGCATGATTGTGCAATTCACATTTCAGAGAGTTTCAATTTAACATCAACAAATGAACATGATATGCAATCATTTCAAGTTCACAATTTCATTTCAACTTTTCAGAAAGTTTTGACTAAACACAAATCAAGTCAACAAGATGCTTAACCATATCAAGCAAGTAATTTTCAGATGATGGAATTTAAACAGTGTTCAGAACTGACCTGAAGAGCAGGATCATGGGTCTTTGAATTTTTGAGTGCCTTGGTTTATTGACCCCCTTTATTCCATTCCAAGGCACACCTGAAACATGTTAATCAATTTGATCCTGCAGGGACCCAAACAGCTTTGGGTCCTGCATTAACCCTGATAGGGGTTCTAAACCGTTTCTTAGCAGCATGATCTTCAAATTCCATCAGACAACAATCAAACATAGAATGTCATAATAACATGATATAACACCCCTTTAATTCTTTTTGTGAACATCATTATAATCATAGAATCTATGTGAGTTAGCATGAAAATTTCTGTTACTTGCATGAAATTTTGATTTACCATTACCTACCCGCCAACATTCAGAAGCTCGGTGGCCAGGTTTTCCACATTCAAAACATACAAGAATCTTTTCTTTAAAATCAGCTTTATTTCTACTAAAAAAATTTCTATTTGCAGGGAATTTTACAAATTTGGAATTAAAGTGATTTCCCTGAGCATACCAGCAGTCCTTGACTGCATGCACATACTTACCACATTCAAAGCACCTAAGGTGTTTGCCTTTTGAGTTATTGTTGCCCCAATAATTTTCAGTCCAGCACTCATTTGCCTTGTGCCCTGGCTTGTTGCAGGTGAAACAAATAGTATGCTGGCTTGAAATAGATCTATATCTATGTGGGCCATGAGCATGTGTGAAAAATCTAGAATTCACATTATTGTCTTCTTTCATTTTAAAACATGTATTCATTAGATGACCACGCCTACCACAGTAGTAACAAGATGCATCAGATTTCTTAGTGGCATGGTTTCTATCATATGAATTCCTAGAATGCATTACTTCACTAGCATGCTCATCTTCAAGCAACAGTCTGCAATCATCCATTACATGCCCTATCTTGTCACAATAATGACATGACACTTGTGATTTCCTGGCAACATGATTACTAACAGACTGACTAGATGCATGAGAATGAGTACATGAAGCATGAGCATTTTGCATTGACCCATTAAGTTCAACCGAGTTGGCAGATCTTAGAGTGTAACCAGACATATTCTTTACCTTCTTTGTTTGACCCTTCCTTTTTGATTTCTGATTATTCTCAACAATTTTTGTTTGCTTTTCATTTTTCTGGGCTTTGAAATGAAATATAGATGTTGAAGGTGATTTCTGATTTTTATTTTGTTTTGGGGATTGATTTGACTACCAGCTACATCAGAGCTTTGCACAAAAGTGGTGTATACCTGGTTTTTAGTGATTTCCTTAACATCAGAACTGCAACTTATCCCCTCTCTTGAATTGTCATTTTTATCTTTCATGACAGCTTTCATTTTTCCTTCATTTTTAGCAGACTTGGATGTTAATTTTTCTAGATCCTGAATCTTATTTTCCAAATGTGCTATATGAAGCTCATAACTGGCTATCTCCTGTTCACTACAATTGACACATTCACTTAGAACTTTGTTTGCAGTTTTATACTTCTCAATTTCTTATTCCAAGTTGCTCAACTTTTCTGATTCTTTATCACAGACAGCTTTGCCTTTTTCTGTGGTGAGAAGTCTTTCAGACAAGCCAGTGTTTAACCGCTTTAGTTTTTCAACTTCAGCCTTCAGTTCAGTGTTTTCCTCCTCAAGATTTTTAGCCTAAACTCCATTACCAGCACATCTTTCTCTTCCAGACATCAGCTCCAATTTTTCAATTAATTCCTCTTCCCTTTCTTCCACTTTCATTTTCTCAGCAAGCAGATTTCTGTGATCCTCTTTAAACACATCAATTTGTTTCTTCATCCATTCATTTTCATTATAGAGATCTTCATTTCGTTCTCTTAGAGCCGAGCACATATTACAGTTTGATTTTAGAGATGAAACATGCACACCTTCCTTGTTGACTTTCTCTATTTCAGATTCAAAATTTTCATTTTTCTTTTGAATTTCTACATTCTCAGCTTCCAATTTCTTCAGATCAACCTTAATCCTTTCCAACTCTTCCAAATTCATCAAATGTTCATTAGTTTTCAGTTTCAGCTGACTTTCTAATTTGGATATTTTATTGATACCTTCTTGGTTTTCCTTTTTCAACAGGCACATTTGTTTCATATTCAAGTGATTCTCGGAAAGACATTTATCATATAATTCATTTATCTTCGAGCATTTTTCACAAGATGAATTTGAGTTACTTTCATAAGTTTTCTTCTTCATTTTCTTATGCTGTTTTCTTAAATGATCATAAGACTCCAGTAGTTCATTATATGCAGCAATCCAATCATCCAGGGTATAATTTTCGAAGATGTTTACCTGATCATCGTCATGTTCTTCATCTTGATTGCTACTTTGTTCACTCCCTTGAGCCATCATGCATCGACCATCGTCTCTATAGCAAGCAGTCTTCAATTTATCCAGGATTTCCTTGGCAGACCTACAGAATGAGACACATGAGATTAGTGCTCTGTCAATTGATGCTTTTACCATATTCAATGCTCTAGAGTTGATGGAGTCTTTCATTTTATCCTTCTCAGTCCATTTGGATTTATCCTTCGACATTTTGTATGAACCGTGAGTCATTACCTTCCAAAGATCAAGATCGGTTGTCCTTACATACCGACCCAACTTTTTCAGCCATAGATCAAAATCATCACCTCTGAAGATCGGTGAATGAGCCATCGAGAAATGACTTAATCAATTGAATGAGATGAAAAATGCACCGGAATCAACAGGGATACGGTAAAATGCCAATTCAGTGAGACTAAATCACCGAAAACAACAAAACCAGACTCACTCTGAAATGCACCACAAAGATGCAGGATCTACTGCGGATTGTTAGATCCTATGCACAGTAACCTGCTCTGATACCAAGTGTTGGGTTCGGTGCATTCGATTCAGAGGGGGGGTGAATGAATCGCCCCTTTAAAAATTTCGCCCAATTAAAATCTAATGCTCAGAACTGCGGAAATCAGATTTACTAAGTCAACTGATATGCTTATGGATGAACTGATGAAGAGCTAATCAAACTTTTGTTAAACCAATAACCAAATATGCAAAGCGCACCTAGGCATTCATCTAGCGCCAATCAGATAGAAGAAATCAAACCACAATGCACAAGGGGTTTTTAGGTGGTTCAGTCCTCCAGACCTACATCCACCCCACACTCAACCCGAGTGTGGATTACTGCTGACTCACAGCTTGAACCGCTGGGCATCACAGCTTGCCTACAAACCGCTGAGCCTCACAGCTTGTTGTCCAAGGTATCCACCTCGCCCTGCTGAGCAACACAGCTTGCTGTCCAGAGGAATCCTCCTCTGCAAACCGCTGGGCAATACAGCTTAGCCGTCCAGTGGAATCCTCCACTGCAAATGCTGAGCAACACAGCTTGCTCCGCTGACAAACAGCTTGAAGAAAGGGTATAAAAGAGAACAAAAGCAAGAACAACAGCGACTGAAAGCTGGAAAAGATAAAGCACAATGTGGCTCTCTAAAGAGCTGACTGGAGTGGATCTAATCCAACTTCCAGTAGGAACGATCTTCAGGTAAGCTCCTCTTCCTCTCTCTATCTGACTTTCTCTTTCTTCTTCTCAACTTACACTCTCTCCCTCTTCCTTTTTCTTCTTCTTCTCTGCTCTCGATCTCTCACTCTCTTTTTATTTCTCTCTCTTCTTCTTCTTCTTCTTCTCTGCTCTCTGGATCGTTCAGGCTATCTTCTCTCTGTTTCTGCCTCTTCTATTTCGATCAGCTTCTTCTGAAGGAAGAAACTCCATATATATACCAGCAGCAGGAAGGGCGTGTGCTCTCCACATCTCCCGCCCAATGGCTTGGACCATGTGGCAGCATCCAGCAGGCTTTCAACACACGTGTCATAATCTGGTCACTCCCCTTATCCTCGGATCACGTGCCCAGTCATCAGTCTCTGCAAAGAAGCCCTGTCAAACAGTCAAAATAGAATTGTCAGTTTAAGGTTTAAGCGATGTACAGACTGTATGACGGCACTGCTGAAGTAATGTACAGACATTGTGAATGCGAAGCTATGTAGTGTTCAGACTCTACGTATGTAGACCCAAGGCGTTGTACAGACTTAGTAAATGCAGTGCTGTAGCCTGTATAGACTTCAGATATGCAAGACTATGCCATGTACAGACTTCCTATATGCAGGACTTATGCCATGTATAGACTTCAAATATGCAGAGCTTAAGCCATGTACATACTTTAAATATGCAGAAGTAATCGTGCATCAATGTGTAAACTTAGCAAAACAAAGTATGAACAAGGCAACACAATGTGCAGACTTCGTGCAATGAGTGAAGCAGTGTATAGAGTTATGAGTGGAATACATGAAGCAATGTATAGAGTTAGAGTGCAATGAGTGTTCAAGTGATGTACAGACTCAACGTTATGCAAGCAGACAATGTATAGAGTTGATGAAGCGATGCTCAACAAAAAGACGCCTTATACTTAGGCATTTATTTCAGAAGTGACGCCACTTCTGGTGGGCGTCAAATCTCGAGCATAGAGAATGTATAAACTTGCTCAGCCTGAAGCAGCATAGTGATGTACAGACTCTGCCAAGAGCAATGCACAATGCACATATGAATGTACATACTTTGTTTGTGATGTGCAAGCATGCTAAGATGCAATGTATAGACTTTATGTGAGCATGCTACAGCCAGTGTACATACTTAGACATGCGTGGATGCAATGCGATGTATAGACTTGCCCATGGTTGTCTAGACTTTGCATGCGTGCTATGGCGATGTATAGACTTGCTAACAAGGCGTTGTGCAGACTTTGCGTGCCACAATGTACAGACTGCATGATGTATGGACTTGCAAGTGCAACGTAGGTAAAACCACCAGTGTAAAGAGTTGCTAGTTGCAATGTAGGTAAAGATACCTAATGTACAGACTTGAATGCTCGAGGCACACGATGTATAGACTTGAAAGACAATGCATGAGACGATGCATGCACAGACTTGGTCTTACAATGTATAGACTTGAAGGTATGCACAGAGACGCTAAGTAAGACGGTGGTGAACAGACTTAGTCTCAAGACGATGCAATGTATAGACTTCAATGTATGTGCAATGCAAAGGCTGTAATGTGTAGACTTGAGTGAGACGGTGGATGTATAGACTTGGCCACTGTACATACTTACCACCAAGACGATGCATGAGCAGGCTGACGATGTGTAGACTTGGCAATGCATGGATTATGCACATAGACGCTAAGAAAGACGGTCCAATGTATAGACTTGAGCGCTATGTGAGACACACCGTGAGACGCAACATGAGACGAAGGACTGTACAGACTTTGAGTGAATGTGCCAGGCAATGTATGGACTTTAAATGAACGAGCATGCATTGTATAGACTTTGAGGATGTAGTATGCACAGTATAGACTTGCTGAGATGATGCACCTAAAGAATGTGTAGACTTGTGCACAAACAATGTATGGACTTGATGCAATGCATGAACAAGAAGACGATGTACAGACTTTGGCAATGTGCAGACTTTGCCTACATGCAATGTATAGACTTGTGTTCTGAACGTAGGTAAGGATGACAATGTATAGACTTTATGAATGCATATGCCAAGACCATGTACAGACTTGAAGTGGCATGCAGCAGACGATGTACAGCCAAGGCTCATGAATGTATAGACTTTGGAAGATGTAGACTGGGCAATGTACAGACTTTACTTCGTGCAAGCTACAGGACAATGCAGGCTGTATAGACTTGATGATCGTGCAGCACAAATATATGCAATGTATAAACTTATGCATTCTCCACAGAACAGATCAGACATAGCACACTCATGCATTCTCCACAGAACAGATCAGTCATATGCAATCATGTGAGCAAAATAATATGGTGACTCATTCATGTTGCTATCATTAAAATACCACATTATCATCAAAGCACAAGGGGCACAATAGGTACAACCTCCCCGGCGTCCGTGTGAGAATCCACGGCTCACGGGGGCTTACGGAGGTCCTCGACAAGGTCCCCTAGTCGGCTCCAAGGAATATGGAGACGAGAGGAAACCCTACCTCGGTAGGAATGCGACTAACTATGAATGAAATGCATGAATCCTATGTGCACCGGAGTGCATGCAAGATCTAGCCTAGAAACTAACAAGCAATGACCAAAATAAACATGCGAGGATGAAAGCAAGTAGGCAGCAACAACATGTAACCAGGGGAAGATCAATAAATGGCACCAAGGAGAACAAAGACAATATAGATATGGAAATCAAAGCAACCTCGGGTGCACTGTGGCATCAGAAGGATGGTCTGTGGGAGACCGCACAATAAGATAAACGGTCTGGGGTGGACCACATAATCCAAGGAGCAACAGAACGACAGAATAACTGTAAAAGAATCACAGAGTGCTGGAAATGAAGGACGGCAGCGATGAAAAACGTACCAAGAAGAGCAGTCTGTATACAGCAGCGTAAGCTCTGGAACGGATCCCCATAAACCGTGTACCTACAGTCAGAACACCCAGAAGCGTACCTGTGCCAGAGCGATGGACGGCCAGGGACAAGCTGTTCAGAAGTGTGGATGGTCGATAGAACGTCGTCTATGACAAGACGCTGGCAGGAGAACTGGCGCTGTTCCCAGGGAAGGACGGTGGATGATCAGCTGCCCAGAGGATGAACGGCTCTGTGAGAACCGCTCACGTTCCAGAAGGCAGAAAACATAACTTAACCTGCAATCACTCCAAAAGGGGACTAACACAACGAAAGAGGGGTCAGCAAATCACAAGCACGATGGGCACTAGGTGTCCCATCGTGATCGCCAAAAAATGGGCTGTTGATATGTTTTGTTCTACTCTTCTTCTTCTTCTTCGGTATCTGCTTGAAAGATCTCTTCTCGCCTTCTAATAAATCGATATGTAAAATAAAATAGGATAGTAGAAGGAGAACAGAAGAATGTAAATAACCGTGATCGCCACCAAAGCGCCGAACACGATGAACACGCCGTGCCTTGGAAAGAGGGAGAGACACTCGCCTGACCTGCAGCGCTGGGAAGATGAACAGCTCTTGAAGAACCGCCTATGGGATGCACGGTCTCACGATAGACCGCCTGAGGACGCTGCAGAAGATGCGGGATGAAGCGCTCCTAGAAGTTGAACGGCTCTGTCACGACCACAGGAAGAACATGGATGGTCCACGTAGCACCGCACGTCTTCTTGAATGGCTAGTAGAGAACCGCGCAAGATCACCAAGCCAGAAGTCGCAAAGGGGTCCAACCTCCACCCTCTCCAGCTGGCCAGAGGGGATGGGCCTCGTGCTACGGATTGCTGACCTGCAAAATGACGTAAAAACACAGAGAGAAAACCTAGATTAGAACTGAATGGTGTAGTAAATGCCAAAATAATGTGAAATGAACATGAATAAGTCAAAAGGGGGATACCTGGGGGATTTTAAACCCCTAGGGTGTCAAAAACGTAGGTGGGTGTGTGCATGGCAATGAAGATGAAGAGAAATGTGGGGAGATAGTATGAAAGGTGACGCATGCAATCAAAAAGTGGACAAAACTATCAAACGCAAAAGACTCAAAAACTGGACTACTCCCTGAACCGGAGGCTTGTATGGACGTTGAAAGTCTCCCTCCTTGGTGCTAGGTCGCTCAAGAATGCGACAGGGCTTCGCCGTCGACCAGAAATCTCCCCCCCTTTCCAACCCGGCCTTTAGGGTCTATTTATAGAGCACCTAAAGTCCAAGCTCGAAATTAGGGTTTCCAGTGGATATTAATCCGAGATATCAAAGAATAAAGTGAAGATAATATCCTCAACTTTCGTTAGGATCAAATCTCATCCGATTTGGTTGAGAATCCATGGAGAAAACCGAGGACAAAGTTGAGGGGTTTAACCACGGATAAAAGGGATAAAATCTGTTGAAATTAAGCAATCGAGCGAATGAACGGTCTTACGATAGATCGCTCAACTGGATGTGCAGTCATCTCCTTGCCGTCTAACCCTGTCGGTGGAAATTCAAAATAATTCATAAATAATCCAAATTATCCATCGAACTGACCGAAACCTTCGCCGTTGGACTCTCATAGATGAACGGCTCAGATGAGACCGTTCAAAGGTTGAGCGGCCAAGGACAAATCGTTCTAGCCTTGTCGGTGATAAATAAATTAATTGGATAATTATCTGAGAAAACCCTCAAGCGCAGGACTCTGAGAGATGGGCGGTCACAACACGTCCGTTCATCAAGTTGAACGGCTAGAATGGGACCGCATAAAGGCTTGTCGGTGGAAATTCAGAAAATTAACCAAAATACTCCAAAATAGATGGACGGTCCACAGTCAACCGCACATGGATTGAGCGGCCCGGGATGAACCGTACATGCACATGGGCGCTTGAAACTTATAGAAAAGCTCGATTAACCAAAACCAATGCCCGTTAAGCCCTGAATCAACTAGGACCTAACCAAGGAGGGAGGCAACCCATAAAACTGGCCCAAAGCATGCCTGAAAACAGCCCCAACTGGTGATGGACAACTCGAGGCATCAACAAATGGGAGTAAGAGGAACGACTCAACTTATCGGCATAAAACGGGTGTCAACAGCCTCCACCGCCTCGATCCTCACCCATCCGACCGTGCCTCGCCCGCGTCGTCCCCGCCTCACCCGCGCTCCGCTCCGTCGGCCGCCGGAGAGAGAGGGAGAGAGGAGAGAGCGTGAGAAGAGAGAGGGAGAGAGTGAGAAATGAGAGATGGGGAGAGAGAGAAAAGGGGGGTTATATATATAGGAAAATGCAAAAATTACCAAAAATACAAAAAATAGGGAAAAATCACATCCCTGATCCTCGGAAGACGCACAACGCAATGGTAACGTCCCGGAGTCGGAGAACGCAACGGTTCACCTTGTACGGGGTTTCGAAGGTCCGACAGCCAAAAACACGTGTAAAACCCGAAACGCAACTCGGGACCCACAAAGGCGCTCCTGAAAATTAGAGAAATATACTGGCGTGCTCCTCACAACGCCACAGACCCAAGGAAATTCATGGTCACACCACCAACGGGTCCGAGAATCCAGTAAAAATAGTCCGAAGCTTGATCGGACACAATCCAAAATCTGCGGAAAGGCGATCCGAAACCCACAGATCCAGATCCGAAAAACCCGGGGCTTTGCAGCCCTCCCCCCTTAAAGGAATTTCATCCTCGGAATTCAGGACTAGCACCAAAACACAGGGGAAGAACACATTAACCAATTGACAACGCTGTCAGAGCCCCAGCGAGAAAAACCTCGATTCACACGAAAACACCTACCCTGAGGGACAGCCAGACTAACACCACGAACGACACCTCGCTCCACATGCCGCGCACACCGGCCATTAGAGCAGGCACAACACAAACGCACGAGTCTGGTATCACCTCAGTCACAACGAAAACTAATCATGGCACCGCTGCCACCATCTCGCCCACCGAGGAGACACAGTCCTCGTCACGAGAAATAGCTACCGATCCATCCTATGGTCGGTAGATAAATCACACATCAGCTTCACAGCCAGCTGACAGGTCGCACACCCTGCTCAAGCGAACAACCAATACAGAGCCTCCATCAGCTCACAACAGCATCTTCTGTATGTAAAAAGATCATCCACTGGTCGCCAGATACACGTCAATGGGAAGCCTCAACCGGCCCAACAGGCACGATCCAACTCACAGCAGGCCATACGCTGACTCACACATAGACAATTATCACATCTTGAGATGCACTCCTTTCGGACACCGCATCCAAACTCAATCATCGCGCCAACTCGACCCTTTCGGGGAGCACGATGAAACCAAATGACAAGATTCTAGTGTCTTCAGTCATCACCTCACTCGACTCAGACTTACAGGGGAACCATCCCATGCTGGTCACCAAACCAGGGATAACCATTGCGACACCAACGTCCCATCAAGGACCACCATTCCGACGCCAATCTCACCAAAAGGCCTCTGCCCACAGGCGTCACTCTTCCATCTTGTCCCATCACATCCCTCATCTCAATTAATCTAAGTGGACACCTGCCAAAACCGATTCCACCCTCACCAAAGAGCCATGGGACACCACCTGAACAACTTATGGCATACATCTCTAGGGGTGGAAAGTGCCAACCAAAATTATGACAACCAAGTTGCCAGCACCACGACCAATGCACAATGGGTCCCCAACGATACACATCTTACCGTGGTCGACTACGAGACTAGCCTTACCAGTCACTCGCAGCTACCAATCGGAACCCAAAATCTCGCAGAGATCACTTCCTCTAGAACACGATCTCCTCTGAGAACACAACTTGCAACCCAAGTCGGGCACCAAACCACCGACTCTGACCAACACGTCCTCAACCTTCGTCAGGCGACATCCTCAACAACCCTATCTGGGTCTACCACCTACGCCTGACACGGCTTCCATCACAGGAACAAGGTACTCATGCGGCACACTTGCCAACATTTTTCCCAACATTACATCCTGCCAGTGCCAAGAACCATAACACCTCGAGCAACGGCACGGCAATGACACGTCTCACATCGTGGAACCAATCCTCACATGCTCAACGCAAACTCAGGAATCCGCACATAGCAACCAACGCTACGATCCTGAACCTGTGGGTTATGAGCCCACCACGCTTCCGCTGTGCACTCTGATCCACGCGCGCACAGCCAAGAATGTAAACACCGCCCAACCAACACTCGTCCTTCCGGAACAGTGCCAGCACCTTTACACGCTAGGAAAATGGGCACAACTCTCACAGGCAACCACCTTGCCTAAAACATAGAACTCATCTCGCACGGACTTCATGGCACACGAGGCCAACCAATCCGAACACGCAATGCAAGACGACGAACCTTAGCCAAGCGCAATCTCTCCAACCAAAGGGGAAACTTATCACACCCCCGACCAACGGAAAATATCCACGCTCGACCTGACATCAAATCTCACACATGCTGGGAATAGCACCATCCAGCACCAAGAAAACCATCGCTTCGATCAGGTCAGCACCTCCGACACACTCGACGAGTGTCACGTCGGACCACAATCACAGCATCTCTCGATGCACCACCGCTGCAATTCCTCGAACTGCAACACACCATGCCAAGAGCCGCAACACGAGCCATAACCCCCAACGCCCATCCTCGAGTCCCGAAACCACCGCGGAACCTTCTCATCTCAACCCAAATCCAAGGCAAACATAATCCATTCGCACACAAGAGCGTAGGAGCAAGAACTCACTGGGACACCACAGCCCAATCCTACCTCAAAATCCACAAGAACAATCGAGACGGACACGTCATTTCTGAAGCCACAGAGCACAATAAGAACATCAGGCTCGACGGAATAGCAGCTCACTAAGAAGATCCTCCGCTCACCCAAGCACACTTCTCAATCAGAGCGCCCACTCCGACACCTCAAACCACAACCTTAACACCTCATGGGTTAAATGATCTCAAGCTAGAGTGGCCAAACTCAATGACAGCTCCCTCAGAGCACGCTCACGGCTACTTAACCACAAACAGTCCTCGCTAGCCACCTGACCTCGCTGCAAAAATCTCGAACGCAGCACCACAGCAACCCACCAGCCAGCAACCTCTGCCCAACGCAGCGCAACCGGGATCACCACTTATGAGGGAGAAGCTCTCAACCTCGATCCTTTGATCCCACACCGGCACAAAAGCCGCGAACAGCAATCGCGTTCACAGCGACACACAACGTAGTCAAGCTCTCAAGCGAAAAATCAAGCGGGAAACAAACACAAAACCCTAAGCCAGCTGCAGACTATACTGGACCTTATGGACTCTGATCACTGCAATATCTCGAATTCCTATGTACGTCCACAGCCACCGCTCTGATACCAGCTGTGACGACCCAAGATCTGGATACCGGGAAGGTCCGATACCATTCGAATCTTGACCCGCCGCCCACGATCCGGGAGGGCTCGGAAGGGCTAAAAGGAGTGTGGAGGTACAGAGAAATAGGAAATAAAGCAGGACAAATCAACAATTAACAGAAATAAATAAACAACTACTACAACAGAGTCCAGTCTAATAGAAAGTACAGTCTAAAACAGTAAAACATACCACATGCCAAGTGAACACTCGGCCCGGTGAGCTGGCTACTAAAGAACTCCAGCGCTGCTCCTTCGAACCTCGAGGAAGAACCGCCACACCTGAAAAGCAGGGATGAGTCTCCAAACAGAGACTCAGCAGGGGTCCCGCGGAACCCCAACAGGAACCAATGGCGGTAGCGGAAAGGAAAGATAGCTACAACTACAGCAGGAACAGTAAATCGGTGGCCGGTCAAAACTCGGCACTATAGCTACTCCTACTGTACCAAAAAAACACGCCCCGATCTCACAGTCGGGGGCTACCGAACCACACTAGTACCACTTAACGAAGTAAAAACCCACGGCAACCCCGCCGTAGAGGCCTGTCTCCTAGGACACGGCCCACCTGGACATGCTATCCATGGTGCAACCCCGACCACTTGGTCGTGGACATCGCACCAACAAGACGCAACCTCGGTAAAGCTACTAGCACCCTGGCCACTAACTAAGAAACACTAGCCGGTCCAGAAAACCAAGTCTCACAGACGGGAAACGGAACCCGGAAATAGGAGAGTCACGTCTCACGTGACAGGAGTACCTGCCCACCATAAGTAAGGTCGGATGCGTCCACTGACGACTTAAACCGCGCCTCGGGTGGCTTCCTCTGGCCCAGCGGGAATTGACTGGTTTTCCCCTCAGCCGGACTCTAGCGTCAAATGTGGGGCCCGACGGTAACCAGCCTAAAAACGTCTCTCGGGGTAGCCTCGCCACCACTCCCTGGTGGGATCACTCGCATGTCGGAAGGCTACGACTAGTGGGGAGTCACTGATGTGACCACTCTCCAAGGAGAAACTCGGAGAAACACGCACGAAGCTTACACGAAAGTCGAGAAGGACCAAGTGGCGACAAGCCACTGGACTCTGGACGGTCCTCTAGACTCACTAAATCGAACGATCCTTGAGTCACAGGACTCGAGGTCAAGACCGTCGTACGCAATAGCACAAGGCCGTCAATCTAGCCTAATCCCTAGGTCTAAAACCACGGTAGCACAAATACCGAAGTAGCTCACGAGCCGCCGAGACCATTCCCTCGAAAAGGGAACTGCGAAACCTTCCAGCCCCAGGCTGGACAACTGGACTCACAGTCCAAGGCCACACACGCGGCCCACGCAGAAAGCACCAAATCATGATTCCCAAGGCAACTCACAAGCCGCCACCATGATTCCCCATCCCAGGGAAAAGTGGGAAACCTCCAGCCCCAGGCCGGATGACTAGACTCGTAGTCCAAGGCCAAGCACTTGGCCCACTCGGGAATCATCTTCTGCAGAAACCCACGACATGCGGGGGGAACCCCACCGCACTCACACTGATACACGGTGACTCGATCGAGCCTAACACAAAGAGCCCGAAACACAAACACCTACGGGCACACTAATCAAGGTAACACGGCACCTCCAGACACCCTAGAAACACAGACATGGAATCGACAGGGTGTCCGGGACACTTACGAGGCCGAAGGTCAACCACTAGGTCATAACCAGGTCGACCGGAGATCAACACCACCCGAACCCGACATCGCGAATACGGAAGTCTCTTGGCGGTCTAACCTTGGGCCGCCACAGGCTATGGTGGTCCCACACTAGTCCGCCACAGGACTCTAGCGGTCCAACATAGGAGCGCTAGATGAAGAAGCCACGCTGGCTCTGGCGCACCCATCCCAGGCCGCCACAGCGCTCTTGTGATCAAGCCTTGGCGCGCTAGAAGCCCTCTGGTGCCCGTACCTACGGCCGCTAGAGGCACGTGACTCCCGACGGTCATAAAGCACGTGACTCAAGAAGCGACGGTCAAAATGAGGTAGCGGTCTAACCCTAGGCTGCCACATCGTCTAGCGGTTTATCGTGCGGCCGCTAGACGACGTCGGGACCTGCCGATAAAATAGTACCCTGTGGCGCACCCACCTTGGGCCGCCACAGGCTCTGGCGCACCTACCCTGGGCCGCCAAAGGCTCTGGCGGTCTCTGGAAGGACCGTCAAATCGTCCAGAGAACGGGATGGCGGGAAACACCCAAAAAACCCATTCCATGCCCTGATCATCCACGGATGATGGGGAGAACAAGGGGGGAAGCTCCCCCGACCCTCCTAGCATGCATCTAAAGCCCCGAATCGGTCCGAAACACCGTAAAACGGGAGATCCGGCTCACATCCCAAAAACATTGATTTTCTCCAAAAAGCTCAAATAAGCCCGCACGACTCACCACGGCCTACGAAACTCGCAGGAAAGGGAATGCACGAGCTGGGGGTCCATCTCCCTACCTCCACCAAAGAAACGACGTGCCGTGGACGCCGATCCACGAAGAAACGCCTCCGAAACCCTCACCATTCCACGAACCTGCAGCCGAGCTTCACCGCATCTCCACTGCCTCGATCCTCACCCATCCTCACCCGTGCCTCGCCCGCGCCGTCCCCGCCTCACCCGCGCTCCACTCCATCGGCCGCCGGAGAGAGAGGGAGAGAGGAGAGAGCGTGAGAAGAGAGAGGGAGAGAGTGAGAAATGAGAGATGGGGAGAGAGAGAAAAATGGGTTTATATATATAGGAAAATCCAGAAATTACCAAAAATATGAAAAATAGGGGAAAATCACCTCCCTGATCCTCGAAAGACGCACAACGCAGTGGTAAGGTCTTGGAGTCATAGAACGCAATGGTTCACCCTGTACGGGGTGTTCTTAAGGTCCGACAGTCAAAAACATGCGTAAAACCCAAAACGCAACCCGGGACCCACAAAGGCGCTCCTAAAAATTGTAGAAAATTATAGGCGTGCTCCTTACAACGCCACGGACCCAAGGAAATTCATGGGCACACCACCAACAGGTCTGACAATCTGATAAAAATGGTCCGAAGCTCGATCGGACACAATCCAAAATCCGCGGAAAGACGATCCGAAACCCACGGATTCAGATCCGAAAAACCCGGGGCATTACAACCGGCATGGGGAGGAATAAGAGAACCTCTGTAGTGACATGACCCACAGTGCACACGAAGTTAATGGACCCTAAGGCTAGATGTGTGAAGCTACGACTATTGGGTCGATCGAAGCCTCGGGCCAACATACACGTCAACTTCAATTGCCCGTTTAATCCAGTAATTAGGTCTTCCAATGTGTCAACATGGTGAGAAGACCGAAAAGTGGTGTGGAATGAGTTGATGTGCACTAGTTGTAGTGCAGGGTCCATGGATGGGTAGCAAGGTGCATTGGGGACCAAGCCTATCTTGAGCCAGCTAAGAAGTGGCTCAGCGATGAATAGCTTTCCCGTTAGAAACACGAGTGGTAATAAGGTGGCTTCGAATAAAGATCGGAAGGTAAAGTAGGTGGCAAAGGAGCTCTAGGGGAAGGGTTCCCCGACTAGGGTGGGTGAGGCCACGAAGCAGGAGCATCCTGCCTCGTGGGCTCATGTGGCCGTCCGACCGGCTCGGCACTCTGCTGAGAGGTAGATGCTCACCAAAGGGCAGCATCAAACCTTGACTTGAATGGCTCAACCTCTAGAGCGACCTGATAAGAATGCTCCAGAGTGGTCACGTCGCGGAAAGCAATTCAAACTGATAGTGAAGCCGCAAACCTCTCCGGAACTGAAATGCGGTTGTGGTGCTCTTCTCTCCAACTCCATTTCTGAACCGGTACTCATCAAAGTCCCTAATGTACTCAGGCACAGACTTGTTGCCTTGGACGGGTCTGATCGGGGCTTTCTCTTGCATTGGGGGGACTTGGGCATAGGGGTTGGCCATAGTTGCAAAGAGATGGGAATTGGTTCCCCTAGGAGTGGGCATGCATTGGAACAAAGTGTAAGAGGTTTTTTTTTTCTTTTTTTATGCAAAACTAATGCAAGCACCTAGACACTCTACATGGTGACATGGGGTAAAATGTGGACTCGAGTACAAACCTATACTCAACCAGTATCCGATACGTGACGGAGGTTTGATCCGAAGATCACACTCATGCAAGTGTGTCACCTTCCCAATAGGCATAACCTATCATTCCGGGGACACCTTTTAATATACCGGGTAAAGGATGCAATGAGACACCTTGGACCGACTACCCTAGACTGTAACTTGGCTCTTATACCAATTTGATGTGGGACAGGATGCAAACCTGGGACTCTATCTCACGGACGTCCCTAAGCGAGGCAAGTGCGTGGATCGAGTCTGTTGAGGAACCGGCAAAGAGTCTCGGGTACTCGGCTCTTCCGCTTGCTCGGATCGAGGCACGGGACGGTCTCACTCTCTCTCGCAGCGGTGATTGAAATTTGAGCGAGCTAAGTTATTCTAACACTCTAGCAGTGTCATATAGAATTATATACGAAATAAGTAAAAATGCCGAGTGAGGGGAGCGGACACGATACCTCTATGCTACCGGGCGTGGGGAAGACGACCCGGCCAAGAACCGTAAGTCCCGGTACAGTAATTATCAATAATTTACAATAGTGAATTTTATTACCCACTCCACGTAGGAAGGTAAAGGGCTACACGTGGGACCCGGGAGTAACGATCTTGGGTTGACGGGGAGCGAGCCGGAAGGGCTATCGGGTCGGAGACGGGCTGCTAGTCCGACTCAGTTCCGACTCGTTACTGTTCCAACTCGGTTCAGCAAGAGAACTCGACCACTGGGACGGCGGCTTCCGGTCGAATCCTTGCTGCGACGACTGCCTGGGACGCCGGTGGAAGACCCCTCTTTGATTCCTGAAATCGGCGGTGGCTGAATCGACGCCGAAGTAATTTTGCAAGAATTATCTTGCTGTTGCCTTTGTTGGCCTGTTCACGGAACAAGTTTGCGCGACCCGGCGAGAAGAATTGTTGTGCAAAGATCCGGTGTTGAATCGAGGCGAGATTGGCTCCGTTGGAAAGAGGACTCACAGAACTACAACATAAATTAATTTCACATCCATCCAATAATCGTATTAGAAATGAAAACGACTGTGGCACTGTAAGTTTTATGGTTCGAAATCCAGATCTGGCAGGACAGAAAGGGATCTGCCTGAAGATGAAATTTGACACAAAAGAAAAAGGTGGATATAGGCTCTGTGAATTTTATGGGTGGAAGAGGAGATGTGAGGATCACTCCTGAATTTTTTGGGAATTTTTTGAGATGGCTAAGTGGGCGGGAAAAATACAACAACATACTACTGTCCCGTAGATCTGTAAATTGGTAGATTGCTGGGGGGAAAACTAAATTACTGGAAAAAATAGTAAACAAAGAAGGAATGACACGAAATCTAAACTAGTGATGGGGGATGATAGGAAGAACAAACACTAAAAATTTGGGCTCGATCAGATCTTCTGATTGGGAGATAAAATTTGGGCAATAGCTTGCTGTCCATGGGTGGAGAGAATTCCGACGAAGTGGTGGTGGTGGTGCGATGGTGGCTCGATGGCGGCTGCGGCGGTGTTGAGCTTCTCACTCAGTGAGGGGTTGATAGGCATGCTTTACACCTCAGAAGATCTGAGCTTTCACAGCTCCAAGGGGGAGAGAGGAGAAAGAGGGGCTGCGCCCTTGGGTGCTTGGAGCAAAATGCTGATTTTTTCTTCATTAATTCCATGAAATGTGGAAATACAAGGCTTATATAGAAATGTATAAAAGGCCTAAACTATCCTTAGATCTAGGGTTAGGGAGGGGTAATTAGGGGATAGGAATATTTAATTCATTCTGCCATGTGGTCAAATTAAATAAAAAAGGATAAATGGGGGGATTATTTAAATCCCATGTAAGGACAAGGGAGGGGGCGTCCCTTTGAAAAATGGGAAGAGAAATTTGAATTTATCCTCCCTCTCCTTGGTCCAAGTCCAAGGTGTACTATGGACCAACCCCCATGGGCCCTAGTAGCCAAGTGGCTAAATGGGAGAGAGAGTGGAGGTCCCGCCGGGCCTACGTGACCTTTTTGCAAAGAAACCCATTGACTTAGCCTAAGTAACCCATTGGCTTATACTTGCCATACATTTGCAACCTAATTAACCCAAGGATATAAATGCAAACAAAAGGATACAAATGCAAAAATAAAATGTTAGTGCCCGGTGTTGATTCCCATCAATTCTCCCCGGGTGGGAAGAACTCAACCATGTCAGGTAATGGGTGCGGATGCTCGTATGGCTCCTGTGGATCTGTCAACGTACCAGGTAGTGCGGAGTATGCTCCACTCCAAGTAATCGTCACCTACTCATCCCGTATATATTCGATATGCACATGATGCTGTGGGAATGAGGCTAGTGGTGGACACTCTGGGGTGAGGTCACATTCAAAAGGAGGAGACAGCTCAAAGACTCACTAGGAATCACCGTTGGGTCCTTGTATATGACTGGATCCGAGGTAGAGCCGATCCCAAATTCTGGCAAGTCTACAACGTACGCATTAGACTCGACTTGCCTCACACTTTAAAGGGACTGACATCGCGAGCTGACATGAGACCGACTATGTGACTCCTAATATGCTCGACACATGTATGTATAGACTCTTGAGAAACTGGACAAATATAGAAAAACACGGACTCACACATGACCCTAAACAAACCTACTATTAGACCGACCCATACATATGCATTGGTGGACCAGGACATCCGAATGTGTGCCATGCAAGACGCAACCAAATGTCGGTAGAATCATGGACTTTTAGACATCCCAAAATGCACCATGCATGCAAGGACTTCCTAATGGACTGGGGAGGTTTGGGAGGTTTGGGTGGGCCAGGAGAGTTGAATGAACCTTTCTCGTCACCCCTATATGTATGTATATCTCGCCAGTGAACGGGCTTGATGGGTATAGAAGGCCCGGCCCGTGGGGAAGGGGTGTGAAAGTGGACCCCCTCGAAGAAGTGGAGTAGATGTGGTGGGTCAAGGGGTTCACTAGGGAAGGGGTCGAAGGGATCAAAGAAACTGTGACCCCTTGAGATGGGTTCCCTCATGACACGGTCCCAAGTTTGAAATTCTTGAAGGTATAAATAATCACCTTCATGCATTGTGATCGGTGGGACGACGATCATGTGTAGAAGGTATGATTCCACCCTCGGCATAAGTGGAATGAAGCTAGGCTCGACCGGCATGGGGAGGAATAAGAGAACTTCTGTGGTGACATGACCCACGGTGCACACGGAGGTAACGGACCCTAAGGCTGGATGTGTGAAGCTACGACTATTGGGTCGGTCGAAGCCTCGGGCCAGCATACACATCAACTTCAATTGCCAGTCTAATCCCGTAATGAGGTCTTCCAATGTGTCAACATGGTGAGAAGACCGAAAAGTGGTGTGGAATGACTTGACAGGCACTAGTTGTAGTGCGGGGTCCATGGATGGGTAGCAAGGTGCATTAGGGACCAAGCCTATCCTGAGCCAGCTAAGAAGTGGCTCGGCGATGAATAGCTTTCCCGTTAGAAACACGGGTGGCTCCGAATGAGGTGACTCCGAATAAAGATCGAAGGTAAAGTAGGTGGCAAAGGAGCTCTAGGGGAAGGGTTCCCCGGCTGGGGTGGGTGAGGCCGTGAAGCAGGAGCGTCCTGCCTCTTGGGCTCATGTGGCCGTCCGACCGGCTCGGCACTCTGCTGAGAGGTAGATGCTCACCGATGGGCAACATCAAACCTTGACTCGAATGGCTCAACCTCTAGATCGACCTGATAAGAATGCCCCAGAGTGTTCACTTCACGACAAAGCAATTCAAACTGATAGTGAAGCCACAAACCTCTCCAGAACTGAAATGCGGTCATGGTGCTCTTCTCTCCAACTCCATTTCCCAACCGGTACTCATCGAAGTCCCTAATGTACTCAGACACGGACTTGTTGCCTTGGACGGGTCTGATCGCGGCTTTCTTGTGCAATGGGGGGACTTGGGCGTAGGGGTTGACCATAGTTGCAAAGAGATGGGAATTGATTCCCCTAGGAGTGGGCATGCATTGGAACAAAGTGTAAGAGGCTTTTTTTTTTCTTTTTTTATGCAAAAGTAATGCAAGCACCTAGACACTCTACATGGTGACAAGGGGTAAAATGTGGACTCGAGTACAAACCTATACTCAACCAGTATCCGGTACGTGGCGTAGGTTTGATCCGAAGATCACACTCACGCAAGTGTGTTACCTTCCTAATAGGCGTAACCTATCATTCTGGGTACACCTTTTAATATACCGGGTAAAGGATGCAATGAGACACCTTGGACCGACTACCCTAGACTCTAACATCGCTCTGATACCAATTTGATGCGGGATGGGACGCGAACCTAGGACTCTAGCTCGCGGACGCCCCTAAGCGAGGAAAGCGCGTGGATCTGCACGGTTGAGGAACCGGCAATAAGTCTCGGGTACTCAGCTCTTCTGCATGCCCGGATCGAGTCACGGGACGGTCTCGCTCTCTCTCGCAGCGGTGATTGAAATTTAAGCGAGCTAAGTTATCCTACCACTTTAGCAGCGGCATATAGAATTATATATGAAATAAGCAAAAATGCCGAGTGAGGGGAGCGGACACGATACGTCCACGCTACCGGGCGTGGGGAAGACGACCCGGCCAAGAACCGTAACATCCGGTATAGTAATTATCAATAATTTACAGTAGTGAATTTTATTGCTCACTCCACATAGGGAGGTAAAGGGCTACATGTGGGACCCGGGAGTAACGATCTTGGGTTGACGGGCCGCGAGCCAGAAGTGCTATCAGGTCGGAGACAGGCTGCTGGTTCGACTCGGTTCCGACTCAATACTATTCCAACTCGGTTCAGCAAGAGAACTTGGCCACTGGGACGGCGGCTTCCGGTCGAATCCTTGCTGCGGCGACTGGCTGGGAAGCCGGTGGAAGACCCCTCTTTCATTCTTGAAATCGGCGGTAGCTGAATCGACGCCAAAGTAATTTTGCAAGAATTATCTTGCTGCTGCCTCTGTTGGCCTGTTCACGGAACAAGTTTGCGCGACCCGGCGAGAAGAATTGTTGTGCCCAGGTCCGGTGTCGGATCGAGGAAAGATTGGCGCCGTTTGAAAGAGGACTCACAGAACTACAACATAAATTAATTTCACGTCCATCCAACAATCGTATTGGAAATGAAAATGACTGTGGCACTGTAAGTTTTCTAGTTCGAAATCCAGATCTAGCAGGAGAGAAAGGGATCTACTTGAAGATGAAATTTGACCCAAAAGAAAATGGTGGATATAGACTCTGTGAATTTTATGGGTGGAATGGGGGGATGCAAGGATCACGCCTAAATTTTTTTGGATTTTTTTGAGATGGCTAAGGGGGCAGAGAAATTCAACAACAGACTATTGTCCTGTTGATCTGCAAACTGGTAGATTGCTGGAGGGAAAACAAAATTACTGGGAAAAATAGTAAACGAAAGAGGAATGACACAAAATTTAAACTGGAGATGGGGGTGATAGGAGAACAAACACTCAAAATTTGGGCTTGATCAGATCTCGTGATTTGGAGAGAAAATTCGGGCAATAGCTTGCTATCCATGGGTGGACATAATTCCGACGAAGTGGCGGTGGTGGTGCGATGGCGGCTCGATGGCGGCAGCGGCGGTGGTGCTGAGCTTCCCACTCAGAGAGGGGTTGATAGGGAGGCTTCACACCTCAGAAGATCTAAGCTTTCACAGCTCCAAGGGGGAGAGAGGAGTGAGAGGGACTGCGCCCTTGGGTGCTTGGAGCAAAATGCTGATTTTTTTCTTCATTAATTCCATGAAATGTGGAGATATAAGGCTTATATAGAAATGTATAAAAGACCTAAACTATCCTTAGATCTAGAGTCACCGAGGGGTAATTAGGGGATAGGAATATTTAATTCATTCTCCCATGTGGTCAAAGTAAATAAAAAAGGATAAATGGGGGGATTATTTAAATCCCATGTAAGGACAAGGGAGGGGGCGCCCCTTTGAAAAATGGGGAGAGAAATTTGAATTTCTCCTCCCTCTCCTTGGTCCAAGACCAAGGTGGACCATAGACCAACCCCCATGGGCCCTAGTAGCCATGTGGCTCAATGAGAGAGAGAGTGGAGGTCCCGACGGGCTTATGTGGCCTTTTTGCAAAGAAACCCATTGACTTAGCCTAAGTAACCCATTGGATTATAATTGCCATACATTTGTAACTTAATTAACCCAAGGATATAAATGCAAACAAAAGAATGCAAATACAAAAATAAAATGTTGGTGCCCGGTGTTGATTCCAGCCGAAAAACCACGGCTCTATAAGCTACTCCTAAGGGTACAGAAAATAGACCCCAATCTCCCAATTGGGGGACCACTGAATTAACGGGAAAACACTGGCTAAGCTGCCAGAAGAAATGCCACGACAACTCTATCGTGAAGGCCAGCCCTCACAAGCGATGACCAACCCAAGACCACACGGTTCGGGGGAACCGTCATGACCTTGCAGTCGTGAACCCTACACTGTCTATGGAAAAATCTCGGTAGCCCTACCGGAAACCCTAGACCTCGACATCGGGAAAGCACGAGAAAGCTACTTGGAAACCATGTCTTGCATACGTGAAACCAACACTCGAGTCACGAGAATCTCACGTCACGTGATAGGAGTACCTGCCCACCAGAAGCAAGGGCAGATGCATCCATTGACGTCTTAGTCTGCATCTCAGGTGTCTCCCTCCCCCCAGGCAAAACTGAGACACCGTACTAGTAACCATAGAACAAGGACTAGCTGGGGCTACACTCGTCAGCACGTGTCCGACGCACCCAACCATATGTGCACACATAGACCATGCGCTCTAGGTAAGATCCTCTACCTGGTTTTCCTCCCCGCCCGGACTCAGGCTGCACAGACGAGGGGCCCTACGGTAACCAGCCTAAAAACCGTCACACTGGGACAGCTCTCCACCACTCCCAAGTGGGTCTGCACAAACGTGCGTAGGAAAGCTACGACTAGTGGGGGTCACTAAACGTGAACACGGAAGGTCACACACACACCCATTGCGAGTAACATGGTGTACTAGGTGGCTCGAGGCCACCAGACTCTGGATGGTCCACTAGACCTACTAAATCTAACGGTACTTCAGTCATGAGACTCAGGTCATGACTGTTGTACAGGGACGGCTCCATGCCGTCAATCTGCCCAAATCCTAGGGTCAAAAACCACAGTTAAAAGAACCCACAAGGCGGTTCAGAACCGCCGAGTTCATTCCCTTTCCAAGGGAACCCAAGGATACCCCCAGCCCCAGGCTGGGTCACAGAGAGTTCATAGGCCATACGCATGGCCCACACGGAAATCACTTTCCGAGAAAGCTAACGACGTGCAGGGACAGCCCTCCGCACTCACACCAACACACGGTAACTCGATATAGCGAAACACGAAAGCCCAAAACACTCGGGGTCACCTGGACCCTCAAAACCCATGGGCACTCTAATAGAGGTAATACGATACCTCTGGACACCCAAAAACACGGTCACGGTAATCACGGGGTGCCCGGGACATCCACGGGGCCGTAGGTCGACCAATTGGTCACGACCGGGTCGACTGGGGGCAAAACGGGCCAAGGGACTAGACTTTGGTCGACCAAAACCCCTCGGTCAGTCGACCAATAGGGGACAGGTCGACCTGTCCACTGGGCGAGTCGACCTGACCAGCGGCCAACAGCGTTGCTGGCCCGGTCGGTCGATCAAAAACGTTAGTGACCCCGCCCAAACCCACACTAGGGGTTCAGTTTCCATGCCCACTCGATCACAATCGAGGGGGAAAACAACGGGGATCATTCCCCGGGTCCCAAACCCCCAAAAGGAAGGGAAATAAACGGCAAAACTTCGATTGATCCGATGAAACTGTCACACGCCCTAAAAACACGATTTTAACCCCCCGTCGTGAAATAAATCTCGCTCGGCTCACCTCGGCCTACCAAAATAGCGGGGAAGGAAGTACAAGGGTTAAGGAACCATCCCCTTACCTCCACCAAAGATTTCCGGCGCCTTGATCACCGTTTCCTCTCGAAAACACCATTAGAAACCCTGCCGGCAGCCCGAACTCGCGAACGAGCGCCGCACCTCCACTACCTCGATCCTCGCCCCATCCTCTCGCTCCTCACCCTTACGTCGTCTCCACCTCACCCGCCTCTGCCTCCGTTATCCGCCCAGAGAAGAGGGGGAGAGAAAGAGAAGAGAAAGTGTGAGAAAGAGAGAAAGAGAGGGGGTGGGGGGGTTTAAATAAGAAAAATTCCTGGATTTTCGAAAATCCAGAAAATTCTAAAATTAGAGAAAATTCATTCTCCCGATCCTCAGAAAATGCACAACGCGCCTGCAATGTCTCGGAGCTTGAAATCATGAAGGTTCACCCTATACAGGGTTTCACATGCTCGACAGATAAAAACCCGATTAAATCACAAAACATGATCCGAGACCCACAAAAGCTCTCCGAAACCCACAGATTCCTGATCCAAAAAATCTAGGGCATTATAGACTTCCCCCCTTACAAAAATTTCATCCCCAAAATTTGAGGCAACCACAAATCACAGGGGAAGAACAACTTAACCAGTTGGCAACGCTCCCAGAGCTCCAGCTAAACCTCGACTCTTGCAAAACCACCAATCCTGAGGGACGCAACCATACTATTACCACTAGTAGAAACATCTCGCTCCATAACCTAATACACACTAAATCTCAGAGTGAGCATCACATACAAAAGGATATAAGTCTGGCATCACCTCAGTCACAACGAAATTCCAATCATGGCATCACTGCCACCATCTTGCTCACTGAGGAGATGCAATCGTCATCACAAGAGGTAGCCACCGATAAAATCCAGTGCTCGGTGGACCAATCAAACATCACCCTCTCCACTAGCTGACTGACCTCACGCCCTACACAAGGGACAACCAACACTAAGCTTCCACCAGCTCACACAGTCATCTCAACTGACTGCCACAAATCCATCAGCTCTGCGCCATGGACCATCTCGCTCCTGGCAAGCCGAACACCAACAATAGCATGGGACCAGCTTTGTCAGAACACAAACATCAACCAATTCCCAGATCCAATCTAGGAAGAAGGCACATCTCAAAATCGACCACCAAAGGCCTCACCTGAACACGGCTCTTGCCATTCTTGATCCACTACAATCGGCATCTTCTATCTTGTAAAAGACCACACGCCGGTCACCAATTACCCGTCAACGGGAAACCTTCCCTTGCTCAACTTCCTCAGACCCGATAAGCACATTCCAAATCTCGACATGCCATCCGTTGACTCTCGCACAGACCATTATCGCTTCCCGAGCCGATCCTTACTCGGATACCGCATCCGATCTCGATCCTCACTCGGACACCACATCATATCCTCATCCTCACGCCAACTCTACCCTCCTAGAGGAGTTGCAGATTCCTTCAAGTGATCATCAGAAGTGATCTCCTGTTCCCTTTTAGTTTCAGATTCCTTCAAGTCTTTTTGTAGTTTTTCAATAATTTTCTGTAGCTCCATGTTCACAAACTTGATAGCATCAAATTTTTCAGAAATCAAATTATTCTCCACTTCAAGTTTCCTGAATTTTTCTTCACTTTCTTTAATGGATTTTCTGAGAGGTCCATTTTCAGATTTTAGTTTATTTAGTTCTGAGTTAACACATTCAAGATCTTCCAATTGTTTTTTTAGACAATTATTTTCAATTTTTAGAGCTTCTAAGTCATCATTCTCTAAGCATATATTAATGCTAGCATTCAGTTTCTTTTTCAACATCTTGTGTTGTTTTCTTAGCAGTTCATGAGATTCAAGTAAATCCTATATGCATTCACCCAGTCATCTATAGAAGAGTTTTTGAACAGAGAACTTACCTCCTACTCGTCCTCTTTTTGATCACTGTTGTGATCACTTTTATCTGCCATGAGAAACTTGTCTTCCTCCTTTCCGTGGATAGTCATTAATTTGTCCCAGATCTCCTTGCCAGTCTTGCAAGAAGAGAAACAAGGAAGTATGTCATAATCAATAGAATCTTTAATTAAGTTTAGAGCTTGAAGATTATCATCATTCTTAAATTTATGACTATCAGTCCATTTCAATTTTTCCTTAGGTAGTTTGTATGGACCATGAGTGATAAGATTCCATAGACTAGGATTAACAGACTCAACAAACTTGTGCATACTACGAATCCATGACTCGAAATTGGAACCATTGAAAACCGGTGGATGAGCCATGGAGACCAATTCCAAGGCAACTCAATGCAAAGGCCTAAGCACAATAAGAAATGCACCTAAAACTAGCAGGATCCTCTACAGATCGTTGGATCTGATGGACCAGAGCCTACTCTGATACCAATTTTTAGGGTGCAGGAGCGAGATCTAGAGGGGGGTGAATAGATCTCACTATTAAAATCCATGCGTTAAAAAAAAACTTGTAACAACTAAAATGAGCTAATGCTATACTAGGACAAACACTCGGCAGAAAATAAGAGTTCCTACGTTGAACTAGAATGATTGTAGCATTCCTAAGTAGACAAACACAAGAGTGTGAAAGCTAACATTGTAGATAAATTAGTTTGCTGATGAATAACCGCCAAGAGATAGATAACTCTGAGATTGAATCAGTTCATGTAGGACAAAACACACACACTTCGAGAACTAGGTGACTAACAAACTATGCTGTGCACTAGGTTCACGTAGAACAGACTTCAAACACTTAAGGCAGAACACCTACTTAGCCCTCACAATTTCAAGTGCTCATAAAACAAATATCGAACACTAAACGTTCAAGCCAGCTTGAAGTGGGGTTGAAAGAAAATGAGCAATCACACAAAGCACACCATAGACACAGAGGATTTTTAGGTGGTTCGGTTCGCACAAAGCAAACCTACATCCACCCCTCACTCTACCAGAGTGAGGCTTCCGCTGACTAACAGCTTGAACCGCAGAGCATCACAGCTTGCTTACACTACTGAGCAACACAGCTTGTAGACAAGCAGAGATTAGATTCAGACTCAACATCTAAGTCTACCATGTAGACATTATAGGTCATGTTGGCTACAAATTTAACAAGATCAGAATTTATTTCGAAGATTTTGCATGAGTTATTATCAAACACAACCCTGTGACCCTTGTCACATAATTGACTGATGCTAATCAGATTGTGTTGAAGACCTTCCACTAGTAAAACTTTCTCAATTGAGTTAGTGGAAGACTTACCAACTATGCCAACCCCAATGATCTTACCTCTGTTCTTTCTTCCGAATTTGACCAGACCCCCTACCTTCATTTCTAGATTGCTGAACTTGGATCGGTCTCCTGTCATGTGCCTGGAGCAGCCACTGTCAAGGTACCATTTGTTATTCTCAGCTGCCAAGCAAACCTACAAAAGAAATCAAGCACGGTGGTTTGGAACCCAAGATAAGTGATGTGACACCACCTTGGGGTGATAATCACATGATCAAATGACCCTTGAACCTAGCAAGCAACCAACGCACGAACCGGTGACTTTACTCGGGCGGACTCACCCGCTAAGCGCACTCTTGTGCCCGTAGGCAAACCAGTGATAGTGGTGAGGG
This sequence comes from Amorphophallus konjac, assembly GCA_022559845.1. Taxonomy (NCBI): domain Eukaryota; kingdom Viridiplantae; phylum Streptophyta; class Magnoliopsida; order Alismatales; family Araceae; genus Amorphophallus; species Amorphophallus konjac. The sequence continues at coordinate 163,475,791 of CM040118.1, read as the reverse complement.
TCCGGGACGGGCCCTTGCTGCTCCGGGGGTTGGCTAGATTTGGATTGGACCTCTCAAGGGTCCTAGGATGCCCACTCTCGTAGGCGTCCAGCACACCGAGGGCGTGGGTGTTAATGGCTCTCTCGCAACTCACCCGCGGTAGTCACTCAATCATAAGCAAATTGGGGTTCGGGCGCTCCACTTACCACCGACGGCACTAAGATGCGATACTAATTAAGCAAAGGAATTTAAGCAAAGAGGAGTGTGCGGTGGCTCACCTGATCGGTGTGAAGACACCGATCCCGGCCGGAGACGAGGGCGAGCGAGGAAGCGTGGGCTTACCCGCACGCCGCGCCGGAGAAGCTTCGACCTGAAATTTTAAATGACATGCACTACACCCCATGCAAGGGGGGGATCTTGGGGAAGGGAAACCAAAGAATACATCCAATTACTACCTCCACACAGGGAGGGGCCTTCAGCCGGCCAAGCGGGGAGGGGAGAAAGTGATGAAAACACAAGAGAAGAAGCCGATGCCGAATCTGCCAGCTCTCTGCGATAGGGGACAGACAGCCAGAGTTGAGGACGCAGATCTTGATCTAGAATTTTTCTGATGACGGGACCAATGGGAAACTCTTCGTATCTGGAACGGAAATGCCTCAGATTTTTTTTAATTTCTTCTGGTGCCGAGGCTGGTCCGAGCAGAGGCTCGAACAGGGTGGCAGCTTCTCGAACTGACAGCCTCAGGTTTCCAACAGCAGGAAGAAGAGGATGCCCCGACAGCTCCTGAACTTAGAATCAAGTGCCGTCAAATCCGTTGGAACCGTGGACAAGCCCTATTTGCCCCAGAACTGGCGGGGAAGCCAAACGATACCGAAGAAGACCAGTGGACTCTGAACAAGGGTGATAGGTCGGTGCAGACTGTGGGGAAGCAGAACTATGTACCCAAGGAACAAAATTGGTAGCTCTTGAACACAAATGCCGATCGGAGTTCCACTTCTTGATTCTGAAAGTAGACAGAACGTGGAAGAACTTTGCAGAAGAACTCTTGGCCTGATTCTTCCGAGGTTGGTGGTGGTGAAGCTTCTACTCCGGATCAGGTACTCCGCAGGGGATGCTCTGCGCAGTTGTGGGAGAACGGACCTCCCAGGCGACATAGACCTCGGATGGGGATGAGACCACCGCCGTTGCGAAGAAGACAGGAAGACGCTTCCGTGGATAGCTCTTGGGTCTTAAAACTCATCCGGAGGAAGACATGGTCACCTCTGCAAGCTGCTACTCTTCTACAGATCTTCAGTTGAGAGCTGTAGGTTGAAGATGACGGGGGAGAATGGGGTATATGGGAGGGGAAATGGGGGTGGATGAGTGTGGGGAAAGCCCGGGCTGTGAGGGGGTCTAGGAGGGGGTGTTTCAAGGTAGGGGAAGGGAAGAATGGGGTCTGGAAGGGGGTCTAACAGGTGGTGGGAGGAGGAGCTACGAATTTGGGAAGGTGGGTGAGAGGGAAAGGGTATTTGAAAATGGGTTTAAGGGTGGGATTAAATTGTGTGGGGAAGGTAAAAAGGGGCTTGGGGAGTGGGAATTCTCCCTTGGGAGATGAGAGGGTGCTTGGGGAAGGGGAGTGGGTGGTTGGTGGTTGGAGGGTGGAGTGGGGAGTGGTGGAATCTCCCTTGGGGATGGGGTGGAGTTAAGGTGGGTTGGTGGGGAGTTGGGGATGAGTTATTGGAGGGGGGAAGAGAGAGAAAGGTGGTTGGGAGGGGAGGAGAGAGAAAGGGGCGCAGGTTTTAGAGAGAGAAAGTGGAGGAGAGAGAAAATGACTTATTAGAGAGAGAGAGGTCGAGAGAGAGGGGGGATAGGGGCTTCTCACCCAATTGGATTCACTCCACTAAACTAAGTCTTTGAACTCTCAAATGACAATTTTTTCATTGATTGATTCATTGATTCCTTACAAATGGGGGAAATGGGGTCCTATATATAGGCAACCCACATTTTCACAAAAGACCCTGATATTTAACACACTAACAAATAACCGAAGGAAGGGGGGCGCCCATGGGCCTAGCCCAAAGAAATAGGCCCAATAGCAAACTCATTAGCCTAATGAGACTCAAACTTAGGGAAATGACTCATTAACCTAGGTACGAGACTCAAATAAAAGGAAAATTACATGATTATGACTCAAAGAAAATATGAAAATTACATGACTCGAGTTAGAGAAATATGACGGACACAATGGAGCTATGCTAGCAAGCAATCGAAGTTGTAAAAAATATGAAGGGCGAGAGATGCCCCCATCAATAAGTTGGGTCCAAGGACATCATTTAAATATTTAAGCTGATGTTTGGGAATCCAAAATTGTTTCAGCTTATTTTTCTCTTGCATGTTATTTTCAAGTCTATTGAAATTATGACCAGAATTATGTCCAGCTGGTCTGGAGAAATAGAATCTATTCCAGTTATTACACTTTTCATCCCTGGGGTATCTTCTGTACGCATGTTGCTTACCGAATTTTTGAGGGTGTATGTTATTTCCCCAGTAACTTCTGTTCGGGCCTATTCTTTTATAGTAATTCCAGCTTCTATTCTGATACTCTTGCCTGGTCCAGGTACAATTTCTGTTCTGGTGAATGGGCTTAGTGAAGTTATTCCCTGTTTTAAGATGTTGTTCAGCATGGTTTATTGCTTTCCCCTTTGGATGTTGAATATTTTGATTACTGTTTGAGCTGGATGGTGTGTCCAACTTTTCTTTTCCCTTCTCCGGGCAGAAGGTAGTGGTCTTGAACTCAAAGGGTCTCTTATTTGTCGTGTTATAGCCTAAACCCTCTTTGTTGAAATTTACCCTCGTTCCTAGTATAGAGTCCATATTTGTTTTCCCTTGAACAAATTTTTCTAAGATTTTTTGTTTGTCTTCCAGCTCTCTCTGCATAGACTCACAATTTTTTAGAAGTTCAGTGTTCACTTTCTTAACAGCTTCATACTTCTCATTGATCACACTGTTTCCATTCAGACTTTCTTCAAGTTTTATCTTGAGTTCGTTGAGCTGTGTGTGAACTTCCTGGTTCTCTGATTTTTGCTCTTCATTTTCCTTCTTTAGAGAAGTCATTTCTTCTAATTGTTCCTTTAATTTCTGATTTTCCTTACTGATTTGAGTTTGTTCTTCAATATTAGTATTGAATTTTCTTTTCAGAACCCTATGCTCTTTACTCAGTGAATTGAACTTATCTAACAGTTCAGCATAGGCATCTTCCCAATCATCAATAGAAAAGCTCTCGAAAATGTTTGTTACCTCCTCATCGCTATCTGCCATCAGGGAAATTCCTTCTTCGTTCTCTTCTGAGGAGTTGGCTTCTGGATCTTCTTCCTTATCGCTCCACATGCAGACCATTGCTTGTGGTTTCTTCTTCTGCACCTTGGAGCTCTTCTTTTGAAAGTCGAGACCCTTCTTCTGAAGATCAGGGCAATCCCCTTTCATATGTTCAGGTTTCCTATAATGAAAACATGTGATTTTCTTGGCATTCCTATTCTTATCATTGCTGGAATCAAAGTTCTTACCAGAGGGATATGACCTGTTTCTTCTAAAGGTCTTTCCCTTAGTCCTCAAGAATTTCCTGAATTGACGAGTGAGCATAGCTTGCTCCTCCTGGTCGAGGTCTGATAGCCCGTCAGACTCGTAACTACTACTCCCGCTGCTACTACTGCCTTTGCTGTGGGACACCATGAGGGCAATATTCTTGCCCTTCTTGTCGCTTCCTTCACCATTCCTCTTGAAATTCATCTCATACGTCATTAGGGATCCTATATATTCGGTGACTGTCATTCTCGACAGATGCCTGGACTCCTCTATCACAATGGCCTTAGTGTGCCATGTAGGAGTTAGAGATCTAAGTATCTTCCTGACTATATCTCCCTCAGATATCTCTTTCCCAAACCCCTCATGACTGTTCGTAATCAATGATAGTCTGGCATACATCTTAGTTATAGTCTCCTCTGATTTAATCTTAAACAGCTCATATTCAGAGGTGAGGAGATTTACCTTCATCGCTTTCACTTGAGATGTACCTTCGTAGATTAACTCCAACTCATCCCACATTTTCTTGGCCGTTTTGCATGTTGAGATGCGAGCGTATTCGTCTGGATGAACTGCACGTTGGATTATGTTCAGGGCCGTCCAGTTGAGTGATGAAAGCTTGACTTGATCATCTGTCCACGCATCTTCATTCGGTGGTAGACCATATGGCCCTGTGGTGATCACCCTCCAAAGTTTGTGGCTGTGTGCCCTTATGAATACCTCCATCATGTTTTTCCAGAAAAAGTAGTTGTTACCATCGAAGAACGGAGGGCGGCTGATAGATTGTCCCTCAGCCATGAAGCTCTGAGGAGCATTAAATCCGGGGTTACTTTGGCCATTGGACCACATAGTGAAAACTTGCTCTGATACCAATTGATACGCACAGCAGAAAGTGAGATAGAATGGGGGGGGGGATGAATAGATCACTCCCAAATTTGATAAACACAAAAACAATTACTCAACCCCTCAAAACGCAGTGAAGAAAACTTCGAAGATAGGTAATAGAGATATCCAGACTATGGATTGTGATCGAGAAAGAAATTCACGATGAAGTAATATATCAGATAGATGGAGAGCAAGCACAAAGTAGACAGGCAAACCAACAGGAGAGACAGAGAAGTTTTAGGTGGTTCGATTGCTACCCGCAATCTACGTCCACCCCTCACTCAGAAGAGTAAGGTTTTCTTGCAATGATCAATTGCACACAGTAGACTCAGTCTGCGACAACCGCTGCCAAACAGCTTGCCCTGAGGAACACCCTCCTCAGCCTTCTGATCAACCAGAAGAAGCACTGGAGAACAAATCTCCCTTCCTTTGCACGCAGCAAAGGGAACCCTGTGAAATTGCTCCCAAGCAACTCACAAAACTAGAGGATCAAACCTCTCTTCCTCCATGAACAATGGAGGGAAACCGGAGAACTTCTCCCTTCCTCCGAACAAGCTTGGAGGGTAACAAGATGGAATGAGAAACAAAGAAAACTTGAAAATAAAAGACCGATGGAAAACAACTATCTCTGATTCAAAACAATGTAGCTTCCGTAGAAGCTGATCTTCAGATTCACAGACAGCTTTCTCTCAGAATTTTCTCTCTGCTCTAGATGGAGTGGTTTGTCTCTGGTTTTCTCTCTTGATCCACACTACTGCTCTCACGCTTCTCTTTCTTTTTCACTTTTCTATTCTCTCCATTTCAAACCTTTTTCCTCAGTATATATATATGTCTGTTCCAAAAACATAGGCGTGTGGATACCACATTTCCCGCCTGAAGGGTTGAGGTATGTGCCGAAATGTCCTGGACCTCTATCCTCCTCGGATCACGTGCCATCCACCTGGTGAATGCACAGACAAACTGTCAGAGAAAGGAATAAACATTTTGTCACACACTCAGCACACGTCGTACCGATGTAGTGAGTAAGCGTAAACTGCACTGAGTAGGAGTTTCCAAGTCAACCATTGCACTGACTTACTATAGGGTGAACAAGAGGCTGCACCGAGTTGAAGTGAGTAAAAGCGAGAGATGCACTGATTTATGCAAATGCAAGACGTTATAAGGACGGACCATAGAGTCCAATCGTGCAACAGATATGCACCGACAAGAGTCCATAAAGCACAAGGATGCACTGACTTTATTTTTGCCAGAAAGGAAAGTTTGCACGAAGTTGGAAACAAGCACCGACTAAGACTGGCAGGAAAAACACCGATGCGGAATGAAGCAGAAGATGCACCAATCTACTTTAGTTACTTACAAGATTTTGCACCGAGTCTAATAGGCCTGAAACAAGAACTGCACCAACCTCGTTGCTAAAGGGATTTGTATAGACTAGGCTGTGCACCGATCATGTTTTTATCTTAAGCAAGGTATGCACCGAGTTGTGTACCTATACCTACGTCTAACCAAAAGATGCACCGACTAGGTGCAGATCAAACCTTGCACCGAGTATGTTAATGCAATAAAAAGATGCACCGACTACATGTTATTCAGAAAGAGGAAGACTGCACGAGATGGGATATGCAGTCTAAGCAAAAGTTGCACCGACATGGCAGAGAGAAATGGGCACAATAAAGAGAGATGCAAGACACGGCTTGCACCGAGATGGATTTCCACTGAGATAGAGACGAGCAGACTAACCAATGCATTCTAGTCAAGAAATGCACTGTCCCAAAAATTGCACCGACCTCAAGAGGTGAGATGCAGATGTTAGAGCTGATGCTATGGATTCAGAGGGGGGTGAATGAATCCCTCAGTGAAAATCTCAACCAATTTCAAAACCTAAGACAAGGACACCTGGACCGAAACTCCCTGAAATGATACATGACTTGACTAAACAACGAAATACTCTATTGAAGCACACCGTTGAACACTTGACCTGCTCTTCCAGCAGAAATAGCGCGTTTGTGCTCTCAAGATGAGTCAACAGATAAGAAATTGAAACGAGATCCTAAGCATGCATCTAGCGTTGAACACATGACAGAGCAATCCACATAGTACACAATGATTTTTAGGTGGTTCGGTCCTTCAGACCTACGTCCACCCCACACTCGACCAGAGTGTGGATTTCAGCTAACACACAGCTTGAAAAACCACTGGGCTTCACAACTTGCCTACAACCGATGAGCGACACAACTTGCTATCCAAAGGAATCAATCCTCTGCAACGCTGACAAACAGCTTGACCCGCTGGGCTTTACAGCTTAGCCGACCAGAGGAAATCTCCTCTGCACCAGCTGACGAACAGCTTGAATAAAATGTCAAATAAGAAAAAGCTAAAAGGACTAAACACAACAACGAAAAACTGTCAATAAATCCTGAATAGACTGCTCACACAAGAGCCAAGTGTCTCGGATCTGATCCAGAGAACACACCAGAAAAGCTAATCTTCAGAGTGCTGTTTTTGCTTCCCTTCACCTTGTCTCCCTCTCTCTCTCTTTTCTTTTCGGGTGCTCGATCTCCCTTCTTCCAGATTCTTCAGTAATTCACCCCTTGTCTATTATTTTTGAATCCAGCTCCCTATATATATATATATATATATATATATATATATTTCTCTCACAAGAGAAACGCGTTGGAGCAACCAACTTTCCCGCTCAGATTTCAGTCTGGATCTGAGTCTTCAGAAGACACGTGCCAGCTTTAGTATCGTCGAGCTAGCATTCTGACAACTATACTTAGCTCGAAGTCAACCTTATGACAATTGAACACAGGTCAAGAAATAATGAGATTGCATGAAGTTGATAAAAAAATAAACATAGTATGCACCGACTCACTCAGTATAAGATCTCGTATGCACGGAGTCAAGCTGTGCACACATCAAGTGTTGCACGAATTGAGTATGTGCGAGATGCAACGACTATATCGACAGCATGCGTGCAAGGCATAAGAAATGCACAGACTTCACTCTATGCACTAGACTTGCACAGACTACACAAACCTATATTGCACATACCTTGCGAATGTCTTAGGCATATACACACATGCACCGACCCTGAGTGTGTCTTAAACATATATGCACCGAACTAATATGATGGAAATGCACTGACCTTATACGCAGAAGTGGGATAGCACTGACTCACCAGATGAACGCGAGCGACTTGGTCGTGTGTGTATGCAACAGCAAGAGTTGCACCGACTAGTTGAATACATGCAAGGACTATGCTGAGGATCAGAAACGGCGTTGCATTGACGCAACTGTAATTTGAACATGTATTGCGACAACCTAAGGTAGTACAAGGCAAACTAGACAAACACAGCAGTATGAACATGATTCATAAGTTGTCATTATCAAAACCAGATTTCTAACAATCTCCCCCTTTTTGATGATGACAACATAATGAGTTATGTATGAGAATTCACACAATCTATCACGTAAAAACATTTGTTGGCATGCGTATAACAAGCACATTTGCAGCACAAAATGCCATAAGAATTCCTACAAGTGCACACTATCACATCTGTGTATAGAAGAGTCAAAGTGTGTTATCAAAGTGTGTTAACATTCACAAGTATCCTTAGCTTTACAGGCATGTCCATGAAAGTATCCACATCACTACAACTGATCACAGAATAGCCCTATCAGCAAACCTCATCATCCAGCCATCAAACAGCAGCACCCCCCATCAGCAGCCAGCAGCACCCATAACATTCTCTCCCCCTTTGTCATTATCAAAAATGGGGAAATGATAGCAACTAATGACCGCGGTAGCTCCCCCTGTCTCCAGGAGGATATGTTGAACTTGAACCAAAAATGGGAAATCTGTTCAGCAAAGAAGTTTGAAGATCCCTAACAGAGTCAGCCAGTCTATCAAGCTTCCGATGCACAGTGTTCCCCAGCCTTTTCACTAGAGAGGTGACTGATTCTCGTTTGTTTAAGGCTTTTTTAACTGTCTCTGACAATGTCTGCAGATTGGACTGGATAACTTCAAACTTTGTGATGATTTCTGGCTGAGTGGTTGCTATATTGGTTAACGTCCCCTTTAACAATTCAAACTCAATTTTCAAATCAAATGTATGGCCAAGAATTTTACCCATATTGGTGACTATGGAGATTTGAGTATCTTGAATTTTACTGACCATGTCACCTATTCGAGTACTAATACCCATAAGAGATTGTAAAATCTCTCGTACTGCTTCATTAGTTTTCCGTTTGGCAGTTAAAAATTCTATTCCTTGGGGTTTCACAACCGTTTCCAAATGTTTCAGTCGGCCCTCTACTCTGTCTATTTGAACAATCTGGAACAAGAACTGTTTGTTCATCAAGTCATTCTGATTTAGAACAATCTCTGTCAGGTTGGACAACATCTGAGCAAGATTGGGTTCAGCATTTGTTCCATGTGTACTAGAGGTGGAAGTACTGGAATCTCGAAGCTCAGTGAAGTATTCATGATGCTGTTCAGGGAGTGGAGGAGGTGGTACTCCAAGACTAATAAGTTCTTCAAGGTGTGGACCATACTCAAGAGTCGGAGAGAAGGACATTCTTGGATATAATCTGTGGTGAGGGGCCAGTCTTATGACATAGTCATGTGTACTCTCTTCAGTGACCCCTGGAACTTCTTGGGGAACTTTTTCTTCTCTTGGTTGATTGTCCTCCTGTTCATTGACAACAAACTCAGTAGTCTCTTCAAGAATTTTCTCAGCTTCTTCTGTCAAAATCTGTGTAGCCACCCTAGACAGCATTTCATCATCAATTTCAGTTGTTTCTTCTCTTTCGTCTTCTATGCCTTGTGGCTTATTTTCTTGAATTTCTGCTTCTTTTTGTTGATCTTCTTCTTCTTGTTCTTGCTAAGCAACTTGTTGTTCCTGTCCAGATTGTATTCTGAATTTATCAAAAAGTTGATTGATATTCTGATCCAACTGCTCCACAATTTGAGTATCAGTCAGGTTCAGTTCATGGACTTCTTGCTCTAGTTATAGATCAATGAGATTCTTCTCAACAGGTTTAACAATAGAGCATTGGACTTGTTCAGGTAATATAGAAGGAGTTTCCTCTTGAGAAATCGGGGGAGGCTATTCTGACATATTTTTCACTTGAACTTTCCTCTTTTTCTTCAACGGAGCATGTTTTACTGATTTCTCTTTTCTTTGAACTTCATCAGAAGGACTCTCTGAGTCAGTCTCATCCAATATCATGTAAGTGTCAATGAAGTCCATGTTGTAAACATTGAACTTTGGAATATCTTTCGAAGGTTCATCTTCTAAAGCTATGTTAGCCTTCTTAAAGACAGTAGTTAGGTGAGCTGCGTAGGGCAAATGTCTCCTAGACTCTTTGCCGGATCTCATTATCTGAAAGATTATTTCAGGCAAGCACACTCTAATTTTCTTCAGCAGATAATATAAAACAAATCTTTGAGTATTGGTCAGTCTTCCTCTCCCTCCAACTTGAGGATTGATCAACCTTGCAATTCATCAGACACATGAGACCAACTGCCCAAGCAGTAATGAATCACTGACCAAAGCATATATTCTATCTCTGAATTGCACAGCTCCCCCTCAACATGTGACGAGATATCAAAGAAAGACACTATCTGATTCTCTTAATTCACACAGATATGTATCAACATTATATGCAATCTACAGAATCATGCACAGACCTTTTTACGTCATGACACACATAACTTGCATCGACCTCATCTAGCTGGAGGCAAGGGATGCACCGAGTTTATATGAATTCAGCTGCTAAGTGCACTGACTTGCATGCATGAAACAACAAAACTTGCACAGACGTTGCGACATTCTAGTTGAGCATGGAAGATTCTAGATGCAATTTGACCCCTGGTACCTGGCGAAGGCAAGCCTCTACGCATAGCATGGATTTCCAGATAGAAAATAACTACCCTTCTTTCAACATACTATTTTATATACCATAGGATCGTGCAAGCCTACTTATCTAAGTATGAACTTGACATCATCCATCATTGATTTGTTTCAATTATTCATGTAACATCCCACAAAGATCATTTGCTCATACAATTTCAGTGAGGAGATGTACATGGAACATCACATGGAATGCAAACATGTATCATGATAACTAAGGAAGATACTACTGTAATGCTAGACTTTAAGATGATTAGAAGACTAACCTGAAAATTGTAGAAAATGGAGTTTTTCATGTTCTGGTGCCTCGGCTTATTTTCCCCCTTTTTATTTCCTCCGAGGCATACCTGCAAAACAAAGGGTTATCTTGATCCAGAAGGAACCCAAGCAACCTTGGGTCCTATATTATCCTCACCATGTGTTCTTGACCTTTTGCAAACAACACTGTCATCATAACCCATCAACTTGCAACTGAACATGGGATGTCCAGACTTACCACGGTAATGACAAATAACAGAATTCAAGTTCCTTTTATGCACCTTATTGTGAGTATTGAATCTATGTGCATGAATATTGAAATTTCTGTTATGTACATGAGCATTTGTTTTCTGAAACTTGCCACCCAGCACTCAGAGGCTTTGTGGCCAGGTTTTCCACAATTGAAACAAGTAAACGTCTTTTTCATGAGATCAGTTTTATTCTTAAAATTGTTCTGTTGGACAGGGAATTTAACAGATTTAGCAGTGCGTTTGCCTCCATGTGCATGTCAGCACTGTGCATAGCTGTGTCCTAACTTCCCACAGCAGAAACAAGTCACATTCCTTCTCCTAAAAGCATGATTTCTAGCATGATATTTCTGTGAATTAATAGCAGCAAGGTCATCCAATTCCATTGATTTGCATTCATGCATGAGATGACCTGCATTATGACAGTAAAAACACTTTATTCTACTATTTTAAACATGAGTAGGTTTCTTCTGATGCTTTCTCATGTCAAAACAGTCATGCATCTCATGGCCGAATTTACCACAGTAGAAACATTTCAAATTCTTTCTTTTAACAGAAGATAGTTTAGCCTGAGAAGTTTCAACATACATATTCTTATTCTGTTTTTTTTTCTTTTTCTGAATTTTCTTTTGTTTTTCTAAGTTTTTACTCTGCTTTTCACTTCTCTTTGCCGTGAATTGAAATGGGGATGAGGTAGAAGGTTTTTCTTGTTCTGAACTTTTAACAAAATTTTTTTTTAATTTATTTCCATCAACTTTCTTCATTACTGGATTGTAACCCAGTCCCTCTTTCTGAGCATTCACATTAGCTCGAAGCAGCTTATCCAAGTTGTCTTTTCCCTTAATAAACTTTGACAGTGAATTCTTTAGATCTTTAATTTCAGTTTGGAATACCACAGTGTCCTCTTCATATGAAATTATTTGATTATGCAAACCATCGTTGAGTCTTTTCAAATTTTTATTTTCTTCAACCAGTCTTTCTCCACTTTCTTCAACCTCAACTTTCTTTTCCAGCAATAATTTATTTTCTTCTTTCAGAGATTTGATTAATTCTTTTTGCACATTGTCATCATAATCTATATCATTGATCAGATCTCTGAGAACGGCACATTCATTGCAAGAATCATTTTCTTTGACGAGTCTGGTTTTTAAACTCTCATTTTCAGACTTCAATTGTTGCATTTCATTTTCTTTTCTGTTCATGTCAGACCTTAGGTTTTCAGTTTCCACCTTCATACTTCTAATTTCATGCAACATTTCTTTTCTCAATTTCTTTTTCTCAGATTTAATTTTATCGTACTTCTCAATTAGATGCTCATTCAACATAATCAAATTTTCGAGAGAGAAATTACCAGTATCAGAATTTACCTGTGACGAAGTTTCATCCATACAATCCTCGTCTTCGTCTACTGTCATGAGACACTCTACCGCATCTTGACATTTGATAGCTGCAACCATATTGACAACTTCTGACGCACTGCAACACTCAAGCACATATTGAAACTTGTCAGTGTTTATAGCCCTTAGAGTTAGCTCCAAGGCCTTCTGATTCCTTGCGTATTTCAAGTGGTCCGAGGTTTTCCATAAGGAATTATCCTTTGGAACATCATAAGAGCTGTGTGCAATAATTATCCATAAATCTGGATTAACCTGCATCACATACTCTCTAAGTTGATTGAACCACTTGTAAAAACCTACACCTTGAAACCTCGGAAGATCAATTATGAACTTCATGCTTAGACAGGATCATAAATCTAAATAGAGATTGGATCAATTACTGCAAGCAGACGGATCAGCTCAGATCGCACCAAATCTAATTACGGATCGGATCTGCAGGTCGTTGGACCCTCTGTGAAGAAACCTGGCTCTGATACCAACTGTTAGAGCTGATGCGATGGATTCAGAGAGGGGTGAATGAATCCCTCGGTGAAAATCTCAACCAATTTCAAAACCTAAGACAAGGACACCCGGATCGAAACTCCCTGAAACGATACAGGACTTGACTAAACAATGAAATACTCTATTTATGCACATCGTTGAACACTTGACCTGTACTTCCAGTAGAAACAGAGCGTTTGTGCTCTCAAGATGAGTCAACAGATAAGAAATTGAAATGAGATCCTAAGCATGCATCTAGCGTTGAACACATGACAGAGCAATCCACACAGTACACAAGGATTTTTAGGTGGTTCGGTCCTTCAGACCTACGTCCACCCCACACTAAACCAGAGTGTGGATTTCTGCTAACACACAGCTTGAAAAACCACTGGGCTTCACAGCTTGCCTACAACCGCTGAGCGACACAGCTTGCTGTCCAGAGGAATCAATCCTCTGCAACGCTGACAAACAGCTTGACCCGCTGGGCTTTACAGCTTAGACGACTAGAGGAAACCTCTTCTGCACCCACTGACGAACAGCTTGAATAAAATGTCAAATAAGAAAAAGCTAAAAGGACTAAACACAGCAACAGAAAATTGTCAATAAATCTAGAATAGACTGCTGACACAAGAGCCAAGTGTCTCGGATCTGATCCAGAGAACACACCAGAAAAGCTAATCTTTAGATTGCTATTCTTGCTTCCCTTCGCCTTGTCTCTCTCTCTCTCTCTCTTTTCTTTTCAGGTGCTCGATCTCCCTTCTTCCAGATTCTTCAGTAATTCACCCCTTGTCTATTATTTTCAAAGCCAGCTCCATATATATATATATATATATATATATATATATCTCACAAGCGAAACGCATTGGAGGAACCAACTTTCCCACTCAGATTTCAGTCTAGATCTGAGTCTTCAGAATGTTGAGTTATGGTTTTGATGATTGTTGTAATTGTTAAGTTATGGTTTTGATGATAACTAAACTTAATGTGTGCTTTAATGATGATAACTAAACCTATGATGATTACACATGTTCTTGATGATTGTGCTCATTCATCTTATTGTTTATGTTGGGTTTGCAAGAGGCAAGATGTTTCATAATCTCTTTAATGTGAACAAGCATGGTATTAACCATGACTATTTTACTTGCAGGATCAACTCATGGTAGCCACCTGGTAAACCAAACGTGTGGATAAGCACCATGCTCCTCTGCAATCCAAAACAGGTGGTATATGTCATTTACTGTCAAGAACCATTGGTAAGACTCCTACCTTATATTAAAACGAAGCTTCATGCTTTAAACCATCAAGATTCACTCCTTTTCAAACTTGTGTTCATGAATCATTCCATGTGTTAAATCGAGTCTAAACAAACTTGTAATCAACTAACACAAGCCCTTTTCAAGTATTGAACCAATGGATAGTTTCAAGTGAACTAACACTTGACTTTTGCAGGTTTGGAGACTGGCGGTCGACCTGTGGACCCTTGGCGGTCGACCTGAAATCACAGAACTGAAAAATTGGCACCTGTGAACCTGGCGGTCGACCGCCAGGAGCTAGCGGTCGACCTATTTTCCCAGCAGCCATAAAGCTACAGAATGGCCTCTAGCGGTCGACCGCCAGCCCTCCACCGGTCGACCGCCAGCCCCGAGGCCCTCCTTTGTTGACTTTTGTGTCAAGTTCGAAAAGAGGTCCTTCACCCCATTTCTTTAACCCCAATGCTCCCAATCACCCCAGATTTTGTGGATCTAGGTCTGGGACTTGTCTCCTAACCTTCCAAGGGTTATAAAACCTCTCTTTGAGGTCATAAACCCTAAGAGGCTCCAAGAGAACAAGAGAGATCAAGTTGGCTCAAGGAAGAGGAGGAATATCACTATAGCCATGAACAGTGATTTGAAGATCAAAGCCTCATCATAGTTGAAGATCCAAGATCTATTTTGAAGCCTTCATCTTCCCATGAATTGAAGCAACACCAAATCAACCTAGAGAGATCAAGATAGTAGCTATCAATGGAAGGTTGCTACAACGATCGTGAACAACATTCCTTCCACCAAGTTCTTCATCCGATCAAAGCCATTCAAGCATCAACTGAAGCCATTCAGTCATCTTCTAAAGCCAGGGAGTTCCAATCAAGCAAGGATCTCAAGAAGAGCTTAAGGGAAGGCTGTCCAAGTGAAGAGAAGAAGAAGTACTGTAGCAGTGAACAGTACTCCGTGCAAGGAAACCTACATCCAATACAAGGCCATTCAAGCTGAGTCTCAAGCCATTCAGGTGAAGAAGGAATCAACGTAAACATCCGGAGCATACACTCAGGGGGAGCCTAAATCAGGAGCATTCTAAACTGTGGTCTATTTACTTTGGTGTCTTGTGCTTTAAGTCTCATATTTGTGTTTCATCATAAATCGCAATAACTTGTGTGTGTGTGGATCGTGTTGGATCCGTGGTTGTTTGTGTGTGTGTTGTAATTGATTCGTGTGTGTACGTGGATCTTCCTAGATCTGCGTTTGTGTGTGTGAGGGTCTTTTTAGATCTGTTCGATCTTGTGTGTGTGGTTGTGATCCAGTTGTCGGATCATGTTGGAGTTCATCTCCATGTGTGTGTGTGTGTGTGTGTTGGAGCTTGTCTCCGTGTGTGGGTTGGGGCGCGTCCCCGTGTGTGTGTGCAGGCGTCGTCCTGCGTGTGTGGTTGGAGCGTTTTCTCCGTTTGGGGATTTATCCCCGAGTGAAGCCTCACCGGGTTTGGTGAGGGGTGGACGTAGGATTGCCGTCGTTGCATCCGAACCACCTTAAAAACTGCTGTGCATTGTATGTTATTTGTGTGGTTTGATTATTTTCGTTGTATGGTCGTGTGGGAACGGTGAGTTTGAGAGAATTGGTTAATTATTTTTCTATTGCTAATTATTGTTTACCACATATTTTGTAAAAAACCAAAAGTTTTCCTAAAATTGGTAAACACCCAATTCACCCCCCTCTTGGGTGTCATTGATCGCATGACTTCAATTGGTATCAGAGCCAAGGCTCTAATTTCATAGATCTAACGATCTAGAGTGATCCAGATAAATGACTACCATTATGTACACCTTGAATTCTCCACCGGTGTTTGATGGTTGCAATTTTGATTTATGGTTAGGAAGGATGTGTAGTCTAGTCAACTCATATGATCCTAAGTTATGGAAGCTTATCTCACATGGTCCTTATGAGTTGCCTAAAGACAAATCTGTCTGGACCGCAGATTCCAAGCTCAAACATGATCAAAATTGTTTGGTTCTAAAATTACTTATTGCTGCAGTTGATTCTAATCATTTCCCTTTTGTCTCCCATTGCAGATCCGCGAAGGATATCTTGGTCGGCTTAACCAAAGTCCGGGAAGAGCATGAAGATCAATGTCTTGTGGCAGGCACGAGTGATCAAGGGAGTGATCAGCAAGTTGAATCAAGCTCAAAGGTAAATTCTGATTCTGATAATGAAGATAAATTCAGCTATGAGGAGTTATTGATTGCATATGATGAGCTTGCTGATAAATACGAGATGGTTAAGTCTGAAAACAAAAAATTGAAAAAGAATGTTGGACAAAATAAATGTGATTCTCCATGGAAAGAATGCTCACACTTGAAGGAATTGATTGATGGTCATGTGTTCGACGTTGAAATTCATAAAGATTAAATATCTTCTTTGAGAAATGAAAACAAAGAGCTGAGTGAGAGAGTAAGTCTTATGAACAATGGTCAAACTGAGTTTGCTCATGATAAAAATCTTGAAATGGAAAATGAGAAACTGAAGGAATTGAACAATACTATTTCTGAAAGATTGTTTGCTCTTGAAAAATGAAAATTTGTGAATATTGATGAATCTAAAAAAGTGCATGCTTTGTTGCAAGAAATTGAACATCATAAAACCATCAATGCTACTTTACATGAACAAGTCAACTCCTATGAAAATAAGATGATTTTCTATGAATTTCACATTGCATCTCTTCAATCAGAAATTCTTGACTTGAATGTTTTATTGTCTAGATTTGTGAATGGTCAAGAAAATTTGGACAAATTATTGGGGTCGAAAGTGAATTTTCAAAGGGAAGGGCTAGGTTTTAATCTTGTGAACAAAAAGAAGTTTGAAAATAAAGTTTATACATCTTTTGTGCACAGTTCAAACATAGCCAGTACATCAAATTGGTCCCCAAATCAATCTTCTTCACAGATAATAAAAAGATCAAATGAAAATCCGAAAAAGAAAAATCATGTTGCACACACACATGCATCTGCAAAGAAAATCAATTTGCATCAAAAATTCAAAAATACTCCTAGCACCTCCATGCATGTTGAACATACCTCTTCCACACACATACAACCAATTAGAAAGAAACTCATATATTTTTATTGTGAAAAACATGGACATGCTATGTATAATTGTTTCATTATGAAGAATGATGATTTGAGAGCATGTTGAAACCAAGCTGTTTTAAAAAATGTAAAGAAAGTCTTCATCACAAAACCTTCCATGCATTGTAATCATTGTGGTAAATGGGGTCATACAACCTCACATTGCTGGTTATTGTTGAAGAGAAAGAACTCCCACTCAACACATCATGCTCACGCACACAAATCAGTAGAACTCATGAGAAGGAAGAATATGATGCCACGTGCCTTCTACCATCACTTTGGCAAATCTGGGAATGTTAAGCATGATTATTTTCTAAAGAAAAATGATGATTTGGATGTTGTCAAAAGTTGGAAACCACATGCCCATGTTGCTGCTAACCTACAAGGACCCAAAAAGATTTGGGTACCTAAGAAGGCCAAATGAGAAATCTATTTTGCAGGTGTGCCTTGGAAATGTAAAGCATGAAATTTATTTTCGCCAAAAAGGTAAGGCACACAAGTCAAGTGACTCAAGAAAGGCTAAAACAGAAAATCAAAAATGGAATTTGGAAACTCACGTGATATCCCTCTCACTCTCTTCAGTAATGGTGTCATGGCTTTATTCATATTGTGCTGAATAGTCTTGTGATAATGCACATGTCCGTACATGCATTCCATTCATTGTTGTTTGCATACTCGTGCATATATCACTTGTCATATAACATCTTATGGTAGGAGAGCTTGAAGATTCTTCAGATCATGTTTTCACTACACATATTGAGTTTGCATATACTTTCATACTCTGTCATGCATAAGTTGAACATTATGTATTCATGCCATAATGCATTGCAATTTCCCTGCTGGAGAGGGGGATTTCCGCAGCCCACCACAAAGGCAGCCCAACAAGACCCACAAGGTCCAACCAGGCGAGCCCGCCCGAGTGATAGCCCACAGGGCCCACTTAGGGAAGAAAAGCCCAATAAACAAGACTCGAGGAACTAACTCTCCCCGGCGGCCTTCTAGGCTCGGAGGGCCCGAGACAACGGTCAGGTCCCAAGGAAGGTCCGGCCTAAAGCCCTCTCCCCGTCCGAGAGAGATAGGCTCTAGCCGACCTATCCGACCCCACCTTCGCCGGGCCATGCCTATCGCTCGGACAAGAGCTAGCATCCCCGAGGCTCGGTAAGGCCGGTTGATTATCCGCATGTGCAGCCGTTCAGAGTCCCCCGCCAGCGGGAGAGTCAGGGGAGCCGCCAAACTCCGAGGGGATAGCGTTCCCACGATCAGGCCATGAAAGCCCCCGTTAAAGACGTAACTCCCGCCGGGAACCCCTCAGCTTGCAGGACTCCTGAAGGCGGCGCACTATTTAAGCAAGGGATACCCTCCAGAAGAAGGTAAAAGAGAAACAAGGCTTTCACACACCCTAAGCTCCTGAGCACGATTCGCTTCACCCTCTGGTGGAGAGGATTCTCGCGCATCAGCCCTCTCCTCCACCCATTATCACTTCCACCATAGCTCTACTGACTTAGCCATCGGAGGGTTTTCCCCCAGGGAGATCCCCTGGGCCCTCTGATACGTTTCCCTCTCTTTCAGATTCATCTTCTGGTGATCCATAGCCCGCTCAGGACTCAGCGCGAGATCTCGCCTCTTCATCTGGCGCCGTCTGTGGGAAACGCACGAAGAGCCAAGATGGTGAGAAGAAGCTCAGGAAGGAGATCCGCCGATGGGAAGGGTAAGGCTATGGCAGCGGCGGGAGGCGCCCCCTCTAGGGTCTCGCAGAGCCCCCCCTCCAACGCCAGCATCCACACCAACAGGCCACCACCCCCCCCGGCGGAGACAGGGGCACCCCTCGACGGTGGCGCCAACGCCTTCCAGGCCCTCAACGAAAAAATGGACGTCCTCATGGAGCTCATGAGGGCCCAGGCGGCTAGGGACGCAAGGTCCCACGCCCCGTCAGGAAGTCCCCCTCGAAGGAGTGCGACGCAGCACACAGCCGGAGGCCGCTTCACCCTTTACGGCCGACAGCTCCTCCGCAACGACGTCGGAGGACCCTCGCATGCTCCGCCTACGGAGCAAGAGGCTTCCTCCACGCCGAGGCGAGGAAAGCAGGGGGCGAGGCCGCTACGCCCGGGCACCAGTACCCCGGGAGATCGCCACGACGCCCCCCCAGCCCCCCGGCGCGACCGCAGCCAGAGCTGTCTCTCCAGCTACGAGATTTTGAAAGACGGTTCGCAGAGCAAGAGCGCGCCCTCCGCGCCCTGCAGAAGACCTCTTTCCCAGAGGACGAGGAGAAATCCCCTTTCTCCGAGTACATCTTGAAGGCAGAGGTCTCTCCCAGAGCCTCCATCCCAACCTTCAAGCTCTACGACGGCCAGGGCGACCCAGCCGACCACTACGATAGCTTCGACGCCCTGGTGACCCTGCATGGAACGCCGGATCCCATCAAATGCCGAGCCTTCGCGGCCACCCTGGTCCAAGGCGCTCAGGCATGGTTCCGGGCCCTCGCCCCTGGGTCCATCCGAGACTTCAGGCAATATTGGGCGAATTTTCAAGGAGAGTTTCGCCGGTAGCGCCCCCCCAAGGTCAGTAGCGGGGCTCCTGGCTCTCAAACAGGCGCAAGGGGAGAGGCTCCAGACTTACGTCCACCGATTTAAATCGGAAGCCCTCAGGATCCCCCGCCTGGATGTGGCCTCAGCCACAACCGCACTGACCGGGGGCACCCGGGATGAGAATCTCCGCCGCGAGCTTGTCCTCCACCCTCCCTCGACCCTTGCCGAGCTAGTGACTCTGGCACTGCGCCACGCCGAGTGCGAAGAAGTACTCAGCGCCTGCCGAGACGCAACCGGCTCGGGTCGGGAGGGGGACAAGAAGCGGACCTCCGAGCCAAACCCTGGCTCGGGTAAGAAGCGCGATCGAGAAGGAGAGCGCAAGAGAAAGTACGAGCGGTACACCCCCTTGACCGTGCCAGTCTATGAGATCTATGAAGACACCAAAGACTCGGGACTTCTCCGCCAGCCCGAGCCAATGAGGTCGAAGAACCGCAAGTGGGACAGGCATTGCCTGTTCCACGGTGACCACGGGCACCACACCGGAGATTGCCATCAGCTCCAGGACGAGATCGAGCGCCTCATCCATCTGGGGCATCTAGCCCGGTTCACGACCGGGCACAAAGAAGACCGAGACGCCGCAGAGGAGATCGACAATGCCCCCCGAGGGGTCCACATCAACGTCATCTCCGGAGGAGCGACATCGGGCGGCGACACCAGCCGAGGAAGGAAACGTCATGCCGAGCGGGCCAGCCGAGCCTTAGAGCCCCCCAGAGGCCCGCCGATGGAGCCCCAGGTCATAGTCTTCTCCGACCAAGACCTGGAAGGGCTGAGCACCCCGCATGACGATGCCCTCGTTATCTCGGCCACAATAAATCACTGTAATATAGATAGGATTTTGGTTGATAATGGGAGCGCCCCCGATGTATTATCTTATGACTGTTTTCTCAAGATGGGGGAAGACCCATCCAAGCTCCGCCCGATCCGAACGCCCCTTTGCGGGTTTAATGGCCTGGCCACCTACCCCGAGGGAGCCTTAAGCCTGCCGGTCACTATCGGCACCCCACCCAAAACTGTTACGGTCATAGTGGACTTCATAGTGATTAAAGGTATGATAGCGTACATCGCCATTTTCGGCCGGAAAATTCTCAGCCGAATAAAGGCCGTACCATCTACCTATCACCAAAAAATGAAGTTTCCACCAAAAACGGGTTGGGGGAAGTCCGAGGTAACCAGGCCACGGCTAGAAGGTGCTACAATATCTCGGTGGAAGCCTCAAGGCCAGACGGGAAGGATAAGGGCCCCAGGGGAGTCGAAGGAAAAGTCGTGACCACCGAACCCGGTGGCGAGTTATTAACGGTATTCCTGAACGACGACCTGGCCCTAGGAGTAAGGATCGGTGCCGACCTACCACCAGAGGAACAGCAGCAATACGAGGAGTTTCTTTCTGAGTACGTTCGGGTCTTCGCTTGGTCCGATGATCAACTCCCTGGTATACCAGAGGAAACTGTGATGCACAAGCTCAACCTCGATACCACCGTGAGACCCGTACAGCAGCGGAGGAGGAAGCATGCACCCGAGAAACAGGCGATCATCAAGGCGCAGGTCACCAAGGGACAAGAGACAGGTCTTTTTAGACCGGTCCTGTACCCGATGTGGCTAGCCAACGTCGTCCTGGTGTCGAAAACCACAGGCAAGTGGCGAATGTGCATAGACTTCACTGATCTGAACAAGGCCACCCCCAAGGACTGCTATCCGCTACCGAGCATCGACCAACTGGTTGACTCAACCTCGGGCAACGAGATACTCAGTTTCCTGGATGCCTATTCGGGTTATCATCAGATCCGAATGAACCCTGAAGATGTCAAGAGGACCGCCTTCATCACCGACTACGGCGTGTACTGCTACACCCGGATGCCCTTCGGATTGAAGAATGCTGGAGCCACATACCAGCGACTGGTCAACCATATGTTCGAGGGACAGTTAGGTCAGAACGTCGAGGCCTACATCGACGACATGCTCGTCAAGACCCCGAGGGCCCAAGACCACTTCACCGACCTCGCCGAGACTTTCGGCACCCTCCTGAAGTACAGCATGAAGCTCAATCCCGCCAAGTGCGCCTTTGGAGTAAGATCCGGGAAGTTCCTCGATTTCCTGGTCACTCAGCGAGGGATCGAAGCCAACCCCGATAAGGTCCAGGCCATCCTGGACATGCACCCGCCCACGTGTATTAAAGACGTCCAGCGTCTGATGGGGCGTGTCGCTGCTCTCAGTCGTTTCCTGTCCCGTGCGGCCGAACGATGCTTGCCCTTCTTCAAGCTGATGAGGGGGCCCAAGGTAGCATCTGCTACGTTCGCATGGGATGGGGAATGCCAGACAGCGTTCGCCGAGCTCAAAGAGTTCCTGGCTTCGCCCCCGGTGCTTTCCAAGCCCGTCCCGGGCGAGGTCTTGTTGCTCTATCTCTCAGCGACGCCATCAACGGTCAGCTCGGTCCTAGTCAGAAATGACTCAGGAATCGAGAGGCCGGTCTACTACACCAGCAAGGTGCTCAACGAGGCCGAGCGGAGGTACCCCGCAACCGAGAAACTCGTGCTAGCATTGGTTACCTCCGCAAAGCGCCTCCGACCCTACTTCAAGGGGCATCCCATCACCGTGCTAACCGGCGAGCCACTGAAGAAGATTATGGCCCATCCCGAAGCCTCGGGGCGACTCGTCAAATGGGCCATCATGCTCGGGGCCGACGACATCTCGTATCGGCCACGATCAGCTATCAAAGGACAAGCGCTCACCGACTTCATCGCCGAGAGCACCGTTCCGGTCGAGGACAGGCCTCCGACAGCAACCGGGCCAACCTGGGAGCTGTTCGTCGATGGATTGTCCAACTCGGTCGGCAGCGGCGCAGGGATCCTCCTAAAGTCCCCCGAAGGAATAGAATTGCAATACGCCCTGAAGTTCAACTTTCTGGCATCCAATAATGCTTCTGAGTACGAGGCCCTTATCTCGGGAGCCCGCATTGCCCGACGGTTGGGGGCCGAGCGAGTCAGGATCCACACCGACTCCCAGCTAGTTGCAAGCCAGGTCAATGGCGAGTACAAAGCTCGGGAGGCACCTATGATCAAATACCTCCAATTGGTCCGGAGCCTGGCCCAGCAGTTCAAGGAGTTCGAGGTAGTCCGAATAGCTCGGGAGCAAAACTCTCGGGTGAACGCCCTCTCCCGACTGGCCTCCTCCCTAGACCCGGAAGGTACACGATCGGTCCTCCTAGAAGAGCTAGAGCGCCCGAGCATAGACTCGGAGCTCCTCGCCATTGACTCGGCCACTCCCGGTGACTGGCGCTCCCCCTACCTGTCCTGGCTACGGGACTCCCAGGAGCCCTCCGACCCTCGGGAAGCCCGCCGAATGAAGTACCAAGCTCGGCGCTTTGTCATCCTCGACAACGTTCTCTACCGAAGATCGTTCTCCGGGCCCCTTCTGAAGTGTCTCGGTCCCGACGAAGCAAGCCAAGTTGTTGAAGAGATTCATCAAGGCCTATACGGAGCACATTCAGGAGGTCGGTCGCTGTCCAGAATCCTGCTAAGGCAGGGGTACTGGTGGCCTACCCTACAGCGCGACTGCACGGCTTACGTACAACAGTGCGACCGTTGCCAGCGGTTCGACAATTTGGTCCATCAGCCGGCCACGGAACTTATCACCCTTACCGAGCCCTACCCTTTCGCTCGGTGGGGGATCGACATCCTTGGGCCATTCCCAACGGCTCAATCCCAGAAGAAGTTCATCATCGTCGCCATCGACTACTTCACCAAGTGGATCGAGGCTGAAGCTACAGCAAGGATCACCGAGACAGTCGCCTGGGGCTTCGTTTGGAAATCGATCATCTGTCGCTTTGGCATCCCCCGAGTGATAGTGAGCGATAACGGGCGGCAATTCGACTCTCGATACTTCCGAGACAGATGCGCTGACCTAAATATCCGCAACCACTTCACTTCGGTCGCCCACCCTCAGGCCAATGGGCTGGTTGAAAATGCCAACAAAACCATCTTGAAGGGCATAAAAACCAGACTCGGCAAGGCTAAGGGTAGCTGGCTCGAGGAACTGCCTACCGTACTATGGTAGCACCGAACGACCCCCAGGACGGCAACTGGTGAGACCCCTTTTCAGCTGGTATATGGCATCGAAGCCGTCGTTCCGTTAGAGATCGTCAATCCGTCTCTCCGAGTGATCAGCTTTTCGCCTGAGGCAAACGAGCAGAAGTTGCTCGAGAACCTCGACCTGGCAGATGAACTCCGAGAGATCGCGAACGTCCGAGCTACGGAATACCAGCGCCGCCTCACTCGGTACTACATTTCCAAGGTCCGGGGCAGACAATTCCGACCAGGGGACTTCATCCTCAGGAAGACCGAAGCCTCTCGACCACTGGAGGCGGCGGGCAAGCTATCCCCCAACTGGGAAGGCCCCTACCGAGTGATCGAGATGCTCGGGAAAGGTGCGTACAGGTTGGCCACAATGGAAGGGGAACCCATTCCCCGGACATGGAACGCAACCACACTACGCAGATTTTATTTCTGAAAACTGTATCAACAAATCGGGTAAAATAAAACCCCCTTTTACATTCATTCAAGATAATTTTTGGTACATCAGAAAGGCAACTGCCAATACATTACATAGTGAAAAGCAAAAATCCATCTAGCACCACGGCAGACGGCCATCGCCCGGCCGACCCGGTCTTGACCTTCTCGCATCCAGCCACTGACTCTGCCTCGCATAGAAACTGGCTCGGACAAGAGATGGTCGACCTAGTTGGCTCGGGTGGACCGTGACAAGGGTGACAGAGGGATGACAAGGAGAAGGCCACCTTTCACGCGAGGAAGGCTACCTTCCAAGTTGGCAACAACCTGGAAAAAGGAGCACCGTGAAGGTCTCCTCTCTGCCAACCCACCAACTCCTTGGAGGCGAACAGAAAGCAAGCAGCCCCCGAAGAGTGAAAGAAATGAAGAACAAAAGAGAGAGAAAGAGGCTGTGGACAGAGGTGAGCCGCCTCCTCCCCTCCCACGGAGGGGAATGGCGGCCGGCATCCCTAACTCCCCCATCCGCCCTCCATCTCGGCGTCCGCCCGGAAGCCTCGCCGGAGCCAAGAGGAGGCAAACGGCGTGCCCCCACACGTCGAAGCCCTCTCCAGATCCACACGACGACCGTCGGACCTGCCTCATGCACACGCGGCGACCGTGGGATCCGACCGATATTCCAGGATAGCTGGAACCGGCCGCTCCCCGTCGTCTGCGGCGTCACCTTCTGAAGGGTCCTCCATGCTCCGATCGCGGCGGCGCGACGTAGAGCGAAAATGAGGGAATAAGAGCAGACCACCGGCGAGAGTCCTAAGTGTTAAGAGGGAAGGAGCACCCTTCGGTCCTTTTTATAGGCCAAGGGAGGCCACGCGCCTTAAATGACTCCCCCCTCGAAAACACGCTACAGGACCTCCCCTGGAAGGTCACCTCAAATTCCTCGGTCCCCGCCCTAGCGGGATTCACGAAGCGCCTCGACTTTCAAAGCATGGTGGAATGAAAGGATGCCCCGCCAGAAGTCTCCCGAATCGGCATGCGAAAATGGTGCAAAGAATATCGGCACTTTCCAACTGCCCCCGATACGCCAGCCAATTCACAGCAAAGATAGCGATCAAACAAAGTAAGTTCTTTATTACCTCCCATAAAGAAGTCCTCTTACAAAAGGAAAAATAGACAAAAAGGGGAAGGGGCAAAATAAAGCAAAATACATCAGGCCTCGGGCCCACTTTGAAGCTCAGGAACAGCAGTAGGGGACGCATCACCCCCGGTACCTTCGGTGACGGCCGGCCCGGACACTGACCTCGCCTGTGCGAGAATTGTCCCGGTCGTGAGCCCTCCCGGAGCCTCCGGAGTTGGTGACCCCGCTGGAAGTGACTCCTCCTGTTCTTCCCCGGTCGAGGATGAGGAGCTGGAAACTGACTCATCCGAGTCATAACTCTGGCCGTAAGGAAAATCGCCCCCGGCAAGGTGCTCATTGGCATAGCTCATCGCCCGGCGATAGCCCTGCCTGAATCCCTTTCGAGCACCCCGGCGGAGCGCTACCTTGTAGTAGGGGAGGGCAGCTTTAATCAGGTCGGCCGAGTAAGCTTCCGAGCCTTTGTAACGCTCGATCGCCTCCGCCTCGACCTGCCCTACCCTTCCGACAAGCTCAACCCGAGCCCGCTCCGCCTCGGCCGCACGCTCTTCCGCCCTCGCCAGACGCTCCTCTAGCTCGGTCATCCTCCGCTCGGCTTCGATCGTCCGGCCCTCCGCCCGGGCTCGGTCTGCCTCGGCCTCAGCACGAAGGCGCTCCGCGTCCTCCGCCCGATCCTGCAGCTCGCGGCGCTCAAGCTCCCAGAGGCCATCCAGCTCGATGTGACGCTGACGCTCATCTTCCAGACGTTTGCTCTTCCTCTCGAGCGATTCTTGGGCCCTTGCTAGCTGCTCGTCCAGCGCCTCGGCTTCCCGTCGGCTCGACCGCGCCAACTCCCTGAATGCGAGGAACTCCCGCCGGAGCCCCTCATGCTCCCCCTCGAGCCGGGCTAGTTTTCCCTCGCATCCACCAAGGGTCCATGCAAGCCTCGACCGTTCCGCCTTCGTCCGGGCGTGTGCCTCTGCCATCACGGCCGCTGTCCGAGCTATGACCAGGCCACCCTCCATCAGGACATCAAGGACCCCGGCGGGAGTGTTGTGCCTTTCTCCCCCCCTCGTCCTCTCGGCGATCGACCGGAAGAACCGGTACAAGTCGCCCGAGACACCGAGCCTGTCCAGAGGCTCCAGCAAAGGGGACCGCTCCACCCTGGGCACCCCGCCAGAAGACCCTGTTCGGGTAGCTAAGCTGATCGCCCCGCGCGCCACGGTCGGTTGGGGTTGCGACGCCTCCCCGGGCGAACCCCCACCCTCGACCGGCGCCGCGGGATCGGCGGCACCAGAAACTTCCGGCACGTGGGGCCGCAACGCCCCCGCGGGCGAACCCCCATCCGCGCCGACCGATCCCTCGGTCCCAGCGCCGGCCACACCGGCATCGGCCCCCTCTGCCCCCGCAGAGGGGAGAGCCGACCCATCACCTCCCTCTGAGGGGCCCCTGGTCTCCTCGGCCCCCTCTCGCCCGGCGGATGGGAGAGCCACCCCGGAGGGGTCGGCCCCATCCTACCCCCGAGGGGGGAGCGCCGCCGAGCCAGAATCACCCCCGACGGCGGTAGAAAGGCCAGCCTTCTTGGCCCTTTTCCTGGCCTTCACGGCCTCCCGCAGTTTCCCCGCCAGGGGATCCTTGCGCTTCAGGCCGGTCGATCGAGAAGACCCCTCGGGGGCCACCCCCTTGCCCTTGTCTCGGGCCTGGGCGCGACTCGCCGAGGCATCAGGTTCATCGGCTGCTGAGTCATCTCCCAAATCGATGACCTCGGCCGCCTCCTCCAGAGGCTCCCGCCTCACGTCTGCAACAAGGAGAAGCCCCAGTCAGGAGGAGGAAAGGAGCTACCACCCCAGAAAAAGAGCCTTAAGAGCTGTACCTGTCGACGTCAACCGCGAGAGAAGACACCGTTCGATGTTCTCCGGCGTCACCAGCTCCTCGGTCGATCGACGGTCCTCCAGTAGACGGGCAGCCTGCTACTCCACGTGGGGAGGGAATTCCTCCTGGCGAGGGGGCAGATTCGGATGAAAGTTGGGCGAGGTCCGACATCTCCAGATCTCGTCCGTCGCCACCGCCTTCACCCAGAAGAAGTGGGTCTTCCACTCCTTGTGCGAGGAGTCCTTCGCCGCAAGTGAGATGCAGCTCCTATTCCTCCGCGCCTGGATGAAGTAGAAGCCTTTCCCCGCTGACGGGTGCGCTTTCAACTCAAAAAAGAAATGGAAGAGGTCCAAGGAAGGAAAAATGCCGTGCTGACGACAAAGAATCCGGAAGGCCAAGAGCAGAAGATATGAGTTGGCCACCAACTGAATAGGCACCAACAGAAAAAAATTAAGAAGCTGCAGCACGAAAGGATCGAAAGGGAGACGAAATCCGCTCTTCCAAGCCAGAAGAAAGGTGCAAATGTGCTCCCCGCGATCATCCAGACTCGTCTCATACGGAGCGGCGGCAGCAAAGCTGTATCTGAGAGGCAGGCGAAAACGATGCTCCAGCCTCCGCACCTCCGCTTCCCCCAACTCACTGCAGTTGGGGACGGGTTCCCGCCTCTCCGGCACAAGCTCCGGACTCTGATCTGCCATCGAGTCGGGGGAAGATCCCTCGTACGAGCTCGAAGACTCCGGGGGAGAAGGAAGTTGCCGGACCGCCTCTGCGGTTATCCTCGCCAACTCCATGAACGCCGCAGCAAGGCTCCGCGTCTCCGCTGTGCTCTCACGGCGCATCAAGAAGCAAGGAAAGCCTAAAACCCTGGAAGCCTAGAACGATGAACAGCGCCCCCTAAAAACCCCTGAGGGGGGCGGCGCGCCGTTCCGTGCTCCGTGAAAAAGGGGGGCCCCTTCGTTTCGAATCCGTCAGGATCATCATTATGGGCCTCGGCGACCGCTATAAGCGGCTCCATAACGCCAACGGAATTCCACCCACCTGAGCCACGCCGGTCCAAAGCCTCGAAAAACTACTCATCTGAGCCTCCTTGGCTCGGGAGTAGGAGGGGGACAAGTGGAGAGGGGGATTTCCGCAGCCCACCACAAAGGTAGCCCAACAAGACCCACAAGGTCCAACCAGGCGAGCCCGCCCGAGTGATAGCCCATAGGGCCCACTTAGGGAAGAAAAGCCCAATAAACAAGACTCGAGGAACTAACTCTCCCCGGCGGGCTTCTAGGCTCGGAGGGCCCGAGACAACGGTCAGGTCCCAAGGAAGGTCCGGCCTAAAGCCCTCTCCCCGTCCGAGAGAGATAGGCTCTAGCCGACCTATCCGACCCCACCTTCGCCGGGCCATGCCTATCGCTCGGACAAGAGCTAGCATCCCCGAGGCTCGATAAGGCCGGTTGATTATCCGCATGTGCAGCCGTTCAGAGTCCCCCGCCAGCGGGAGAGTCAGGGGAGCCGCCAAACTCCGAGGGGATAACGTTCCCACGATCAGGCCATGAAAGCCCCCGTTAAAGACGTAACTCCCGCCGGGAACCCCTCAGCTTGCAGGACTCCTGAAGGCGGCGCACTATTTAAGCAAGGGATACCCTCCAGAAGAAGGTAAAAGAGAAACAAGGCTTTCACACACCCTAAGCTCCTGAGCACGATTCGCTTCACCCTCGGGGGCATCGGGCGGCGCATCAGCTCTCTCCTCCCCCCATTATTGCTTCCACCGTCGCTCTACTGACTTAGCCATCGGAGGGTTTTCCCCCAGGGAGATCCCCTGGGCCCTCTGATACGTTTCCCTCTCTTGCAGACTCATCTTCTGGTGATCCATAGCCCGCTCAGGACTCAGCGCGAGATCTCGCCTCTTCACCTGCCTTCATCATCCATGATTACATAGTATATCAAATGGTGACATATGGAAGGGTAGGTTAAGCCTGTCTGAAAACTATCACTACGCGTGAGGTGATCTTCGGATCTACGTTCTCCGCCTGGTACTATGAGTCATTTACTTAAAAGGCTACATATGGGATCGGATTGTCACCGAACATCTTGCATTCATACACACACTAAGGGAGAGCAATCACATTCATCATATAAGCTTAATGTTTAGGTTCACACATGAATCATGCATTGCATCTAGATTTATCTAGAGGATGCTGGTTGTTAAATTATTTTGGCATGTCACTGTCAATAAACTTAAATCAAAATTGACAACTTAAGTCCTCTTGCCATTGGATGCAGATTACACTCCCCAAGTCCAAATGATGCTGGTCATCCATAGTCAGGCTTGAATAAACTAAACATATACCATTGCAAGGATGAAAAATGATGAGAACCTTCTCAATTGCCACAAGGAGATGAGATACCAGAACTTGAACAACCTCCAGGATCGACTTGAGCATAAGCTGGTGGAAGTCCTAGTACGTGCTAAAGCAAGTGCCTAAGGCATGGTATGAAAGGTGGAAAGCTTGAAAATGATGAATGCTCAAGGCACAAGTATTGAAAATAAATTTCTGATCTCTATTTTGGAAAACAAAAAAATTGTTGTTAGAATGCATTACATATTTTTTAATCACCATTGCATCAATGCACTTCATGATTCTAAAAATGCATATGCTTGTTTATCATTGCATGACTACGTGGTATATCAAATGGTGATTTGATGAAGGGCAAGTCATTCTTGTCTGAAGACTATCACCATGCGTGAGAATGTTTCTCCGCCTTGTACCACGAGTCACTTGTCCATTTAGGTCATAGGTTGCATATATTTGAAAAATAAAAATGTCATTGTGTATTTTGTGCACATGGAAAGGGGGAGCTTGTCTTTAAATGAATGTGTTCGAGTTGTGAGTCTAACTCATCCTTGTGGACATGCATCTCATACTCATTTCCATATCTGAATTGATCATGGCATTGCTGTGTGAGTTTCGGGATTTCTATGGGTGCATGAATGTTCAGATAATGTCGAACATGAAATATTCTTCACATATATTGTTTCATCTGAACTACTCAACAATAAATGGCTAGCCTCGCTTTAGGCTACTGTCAAGCTTGCTTCCTTTTAAAGGCATGTGGTGATGGTCATTGAACTCAGGTATGCATTCTAAAAACTTGACACTTTGTTACTCTGGTTTGATAAGTGAAGTTCTTGAAAAATGTGTGTGAAATGATTGGTCATTGAATACCTCTCAAACTTGAACTGCATGATTACATCTGAATTGAACTGCCCTTCTAGTATATCAAATGGCGTTTGTGGAAGAGTGTATTATGTCCACTTGGAAGCATTCCCTATGCGTGAGCTGGGTCTTCGGACTAAAATCTCTGTCTTGTACCAGATCTTGACAATTGTAACTGGCTTATGAAAGGTTGATATGTGAATGGATCCTTGACTTGAGCTAATTATATTCAAGATATGTTTTGATCAAATGATCTAAACATTTGGCTTGTGGATGATTTCTCATTTGAAAATTATGAAATACTATTGAAAATCTGATTTTGAACAATTCTGAAAATTGGGTTGCATTGCTTAATTTTTGATCATGTATGCACCCTTATTCATAAAGGTCATGTCATGAAAGTTGAGTGTTTGATTCAAGAATAAAATGTGATTGCCATTCATCTCACCAGTTTGAAAAATAAGCACTTGCATCTCATTTTTGCATTGCATTCTTATATCCTCATAGGCTGCATTGCATTAGAACTCATGAAATTGCATATCATTAGTCGCACTTGGTTCATTTACTTGGCATCCATTCCATTGGTATCAAATTGACATCACATTGTTCGCATGCATGTCATAGTGCATTTGCATAAACTCCCAATGTGTGCCTGTGTGCTATTATATGCTATTAAACCCCATCCTTTGGCACTTCTATGACCTTATGTCCTCTTGATAAATAATGCTGCATTTGAGTCATTATTGGAGTGTTTCTTGCTGTACACTATAGGAGAGTTCTTATTTCATAAGTGCATCTATTTTGGGGGAGCTGTCTTGTTATGTGTTCATGATGTTTTCGGTATACATGTTGAATCAAATTCGCACACTTCTTGCACAAAATGTGAAAATGAGTGTTAAAGATAAGGATATATAAATTTCTTTTCAACACTCTTGAGATATTAAACTTGATGCATGTATAATGAAGAGACAGTTGAGGAAAAAGCTGCCTACCCATCCTTGTTGAAAAATCTGAAATGAAAATGAAAGATAGAGCAATGCTCGGTCTCACTGAGTAAACTGGGCACATGTCACCTAAGACGTGATGTGGTTCATATCTGAAAAGTGTTGACTAGTATCTCTGTTCAAAATGAGGTGAAATGGTTCAGTATTCGTAGTAACCGGGGATTCTGGCATGAGCTCCATGCGTCTACTCGCGTAAAAAGGAATCATCTTGAACCTGATCACTCTTAAAAAATTCTGTCTATCTTGAGTTGAAAAATGATGCTGAAAACTCATTGTGGTAGAGCGTAGTCTCCAATACACTGTTCTCAAAATTGAAGTGCAGTTTGTAAAATGTCTCCTTGTGTTAATCTGAAAATCTGAATATCCATATTGCAACTATCATTTTTCATGTTTCTCACTTACACATCTGGAAATTTGATTTAATATGTATTCAGAAAGTTGATTGACTACATTAGCAATTACATGATTCTCCTATATAATTGCACAACCTCCCATGTGCTACACATGTGCATTCTGATTATCATGATTCTCTTGCATCCTTCTTATACCCACTCCCTTCTTCAATTAGCAAGGGAGAGATATACTTGCATGTCTATATATACGTATATGTCTGACTACATTGTGTGCTTATCATGTCTCATCAGTTGTTTGTATATAGCCTCATGCACTTCATAAGAAAATTAAAAATTTGCAAATCACTGAAAATCTCACAAATTTGGACTTCAATTTGTTTACACTTGCCATATGGGGTCTTTGCTATCCATTGGTATCATGCTTACATTCATAGTGTCATCACATGCTTACGTTGAGTTCTTATGCATTTCCAGAAATTACAAAAATCAAAAATTTGAAAATAAACGAAAATCTTTTGCTGTGCCATCCTGCTCTTTCATATTGTGAAAATCTGGTATGGGATCTAGTTTTTGAATGCTATCTTGCTGAATGCCTCATCTTGTGAACATCTCCATTGTCTCCCATCCTTGAGGCCAATCATTCCATTCAATTGGCATCAACATATGCTTGATTGAATTTATGTTGGATGGTATCATATTGTCTTGTGAAACTATCACCAATTGATCTCATCTGATTGGAATCATGTGATTTGTTCGTCCATGATTTGCCCTTGCAGCTTGTTCTGATTTGCTAAGATGGGCTCTTGTTGCCTCAAAGGAAGATAAGCTTGTTCGTCCTCTTTTGGATTCCTTCAGCTTGATGATATTGTTGATCATGTCCCAGGGCGAGAAAGTGTTGCATTATCCCACTTTTTGATTATGTCAAAGGGGGAGAAAATTGATGTTTGTGTGTGACAAGGGGAGAAGACCACTGTTATATCATCATAAGTTTATCACAAGTTTGTCATCATCAATAAGTTTGTCATCATCAAAAAGGGGGAGATTGTTGAGTTATGGTTTTGATGATTGTTGTAATTGTTAAGTTATGTTTTTTTTTAGAAAACCCTACCTAGAGTTTGATGGGAGAGTGCACCCTTTACCAAGGGTAAAGAGAAAGCCACTCCACCAGTTGAACACTAGGGGGTAGATTTTATTACTGATGATCAAAAAGAGACCACTTAATTGTTAAGTTATGGTTTTGATGATAACTAAACTTAATGTGTGCTTTAATGATGATAACTAAACCTGTGATGATTACACATGTTCTTGATGATTGTGCTCATTCATCTTATTGTTTATGTTGGGCTTGCAAGAGGCAAGAGGTTTCATAATCTCTTTAATGTGAACAAGCATGGTATTAACCATGACTATTTTGCTTGCAGGATCAACTCATGGTAGCCACCTGGTAAACCAAACGTGTGGATAAGCACCATGCTCCTCTGCAATCCAAAACAGGTGGTACATGTCATTTACTATCAAGAACCATTGGTAAGACTCCTACCTTATATTAAAATGAAGCTTCATGCTTTAAACCATCAAGATTCACTCATTTTCAAACTTGTGTTCATGAATCATTCCATGTGTTAAATCGAGTCTAAACAAACTTGTAATCAACTAACACAAGCCCTTTTCAAGTATCGAACCAATGGATAGTTTCAAGTGAACTAACACTTGACTTTTGCAGGTTTGGAGACTGGCGGTCGACCTATGGACCCTTGGCGGTCGACCTGAAATCACAGAACTGAAAAATTGGCACCTGTGAACCTGGCGGTCGACCGCCAGGAGCTAGCGGTCGACCTATTTTCCCAGCAGCCATAAAGCTACAGAATGGCCCCTAGCGGTCGACCGCCAGCCCTCCACCGGTCGACCGCCAGCCCCGAGGCCCTCCTTTGTTGACTTTTGTGTCAAGTTCGAAAAGAGGTCCTTCACCCCATTTCTTTAACCCCAATGCTCCCAATCACCCCAGATTTTGTGGATCTAGGTCTGGGACTTGTCTCCTAACCTTCCAAGGGTTATAAAACCTCTCTTTGAGATCATAAACCCTAAGAGGCTCCAAGAGAACAAGAGAGATCAAGTTAGCTCTAGGAAGAGGAGGAATATCACTATAGCCGTGAACAGTGATTTGAAGATCAAAGCCTCATCATAGTTGAAGATCCAAAATCTATTTTGAAGCCTTCATCTTCCCATGAATTGAAGCAACACCAAATCAACCTAGAGAGATCAAGATAGTAGCTGTCAATGGAAGGTTGCTGCAACGATCGTGAACAACATTCCTTCCACCAAGTTCTTCATCCGATCAAA
The DNA here is from genome assembly GCA_022559845.1 of Amorphophallus konjac. Taxonomy (NCBI): domain Eukaryota; kingdom Viridiplantae; phylum Streptophyta; class Magnoliopsida; order Alismatales; family Araceae; genus Amorphophallus; species Amorphophallus konjac. The sequence continues at coordinate 163,441,726 of CM040118.1, read as the reverse complement.
GCCATTCAAGCATCAACTGAAGCCATTCAGTCATCTTCTAAAGCCAGGGAGTTCCAATCAAGCAAGGATCTCAAGAAGAGCTTAAGGGAAGGCTGTCCAAGTGAAGAGAAGAAGAAGTACTGTAGCAGTGAACAGTACTCCGTGCAAGGAAACCTACATCTAATACAAGGCCATTCAAGCTGAGTCTCAAGCCATTCAGGTGAAGAAGGAATCAACGCAAACATCCGGAGCATACACTCAGGGGGAGCCTAAATCAGGAGCATTCTAAACTGTGGTCTATTTACTTTGGTGTCTTGTGCTTTAAGTCTCATATTTGTGTTTCATCATAAACCGCAATAACTTGTGTGTGTGTGGATCGTGTTGGATCTGTGGTTATTTGTGTGTGTGTTGTATTTGATTCGTGTGTGTACGTGGATCTTCCTAGATCTGCGTTTGTGTGTGTGAGGGTCTTTTTAGATCTGTTCGATCTTGTGTGTGTGGTTGTGATCCGGTTGTCAGATCGTGTTGGAGTTCATCTCCATGTGTGTGTGTGTGTGTGTTGGAGCTTGTCTCCATGTGTGGGTTGGGGCGCGTCCCCGTGTGTGTGTGCAGGCGTCGTCCTGCGTGTGTGGTTGGAGCGTTTTCTCCGTTTGGGGATTTATCCCCGAGTGAAGCCTCACCGGGTTTGGTGAGGGGTGGACGTAGGATTACCGTCGTTGCATCCGAACCACCTTAAAAACCGCTGTGCATTGTATGTTAATTGTGTGGTTTGATTGTTTTCGTTGTATGGTCGTGTGGGAACGGTGAGTTTGAGAGAATTGGTTAATTAGTTTTCTATTGCTAATTATTGTTTACCACATATTTTGTAAAAAGCCAAAAGTTTTCCTAAAATTGGTAAACACCCAATTCACCCCCCTCTTGGGTGTCATTGATCGCGGGACTTCACAGAAGACACGTGCCAGCTTTAGTATCGTCGAGCTAGCATCCTGACAACCATACTTAGCTCGAAGTCAGCCTTATGACAATTGAACACAGGTCAAGAAATAATGAGATTGCACGAAGTTGATAAAACAATAAACATAGTATGCACCGACTCACTCAGTATAAGATCTCGTATGCACGGAGTCAAGCTGTGCACACATTCTGCCCAGTCGTCCAGAAATGGTCTTCCCCGGACCGTTACTATCAGTAGCGGTCAGGGCGCGACCGCATATTGCTTCCTGGCCTGGCCTACTGGCCAGTTCTGTCCAGTCACTTGACCTTGTTCCAGGTCGACTCGGGCCTGTCTAGGTCGACCTAAGGGACCTCATTTGACCATGGTTGGGTAGATTGGGCTCTGTTTCAGTCTAACCTTGACCTAGGTCGATTGGGAACCCTGGAAAGTTGAATGATTATCGTCCAAGCTCATGACCAATTGGCGGTCTTACCTGGACCATTTTCATAAATTAGCGGCCCCCTTGAGACCATCTTTTGCAAGTTGCGGTCGAGGGCAGACCGTCTCTTCATCAAGCCACCCGAATCTTTAAGTTTTCCGTGAATTTTGTTTTAGCCCCGGCGGCAAGCAGACAAGAAGGGGGGGTTGAATTGTCCCCCACACTAGATGGCTAATTAAAAAGCTTACGCAATGGAATTGATTACTTTTAACAAGATTGAGGAAATTAACTAAACAAGGTAACTAATTCTCTCAATCTCTCCGTTCCCACACGATCATACAAACGGATATAACAAGAAAATCACGAAATCACACAAATCAAATCAAAGTGCACAGCGATTTTTAAGGTGCTTCGGGACCACGACGGGCTCCCTACGTCCACCCCTCACCAAACCTGGTGAGGTTTCACTCAGGGATAAATCCCGAACACGGAGACAATGCTCCAAACACATATAGGGACACGCCCCAACACACACACACACACGGAGATAGAGTCTGCCACACGATCCGACGACCGGATCACAACACACACACACACACACTGCAATAAACGCAGCACAACGACACACACGATCACACGCAGGCGATCAAACATGACCGTATACACAGACGGTCACACACACAAAATGTATTTTCAGGTTTGAAAAATAAACACAAATAACAATATAAGCTCAGATCGAAATAGAACACATGGCAAACATCACAAAATAACAACTAAAGGATGTAGAGATTGTTCCCCCTTTGATTTCTAAGACGAATAGAAATAGTAGCTTGAAGCTCCAGTCGGATGGTGACGATTTCAACGTCCTCTCGATCCTCTCCTCGATCCGCTGCACTTTTCCTTCTTCCACGATCTTCAAAACCTCTGGAATGAAGATCAAATCTCCCCTTCTTTTCCCCTTCCTCTTCTTCTCCTCTTTCTTGACCTACAAGATAGAAAACATTATCTCAATTAGGGATTTCTTGTCAAATTTGGAGTTCACAAGAGAGCATATATAGAAGACATGAAAAGACCATGATAACCCTTCTAGAACCATCCAAAAAGACTCCCAATAGGTCTACCATGAACCTAGGGGCAAAGGGGTAAAAGGTTAGGCACAAGGGGGTTTATAAGACCTAGGATGGTCAAGGACAAGCAAAGACATTGATCCACAATTCCAGGGATGTCTGGAGACTTTTGGGATTAAAAAATCCAAGGAGAAGGGCTTCCCACATTGAAGAAAATAAAGTCAACAATTGCTATCTCGGGGGGTTCGGTCGACCGGAGGTAGGTGGTCAGTCGACCTAACTTTTACAGGTGAATTTTCAGGCAGCACTGCCAATTTTGGTCGACCTATGCCACAGGGTCGGTCGACCTAAAGCTATAGTGTCGGTCGACCTAAGCTACAGGGTCGGTCGACCTAAAGCTACAGTAAATTCCAGACTTTCACATTTCAGCCCCAAACTCCATTGCAACCCTTCCAAACTCTGTGGCATCAAACTCCTTTGATCTTGGAGGGTTTATATTAAGGATCTTAATCCTACGAAATCATAAGAAAAAATGATTAGAACTTTAGATCAATAATCCAAATGATAAATGCATGAAGTATATACATGAAACCCATGTTCAAGGTGCATACGAACACTTTGAACCACAAATGTTCTAAGCTAAAGATCGAAGGATATTTCTATGCATGTGAACAAGGTATGAGGAACTTGTAACCATAAAGAAAGTGCAAAAGGCACATACATTAAAATCTATGTTCAAGGTGCATAAAAACTCTTTGGAAAAACATGTTTATCCTCATCAAGGAAATAAGTTCATATAGCAATGAACTTTATGCATCAAGTGCAACAAGAGTGCCATTGTAAAACAAAAATTCACATGAACGATGTGATTGAATTTAACACAAGTTCTCTTCACAGAACCATGAACCATTTGCATCTAAGTGATGCTTACGAAACATGGGGTAGACACCATCCTTTAATAAGTCGACACTATGAAAGGGCATGAAAGCCTATGCTAAAGTTCAACATGAGAAAATGAATATCATTCAATGTGAGAGTTTCAATAAATTCATTTCAGCCACCACTTTCATGAGGAATTCAAACTATGCATCTAGCATAAGAACCTTATGAAGAATATACATGAAAGAACCAAGTGAATATATGCAACATGGATAGCACAAGGGACTGGGAAGAGATTGAATGTTTAAACATAAAAACCCAGTATTCCTTGGGGTTTAATCAATATTACACCACATGTCAACCTCTTTTCACCAAGATTCACATAAATAGATATTACCATGCATCCATGTGATTTGTAGGTGTCTTCCAATCATCTCTCTCCTGTAAAAGATAATGTAGAACATGAGATCTACATGGATATCAAAATCATGGCTTATGAGTGATAAAAGCTCCTTAACTAGACACATAAGCATATGCATAAAGCTTCTACTCATAACCATCCATGAGCTTATATGCATGTCTAGCTGTTGACACCCGTTTTATGACCAATAAGTTGGGTCATCTCCTTATTTAGTTTAAATGATGCTCCGAGTTGTTCACCTTTATTGGGCCATCTTGGTCAATTTGAGGTTTATTTCATGGGTCATGTTTCCTTGGTTTGGTCTGGTTCCTTATCTTTTTCCCGCTGGATGAAGCTTAGCGAACCTTCATCTTGCTTATTACTCCCTTGTCTCTAACGTGTCATTCCTACCTCGCCACATGTATTGTAACGCTCCTATATCAGGCCGCTACATCAATTCAGAGTCCTTAAGGCTATGGCTTCTTTCTAAGCTTATCTTTTATCTGATCTGTTAGGTGTGACAGTTTATCGTGCGATCGTTACCACATTTGTGATGCACCTACTTCTGGCCGTTACATCCTTGTAGAGTCCTATATTCGAAAACTTCACCTGTTGGTCTTATCTTTTGATGGATAAGGTTGTGTGATGGTCCATTCCTGGGGTGTTACATCACTGTGGCAATCTATCGTGCAGCCGTTACATCAAACAGAGAGTTCTAGCAGAACTGCTCTTTCTCTGCTACTTCGTGGCCGAATTCAGAGTTTGATCTGATGATTTCTCCCTCAAATCTGATCCTCAGAACCTTCTGTTTGTTTCCATGGACTCTTAGTAGTATTATCTTCGAGAGTTTGCTAAGAAACGTCCTACTTTCTAGTTGGATTATCCCTTACTTGACCAGAGAGTTTGAGGGTCTATAAATAGAACCCTTAACTTCATGGCTTGACGAGGAGACATCTGGAGTTCGCGTCGAAGTGCTACCGCATCCTGGAGCTAGAACTAACTAAGGAGATCTGCTTCCGACGTCCATCTTCTTCCAAAGTCTAGGGACTATTGGTTTCAAGGGTTTAGTTCAGTCACATTGTCCTCTTAGCCTATTTCTCCTTCCTCCAAGCATCATAGCATCCTTCCCTCTTCTTCTCTCATGTTTTTGCACTTGCTGCACTCATTTAAACATCTTCCCATCTTTTAAAATGCCCCAGAGGGGTTAAAAAACCAACATGCCCGATATTTCCCTCTCATTTTGCATGCTTTTGAGTCCTTTTGGTTTATTGATACTACTCTTGCTCTAGGGCTAATCTGGGTTGTTTCTCTGTGTTCTACACTCTTTTGCAGGTTTATAGAATCCACAGCACGAGGCCCAAGCTTTCTGGCCGGCTGGAAGGCTTGGAGATCAAAGATTCCTAAGTTCCTCTTCTGTAGATCTCTGACGGTCTATTACAGATACGTTAGAGTCACGTAGTGGTTTATCGTGGGGCCGTCACACCCCTGTGGCGCATCATCATTCGATCGTTATGTTCCATAGAGCTGCAGTTATTTCTCTCTCCCGTGGGCGGGTGTTTCATCCACCTATTCTAAGGTATTTCTCAGGTCTTTGGCTTGTTTATTACCTTAGTGGCGATCACATCTTTCCTTAGTATTGGGCAGTAGCTTTCTCTTTCATCATACTTCATATCTCTTACTTTATCTTGCTTGTTCCACCTATACGGTGTGTTTTCCTTTACTTCCTTGCTCCACGCCCCGGCGTGTGTTTTCATTTATTTCTTTAGTTTATTCCTGATAGAGATAGCATGCCCATGCTAGAGCTTATGCTGGTTGCCTAGGTTCATATTGCACATGTTCATAGGTTGAGTGATTTTACTGCTTGTTCATCTTGTTCATTATAGTTGAGATCATATCCATCTTGTAAGAAAGGAACACATAATAATCAACAGAATTTTTTGGCGATCATGGTGGGACATCTAGTGCTAATCGTGCTTTCAATATCTGTTAAACCTACTGTCCTTTGCTTGCCCTAGTTTTCCCAGGATTTTTCCCTTTATTTTCTGTTGTTTTCTGGTTCTCTGGGTACTCTGACGGTCCTACATCCACGCGTTACGTTATTTTAACGATCTATTTTTAGACCGTCACACTCTTCTGGCGCGGGTATTCTAGACCGTCACACACTCCAGCGTAGGTACGCATCCCGAGGTACAGCTTATTTCTACAGTTTCTGCTGTGATTTTCATGCTTGAGTGCTACTTGGTCTCCTCCTTAGTTGATTTGCATATTCATATCATTGTGTGCATATTTGATTGTTAGATTTTAGGCTAGAATTTGCATGCACTCCGGTGCACATAGGCTCATTCATATACTCATACTTTAGATTGCATTTTCTTACCTTGGTGTGTGAACCTCTCATCTCCATATTCCTTGGGGCCGACCAGGAGATCACATCAGGGACCTGCATAAGCCCTCACGAGCTGTGGATTCCCACACGGACGTCGGGCCGGTTGTACCTCTTCCCACACTGTGTCTAGGATTGCATAAGTGAAGGAGTGATTACATTTAGAGTCAACCAAGCTACATATCTTTCCCCTATTAGGAACCTATTGTTGAGAGCACCATTTTAAATCAAGTCACTAAGGTTCTAAAGGAGAAAATCATAAAAATCTTGTTGCATCATCTAAATAACTTGGTTGACCTTGAGTGTTGTTATCTTTTTTATTTATAAACCCAGCCATCTAATGGAAAAGAAGGGAGAGTGCACCCCCATTCCAGAGGAAGGGAATGTTCTCACTCCACCTATCGACCATTAGATGCTAATTTTATTGCATTTTCCAGAAAGAATTACATCAACTGAGAGAGGATAACCTCTGATTTACAAGAAGAGTAAAAACTAGAAACAAGAGCTATATATGTCTATCACGAACATTGGGTAAGCCTCTAGCATCGGCTATGGCATTACCCCTAGCAAACAATGGCAGCTCGCGGATGGAGTGAAACTCTACATTGCTCCCCACAGAAACTGCATGGTTAGCTAGAGCGTCTGCGAGCTGGTTAGCCTCTCTATACACATGTACAGTAGGACATTGAAATGTAGGGTGCAGCTGCAGCAATTGTTGCCACCAAGGGTGAAAGGTCCAGGGCGGGTCTTTCTTGGACTTCAGTAAACCAATCAGAGCAAGGGAATCCGTGTATATAACTTCTAAAGGGATGTTATGGAATTGAGCCAGGCGAAGACCATCCAGTAATGCTCGACCTTCAGCGACCATATTAGTACCAAGGCCATAATAGTATGCAAAACCTAGAATGAGCTGTCAATTTTGATCTCTGATGTAGCCTCCTCCCCCGGAGGGGCCAGGGTTCCCTTTACTCGCACCATCAACATTTAAAGAGTAGCCAGCTCTGGCAGTAATCCACCGAACCATAAAGCAAATAGTATGAGCACAAGAGATATTTATACCAAATCTCTGCAGCAAACCTTGATATTTCAAGCTAGTTCCTTGCTTGAATTTCATCTTCCCAACCGAGCAAGCAATCTCAGTAGAGATAAGATCAGTAATTCTCATTAAGCTGATATGACTTCCTTCATACCTGATACATCATCTGCACTTCCAAGTTTCCTAGATGATCATTAATATTAGCATGAGTCGAATTAAACCTTTAGGTTTGTTTATCACAGTCATGTTTATAATATTTTCCAACCTGCTGATTATACTTGCATCATTCAGGCATGTATTACTAAAAAAAGAAGCAAATCTTCTCCAAAGGAAGCTAGCAATGTCACTCTTTATCAACAAATGGTCTTCGTCTTCTATATCATGAGAGTTGTTGCAGCAATCACATCTAGAAGCCATATCAATACCATTCTATTGAATACGGCTATCTACTGGGATAGCATGGTTCAATAATTTCCAGCAGAAAAGGGAGGCCCGCGGGGGGAGCTTATAATGCCAAAGCTTCTTGAGCTTTAAATTAGGCCTGACAGTCTACCCTTTCAGGAAAATGTAGGTGGATTTAAAACTGAATGTACCTGTGTTTGAATGAGATAATATAGGAATATCATCTCCAGCTTGTGTAGCAAAACTCTGAATTTGTTCCCTCAATTACTGGTCTTCTAGAGTATCCCATACAGGGTGCAGGAGGTTTTCCAATGCATCTTTAAAAGAACAATCTTCAAGTTCCGATTGGTTCTGTATGGACAGAAAATCAGCCAGGGATCTTTCCTTGTACTAGCTATCCTTGAGGAAGTTAGTATTAGCCCCATCACACACAATCATTCTGGAACCAGTCAAGAAAACTTTCCGAGCCTTCTCAAAGTCATGCTTTTTAATCCCTGCAGGGAAAGGGGTTTTGCAGTTAAGGATGTATTGATCATGTATATATTTACTCCTTGTAAAACTAGCCCAGAGGGACTTGCTGTGTATTGAATTCCAAATCAGTTTGACATAGAAACATAATTGTACATCTAGAAAACCTCGGATCCCCAGACCACCTTCAGAAACAGGTCTGTAGATTTTATCCCAGGATACCTAATGTTTTCTGTGCATTGTTTCAAATCACTGCCAAAAGAAATTGGAGCATATTCTCCCAATGTGCTTACTAACTGTGTATGGGATAGAGGCAGCAGCAGCAGTAAATATAGGAACAGCAGACAGAACTGATTTTATAAGCACCATTCTGCCAGCCTGAGATAAAAATTTGCTTTGCCAGCCAGCAAGTTTGTTGTTAACTTTATCAATCAAGTACTTGAAATGTGGAACCTTAACCCTGCCCTTCAAGAGTGGAATTCCAAGGTAGGTGATGCTTCCAATTTTTTGATGGTATCCAGTAAGCTGACTGATGTGGGCAATAGTTCTGTGTCACATTTGCTTAGCAGCAATAAAACTACTTTTATGTGCATTTATCCGTTGCCCCGAAGATGCTTCATACCTTCCCAAGAAAATGAGAAGCTGTTTAATTGAAGAGACTCCACCACTCATGAAAATTAAAGAGTCATATGTGTATAGAATGTGTGAAATAAGTTGCACCCCTCGAGGAAGATGGTAGTGCTTACAAAGACCAACAGTAAATAATTGATTAAGGCCCCTGCTCAATGCCTCCTCTGCAATGATGAATAAGGCTGGGGCTAAAGGATCCCCTTGTCTAATACCTCTTGTTGATTTAAAATAGCCACGAATTTGACCATTGAAGGATAAAGAAAACCAACAATTCACCAATAACTGTGCAATCAATGAAGTAAATCTGTTATAGAATCCAAACTTTTTAAGAGCCATGATAATGAAATCCCACTCCATCCGATCATAAGCTTTAGCCATATCAAGCTGGATTACCATATTATGACCTCTCACCGGTCTGTCTAACTCCATTAACAGCTCCTTAGCCAACAAAACATTGTCAACTATATGTCTTCCACTAACAAATCCACTCTGCTCCTTAAAGATGATCAATGGAAGAATTACTCTTAGTCTGTCACAGATAACCTTTGATACTATTTTATAAGTAAAATTGCATAAACTGATTGGCCTAAAGTATGCATATGAATTGGGGCTTTTAACCTTCGGAATGAGACTTATGATAGTGGAGGTAACCCCTTTTGGCAGACCCCATCCCTGAAATAAACTCTGAACAGCTTGGGTTACATCTTCTCCAATGATATCCCATCATTGTGAAAAGAAATCCCCTATAAACCCATCCAGCCCTGGAGAACTATTACCAGACAGAGAGAGCATAACATTCTTGACTTCCTCTGCTGAAGGAATTGAGCACAATAAATAATTTTGGTCTTCATTAATCAGGGAAGGTATAACAGTAAACAGGCTCTCATCAACAATGTGGTGTTCAGAAGTTAACTGCATTTTAAAATATTCCACAGCACCATCTGCCAGAGCATCCTGATCATCCACCCACTGCTCATTAATTTTCAGTTTATGAATGTGGTTTTTCTGCCTCTTAACCTTGGTAAAATGATGGGAAAATTGAGTGTTTCGATCCCCACAGGAGATCCACTCCACCCTGGCCTTTTGATACCAAAACATCTCTTCTCGAGACAATGTGAGGCGCAAATCTGCATTAGCTTTATGTAGTTTCATGCGGTTTTCAGCCGAAGGGTTTTCATCATAATGATTTTGAGCTTGCTCAACAAGTAACTCAGCCTGGCTTTTAGCCTGAAAGATGTTCCCAAAAGTTTCCTTGTTCCATTTCTTTAAACCAGCTTTCAAACACTTTAGCCTTGTCTGTAGAATAACAAAAGGGTGACTTTCTGTCACGGCATAATTGTTCCAATGAGCTCTGACAAAGTCCAAAAAATCCTCATGCGTGTGCCACATTTGCTGATACATAAATCTCCCTGGAGAAGGTTGGGTAGACTTTAAGGATACTAATAATGGAGAATGATCTGAGGGTCCTCGAATTAAATGCTTGATCGACAGAAGATAGGTTGAATCAACCAATAAGGAATTATACAAAACCCTGTCCAAACGGGCTCTAATTTGAGATGACCCAGTTTGGTTATTAGTCCAAGTATAATTGGAACCAAAGAATCCAGCATCAACAAGACCTGTAGCTGTTATAAAACCTTGAAATTCAACCATAGCAGCCATAGAAGATAGAGACCCTCCACTTTTTTCTTCAGGAGAGATGATGCAGTTAAAGTCACCTCCCATAATCCAGGGAGTATTTACATTTTGACTGAAAGCCATAAGAGAGTCAAACATGTCCCTGCGCTCACCGATGCTACATGAGGCATATATGACAGTGAAAAATAAGACAGCATTGTTATTATCCATAATAGCCAGAGTCAAATATTGTGGGTGAACCTCTATAGTCTCAAGGCAAATATGGGGCTTAGAGAATAGCCATATCCTAGATGCATCACCATTATTACCAATTGGAGCTTGCATTCTAATACTCCGAGCCACTCTCTGAGCTCTACTAAAGTCAATCCGAGGCTCAGATATAGCAACTAAAAAAATATTATTAGATTGTATATGTTGAGCCAAACTACTTACAGTGGCTTTATTCCCAATACCTCTAACATTCCAAATTAATGATGTGTCAATCATGGTCATAAGAAGAGGATGGGTGAACAACCATACTTTTGGATTTGGCCCTAGTCAACCGGGCATCACTGAATAGCACTCCAGGCATTAATGAGACCTCATTAGACTTAGGTAGCAAAGAATTAGTGTTGTTATTTACCTGACCAACCATCTTGGTATTTTCAGCAGCCGACAGTTTAGAAATCTCCTCCGAGCTATTGATAGTAATAATCTTCTAATTTGACTGAGAAGTAGAGATATGTTGGATTGAGCTTCTAGCCTGAGAGGCCTCTTTGTTACAACCATGGATTGAAGGCAGCTCCTCTGATACAAAAACCTCCTCTATCCCAGATAGAGTTCTGTTGGGCTCATTGATTGAGTCTTTTATACAAACAGCTAGTGGGGGAACAGACTTGTTATATGTCTCTACAGATCTGGAGGAAGAAGCAACAAGCTGACAGTAATTAGAGATTCCAAGAATTGAAATATCATCTGGAATAAACTTAACCTGAAAATCCTTTTCAACAGCTGCTAGATCCTCCGAGGCTTGGCTTAGAATAGAAAATCTATTTTCAGCTGCATCAGTCTTTTTAGTACTAGCAACAGCTAGCCTAGGCTTGTATTCCTGTAGAGAGTTTTTCTTATTATCTGACATAGCCACAGTTCCAACCGATGGTTTCTTCTTGCAATCCCTCTGCAGGTGCCCAATCTTGTGGCAATTAGAGCACATATACGGCACTATGTGATAATTAATCGGTTGCCAAAAACCACCATTATCTATTCCTATCCATATCTGATCCTTCCTTTGCAGATCAAGATTCATCTCTACACAAACTAATGCCTCAGTTGTGTTAGTCATAGCGGAGGTAGCATCATTGATCCGCATCATTGGACCAATATTACCTGCTATAGATCGAAGCATGTCCTCGTGGAAGAAATTGGTTGGAAGAGAGGGAAAGCTAATCCATACAGGAATTATAGATGGATCCGCATCATAGTCGAAGTCATGAGTCCATCTGAAAAACCTGAACATATATCCTTTGACATATAGACTTTTTTGCAAAAGCACTCTCAAGAAACCCACTTCACTTCCTAGTCTAACTAGGATATGTCTGGCATTCACACGGCTTATAATAAACTCTAAGCTTAAGTGAAGACCCTGAGAGAGGCAAAGCTTGATTTTCGGGATGGAGGGCTGGCCATAAGAAAACTTTGTAATGATCGCGTTCTGGAGATGCGCACAAGAGGCCTTCACTTCATCTTGTGAAAAGAAGACGGCAGGCTCACCCTTGTCCGTGAACGCCGGGAGCTTCACTTGCAGAGGGAGACGAGGCCGGTGATGGGCTTCTATCAGCGTCTGAGCATAAGTCTTCCGAGGGACTGCTGCTATTGGATCTTGAAGAACGGCATCTTCTGATGGCATTTGGACCTCCCCCACCACGCCTGCCATGGCCGGCAGGGAGGGGAGTTCGCCGGAGAAAACAAAGAGAAAGATGGCAGGAGAAAGCGAAACCAGAGCTCCTCTCTCTAGAATTTTAGAGAGAGAATGATTGCCCTTGCATAGTGTTGTTATCTCTTTTTCACTTTCATCTTTGTTAAAATCATCTAAGTTTAGTGGCTCATTGTGTGTTGTTTGGTGTTGTTTGCATTTTGTTAAGGTCTTTCGTTGCATGCGGAGTTGCTTTCGATCTCTAGAAGCGTCATCACCTAGGGGCAATTCCTTCTCCAAGTCCTACTTCAATCTGCTCTTTGAGTCCACCATGGCCTCCTTTGATCTCCCCCGTTCCCAAGAGGAGTCTCTTCCTCAAGGGCTCCAAGAGGATCCCTCTAGGGTTATCTCGTTCCAACCCGGGGAGGGGCACATCCCCCCTTCATCCTCCATCCCTATGGAAGGCGCCCAATCCACTCAATCTCTCCCCCCTCCTTCCGCCAATTCTATTCTTCAAATGATGGCCCAATTGGATCCAGCCCAACTCCAGGTGATTTATCAAGCCATGCAAGGGTCCAACACCCCACCTTCCACGATCATGCAAGGTCAATCCAATCCCTCCATTGCTCAGCCTAGGGCCGATGGGTCAACTGTTCAGCACATTAACCTCACTCCGGTCCAACCCAGGACCCTCATATTCTCTAATCTGGAGATGGGACAGCCTTCTAGTTCGGCCCAGCAATTCTTGGATAAGGGAAAGACCAATGTCCCTCCTTCTTCTATGTCGGATCATCACATGTCCGGCCCATCAGTGCCGCAGGTCCTTGTCGGCCCAAATGATTTCATGCGCCCACATCAAGGGGCAGCCCAAGTCCACACCAATATGGGTCATCCTTCGGCCCAATATCCTTCCTATGGGCCGCCTCCTCCATCTGCTTACCCCTCTACTCCTCGGATTCCATCTTTCACTATCCCTACTCCGTCCAGAGAGTAGGAGCTACTTGATAAATGGGCCGCCATGCAACAACAACTTGACTTCGTCCAGAAGCAGGTTGGCCCACAGTCCTTGGCAGACGTTCAGTCCCAAGCTTTCAAAATATCTGATTCCCTCCGCAATCTGAGCTCCCTAATTACCGCATGTATGACGGGAACGGTAATCCCTTTATCCATGTAAGGGACTTTCTATATGAATCGGCCCAGTTTCAGTATGATGATCGCCTTATGGCGTATCTGTTTAGCCGATCACTAGATGGGGTCACGCTTGAATGGTTCTACTCTGCCACTAGAGGACGCTGAGAGTTTCAAGATAGTGAAAGACAAGTTCATCCAACGGTTTCAAGACAGGGTCGGCCCAGAATATTCGTTCACAGATTTGGTGGCCGAGAAAATGAAGCCCGATGAGGAGTTTGCTACTTATGCTGACAGATGGAGGCAGATGGCCGCCAGGGTACCAGGCCATATTCCGGATGAAGAGAAGGTCAAGCTACTCATCTCTAATGCCACTCCAACCTTTCATAACATTTTGGCAATGAATGACATAGCAAACATGCATCAATTATATAGTCGGGCGTGGTTCATCCAAACCTAATTCAAGCACTCTCCTATCCATTCACTTTTTGAAAACCAAAAGCCCAAATACCATAAGAAACCCCAAGGGCCCGTTACCGAGGGAGTCCAAACAAATGAGCAGGTGCAAGCCGTTAACTTTCCCTCCACCAACCCAAATAACCAAATTCGCTTCCCCCAAAACTCCCGCAACGCGTAATACGCTCCACAAAACCCTCCACTAGCCTACTCCAACCCGCAAAATCCTCTGCAAAACACCTTTGCCGCTCCACAACAGCCTCCACAGTCTCCGCAATACCATAATGTCCCTTTACCCAACGGCTACAACAACAACAACAAGCGCCCAGCTCCGAAGAGAGCCCAGTACCCACCTCTGCCAGAAACTCTCACGGATATCTTCTCAGCTCTTATGTCCATTAATGCCATACAACTCCCTCCGGAACGGCCCAATTGGAACCTGGCCGTTGATCAGACGAAGCACTGCATGTTCCACAAGCAGCTGGGACATACTATTGAAGGGTGTTTTCAGTTCAGAGATTTGGTCTACGACCTTCATGAAGGGCAGAGGATTGATTGGGCCGAAATGCATAGGGCCATTATAGAAATTAAAGAAAAAAGAAGGTAGGCACCGAGGAAGCAAGTGCAGCAACAACAGGCACCGCAGCCGCAGCAACAACCGTAATAACAACCGGTTCAAGACTTGGGGATCCATCAGAACCCAATGTCGAACCATCCTCCCGCTCCGCAGCCTCAGCCGCCGGCACCGGCTCAGGTTAATGTAGTTCAACCCCCGACTCCCGATGCCGGGTGGTCCTTCGACGATGACGGCTCCACACCACAAGTCATAGCCCTCCACCACAACTACCGCAATCCTTCCGCTTCCACCATCCTCATGCCCACGCACCAAACCCCTTCTCCGTCCCCAAGATCCCTCGTTCTTCCATTCGCCCCCGCTCCGTTAACCACGCCCTCACCCGCGCCTCCATCACACCCATTGCTGATCACCCCCACTACCATCACCACACCTCCATCTAACCCTCCGCTCATTACACCTCCGTTAACCTTCACCCCTCCACCGCCGCCAACGCCCATCATCATCGCGCCTCCCACTAACCCTCACCCGTCATCCTACCCCCGCAACCTATTACCTTCATCCCTTCCAATCCCCTCATCACCACTCCCCTACTTTCTTCTACACCACTTATCCACCCCATCGGGCCAATTATACTATCATCGGAGGCCGTGCCGGCACAGAGTCTTGCCCTGCGAAGCGGGCGTATGTTTCATCGCAATTTTGCTCCCAATCCCCAGTCTTCCCAACAGGCTCCAGATCAACAGGAGGAGACTGAGCCATTGCCGGGTACCCAATATGATCTACTACATCATTTGGACAGGGAAACCGCCAAAATATCTGTGCTGGAACTCATTAAAAGATCTACCCTTCACCAAGATGCACTAAGAGATTTTCTACAGAAGGTGATGGTTAGTGAAGATGTGGCAGCCGACAGTTTACCTACAGCACTGGCGACTATTTCCAAAGGGCCAGCAATTACCTTCTCTGAAATCAAGCTTGCGCCACCGAAAGCTTGGCAAATGCCGCTTTGCATCACTATTATCTTGAACAAAGTCAGTATTGATGCGGCATTAGTGGATACAGGGGCCTCTATCAATGTGTGCCCACTCAGCACTCTCAGGGCCTGCAACTTGTCAGAAGAGCTTCTATGGCCGACCCCCAAAACTATAACAGCATACGACAATTCGAGAAGAGCATGTCACGGGGTTGTCACCATTCAAGCTGAACTTGGGCCTCTCACTATGCCCATTGAATTCTATGTGCTAGACATTGACCCTATGTTCAAGGCTATCTTGGGTCATCCGTGGATCGATACTCTTAGCGCCGTGCCCTCCACCGCGCATCAATGTCTCAAGTTCCCTTTTCAAGGGAGGGTGGTTAAAGTTAAAAGCTTATCCACGCTCCAGTCTATTAAAGCTATTTCAGAGAAGATTTTGCCCACACTATGGCCCAATACTCGGCCTATTATTTCTATGCTAGATCTGGACTTCTCTTGGGCCTATGCACCACGCAAGCCCGCCACTACACCCGTCAACATCAAAGTGAAGACCCAGATCTGAGATTCCAAGGGCTGGGATATTATATTGAAACTCGGTTATCAGCCAGGGAGAGGCCTCGGCGTGCAGTTACAAGGGCGAACCAAGCCAATCCCTAAAGGTAAAAAAATGAGTGGACGGGGTCTCGGTTACCGAGAGTCCGCACTGTCAATGATGGGTGACTCAGGGCCACTTACCTGGGATTACCGCCAGCATTTTATAAAAGGGCCTCTCCAGCCGAGTACATTGAACCCACTATCAACATAGTTAGAAAAGAAAGATATTGCTTGTACAGTTGCCGGTCCGCCTCTGCTGCCAAAGGGGCCTATTGATGACATGCTCGATTTCAGCCAAGCATTTACCAGAATGTTCAAGGAACCAGATAATGGACAGAAAAATTAGGAGGTACGGCCTGTTCAATGGAAGTCGGAACCAGCAAACCATTCACGGGAAAGGGCGAGCTCTCCCATTACCATCACTTTGTCTCCTTCCTGCCTGCACGCATTACTCCAGATGCTGGCTTGTATTCCCCGTCCTCCTCCCACTATGATTGATCCGCTACCCCCGATATCTCCATTTCGGTACGACCTGCCAACGGAATTTCTAATCAATTGTTCTCCTTATGGGCATTCCCCACCATTCGATCTCTCTACTCCTTCCTTCTCTTCCTTCGACTCGTCCCTCGACATCTTCTGTCCTCTCACTCTTTCTCCTCCTCCCTCTTCTTCTCCATCTTGCCATATGATCTCCACTGATCTCCAAAAAAACGTCAATTTTGAAATGGAGATTTCGGTGGAAGATTATGCTATCTTGTCGGCATCCTCCTCCCAGGGGCATGAGTCCCCTGCTCCTTCCTTTCCACTAGATTTCATTTCTCCTAGGTTAGATGTAGGGTCCGTCGAGTCTAGGGAAGTAGAGTCAGTTAGGTCTAGAGAAGTAGGGTCTTGTTCTAGGTTGTCCAATCCTTCCGAGCCTGAGCCACGCCCGCTTGCGCATCACCCCAAATCTATTCCTGATAGACTCTTGCAGGATCTAGCTCAACGATGTCATGCTCTTCTGAAGTGCCCAGAGTTTGTCGCCATGGTAATTGTAATAGAAGACAATGAGGAGCAAGAAGGGGTGTGGAGCGATGACGGGCTAGGTGTTTATGAAGTCCTGGATGAAAAGGACCCGATCGATGATGAGGACAGAAACGTAGCTGACACCGCCGATCTGTATGC
This sequence comes from Amorphophallus konjac, assembly GCA_022559845.1. Classification (NCBI taxonomy): domain Eukaryota; kingdom Viridiplantae; phylum Streptophyta; class Magnoliopsida; order Alismatales; family Araceae; genus Amorphophallus; species Amorphophallus konjac. The sequence continues at coordinate 163,424,685 of CM040118.1, read as the reverse complement.
ACAAGGATTAAAGAGATTCGACGAGCCATCGTCGACTGTGGATGAACCTACGAAGGAAATAAATTTAGGAACTGAAGAAGACCCAAGGCCCATTATTATTGCCGCTAATCTCCCTCCGCAAGTAGAAGAAGATCTAATCAAAGTTCTGAGGGAGTATAGTGATTCTTTTGCCTGATCTTATGAGGACATGCCGGGTCTTGACCCCTCTTTAGTGGAACACCGACTAGTGCTTAAACCAGGGGCAACACCCGTAAAACAAAGGTCAAGAAGATTTCACCCCCACATGGCCTTGAGGATTAAAGAAGAGGTCGACAAATTGTATAAGGCTAGATTCATTAGAGTTGTCTTATATCCCCAGTGGGTGGCAAACATAGTCCCTGTTATCAAGAAGGATGGAAAAGTGCGTATTTGTATCAATTTAAGGGATCTTAACAAGGCATGTCCCAAAGATGATTTCCCGCTACCTCACATAGATGTCTTGGTGGATAACACCGCCGGATACAAAGCTTTATCATTCATGGATGGCTATTCAGGTTATAACCAGATCCATCTCGCTCCCGAAGATCAGGAGAAAACCTCCTTCACTTCGCCCTGGGGCACGTATTGTTACGTGGTCATGCCGTTCGGTCTGAAGAACGCAGGAGCCACCTATCAAAGGGCGATGATGGCTATATTCCACGACTCGATGGATATTAATATGGAAGCTTACATGGATGACATTTTGGTGAAGTCGAGAACTAAAGAGGAACACCCCGCTATTCTGGCTAAGGTGCTGCAGAGAGCTAGGGAGTATAAGCTAAAAATGAATCCGAAGAAGTGTGTTTTCGGAGTTTCTTCAGGGAAGTTGTTAAGCTTTATAGTTAGCAAATGGGGGATCCAGATTGATCCTAATAAAGCAAAGGCCGTCATGGACATGCCTGCGCCTAAGAATATTACGGAACTTCGAGGACTGATTGGTAGATTGCAATTCATAAGAAGATTTATATCCCAACATTCTCAGAGGTGCCGCCCATTTTATGAATTGCTAAAGGCGGGGGTTAAGTTTGAATGGAACGAAGATTGCCAAAAGGCCTATGAGGACCTAAAGGAATGTCTATCCAATCCCCCGGTTCTGCAACCTCCTGTCCCTCGAAAACCCCTAATCCTATACATCTCGGTCATTGAGGACTCCCTAGGGGCGGTTTTAGCACAAGTAGAGGATGAAGGGAAAGAGCGGGCAGCTTATTACCTCTCCAGGTTGTTTAACCCGGCCGAGGCCAAATACACCGCTATGGAGAAGACTTGTGCCGCCTTAGTGTGGGTAGCTCAGAAGCTCAAGCATTACTTCCTAGCCCACCCAATTAGGTTGATCTCTAGAATAGACCCGATCTGCTATCTCCTAGAAAAGCCTGTCCTTCCTAGTAGGTTAGCTCGATGGCAGAGCTTCCTCTCTCAGTTCGATATCACCTTCGTCATTCAAAAGGCAGTCAAAGGATATGCCATCGTTGAGCATCTTTCCCATCTTCCCATTCCTCACACTGACTCTATTCAGGATGATTTCCTTGATGAGTATCTCTCTGTCCTTACTCATCATCCCTTCTGGTCTCTGCACTTCGATGGTGCGCTCAATTCTCAGGGCCAAGGGATAGGTGCTGTCCTGCTCACTCCGGAAGGGGTGACGATTCCCATTGCTTATCAACTCCGATTTCCTGCTACCAACAACATCACCGAGTATGAGGCTCTCCTAGCTGGATTAAAGCATGCCTACCTCTTAGGCGTGTGCTACTTGAATATCATAGGGGACTCTCAGCTCATCCTGCGGCAGGTGCTGTCCACTTATCGCACCCGTGACCCTAAGCTCAAGCCATATCAAGACTTGGTCACGCTCCTTGCTAGGCAATTCCGTAAGTTGATCTACATCCACAGTCTTTGATTACAGAACATTCTCGCTGATGCCCTAGCATCACTTGCTTGCTCTCTATCTTTCCCTCTCAGTCGGAGCACTTAGACTATCGTCGTCCAGAGATTGGACGCACCCTCTCTTCAGGATCCTTGGTACACCAACCTTTGCAAAACTGTGGAGGCAAGAGTTAGGAAGGAAGATCTTAAGGAAGTATCTTTGACAGAATTAGAAGAGATCTTGGAGGAAGAAGAGTTGCCTTGGTACCATGAAATCGAGTTGTATTGCTAGGATGGAACGTTCCCGGAAGGGGCAAATGCTGAGCAGCGCAAAGCTATAAAGAGAGTCGCCTCAAGGTATACTATCATTGCAGGAGGACTATACAGGCGTGCTACCAATGGAATGCTCATGAGATGCTTAGATGATGATGAAGCTTGGAAGGTGGCTGAAGTAGCCCATTCTAGTGAGTGTGGAGGTCATGTCAATGGCCAGGCTCTAGCAAAGAAGATCCTTAGGCAGGGTTATTATTGGCCCACTCTAGAGGAAGATTGCTCCCTCTATGTCCGGAGGTGTCTTAAATGCCAACTCCACGCTGATAAGATTCACGCTCCAGCTTCATCCATGCATCCTCTTTCTACTCCTTGGCCGTTCTCTATGTGGGTGTTCGAAGTTGTCGGCCCGCTCAGTGATCCCAATTCTCAGACTAAGCAAAAATCCTTCATCCTTACCGCCACTGAATACTTCACCAAGTGGGCTGAAGCCGAAGCATATGCGGAGATTAAAGCAACAACGGTGTGCCGCTTTATCATGAAGCGGTTCGGAGTGCCAAGCAGCATCGTCACCGACAACGGACCCCGGTTCGTTTCTCAAGAGCTCAAGGACCTATATAAGAAGTTCAATATCGCATTGCATCATTCATCTCCATATTACCCACAAGGCAACGGTCAAGCCGAAGCCACTAATAAAACCCTTCTCAGAATCATAAAGAAAGTATGTGAATCTCACAAATTCTCTGATTGGCCGGAACGATTAGTGGAAGCTCTATGGGCTTACCGCACCTCTGTCCGTACTCCTACAGGGCAAACCCCTTATGCTCTCACATACGGGATGGAGGCAGTGCTCCCATATGAGATCCTGATCCCTTCCCTGAGGGTACAGCTCGATAAGGAACTTAATCTCGATGAACGTCGAGAGGCGTTGCTCGTCCAGTTGGAACTCTTAGATGAGAAGAGGATGAACGCGGCCGATCACGTATCTATTTATCAAAAGAGAGTTTCACGTTATTTTTAAAAGAAGGTAATTGAGCGCAAATTTCAAAAAGGTGATATGATTTTGAAACGCAAGTTCATTCGGTCTGCAGGTCCTAGGTCTAAATTACAACCTAACTGCGAAGGGACGTTCGTTGTCAAAGAAGTTTATCCAGGGAATGCTTACCGCTTAGTGAACGCAGAAGGTGAGGAGCTTGCTCACGCTTGGAATGGGTTGTATCTTAAGCATTTCTTTCCTTAGAGTCTAACCAGTGCCACCCCAGTAGCAAGGTATCCTTTCCCTTTCACCCTGAAGGAGGACCCCGAGCATGGCAATCACACACCACACGACGTCCCTGGTCAGGTTTCCAACTTTGTAGACACCGTTTCTCCTTGGCCATGCTTAGGAGAAACTCAAAGTCCCTGTCTGTTTCTCTCCTTGGCTAAATCCAGGGGCAAGAGGTGAATAAGGAGGTGACAACCAATCTAGACACCCTGACGAGAGGAGGTCTCAAAAAGGGGCAGTCCGTTATGACCTGACGCCACAAGAAAAGAAAAAGCAAAGCAAAGGAGCAGTTATCATGACGAAAACAAAAGATTATCTTGAAAGTCCATCAATCGTAATTCCCAAGCTCCAAGGAAAAAGAAAAAGCTAGGCATGGCAAGAGTGGCAGTACAGTTTCCTCGCGGGACGTTATGAGCCCGGTCGTATGCGTGCCTAGAGTGGACAAAGGTTCGATGACGGACACAAAGCTCCAGCACAACAGACCGAGTCTCCGAATGGGTTGACCAGAGAGGAACTCAAGCCCTGAAAACTCCTATATCTGGCCTAAGCTTACCCCCATGTTCTATTTTCTTTTTAGGACTAAGACAAATACCCTGGGTATGGCCTCTAATAGAGGCACCGTCAAGCAAGTTGGGCCTTGGCCAGGGGTTGTCACCTCTATCGCACACCAACCTCGGAAACTCTCAATGGAATAGGGAGGACCCACGTTTCTTGGGGAGCACTGGTTCTCAAAATCTAAAAAAATCATATATTTCAAAATCTAAAAAAATCATATAGGTCAAAATCTAAAAAAAATCATATATCTCAAAATCTAAAAAATCATATATGTCAAAATCCAAAAACATCAGATATTTTCAAAATCTCACAAAAATCCAAATATTTGTAAAAATCTAAAAATACTATCATGTGCATCGCATGCATTACATTATTTTCATTTCTTCCGCCTATTTAATAAGGCTCCACCCCTTGACCAAATATCAAGAATGGTCAACTTTCTAACTTGTTTCGGGCAAGGGGTTGAGTCTAAGAACAGATCTAACTTGCTTTATGTCTAAGAGTGTGCAGAATGCAGGTTCAAGCCCAAGATTCAAGCCCACGAATCAATAGGTTCTATAACGGTCTATTCTCAGACCGTCACATATTCCTAACGGTCCATCGTTCGGCCATCACCCTCTTCCGAGGGTCAAAACTCATTTGTTCTCGATAAAATTTCTCTGACGTGTCTATATTAGACTGTCACCTAACTCTGACGGCCTAATATTAGACCGTTACACCCTCCCGAGGATAAGAAAACTCAATTTTCTGAGCTCATCCTTCTGACGGCTCATCGTGAGACCGTCAGAGAATTGTGGCAGCCCTACATAGGACCATTACATTCCCCAGAAACTCTGTTCTCCAGAACATCTGAGCCCAATCAAGCAACCAAACTTATATTTCGTCAATTGAGGTACTTACATGTCATTCAATTGAACTCAATGATACATAAAACTGATTGGTAAACTTCAAATTTCATTACATTTCAGTTTTCTATCCGCATGAGGTCGGATCTTGCGTAGTTTCTTCACATAGGCACGACGTTCCTCGTCGCCTTCTTCCATCTCTTCTTGCCACGGGCGCACTTTGCTGATCTCCCACATGATCAGAGCGCTCCGGACTGCTCTTTCATCCTCCTCGGTCCCTATCTTCCTAGCTTGAAGGGGAGGGAAATGTGATAGTGCAGGAATTATGGTCCGGGGTAGCCCGATTTGAAGATAGCACTGGTGCGGGTTGTAGATCGCCATGGTAGTGTCCCCCACTAGCTGTAGATCTAGGCTCGGTCGCCGTGATACTTTGAGCAAGGTGCTCCGAAGAACTCTTGGTCGCATCGTGAACTTGTCTATGGGCAAGGTATTGAGGAAGAGGCACCAATTGTCCAGTGTTTTCTTGTCTGCCATCCGACATTCAACCTGTGAAGAGAATCCAAAGGCACCTCCAATAAAGAATAAAGGGTGGCTCCCAAAGATCCGGCTAGCTGAAGGTGTATCTACCTTGGGTTGAAATTTGATCCTCACTCCCATCCAACACTCAAGGAGTATCATAGAGTCGAAAAGAGGTCCTCCTAAGCAAGCCGAGCTAAGACCTTCATAGAGGTATGAAAGGACCGCTTGAGAAATAGATAAACCCCGCCACAACCCACTAACAACGCTGAGGTTTGGGATATCTAGGAGGTGGTCGGTGGTGGAGAAAAGGAACACTCCGCACAAGCAAACCGATACGGCTTTGGCTATGGCTTCATATCTTTCCCACTTGTTCTCGCAATGAGAGACTATCCACTGAGCCATGGGTATTAAGTGAATGTGCCGTGGGCTAATCATGGTCCTAACATCCTTCGGGTTGTGTATGAAATCACTTAGAATCAAGGATGGGTCAATAGGCTCAACCGTATGACACACTAGGTCTTCATCTCCCACTTTTGTCTTAAGGAAGGCTAGGTAGGTTTCTACCTCCTCTAATAGGACTGTAGCTTCGAAGGAAGAGAAGACAAAAGTGTGTGTTTGTGGGTGCCAAAGCTCTATGAGGGCTAAAATGATTGCCCAATCCAAGGACAGTTTCTAAAAATTTTTGGCCAAAATTAATAGAAGTTGGAGATGCCATGCCCTTAGGATTGATAAGACCTCTAATGGGAGTTCTTTGATCATGGGAGCTGCCCACTTTAGATTGGAATAACACCTTGGGCCAGGCAAAGGCTGGAGAGAAAAGGAAAAGGAAAGGAAAAAGAGAAAAGGATCATAAGAAGTATGGAAAGTGCAGAAAATTGATGAGCTTTTGAACTCTATTGCAACTTACCTCTCTTTGTGCACTTGAACTTAGATGCTTGGGGATGGAGGTCAATCTTTGCAGCTCCCCCTGCTCCTTTTCGGCTGCATTGGGCCTGGTGTAGACCCTCTCCTCCATGCCCATCACTCCAAAGCTCCTTTTCATGGTGTTCTTTGCTACTTTGATGAAGTTCCAAGCCTTGTAGTAGAAAATTGGATGGGGCTGCGATTTCTGGGCTTGTTCCTATTTGTAAAGGTTTGATTTTGATGCTAGAATGATAGGACATGGATTAGAAAGCCTTATCCAAAGCCTAGGAGGGTTCTAATGTGGATTAAGGCCTCTTTGCCTCAAGTTCGGTCTCTCACGGTGTAGATGTGGAAAATGTGGATGTGTATATGTGTGTCGATCCCACAAATCACATGAATAAGCATGAAGGCATATGTTCACCAATCAAGTGAATAACATGAATATGTGACTATGTGAAGATGGTAGCATGATCATACAATCATTAAAAAGGTGACAAAGGATGTAGAAGAATATCGTGATCGCCACCAAGGAATAACAATGCCAAAGGATATGAAATATTATGTACGTTGTGTACCTTGGAAAAAGAAGATGATCGCGCTCAATATCAAGATGCGGGGGTTTGTGGATTACCTCTCCTCGCCTTCCAGCTGGCTAGAAGGTAAGGGCCTCACTTTCCATGCTTTCCTGCGAATCAAATATAAAATAAGATGTAAAACCCATTAAAAAATGCTAAGTGTATGAATCTGCCCAAGTGTATAAAGTAGCATGAAAGATTGAGGGCAAACTTACCGGGGGAGGGTTTTTAACCCCTATGGAAGGATGCAAATAATAGGTGTGTATATTGTGATGAGACTAGAGTGAAGAGATTGATTTAATATCCCATGATGAACATAGATAAACAAGGTGCAAAAGTGCACGTCACAAGAAAAACTGTGCAAACAGTGTAAAGTGGGTGTAAAGACTGATATAAACAGAGAGGCAAATGAAGTCCAAATGGGGAGAAATTTGATATGACAGAAGACTTGAGTGTTGTGAAGAAGTAGAAACATGAATCACTCTAAAAGTAGGTCGGGACAGAAAGTTATGACACCGGAGATTTGGCGAAAATGCGGACTGTGCAGAAAATGCAGAACATTGCACAAAGTGGACTCAAAGAATGATGAATATCTCACAAGATAGGACACTAAAAGAGGAAAGAGTGGATGCTATGGAAAGGTGAGAATGTTGTGGTGAAACTAGAGCAAAAGGTAGGGTTTAAAACGGGGAAGAGACCAGTGAAAAGTGGGGTGGAAAACACAAGAAAATAGAGGGGTGCAGAACATGGGAGAAAAATGCTTGTGTAAAAACAGAATGAAAGTGCAAAACTCATGGACAAAAACATGCATGAAGATGACAAGGTAATGAGCCAAAAACTAAGGAACACAAAGATTATACTTTCCTCTAGAGCCTGGAGTTGAAAGGATGGATCAAGAGTGGCCCACGGCCTCGCACCGGCGACGCAAACATGCCCCCGTCGCAAGAAATCTGAGTTTCAGCAAAGTGCAGAACAGTGTGGTGAAACCTCAAAAGTTGGAGCTTGAAAGAGGGGGAAAAGATATGAGAAATAAGGCAAACATATAATCACGGTGAAGCTAATACTCCCCTCTTCAAGATGGAGTTGAGGGAGGACAGAAAGGATGAAGCATGACTCCGCCCCGACTTGATGAACAGGCCCCCGTCGTGGACTTTGTAGTAGAAATCAGCAAACTGTGATGATTTGCCAAAAGTAGGGGCGAAGTTGAGACGGCAAAGGTTGATGAAATTGAGCAAATAAAGAACCAAAACGAAGCTTATATTTCCCTCTTTAGGCTAGGGTCGAAGGAGGATGAAGATAATTCGGCATGGCTTCGCCATCGCCTTGAAAACATGCCCCCGTTGCACAGGAAATCTGGGCAGGTTTATATAGAAAAGTGGTGAAACCCCCAACTTTCTCCCACGATTCCAGAAGATAGAGTCCACCAAATCTCGAGATCTCTGGATCATTCTCGATATAATAGTCAAGATAAGACATAGGAGAAAACGAGACTCTTTTTGGTGGAAGGATCTGGAAGATATTCCCGCCGCAAGAAGGGCCCAGAGCCTAATCTGACAGAATTTTTGTTGGTCAAAAATGCATAAAACCTGATATTGCAGTCAAGATTCCAGGAGATATAGGCCATCAAAATTTGATTTCTATGAACCAAATTCAAGATAATACAAAGGGATAGAAGTAGGAAAAAATGGGGATGAATTTGGAGTTATATTCCAAAAGTTATGGCCGCCGCAAGATAGGCCCGTCGCGCAGGTTTATGGGGAGTCTAGAGCAGGCTGGACTCTTATTGGCTTAACGGTCGGTCGGTCGACTGACCGTTAAGGAGTAAACGGTCGTCGACCGACCGTTTGCAATGATAAACGGCCATTTGCATGACCATTTAGGGCAGACCTTGCACGACTTTGGAAATTGGATCATATCTCACAAACGGTGCAGAATTAACGAAAGTGGTAGAAGAAGATATTGTAGATAACTAAAAAATGAACATCTTTTATGAAGAAAGTAAGATGAGACAATGATCAGAAAAGAGAGAAAATGTGACGAGAACAGAGAGGAAAAATATCGAGACGTAGGTGAACAGTGTAGTCTGCCAGAAAAATGCAAATAACTTGAAATCGACGGAGAACTAGCCAATGAAGTAGGAAAAAAAATTGTAGGAATTTGAAAGATGAAAAACTTTGGTGAAGTGCACATTTTAAATAGAGAAATAGAAGGGGATGAAAAAGGGGCCGTATTTAGAACTGCGCAACGAAGAGGGCCGAATGCTTGATGGAGAGTCGACCAAAATGGGCCGCAAGCTGACTTGGAAGCCAGAAGGTGATAAGATAGGCTCCAGGGCTCTAAGAAATCATGATCTCTAAGGCTCAAAGGGAATGAATCATTGAAATGGGCTCGAAAACCATCCAAGGAAGGCTCTAAACTAATGGGTAATTCGGGACATCAAAAATGATGAATAAGAGAAATGACACAACTTGCTGGCTAAAAACGGGTGTCAACAGATGTCCCTCCTTGATGTCCGCTTTGCAAGGGAGCGAGCGAAAGTGACGCGGAGGCGGAATGGAAAGGAGATGGAGCGAAAGCGACAGCGACCTGAAATGGAGATGAAGCGGAGAGAACTGATAAGCGGGCATCAAGGCAAAAGACATCCGTTTTAACCAACAAGCGACAGGAATTCTCCCGAAAACGCCGAACTACCCACCTGGACTGGCTGACATGGATGAGACATGTCTGGAGAACTAAACTAAGGGTGAAAAAGAAAACATGACCAGCCTCATTGGGGACACAATCTAGAGACGATGAGGGGGTCGGAAAGGAGCACAACGTAAAAAGCAGGAGAAATATAACTGAGATAAAATCTAGACAGGAATCACACTGGCCAACCAGACCGAGCGAAAAGATCAAAGAAATCATTCAAATTCAGAGTGGAATGAAGATCTCTTATCCAAGAGACATGAAGTGCAACTAACCATTGTTGAGGAGAAACCTTGAACGGATCACGAGACGTGAGTCATCAAAAAATGACATGATGAATGCTGGGCTAAAATAAAGAAATCATCAAAATGAATGCAAAGAAAGCTAAAATAGAAAGTACTCGAGAATAGTATTGCTAGACCGGAACAATCAGGGTCAAGACACTATCCGCAACCACGGCGTGCGTGATAGAACCATCGTTCCCTAATTTTTCCAACCTAACGGCCTATCCAATGATTAAACATGTGCACCTAGATCATCATCGTTTTTGTTAGAGGGGAACGTCAGATCCTGGAACACATGAATGACCAGCCGGTTCTTGAGATAATATAATAATATAGATACCACATAGTAATGCAACAATGAGTAGGGATAGAGAGCCATACCTGACTTACCTGCGTAGGCGAAATGGCATTTTTTAGATTTTTATTTTCTGATTTTTATGGATTTTCATGTATAAGACAAATATGATAAACTAGCAAGTATAAACATAGCGTAGATAACATAACGATTAACTGAACGACAAACAACACGACATAACATAACGATCAAATGAAATGGGAGACAATGCAACATAACATAACAAAGACAAACGAGCACATATGCAATGGCATGAACAGACAACATGCATGCATGAACACGGTGTGACAAGATAACAACACGGTGGGACAACACACGGTTGGGACAAGAACATGACGGATGATCACACGGTTGGGACAACACATGGAACATAAAGGGACGACTATCAACATATGCAAGTCAACCAACAACATGCAATAAGGGATAAAACAACATGTGTGGGACAACACGGTGGGACATAAACACGTGACAAAGACATGGTGGGATAAAAGACATGACAAAATACATCCTTCAATCAAAACCCAAGATCAGAATGAAGCAGAACTGCCAGGTTCATAATCGTGAGGCAAAGTCCTCTCATAGAAATATGATTATTAAAAACTGAGAAGGACTAAAGCTTCAGAACAGATCGAGAGATAAGATTGAAGAAGGAAAGAACAGATCGAGAGATAAGATTGAAGAAGGAAAGAACAGATCAAAAATGTGGACAGGAGGCAGAGCAAAAAGATATAGCAAGGAATGCCTGAGTACTTGCAACCTGCACACTTAGTAAACGGATTACGTATCTGTCCTCAAGATAAAAAAATGCATAAAAATAAAAGACATATTTTTAGATTTTTGTAATTTTTTGATTTTTTAGATTTTCATCAGTATTTCATTTTTTCTAAATTTTTAAAATATTTGATTTTTTTTTGAATTTTTTTGAAATATTTGATTTTTTTGAAAATTTGAAGTATTTGAATTTTTGGATTTTTGACAATATTTGATTTTTTAAGACTTTTCGTAATATTTAATTTTTTTTGGATTTTGACATAGCAATCCGCAGCACCTAAAGACGGGCTCAAACTATTGGCCAGGGATCGTCGTTCCTACCCCTTTCATTAAAGGCTTCCCTTAAGTAGGGTGTGCATGTGAGGGTGGCTTACCACAACCAACCGTTTCTAAAGAACGGTGCCCCTACTAAGGCCATACCCGGGATACAACCCAACCTAAGAAGAAGAAGCAGAAGAAAAATTGGAGACAAGCTTCGTGCAGGATGGGAGATATCAAGGCTCGAATTCCTTCCAGGGCACTACCCCTCAGAGAGATAGCCTGTTGCGCCGGGACTTTATGTCTTTGATTTTTAGACCTATATTTATCAGGCACGCATGCGACCGGGCTCATGACGTCCCGCGGGGAACTGTACTGCCACTCTTGCCATACCTTTGATTCATAATTTTTTATTCATTAATCTTCTTCTCATTCATAGCCTTTACTAGCTAGATTTAGCGTGAAAGCTCATTTTCGAGGGTCAAGACTGCCTCTATTTGAGACCTCTCTCGTATTAGGGAGCACCTAGGTTAGTCATCTTATCCATCAATCTCTTGCCCCTGCACTTGACCGAGCAGAGAAGAGAAAAGGCCATCGTACATACCCAAAGTATGGCCAAAGCAGCAACGGTGTGCCTTAGAGAGATAAGCTATGGCTCGCCGTGTAGTGTGTGCAAAATCCATACTCAAAGGTCACCCTCAACAATCGGGAAAAGAACTAGACTCCCAACACAGAGTTATCACCAGCCTAAGGATGCTGCAGAAGCAACTCGACTTGAACTAACCAAACTTAATGAACTAAAGCCTCTCAAAACATGTTGAGGAAACCACATTATAACCATGCGCAGGAGAAATAGGAATGATAGCAATAATAGCATGTTCTTGCACACAATAAAGATACATTGCAAATCCATGGAACGTAAAAGCGGCGTCCTGAAGCGATCTTGATCATCGAACTTTGATCAGCACGAGCTTTGTATTCCTCGCTTGTCAAGATAAAAGGGAGAGGATAATAAGGACTTGAAGATTCCTCTAGATGGAGGAGCGACAGACACCAAACTGGACGATAAAGAATAAAAGGATGAGAGACGAGGGCTAGAACTCCCTCATTAAGGCATAGAGGCCCTGATAACAAGGAATTGAATACAGAATGAACAGAGATTAATTGAGATCAGGTGGACTAAAGCCTCGAAAACAGCATGAAAAAGGGTAATGACCCCGAAAGGGTGACACAGAAAGAATAGACAAACCATAAGAAGATTGTGGCAAAGATAAGGGGGAAGAGGAGTGATCATCCGACGTGGTCGGAGAAAAGGAATTAGAATCACCCGACAGGGTCGGGGAAGGAGAATGAGAATCACCCGCCAACGAAGGGGAAGAAAATGATAGACACCCGATAGGGTTGTGGAAGAAGAATGATGGTCACCCGACAGGGTCGGGGAAAGAAAAGGGTAATCACCCGACATGGTCGGGGAAGGATCAGAAGTAGAGCCCGGGGATACCAGAAGAGAAGGATCAGAAGAAGTCCCGAAATAGGGATGAAAGGATGACATAGGTCGAGGCCTAAAATCATGAGAGAACGGAGGATCTGGAGACTCCGGATGAGTGGAGAAATAAGAATGGGGGTTTGCGGACCCGAAAAGAGAGGAGAAGATCATAGAAATTGGATTAGAGGAAGGGAGGTACACCACCCAGGGATGGGAGTTGAGTAGAAGAAAGGATGATTGGAGAGGAGGGGAAGACGGAGAAGTGGACCCATGAGTGCACAATTGACGGCCCTCAAACTTACACCGCTGCCGCTTCTTAGCTGACACTTCTTGAACATGGATCCGCCTGGCGCGGACTCGGACCTTCGGCTTTCTCAATCTGCAATAGCTTCTCAAATAACGGGTCCACCTGACAGATGGCCTGGCCCGACTGTGAACATGCAGCCTTATCGGGGCGGTTGCCCCTAGACACCCGGTGCTAACAACTGTAGATGAACATTCTTGGACAGATAACTCCCCAAATGAATGAATATCAGAAAACCACGGAGTTTTGTCACTTGGCACTAGTAGCATGAGATTAGGCATCTCCCCTTGGCAATCGGGCATGAAGCATAACTCCCATACTAAAAGAGCGGGATGAAGCCGAGGGAGTGTAATGCGCGACGTTGATGTGGTCGGCACACTAATAAACCGAGGAAGATTACATAACAACTGTAGAATGTTCTTGGAAAATGTAGAAGCTACGGCCAATTACCCCTTGAATAGGGAATCCATCAAGCTCTTGGCGGCCGTATGAGTTAGCACAATCTGAGTAGAGAACCCCTCTTGGCTAGTGAACTGAATAGCAATCGAGCGATAGGTAATAACAACATTAATAGTGAAACCTCCGACGAGCAAAGGGATTGCCACCAGCCTCGCTCGAGAAGAAACTGGCACTAGTGCACGAGAGCCTTTCTTGGCAACCATCTTCAAAAGTGTAGGCTCATCATCCCCAAAACAGCCAGGGACCAGGACGCATATCGGCATCCGGTAAATGAAATCTTGAATATTAAAATGTAGAGCAGACATTGAATTGTCCTGCCTTGGCTTGTCGTCTCCCTGGAGGCCAGATCCAATGGGCACCGTAGGTGGCGCACACCCGCTCCGTGAGGTGGAAGTGGATGGGGAAGAAATGGAAGTAATAGGTTTGGAAGGCGGAGGTGAAGGTTTTGAAGGCGTAAGTGGGGGTAAGGGAAATGTGAGTGGTGGAGGGATAGCGGCAATAACAGGATCAAGTGGAGGTAAGGGCAAAGGTGGAGGTGTAGGAGGGGGTAAAGGTGAAGGTGGAGGTGCAACTAGCTTAGGCTCGGGCAATGAGGATAGTGGTGGAGAGGATGGTGGTGGTGGTGGAAATGATGAGAAGGGAGATGGTGGAGATGATGATGAAGAGGGTGAAGAGGAGGGTCACGGCGCCCACCGTCGGCGTATCGACATAACGCGTCGGGCGACGTCGGGAGTAGAAGCGGGGGTGGATGAAGTGGTGGTAATGGGAGCACTAGCCTGAGCAGAGGCTTGGGTTTGTGGAGGCGATGGAGCCGAGATAGGAGTAGGAGATGGTGATTGGGTAGGTGGAGATGAAGATGGTGATGAGGTAGGCAACGAGGTGAACAAAAGCATAGCAGAGGGAACATGTAATGGAGTAGGCGGCGGAGCAGGTGCAATGTCCGATAAAGAATCACAGGGGTGTCCATGGTTCTGTAGAGACGACTGCCTGGGCGTCGCTGCTTGTTGCTATTGATGCTTACGGAGATGTAGAACAACCTTATGCATGGCGGCCCAATCAATCCTCTTATCATCTTCTAAGCCATAAACATACTTTCAGAATTTGGGGCAGTCCTCAACCAAATGCCCCTGCTGGCGATGATAATTACAAAATTAAAGCATATCCCCAACCGTGGGTCGGCAAGGCACAATCGGAGGGAGCAACAACACGTGAGTGGCCATCAAAGCCCTGAAAATACCAGTAAACGACTCCGGCAACGGAGAACGAGTAGCCCGCTTCAAGCAAGGTGAATGTTGAGGGGTATGAGATGGTGGAGAGGGAAGTGGAGAAGGAAGCGGGGGTTGCGAAGGCAAAGGCACATGGCAACTAGTGGAATGACTCAGTGGAGGCATATGTGGAGTGGAAAGGGAGGTGGGTGGTATGTGGACGGCATCTACCTGCTCGGGGTGTGATGTCTCCTTGACCGGAGGTGTAGGTTCATGGGGGTATGAAGAGGCGGAAGACTGACTCATGGAGGGTTGATATGTGGAGGGATATGTGGAGGTATATGGGTGTGGGGGAGCAGAAGGCTGACTCATGGAATGGTATGTGGAGGGATATGTGGATGTATATGTGGGATATGATGGATAGGAGGCGTATGTGGGCGTAGAAGGTGAAGGAGACTCGGGGTCAAGGGAAACTAGACGTTGTTGGCGGATGAAGCGGGCCCGACTATAAAGATGTTGCCATGACGTGATATCGTTGAGGGCTAAGACAAAGTGGTACTCGGGCGTTGCATTAGAAATGAGCATTTTGATCTGTTCTCCCTCTAGAATATGCCCCGGGACTTGCGCGGCCAGGCGATGCCAGCGGTCGGCAAAGGTCGAGAACTCCTCGTCGGGCTTCATCTTCTCATGGGCCAAATCAACTATAGAGCGCTTGGGCCCAACCTGGTCTTCAAATTGCTGAAGAAACTTCTCTTGAACGACTTGAAAATCCACAACTTGCTCTTGCGGAAAAGAAAAGAACTAATCCTGAGTTGGGCCTTCTAACGACAGACCAAATAAATAAGCCATCAAGTGTTGGTCATGTCGGAATTGGGTTGACTCACAATGAAACTCCTTCAAGTGCACATAAGGGTCACCGGCCCCACTATAGCGGCGATATGTAGGAATTTGTAGACGCGGTGGAAGCTGAAGACCTTGGAATGTAAACGAGACATTCAAAGAAGATCTGGGATCAATTCGGTGTTGTAGCTCATCAAATTGGCGTTAGGTTTGAGCAATCATATCCTCGATAGGGAGAGACTGAGAAGGATGCAAGCCAGCCTGAGCAAGAGAATGTGGATTTGCACCCGGATTGTGGTATTGGGCCAGATAAGGGGATCCAGACTGAAAAGAAGAAAAGCCAATTCCAGGAATAGAAGGATGCATGGGCCTGGAAGGATCATGATCATAAGAATGAGGACCCATTGGGCCAGCAGCAACATGGGTAGAAGGAGCGAGCCTATTAAGAGAAGTAGGCACATTAAGAGAATAAGAAGGCCCGTTAAAGGAAGAGGGCCCATTAAGCGAAGAAAAGGGGGGCCCGTTAGAAGGATGAGGCCCATTGAAGGAATACGGCCTACTAAGATGATGGGACCCATTAAAGGAAGATGGGCCACTCGAGGAATATGGCCCATTAAAGGAATGAGGCACATTAGATGAATGAGGCCCATTAAGATGACTAGCAGTGTGTTTTTGGGCCTGGACCGGGTCTATTTGGCAAACAAGAGGTGATAAGTGGGCCATGAGATTTGCTTGTGAGTCGAAAGGGCCACGAGGAGATGGGCCCGCGTGGGAAGAGGAATCCATGCGGGCATAGGAAGACGGGGAAGAAGAAGGATAATGTACAGGAGAAAAATGGCGCTCCATGAAGGCAAATGAAGACTTTATACAGGAAAAATCAAGGGAATACAATGAGGGAAGTAAAAGGGCTCAAGAATTAGAGAGGGGGCTGACTCAATAATGCAAAGGGGAAAAAAGGACCCAGGACAATGTGACTAGACAAATGGACACAGAGAATGGACTAGCCTAAGTGGGCCTAATGACAAAACCTATATGGATAGTGGGGATGCAACATAAAATGACACAAATGGGCTTGGACAAGCCCAAACAACACAAACAATATGCAGGATTTCACCCAAGTCAACCAAGTTAATATGATGGGAAATATTTTATTGTCAAAGTTTTGGTGGGCCTTTAAATGTCTTTAAATTAAGATTAATTCCCTCAAGATAGGTATCTTATAGGGAATAAGGTCCAAACTTTGGGTTGACTAGGGTTAACTCCTTCACAACGTATGCAAATGCAAGCCTAAGGGGTGGAAAGATACAACCGGCCCGACGTCCGTGTGGGAATCCACGGCTCGCGGGGACTTATGGAGGTCCCGGATAAGATCACCTAGTCGAGCCCAAGGAATATGGGAGCGAGAGGATCACTTACCGAGAGGAATGCAACTACAATATGCAAATATGCATGATCCTATGTGCACCGGAGTGCATGTAATTTCTAGCCTAAAATTAGCAAATCAAGATATACTGAACACAAGCAAACATAACAAGATGGATGCAAACAAGATGAACAATATGAAGATATGAAATGCTATCTAAACATGAATATACACACCAAGATCGCAAGAAACCATGGACAAAGTGATGGGCACTAGAGGTCCCACCGTGATTGCCAAAAAGGGGTGCGGATGTGGAAAATGTGGATGTGTATATGCGTGCCGATCCCACAAATCACATGAATAAGCATGAAGGCATATGTTCACCAATCAAGTGAATAACATGAATATGTGACTATGTGAAGATGGTAGCATGATCATACAATCATTAAAAAGGCGACAAAGGATGTAGAAGAATACCGTGATCGCCACCAAGGAATAACAACACCAAAGGATATGAAATATTATTTATGCTGTGTACCTTGAAAAAAGAGGATGATCGCGCTCAATATCAAGATGCGGGGATTTGTGGATTACCCCTCCTCTCCTTTCAGCCGACTAGAAGGTAAGGGCCTCACTTTCCATGCTTTCCTGTAAAATAAACAAAAAATAAGATGCAAAACCCATTAAAAAATGCTAAGTGTAGGAATCTGCCCAAGTGTATAAAGTAGCATGAAAGATTGAGGGTAAACTTACCGGGGGAGGGTTTTTAACCCCTATAGAAGGGTGCAAACAATAGGTGTATATATTGTGATGAGACTAGAGTGAAGAGATTGATTTAATATGTCATGATGAACATAGATAAACAAGGTGCAAAAATGCATGTCACAAGAAAAATTGTGCAAATAGTGTAAAGTGGGTGCAAAGACTGATGCAAATAGAGAAGCAAATGAAGTCCAAATGAGGAGAAATTTGATATGACAGAAGACTTGGGTGTTGTGAATAATTAGGAACAAGAATCACTCCAAAAAGAGGTTGGGACAGAAAGTTATGACACTGGAGATTTGGCAAAAAATGCAGACTGTGCAGAAAATGCAGAATAGTGCACAAAGTGGACTCAAAGAATGATGAATATCTCACAAGATAGAACACCAAAAGAGGAAAGAGTGGATGCTATGGAAAGGTGGGAATGTTGTGGTGAAACTAGAGTAAAAGGTAGGGTTTAAAATGGGGAAGAGACCAGTGAAAAGTCGGGTGGAAAACACAAGAAAATAGAGGGGTGCAGAACATGGCAGAAAAATGACTGTGTAAAAATAGAATGAAAGTGCAAAACTCATGGACAAAAACATGCATGAAGATGACGAGGTAATGAGCCCAAAACCAAGGAACACAAAAATTATAATTCCCTCTAGAGCCTGGAGTTGAAAGGACGGATCAAGAGTGGCCCACGGCCTCGCACCGGCGATGCAAACATGCCCCCGTCGCAAGAAATCTGACTTTCAGCAAAGTGCAGAATAGTGTGGCGAAACCTCAAAAGTTGGAGCTTGAAAGAGGGAGAAAAGATATGAGAAATGAGGCAAACATATAATCAACGTGAAGCTAATACTCCCCTCTTCAAGATGGAGTTGAGGGATGACAAAAAGGATGAAGCATGACTCTGCCCCGACTTGATGAACAGGCCCCGTCGTGGACTTTGTAGCAGAAATCAGTAAACTGTGATGATTTGCCAAAAGTAGGGGCGAAGTTGAGAGGGCAAACGTTGATGAAATTGAGAAAATAAGGAACCAAAACGAAGCTTATACTTCCGTCTTCCGGCTAGGGTCAAAGGAGGATGAAGACAATTAGACATGGCTTCACTGTCGCTTCGAAAACACGCCCCCATCGCACAGAAAATCTGGGCAGGTTTATATAGAAAAGTGGTGAAACCCCCAACTTTCTCCCACGATTCCAGAAGATAGAGTCCACCAAATCTCAAGATTTTTGGATCATTCTCGAGATAATAGTCAAGATAAGACATAGGAGAAAACAGGACTCTTTTTGGTGGAAGGATCTGAAAGATATTCCCACCGCAAGAAGAGCCCGGAGCCTAATCTGACAGAATTTTTGTTGGTCAAAAATACATAAAACCTGATATTGCAGCCAAGATTCTAAGAGATATAGCCCATCAAAATTTGATTTCTATGAATCAACTTTAAGATAATACAAAGGGCTAGAAGTAGGAAAAAACGGGGATCAATTTGGAGTTATATTCCAAAAGTTATGGCCGCCGCAAGATAGGCCCGTCGCACAAGTTTATGGAGAGTCCAGAGCAGGCTGGACTCTTATTGGCTTAACGGTCGGTCGACTGACCATTAAGGAGTAAATGGTCGTCGACCAACCGTTTGCAATGATAAACGGCCATTTGCACGACCGTTTATGGAAGACCTTGCATGACTTTGGAAATTGGATCATATCTCCCAAACAGTGCAGAATTAGCAAAAGTGGTAGAAGAAGAAATTGTAGATAACTTAGAAATGAACAACTTTTATGAAGAAAGTAAGATGAGAAAATGATCATAAGAGAGAGAAAATATGACGAGAACAGATAGGAAAAATATCGGGACGTAGGTGAACAGTGTAGTCTGCCATAAAAATACAAATAACTTGAAATTGGCTGAGAACTGGCCAATGACGTAGAAGTAGAAATTGTAGGAATTTGAAAGATGAACAACTTTGGTGAAGAACACATTTTAAATAGAGGAATAGAAGGGGATGAAAAAGGGGCCTCATTTGGAACTGCGTAACGAAGAGGGCCGAATGCTTGATGGAGAGTCAACCAAAATGGGCTGCAAGCTTACTTGGAAGCCGGAAGAGGATAAGATAGGCTCCAGGGCTCTAAGAAATCATGATCTCTAAGGCTCAAAGGGAATGAAACAATGAAATGGGCTCGAAACCCATCCAAGGAAGGCTCCAAAACAATGGGTAATTCGGGACATCAAAAATGATGAATAAGAGAAATGACACAACTTGCGGGCTAAAAACGGGTGTCAACACACGGCAGAATCCGTCTCGAATTGCACAGTTTTCCTCTGACGGTTCATCGTAGGACCGCCATAGCTCTCTAACGCTCCAACATTAGACCATTACATTTCCTGCTGCAGGTTTTTACTTCCCCTTCACTGTCAATTCTGACGGCTTAATCTTGGACCGTTACATGATCCTGACGCTCCAACGTTAGATCGTTACATGCTCTGCTGCAGTTTTTTTTATTCGCTCTTCCATCTCTCCTTTGCTCAAAACCTGCCAGTCTCTCACTCTGTCTCTGCCCAACCTGTTCACCCACACATCCATGCATTCATTCATACATCCACATACTAAAAACACATCCACATAATAAAAACAATAATAAAAACAAAAAAGATTTTCATGCTTTCATTCAATCTATCATTCCATTTATCATCTACATAGTCATGTACAAGTGCAAAGAAAAAGAAAAAGAAAAGAAAAGAAGAGTACAAAGTCACTCGACCGGTCTGTCTCCTGGGCCGTCGCTGTCACCGGTACCCTCGTGTCGTTTCGCTGGTGGCTCCATGACGCTGCTCTCCTCTCCCCGCTGCCGTTTCTGCTCCGCCTCCTCATTCCTCCGCTGGCCAGAAGAACTGGAAAGAAAATTTGCAACTGATCCACTCGGGGCGATGCTCAGAACGCCACTCCGTGCTCCACTCTAGGAGGCGCTCCTCTCTGGTCCGCGGCCCATCATCCGCACGGTCCTCTCCATCGTTCGCAGCTCTATCTTCAGCTCGAAGATCTGACGTCGTGACTCCCTGGCCTCGATCCGGTAGCACTCCAGGTCCGCTGTCCCAGTCTGAAGTCTCTCTACCTCGGCCCGTGCATGTGCCAACTCCACTCAGAGTCTCTCTGTCTCCGACCGTCCTTGCTCTACCTCGGCCACGGCTGGGGTCAGCTCTCTCGCTTGCATTAGCATTCAATATAGTCATTCAATTAGGTATTTTTTTGGCATAATCTTAAGCATTTGAGGCTAAGGGAACTCGTTGATTTCCTACCTGCTCCGCGAGGGTAGCCTCGGCATCCTCGGCCCAAGCAACCACCCGAGCGAACTCCGCATCCCGATCAGCTCTGCCACCCGCAGGCTATGAGGAGGAGGATGGAGCATCTGGTCTCGCTCTCTGCTCTCCCTCGGCCCGCTGCATTTAGAAGTCAAAGTCAGGCATTTGCATAATCATAAGCATAAGCATTTAAGTCTAAGGTTTAGAAAACTCACCAGGAGCTCCAAAGTTGTCCGGTACTCATCCCGTTGCTGGATAGTGGCATGGAGGAGCCCCTGGAGCTCGGTGATCCGTTCCTGTGGGTCTAGCTGCATTTAGAAAACAAGTGTTAGTGCATATAATTCAATTTAATTAAATAGACAAGAGTTTGAGTTTAGAAGTTCATACCGGTCGTCGGGTGCCTCTGAACACCTGGTCACCATATCGCTGGGAGTAGGCCTTGAGGTAGGCCTCATCGCTGTCGGCTCTCTCTTTCACGGCTCGACCCTTCTTATTCCAATCATGCACATACTTTGCCTTCCGGGCGCACCAGTCGATATCCCCACTAATGCCCTTTGAAGACTTCCCAGGGCACTCGTCGTTCTTGCGAGGGAATGTTACCTCCCGCTGGTGAACTCCCCGTGTCCTCAAGATCAGGCGGTAGTGCAAGGGCTCGATGACGTTGATGCAATGCAGCCTGATGTCTCGCCCACTGTATGCCAGGGAAGCCTTGACCCATGGCTGTCTCTCGTGGCCCACATCCCGATATGGTGTCCAGCGCACCTGAAAAGGCAATTGAGTCCATGTCAGCATTTAGAAGCATTTAGCAGCATTCGAGCATATAGAAAAGAGTTCAAGTTCGAGAGCTTACCGATGCATACGGGCGAGTCTATGTCATCCTGAATGGCTCTGGTCAGTCTGCTGATTGATCCCGTGTCCCTCGCGACAATCCACCGCCTCGTGATGGGGATCCACCCAGGATGCATCTGTGTTCGCCCGATTCCTGGGAGGTAGAGGAAGCTCCAGATCTGCATTTTAGAAGTCAAGTGTCAGCATATAGTAGTCAAAAGCATATAGAATCTCTTTGAGTTTAGAATTTACCTGAAGGAAAG
The DNA here is from genome assembly GCA_022559845.1 of Amorphophallus konjac. Classification (NCBI taxonomy): domain Eukaryota; kingdom Viridiplantae; phylum Streptophyta; class Magnoliopsida; order Alismatales; family Araceae; genus Amorphophallus; species Amorphophallus konjac. The sequence continues at coordinate 163,402,730 of CM040118.1, read as the reverse complement.
GGGAGAAGCTGCCCAGCATCGTCTACCGGTCGGTCGTGCTCAGGGACTCGAACAGGAAGGCGAGCACCGCCGCTCCCCATGCGTATCTGCCCACTCTGCTAGGATCCTCCAGTAAAGGCAGGAGCCTGCAACTGATCACATCTACTCTGGTCGGGAACAGTAGCTTCCCGAACAACAAGATCAAGAAGCATCGCAGTACTCTATCTCCCTCCGGTCCCACCTCCGTTACTACCCTCAGGCGGACCTGCTCAATCACTCTATCAAGATGCTGCTCTGGAAGCTCCCCGACTGCGATAGCCGCTCCTCGAAGCCCTAGGCTCTCCTGAAGTCTCGATCGTGATAACTGGGATGACGGATGCCCCAGCCTCACTAAGTCCAGCCCCAGCAGCTTCTGGGCTAGCTCTCGGTAGTCTCCATATGTCCAACCTGTCACCGCTGCACCATGGACCCTCAGCCCTGTAATCCTCGCTATATCCTCCAATGTGGGGATCATATGACCCCATGGGAAGATGAACGCCCTGCTGACTGGATCCCATCGCTCATGCAAAGCATATAGCAGCGGCGTGTCCATTCTTGTCACTTCTATGCTGAGGACTTCCCCGAAGCCCATAGTAGCCAGCCTCTCTCTCTGATACTCTAGCAGTGCCTGGTACACCGCCCTGATCTGAAGCCAAGATATCCTGGTTCTTCTTTTCCTCTGCACACATATAAAACATAAGTTAAGTCATTTCATTAGTTTAAATTCATTACATTTAACATAAATAAAACCAAAAAAATTGAATAAGCAAAAACCACAAAAAATCAATTTCTGACTCTGGTTTCTCTGACGGCCATGTTCTGACGCGTCATAGTCCTCTGACGCACCACGTATGGCGCGTCAGGTCCTGTGACGGTCGCTGGAACGACCGTCACGCTCTCCCCGATAGGGCATCATTCTATTTGTTCCCCCAGCCCGTGGAAATGGCCACAATGGCCTACAATGGATCCCAATGGGTCCCCAGACCCATTTTCTTCCCCTCAATCACACATGCACACACGAAGGAATTAAAAAAATTGAATTTTTAAAGGTTTTAGGGCGGGCGCCTACCTCACGGTCTTGGCCTCGTTTCTTTATCTCCGGCGCCGTGGTTCCTTCTTCGCCGCCTGTGGCCTCCTCTGGAACATCTTCCCCTTCTTCTCCGGCCATGGGAGGGTCTTCCTCCGCCGTTTGATCCACCGCCGCTGCCGGTTGCTTGTCCGCCGCCGGGAGGATCTTTTCTCGGGCTATGCGATCCCGAAAGCGCTTGATTGCCTTCCTCTTCTTCCCCTTCTCCCTCTCCAATGGTGGCCGGGGAAGCTCATCGCCAGACATCGTCGCCGGTGGGTTTGGGGCTCGGTGTGGTTAGACGTGTTTTGCGTTTGGGGCGTTTGAATGAATGAGAGAGGGAGAGATCGATCGGTTTGTTTTTTTGAATGCCCAGGAAATGTAACGGTCTATCGAAGGACCATCACAGGCCTCTAACGCATGATTGCTAGACCGTTAGGTGATTCAGTCATTTGTTTTGAAAAATGTGAACCGACGTTGTGTGACGGGTCATATTTGGACCGTCACATGAGTGTGGCGCTCCTTTAGTAGACCGTCAGAATCTTTGATGGATGATGATACTGTTGATTTTTTTTTTCTTGTCTATCATTTCCTTGGGGTTTTGAATGATGAAATGACAAGCAAGTAATCAAAGATCCGCTCTTAACCTATGAACATGTGATCATGAACCTAGGTAATCAAAGCTAGCTCTAGCATGGGCATGCCATCTCACTCAAACTACGCTAAAGGAAAGGACAAACACATGCCGGGGCGTGGAGCAAAAGAGTAAATAAAAACACACCACAAGGGGTGGAGCAAGCAAGAAAATAAAAGAGATATGTGATGAACGAGAAAGCTAATGCCTAAGACTAAGGAAAGATGTGATCGCCACCAAAGTAAAAACAAGCAAAAGACCTGTAAATACCTTGGAAATAGGTGGATGAAGCACCGGCCCACGGGAGAGAAAACCGAAGAGAACCTGCAGGTCAGCTAGAAATAACGGCCAGGACCCTGTGCGTTACTTGGAAAGTAACGGCCACCCGATTGACCGCCAGAAAAAGATGATGCGCCTGCACCAGACCGTCCGATCACCTGCAGTAGCAAAGTGTAGATTCTTTTAACTCCAACTCTTCCAGCCGGCTAGAAGACTTGGGCCTCGTACTGGTGAACCTGTAAACCTGCCAAAGATGTAGAAGACAGGAACAAAGCAACCCAAATTAGCCCTTTCAATAATATAGCATCAATTCTCAAAAGACCTTAAAGACATCAAAAGGAAAGGGGATTACCAGGGAGTTTTTGGTTTTTTAACCCCTCTGGGCGTTTTAAAAGATTAGGAGGATGTTTAGATGCTTAGAGAACAGTGAGAAAATGTGGAGAAAGAGGAGGGACAATGCTTTGATTGAGGAAAAACCAGGGAAGAACTTAAGCATGCAATGATGAACTTGAAAGATTAAAACCAAAGTACTCCCTTGATTATGAGGTTGATGAACGTGGGAAGCAGTTCCTCTTGGATGAAGATGGCTCCTGAGTTCGGCAGCACTTCGTCGTGAATTTTAAAATCCTCCTCTCCTTTGGGCCATGAAGTCAAGGGTTCTATTTATAGACCCTCAAACTCTCAGGTCAAGCAGAGGATAATCCAGCAAGATAAAGGGATAACTCCTGGCAAATCCTCGAAGATAATATCACCAAGAGTCCATAGAAACAAACAGAAGGTCCTGAGGATCAGATTTGAAAGAGATATCGTCAATCCAAACCCTTATCTCGACCACGGAGTAGCAGAGAAAAGGCCTGAACTGTCAGGACTCTCTGAAGGAAGTAACGGCCACACGACAGACCGCCACTTGGAAATAACGCACCAAGGAACATCCGTCATTATCAACCTTATCCCTAAAAGATAAGATCAACGGGAAGAAGACCCAACAAGTTGGACTCTTCAAGGAAGTAACGGCCAAGGAATAGGGCGTCAGAATGAAACAACGGCTGCACGACAGACCGTTATTATCAATGTGTAATCAAAAGGATAAGCTTTAAAATGAGGCCTTAAGCCTTAGGACTCTTCAAAGAGTAACGGTCTAGGACCCATCCGTCAGAATTAAAAAACGCGCCTAGGACCGACCGTTATTATCAAAAATGGAGATCAAAAATGAATAGAGGTATTGCTAAGATTCATCCAATGAAGCGCCACCAGGAGCCATATCTGATCACGGAGTTAAGACCCAAGAAATAGGCTTCAACTAATCAAGAGACTCAATGAAGAATGAACAACTCAGAGCATCATATAGAATGAATAAGGAGATGACCCGACTTATTGGGTATAAAACGGGTGTCAACAGATACCTTATCTATAAAATTTCATGCTTGAATGATCATTATGCTTTCATGTCTTATCTTATCAATACGGTTCATGCTTATGGGTAGTAATGCCCAATTTCATGCTCAAATGATCATTATGCTTTCAATGCCTTATGATTCAATGCAAGTCATGTTTATCAAATGATTACGCCTCCTTTCATGTTTATGATTAAGTGTTGATGGCTAACTTTCTTTTGTTAAGCAAGTCGTGAACGCCATCATACTTCAGCCATTTGTCACACAGGTAAGTTAGGTATAGTATCTCGATCCTATATCCCTCAATGCATTACTATATGTTATCTATGATATATTATCTCGAGAACCGGCTGGTCATTCATGTGCTCTGGGATCTGATGTTCCCCTTAACAAAAATGATGATGATCTAGGTGCATATGTTTAATCGTTGGATAGGCCGTTAGGTTGGAAAAGCTTGGGGACGATGGTTCTGTCTTGCACGCCGTGGTTGCAGATGGTGTCCTGACCCTGGTTTCTCTGGTCTAGCAATACTATTCTCAAGTATCTTCTTATTTTATCTTTCTTTACATTTGTTTTAATGATTTCTTTTTCCTTTAGCCCAGCATGCATCATACGCATCTTTGAGCATTCACGAACCTTCATCTATCCAAGGTGTCTCAGTGATAGTGCATAACTGTGTCCATGATCTCGAGTAAGGAGAATTATTCTACTCTGAATTGGAAGGTTTCCTTCGGTCTCTTCACTCGATCTGGTTAGCTGAAGATTCCTGTTTGGAGTTTAGTTAATCGCCTCTTTCCTTTCCGTTGCTCTGGCCACTGGCCGTGTTTTCCTCTCCTTAGTTGTTAGTTCCTCCAGACATGCGTCATTTGGTTGGCTATTTCCTTGTAGTTAGTTCAAAGTTTTCCAAAAAATTCCTATCGCTCGTTGGTCGAGGACGGGTGTCGTTTGCCTTAACGCCCGCTTTTCAGTCCGCTCCGCTTCGTTTCCGCTTCATCTCCATGTTCCATTTCGCTTTCGCTTCACCTCTGCTCGCTCCCCTGCAAAGAGGACGTTAAGGAGGGGCATCTGTTGACACCTGTTTTATGACCAATAAGTTGGGTCATCTCCTTATTTAGTTTAAATGATGCTCCGAGTTGTTCACCTTTATTGGGCCATCTTGGTCAATTTGAGGTTTATTTCATGGGTCATGTTTCCTTGGTTGGGTCTGGTTCCTTATCTTTTTCCCACTGGACAAAGCTTAGCGAACCTTCATCTTCCTTATCACTCCCTTGTCTCTAACGCGTCATTCCTAGCGCGCCACATGTATTGTAATGCTCCTACATCAGGCCGCTACATCATTTCAGAGTCCTTAAGGCTAAGGCTTCTTTCCAAGCTTATCTTTTGTCTGATCCGTTAGGTGTGACGGTTTATCGTGCGACCGTTACCACATTTGTGACGCACCTACTTCTGGCCGTTACATCCTTGCAGAGTCCTACATTCGAAAACTTTGCCCGTTGGTCTTATCTTTTGATGGATAAGGTTGTGTGACGGTCCATTCCTGGGGCGTTACATCACTATGGCGGTCTATCGTGCAGCCGTTACATCAAACATAGAGTTCTAGCAGAATTGCTCTTTCTCTGCTACTCTGTGGCTAAATTAAGAGTTTGATCTGATGATTTCTCCCTCAAATCTGATCCTCAGAACCTTCTGTTTGTTTCCATGGACTCTTAGTAGTATTATCTTCGAGACTTTGCTAAGAAACGTCCTACTTTCTAGTTGGATTATCCCTTACTTGACCAGAGAGTTTGAGGGTCTATAAATAGAACCCTTAACTTCATGGCTTGACGAGGAGACATCTGGAGTTCGCGTCGAAGTGCTACCGCATCCTGGAGCTAGAACTAACTAAGGAGATCTGCTTCCGACGTCCATCTTCTTCCAAAGTCTAGGGACTATTGGTTTCAAGGGTTTAGTTCAGTCACATTATCCTCTTAGTCTATTTCTTCTTCCTCCAAGCATCATAGCATCCTTCCCTCTTCTTCTCTCACGTTTTTGCACTTGCTGCACTCATTTAAACATCTTCCCATCTTTTAAAATGCCCAAGAGGGGTTAAAAAATCAACCTCCCCGGTATTTCCCTCTCCTTTTGCATGCTTTTGAGTCAATTTGGTTTATTGATACTACTCTTGCTCTAGGGCTAATCTGGGTTGTTTCTCTGTGTTCTTCACTCTTTTGTAGGTTTACAGAATCCACAGCACGAGGCCCAAGCTTTCTGGCCGGCTGGAAGGCTTGGAGCTCAAAGATTCGTAAGCTCCTCTTCTGCAGATCTCTGACGGTCTATTACAGGCGTGTTAAAGTCATGTAGCGGTTTATCGTGGGGCCGTCATACCCTTGTGGCGCATCATCATTCAACCGTTACATTCCACAAGGTTGCAGTTATTTCTCTCTCCTGTGGGCGGGTGTTTCATCCACCTATTCTAAGGTATTTCTCAGGTCTTTGGCTTGTTTATTACCTTAGTGGCGATCACATCTTTCCTTAGTATTGGGCAGTAGCTTTCTCTTTCATCATACTTCATATCTCTTGCTTTATCTTGCTTGTTCCACCTATACGGTGTGTTTTCCTTTACTTCCTTGCTCTACGCCCCGGCGTGTGTTTTTATTTATTTCTTTAGTTTATTCCTGATAGAGATAGCATGCCCATGCTAGAGCTTATGCTGGTTGCCTAGGTTCATGTTGCACATGTTCATAGGTTGAGTGATTTTACTGCTTATTCATCTTGTTCATCATAGTTGAGATCATATCCAGCTTGTAAGAAAGGAACACATAATAATCAACACTAGCAATATGAAAAAATCAATCTCAACTATAAAGACTTACTCAAGAGCACAACGACTAAATTGAAATACATGCAAGCATAGCAAAGCTCATGAATGCACACTGACATCAACGGCATATGCAAGCAGACACAAAGTTATTTATAAGGTTAGTTATCATCAAAAACATAACCATATGCAAGGCACACTTCATGACCCCACACACATCAATCTCCCCATTTTTGATAATGACAAACTTTATGAATACTTTATGAATGACATGACATACTTTATGATTCAACATAGCCATACACACATATCAGAAATCTTTCCCCCCTATCAATCACAGATAACCATCATAAATCTTTCTCCCCCTTTGACATTATCAAAAATGTGAGGAAGGCAATTAAGTTCAAATTTCAGCATGACAAATTAAAGAAGCAATAATAGCCCACTTCAAAAATTCAGATGAAGCAATAGCAAATCAGAGACAAGATGTTGACACACCAATTGTTGATTATCGAGATGGGAAGATGAGTAGACTTGATACCAACAAATCAATATGATTCTAATACAGCAAGTGTTAACAAATCTGATACCAGTCAATGCCTAAAAGTCATTGAGCAAGTATAAAGCATTTGAGGTCCATTTATTTTTTTAATTTCATTGGTTTTCAAAAAAAAGTTTAAAAAAAATCTTTTAAAAAGAGACATGAGTCTCAACACATACAAATGAGTTTCTTTGATTTTCATATTTTTAGATTTTTAGTTTTCAAGTGAAATGCATGAAGCAAGATGCGAACAAATGAGGACACATAATGAGATGCAAGTAATGCAACCAAACAGATACATGTATATGTACATGCAACATATCTCCCCCTTACTAATTGAAGAAGGAGATGGGTATAAGAAAAATGCATGAGAGTCATGATAACCGGAATATTCATATATAGCACCTAGGAGGATATGCAATCACATAGGAGAATCATGCAATAGTCAATGTAATCAATCAATTTTTTAAATACATATTAAATAAAATTACCAAGAGTGTGAGTGAATAACATGAAAATCAACTATAACCATATGGATATTCAGATTTTCAAAACAACACAATGAGAGATTATACAGACTGCATTTCAATTTATGAGAACATCGTATTGGAGGCTACGCTCTACCTCATCAAATTTTCACATCAAATTTTTCAATAAATGTAGAATTTTTCAAAGAATGATCAGGTTTAAATAATTCCTTTTTACGCGAGGAGACACATAGAGCTCATGCCAGAATCCTCGGTTACTCAAAATATTAAACCATTTAATTTCATTCTGAACAGAGGTACTTAAGTCAAACACCTTTCAGAAATGAACCACATCACGTCTCAGGTGACGTGCATCCAATTTACTCAGTGAGACCAAGCATTGCTCTTCCATTCATTTTCATTTCAGATTTTTCCAACAAAGATAGGTAGGCAGCTTTTTCCTTAATTATCTCTTCAACATACATGCAGCAAGTCTGATATCTCTAGAGTGTTGAAAGGAAATTCCTATATCTTTATGTTTAACACTTATTTTCACATTATGTGCAAGATGTGTATGAATTTGATTCAGCATGTATACCGAAAATATCATGAACACATAACAGTATAACTCCCCCTAAATAGATGCACTTATGAAATATGAACTCCCCCAGAAAGTATAAGGTCATAGAAATTCCAAAGGATGGGGGTGAATAACATATATAAGCATGCAAGCACACATTGGGAGTATATGCAATATGCAGTGCAAAATGAAAAGATATGCAATTTCAGTTCTTGAATTGTTAGACACGAAGGTAGGATACCAATGTTGGAAGAACTCATTTGGGCATTTATGCAACATGAAATGTTTAAAATGATGCATTTTAAAATATGCACTATATGCATGCTGAAAATGCCAACTATGTCCACATGGTGGACACCACTTCTTTGGAGGTTGAACCTTCTTCTCAAGCTCAACCTATCACTCAAAATACTTCAGGGGACACTTCCCCTTCTTTCAACTTCAACGAATTTCTCAAAGCTCTTGCTCAGCTGGATGACTCCCAGCGACAGGCGGCTCAAGCCCTCTTAAAGGGAAAGTCTATCCCGTCATCTTCTAACCCCCCCAGGCCATGGGTGGCCACTCTGCTAGTTCTCCCAACGACCCGGCGGTCGCACCTAGGGTGCCCTCGCGCCCATCAACTCCTGTTATGACTATGCCGGCCCAACCGACAAGTCACTCCATTGCTAGGCCTCAACAACCTCCTGTTTCTCAAATTTTGAGAAGGCCTATGACAAACCAACACTCTTTTCGTCCGGCCCCAGCCGAGTCCGATAACCATGCTCTACTCCTCCAAAAGATGGCTAGTATGGAGGAACATCTTAAGAGGGTTACTGCATCCAAGGTCGCTCCTGAAATTATGCTCCCCCCTATGCCAGTTTTTCACCTACCCCCGTCTGAAATGCCAAATTTCCGACGGTACAATGGAACGGGTAACCCACACATCCATGTGAAAGACATCTTATATGAAGCATCGTTCTGGCAAGATAACAAGACTTCTCTAGCTTATCTCTTTAGGCGGTCTTTGGATGGACCGGCACTAGAATGGTTTTATTCCTTGGAGCCGGCGGATGCCGGTGATTTTGATGTAGTTCAACGAAAGTTTCTACATAAGTATAAGGACCGTGTGGGTCCCTCTTTGTCTGTTACTGATCTGGTTGCTGAAAAGATGAAGCCCGAAGAGGACTTCGTTTTATTTGCTGATAGGTGGAGAGCTATGGCTGAAAAATTAAAAGACACACTGTCAGAAACGGAGCAAGTGAAGATGATTATATCAAACTCCACTCCACAATTCCGTCATATTTTAGCCATGAACAAATTGAGCACTATGGAAGAGCTCTATGAAAGAGCTAGGTACATACAGACTCAGATGAAAGACTCGCCTATTATGGGCATGTATGAACCAAGGCCAAAGGTAATAAAGAGGAACATTAATATTGGCAATACTGGTGCGACCACTGAAGGCACTGTTACTAATGAGCAGGTGAGCGCGTTCGGCAATTCCACACCCTTCCGCCACCCCCCAAACCAAGGGCCATCATCACAACAGCCCACCTTCCAGAACCAAGTCCACCAGCCAAATAATAACCCTCCTCAGACTTTACGGCCTCTCCATCTCCTCAACAACAACACCATTTTGCTCCACAAAACCAACCCTCACAGTACCACCAAGTGGCCCCACCAGCCAATTATGTACCGCAACAACTACAACAATTGTAGCAACCCTAGTAAAATTAAAGAACTAGAAAGTCCAAATAAAATTAAAATATATAAATATATAATAATTAAACGAGGCTTAGACCTTGTACATAACCCCCTTACATTCTGAAAAGTCTTACAAAATGGACTCATAGACCTTACCCTTATATTATAATAAATTTAAGAATAACATGTTATTCTAAGTAGCCATTAGATGCATAAAATAATTTTAATTGAATTAAGAATCATTAAATCTAGAAGAAAATGTCAATTTATATTTTTTTACTAATTTATAAAATTTGATATCCCACATTTACTATATTATAACCTTATTAGAAGGGAGAAGTATATATATATATATGATTTAAATACATTAAAGATATATAAAAGGGTAAAAGAATGGGTATATATACAATATCGGTCCTTTAGAGGTTAAGAAAAAATTGTCAAACGCAATTGACGCCTCTTACTGCAGCCGTTATTTTAAAAATAGACGACATAGGATATGTCGTTAATTAGTTAAAGTATAAATAGCATAAGAAAGGACATATAAATAAAAATTTCTAGGATATAACCACGATTTTACTTCTTTCAGGGGTGCGAGGCAATAACAACATGTAAAAGATGGCACGGTCGTGGACGTCAATTTCATAAGAGATGACTTTGAATAAGTCGTCAATTCAAATTAATGAATAGTGCCATTTTTTCGACTAAAGATTTTGGAAAAATAATTATATGGAAAAATAGAAAAAAATAAAAAATTAATACTCTTAAAATTTCTCACCTAGATCACATCCATGAAAAAAGGTAAAAATCCAGAAAGGATTAAAGGGAAGGAATTGAAGACTTCAGGTGTGGGCGTCAATTTAAAAATAACGCCTCAACCTGAGGCGTCAATTTCAAACTTTCCGTTTGTTATGTTCGAACGAGGATATAATCTCGGGTAAGTTTTAAGATTTTGCTACGTGTATAATCAAGTTTAGTAAGGACTCTATCAAGGAAATTTTAGTTCTAATCGAATTCTAACCTTATTGGGTTCCTGAAAACCTATAAATACCCCTCTCATCGAGCCGCCCTGAAGGCTCTTTTCTTTGTCAAAACTTATTGGTGCTGTTCCGAGCGTGAAGAACATAAGGGAGTTCTTCTTCTTCCTCTGGGGTGGGGATTCCATCTTCTTTCTCTTCAACCTGATTGTAGAGAACGTGAAGAACATTAATGATTCTTCATCTTTCTTCTGCAGGTTGTCTGCAACGAGAAGGAGCTGCTGCCGTTACTGCATGAAGAACATTGCTTGTTCTTCATCCTTCCTTCTTCCTCCTTGCTGCATGAAGGATTGAAGGCTATAGTCTTTCTTCCCCGTTGTTATTACGAGCTGCTTCCTTCTACGCGGTTACTCTGTTTCAAACAGAGTATCGTATTTTCTTCAGATTCTTCACGATCTGCCAAACTAAGTCTACCCACAGGTAGGTTTTCTCAAGACTTAGTAAAATCCTGTAACTAGCAAGTTATAAGCATGCATATAGGACTGTAAGAACCTCAGTTTCGTGTTGATTCTGTATTTTCATTAAATGACGCCCTAGATACAGGCGTTATTTTGATTGTTAACGCCCTTCGTGACAGTCGTCAATTTGCAGTTAATTAATAAATACCCCCTGTTCAAAATTTAATAACTTTGAACCTGGATGTAATAATCAATGCATGATCATATTAATAAATTCTCCCTATTTTTCTCGTTCTGTTCATATCTCTAGAATCCTGTTTGGTTATGGCTCAAAATTCCATGTGCCTCTGTTCATATGAAATAACGACCATGTCCATGTCGTCAATTGAATGGACGCCCTCACCCATAGGCATCAACTTAGTGAGATACCCGGTGAAATCCACTTGATTATTGAAATGACGACATATACCATGCCGTCAGTTTTGTATAAGACGCCTGTAACTAAGGCATTATTCACAGAATTAATGACTTAAGCAAAGTCGTCCATTACATAATATCTGAAAAATTGAGATTTTTATATATATTAAACTTGTATGTAACGACTGAGTGAACAGTCATCATAATGTGAACTGACGACCCAGAGAAGGGCGTCAATTCATAAAATGAAGACTTGACATAAGGCGCTATTTTCCTGGTTTCTGATTTCCGTGAGTATATACATACATATATATATGTATATCTTTATAGGCACTATATTCTAGTCCGTGAATATAGTCCCATGTTTCACGTTGTTTTACCGATTACACACTATTTCTCGGTGATAGATGAACTCTCCATGGGACATTCCGTTCCTTTGGACTAGTGACTTTATCATAGAGACCTCCGTAAGACTCCGCTAGCTTTAGATTCCCTCAAAGCAGCCAAGCGGGTTGTACCCTTAAAACCCATGACACTTCTTAATTACCATGTCACTCTAAAGAAACATGGTGTACACGACATGCTATTTGTATGTCATGAGAATATTCTTGAAATAATGGATGGGTAACCCATACCATGCATATCCTATAAGAATAGTGTGCCGTACTTGTGTACACTAATTCTATCTACCTTATCATGTACAAGAACAAGCAACCATGTTCATATGGGCGCTTACTCTTATTGTCATGGCACCCAAGTAAGGGAGCCTATTCCACCTAGTTTTATCGATCATCGTGATTATACCATTACTATCGTCATTATACAACATGTTCAAATCCTTGAAATGCTATTCCCCAAAAATCTACCTTAAAAAATCGTACAAGCTTATTCCTTGAAATTCCACATTGGCTATAACTATAGTGGATGTCAAAAAATACATGATCAATGCCTGCGCATAGAGGGCCCGATCAGGTCTTGGGAGGAGCACCCAAAAGTACTAGTGCCCATGGGAGTTGTAATGATCACGGTATGGCATTGTACCGAAGTGCATGACTAGCTTGATTAGACATTCCATAATCTCATACTCGACTTGACATGACATGACTTGCGTGACCCGGAACGGGTATTTATATACTTGCTTGAAACGTGATAGCCACTTCCCGACATGACATGATGAATATACTTGCTTGAATATCTTGACATTCATTGATATAAGTTCTTGAAAGACATGCTAGTTTACTCAATTACCTCTTGTTATACTTTCTCTCTCTTATCGTTTTACGCAAACATGCATAGCTTTGTTGCATTCATGTAACATGTAATTTATTTAAAGCAAGCTAGTTCTTGAGATATAATTCCTACTGAGCGTTCGCTCATCTAGTGTTTTTTCTTATTTTTCAGGTAAGTCCGATGATGAGACTCAATCGGATGGGGAAGGTCAAGTGTGAAGAGACTAGAGCTACTCCGTTTATCCAATCGTCTACTAGTCTTATCTTTCTAATTTCTTGAGTCAACCATTGTACTTTTCCTTTTATTGAGTCTTAGCACTTTCATTAAGTGAATTGTAATAGAAGTACTTTTGAGGTTGTGATTGAATAAAGGATTGGGTTATCTTTACTTTTACGCACTCTGTCTATGTGTTGAATACACTAACGCTCTGATTGACATGATCGATATAAACTCGTCACGCATCTCCGGGTTCCTTCCGCGCTCGGGGCGTGACAACAATCAAGAAGGCCATTGGGTCCCCGAAGGGCGCAATACTCTCCCCTACCCGAAATCCTGTTAGATATTTTCAATGCCCTCATGGCTGCCAACCTGCTCACCTTGGCCAAAGAAAGAACAATATGGCCACAACATGTAGACACCTCCTGATATTGTGTCTTCCATCGGCAGCCGGGGCACAACATCGATCATTGTTTTCACTTCAAGGATTATATACATGATATGAATGATCAGGGAGATATTGATTGGGATGAGATGAGGAGGGTTATTTCCACTTTAAAGGCTCGAAGGCCTCCTCGGCAACCACCGGCTCAGCAGCACCCGCAGCAAGGTCAGCAACAACAAGTCCCCCAGCAACAGCAGGCTCCTGCACCCCCGCCGAATATGGGGATTGTCAATAATCCGCTGCCGGAGCACCCGGTTCAAAATCAACAAGTGAACCTTGTCACATCGATCCATGAAGTGGAAAGAGGGCAGGGTTGGCATAAGGAAAATGCCTCTATCGGGGCTATTAATCAAAACTCCAGTCAACCGCAACCACCACAATTGCTAAGAAGGCTTCAGCCTGTCCCTCTTTCCCAACCACCACGTCCCCTTATACGTTCCAGCACTATAGGTCCATTCAACCCTAACCCTACTCCTTCACGGCCTCTTCTTTTACGCCAACCCATGAATTCTCCTGCACCCCAAAACCCTCCACCAAATAGGCCTCCCCGTATCCGCCCCTCGCCGGCAATCATCACACCTCCTGTTTCGCCACAATCTACCTCATCCACCATCATGCTTCCAAGGCCTCTCCTATTCACTCGACCCCCGTCGCCACATTCTGATAACCCCCAGCCGGCAAGGCCTCTTATAAGAACCCCTCCCCCTGCCAATCCTACACCAGCACCCAACGCGCCACATACCACTCCCTCTACCTCCTCTGTCCCTTTGCCTACCCTAAGCCCGACAGAGGCTCCGAAAATAATGGTGCTCCGTAGTGGATGGATGTTCCATCGAGTGTTTCCCCAACGGGAGCAGGAGCCAATACAAGAACAAGGGGAACATGAACAAGAGTCTGCACCAGGCACGGAATATGACTTGTTAAAGCATTTGGACAGAACATCGGTCCGAATTTCTATTTTGGAATTGATTAAAAGATTACCGCACACCAGCTGGCTCTGAAACAATATTTGTAAAAAGTAATGGTCAATGAGGACATTCCTGTTGAACAAGTTACTGCAGTTTTGAATCTGGCCAGCAATCAACCGGCTATTACTTTTTATGAACATGAATTAGCTCCTCAGCCGGCCAGGAAATATGCATTATGTATCACTATTGATATCAACAAGGTGGATGTAAAACAATGTTTGGTTGATATTGGGGCATCCATTAATGTTCTGTCGCCAAGCACCTTGAAGATGTGCGGCATTCCAGAAAGTCAAATCCGGCCATCTACAATTACCGTCATAGCTTACGATAATACCAAGAAGCCGCCTCTAGGGATGATTACTCTAAGAGTTGGTCTGGGTCCAGTGACAATCACAGCAGATTTCCACATTTTAGACATGGATCCGACATTCAACGGCATCTTGGGCCGTCCCTATATTCAAGAACTTGATGTTGTACCCTCCACAAACCATCAATGCATAAAGTTTCCACACAAAGGGCGCATTATCAAAGTTACTAGCATGCCCATCTTGTGACGGAAGACATACATTCAGCAACTTCGGTGCCTTCCATGTGGCCTTCCAACAAGCCTTTGCTTTCAGTCTTGGATGTTGTCGACCCGCGGCGAGATTTGTTAAGACCCCTAATCACTAAACCAGCTTCACCTTTAATGACACCCCTGCCTTCCCAAGGAAAGAAAAGGAAGAGCATGATGAACACGCCAGGATGGAATATCTTATTAAAGATGGGGTATAAGATTGGTAAGGGCTTGGGGGTCAATCTCCAAGGGCGGGTCAAGCCCATCAGGCACCAAAAGATGATTCCCTGAGGAGGCCTAGGATACAAAGGGTCAAGTAAAGACAAGGATGAAGATCAGCCATGGGTCGTCATGACTTCTACACTTAAAATGGATCGCCAACCTCTTACATGGACTCTGCAAACACACTTCATCAAGGGTGGCATCCAAAATGGCCAGCAAACTACATTAATTACTTCAATACTGGATTATCAAGACATACATGGAAGACAGTTTGCTTGTCACATAGCCCCACTGGCTACCTACAAGGCCCTGGAATCCTTACGGCCTGATAAAATAAGAAAGATGGATGACCCCGAATGTCACTGGTATAGATGGTTTGATATGAATGACATTACCATTGCCTTGAGCCGACTATTTATGCCAACTGATCCAGAATGGCCGCCGTTGATTCATGAGCTAATTGAGAAGCCAGCAGTAATTACAGATAGGAGGCAGTTGTTAAGTGATTATACAGATACTGGAGTGCCTGATGTCCCATTTGAGGAGGGCTTCAACATAGACAGGCTGTGGGCCGGCCTCTTCTTTGTCAAGACCATTCATCCAACGGCTTTGGTCTGTTTGTTTAATAAAATGTTTTGCTCAGACATCCCTAGACCGCCCGCGGTCTTAATAACTTTTTCTCCAAATTCATTAATTCCTCCCTTGCTCCTCGAGCAATTTTCCAAACTCTCCATCATGCCTCCGCGCGAGCCATCACCCATTCAATCTTTTGCAAATCTTTCAATTTCAACTCCACCTCCTGTTCCTCCCTCTCATTGCCTTCTTCTTGAAAATAAAAACAAAAAAAAAATGCCAAAATTCAAATTTTCCAATCTTTCATCTCCATTGAGGAGACCTCCTATCTTCTTCCTGAGTGTGTCCCGACCCAGGGGCCGCTCTTCCCGGATTCATTAGGGGACCTTCCCTACCCCTCTGGTGAGGAGTCTTCATATGTATCTCCTTATGTACCCATCTTTTCCCCACCTCCTTCATCTTTGTCAAATTCTAGTGATCAGGCTAGTTGTTCTTATTCTTCTAGTTTTAAGATTCACGAGGTAGCTTCACATAAGAGATCCAAGGGTAAGCAGATTCCCCGTAGATTCTTGTTGGAATTAGCTAGAAGGTGCCGGGCATGCTTAGCTCTTCCCGAATATATGGAGAATCCGATTATCCTACCGGAAGTAGAATATGAGGATACTTGTGTTTTTAATGAGGGTTTTTGTGTTTATGAGATCATGAATGATG
This sequence comes from Amorphophallus konjac, assembly GCA_022559845.1. Taxonomy (NCBI): domain Eukaryota; kingdom Viridiplantae; phylum Streptophyta; class Magnoliopsida; order Alismatales; family Araceae; genus Amorphophallus; species Amorphophallus konjac. The sequence continues at coordinate 163,386,498 of CM040118.1, read as the reverse complement.
AAGACCCTATTGAAGAGGGGGATGAAGGTTATGAAGAATATGAGGACGAGGCTGATACTTTTGCCAGTGGCATGAGAAGATTTGATGAGCCATCAGTCTCAGTAGAAGAGCCTACCAAAGAAATAAATATGGGTACTGAAGAAGACCCTAGGATTGTCCTCATTAGTAAGAACTTGCCGCCCTCCGAAGAGGAGGCGCTTATTTTGGTTCTTCAAGAATATAAGGACACGTTCGCGTGGAGTTATGAAGATATGCCTGGATTGGACCCTGCGCTCGTTGAACATCGACTTACACTTAAGCCAGGGTCCGTTCCGGTCAAACAGCGGTTGAGACGTTTCCACCCTAATATGGCATTAAAAATGAAAGAAGAGGTCGATAAGCTCCATAAGGCTAGATTCGTCAGAGTTGTCCTCTATCCCAATTGGGTGACTAACATCGTCCCAGTCATGAAGAAAGATGGAAAGGTGCGGATTTGTATAGACTTTCGGGACCTCAACTGCGCGTGTCCTAAAGATGACTTCCCCCTCCCTCATATTGATGTCTTAATTGACAATACGGTAGGATATGAGACTCTCTCGTTCATGGATGGCTTTTTCGGTTACAATAAGAGTCGCCTGGCTGAGGAGGATCAAGAGAAAACATCATTCACTACACCATGGGGAACTTATAGCTATGTGGTCATGCCCTTTGGACTTAAGAATGCTGGAGCCACCTATCAAAGGGCTATGATGGCAATTTTTCATGATATGATCCACATTTACATTGAGGTGTATGTTGATGACCTGGTAGTGAAATCAAGGACAAGGATTGAGCATCCCGAAGTTCAGACTAAAGTCTTGCAAAGAGCACGGGAGTATCAGCTGAAAATGAATCCCAAGAAGTGCGTGTTTGGTGTTTCATCAAGGAAGTTACTTGGATTCATCGTGAGTAAGAGGGGTATTGAGAAGTTCGAGGATTGATCGGGAGGTTGCAATTTATTCGTCGCTTTGTTTCCCAGCATTCACAAAGATGTAGACCGTTCTACGAGCTTACTAAGCTGGGAGTCAAGTTTGTTTGGGATGACAAATGTCAAGCAGATTTTGATGGATTGAAGGATTATCTCTCAAATCCTCCTGTCCTGAGGCCGCCAGTTCCAGGCAAACCACTTGTTCTTTATATTTCCGTCCTGGATGACTTTGTAGGCGCTATCCTAGCCCAAGTTGACAAAGAAGGAAAAGAAAGGGCAGCCTACTATTTGTCAAAGCTTTTCAACCCCTGTGAGCAGAGGTACTCAGCTATAGAAAAGAGTTGTGCTGCTTTAGTCTGGGTAGTTCAGAAACTCAAGTATTATTTCTTAGCACACGAAGTTCATCTCATCGCCTGTATTTATACAATCAAATTCCTTCTTGAAAAATCCATTCTCACCGACCAATTAGCACGATGGAAAAGCTTCCTCTCTCAATTCAATATAATCTATATTCAACAAAAAGCGATTAAAGGCTATGCCATAGCAGAACATCTTGCTCATCACCCTCTCCCTAGATTTGACCATGTTCGCTCAGAGTTTTCAGATGAGGAACTAATATTCGTCAATCAGACCGATTCGATGTGGACGTTACATTTTGATGGAGCTTTAAATTCAAAAGGGAAAGGGATTGGCATTATTCTTCTATCACCGGAGGGTATCACTATTCCACTCGCCTCTCAACTTGCATTTCCAGTTACAAATAATATAGCTGAGTATGAGGCTCTTCTGGTCGGACTAGAGGCCGCTCATCAATTTGGTGTTACCCATTTGCGAATTGTAGGTGATAGTCAGCTTATTCTTCGCCAAGTGCTCACCAAGTGCCGCACGCTCAATCCTAAACTTAAACCCTATCAGGAATTGACTTCCGCTTATACCAAGCTTTTCACTAAATTAATCTTCATTCACGTTCCTCGCAAACATAACATTTTAGCTGATGCCCTCGCTTCTCTTGCATCTTCCTTGGCTTTCCCTCCCGAAAGGGATTCCCATTCTATCATTATTCACAAACGGCTCACTCCAGCTATCAAGGATCCAGCTTTCCTTAGTGTTAAGGAGGAGATGCTCAGGAAGGTTAAGCAAGGTGGAATCATTGAAAATAAGGAAGTCATGCTGTTGGATTTAGAGGAAGAATTGGATGATGAATAAAAGCCATGGTATTACGAGATTGCTAAGTATTGCCAAGATCAATCCTATCCCGAAGAGGCCACGGCTGAAGAAAAGAAAGCCATTCGAAGAGTTGCTCAGCGATACACTTTGATTGGAGGTGTGCTTTATAGAAGAGGTCTTATCGGTGTTTTGTTAAGATGCCTAGATGATGATGAATCTTGGAAGGTCGTGGAAGAGGCGCATTCCGGAGTGTGTGGTGGTCATGTCAATAGCCAGATGTTAGCTAAGAAGATCCTTAGGCTAGGTTTCTATTGGCCTACTCTAGAAGAGGACTGCTCCATCTATGTTCGAAGGTGTGTTAAGTGCCAACTACACGCCGATAAAATTCACTCTCCTACTTCTTCACTCCATCCTATGTCCTCCACATGGCCTTTCTCCATGTGGGCTTTCAATATTATTGGACCCCTTGGTGATCCGAACCTCCTCACAAAACCAAAGTCTTTTATACTCACGGACATGGAGTACTTCACCAAGTGGGCGGAGGCGGAAGCTTACGTGGAGATAAAAGCGTCAACCATCTGCAAATTTATAATGAAGAACATCATCACAAGGTTCGGCGTCCCGAGTACCATCGTCACTGACAACGGGCCTCAATTCATCTCTCAGGAGCTTCAGGACCTCTGCAACAGGCATAACATTGCATTACATCATTCATCTCCTTACTATCCACAGGGCAATGGCCAAGTAGAGGCAACTAACAAAACTTTGATCAAGATTATTAAGAAAACATGTGAGGATACTAAATTTGAGGATTGGCCAGAAAAATTAGTTGAAGCTCTTTGGGCCTATCGCACTTCCATTCGTACCCCTATGGGGCAAACCCCTTTCGCCCTCACTTATGGAATGGAGGCGGTAGTTCCTTACGAGATTCTTATCCCTTCTCTACGAGTACAATTGGACAAGGAGCTCCCCATTGATGAGCGTCGTGAATCTCTCTTTGCTCAGTTGGAACTCCTAGACGAGAAGCGTTTGGCCACCGCTGAGCATGCGCGTATTTATCAAAACAGGTTTTCACGTTTTTACCAAAGGAAAGTGATTGAAAGAAAATTTAAAATCGGCGAGATGGTAATTAAAAGAATCTTCGTAAAACCGGGTGGACCTCGTTCAAAGCTTCAACCAAACTGGGAAGGTCCCTTTGTTATAAAAGATGTTCATCCTGGCAATGCTTACAGATTAATTAATGCTGAAGGTGAAGAGCTAACTCATCCTTGGAATGGTCTCTATTTAAAGAAATACTACCCCTAAAAAGATAATAAAAACAAACAAAATAAACAAAAAGAAGAAAAATAGAAAAGCAAAATAAAACAAAACAAAACAAAATGGAAAATTGCAGGCAGATATGGTACATGGGCCACGAGCCCGAAGAAATCAAAATCCTTAATTCACTCTTCAGTTTGGATGGTTTAACTTTGGGGTCAACTCACGCACACACTACACGCTCTACTTTTAAACTCAAGCAGCCCGGAATTCGAGGAAGGTCCGACTCAAACTAAGAGGGTAAAAACATTACCTATTCTCTTCTCTTCGGCTCACGAGACGGAGTACGAGTCAAGGGTTACTAACCAAACCTGCCCACCGCTCTAGTAGGTGGAAGTCAGGGCCCAAAAGGGAACGAAATGCTTAAAGCCCAAGTACAATAAGGTTTCTATTTTTTGAAAAGAAAAGAGGAAAAGAAAAAGAAGGTTACAAAAGAAAGCATGTCAAGAGGGCAAAGTCCCCGCAGGGAAAACCCTGGTCGTAAGCATGTATAAATAAGGGCAAAAAGAGCAACAAATTTCCCTAAGCCTAAGACCGAATCCCAACAGGCATTAGGGCAGGGGAGGAGCGTTCCCCATTCTGGAAAACCTCTCATGAGCTTCCTCAAATTATTCTTCTTTTCCCTCTCCATGGTGGGTTGTAAACTCAAAGAATGGTAAGGACTAACTAAGAAGGATGGGCTACAAGAGAATATGAGTAGAAGCATAAGTCATTAAGCACGCTGACCACTTGGTTAAGTTTTTTGAGAAAGATTAATGAATTTAAGATCATGATGGCGTAAGGTTTAAGGCCCTGTACTATGCTTACTTTCAGAAAACAAAAAAAAAATAACAAAAAAAAGAAAAAAAACAAGAAAAAATAAATTCACGCCTCTTATAGTAGGCGTCATTCTCAAAATTAACGTCCTTAATTAAGTCGTCATTTTAGAAAAAAAAAGATGGAAAATAAGAATTAACGCCTCTTCCGACAAGCGTCTTTTTAAAAATTAACGACTTTCATCAAGTCGTCATTTTTAAATCTAGCAAAAAAAATGTGTGCCATTTAAATAAACGCCTACCACGAAGGCGTCAATTTCCCAATAAACGCCCGTTTGCGAGGGCGTCATTTTGAAAATTGAAAATAAAAAAAGGAAAATAAATAAATAAATTTAAGCCTTTGTTGTGCATGTGCCTGGTTGCGTTTTTTATTTTTTAGTTAGCATTTGCTTACTTGCATGTCACATTTTCCTTATATTCGTTTATCATTTGCCTTCACTGATTAAAGGCTTGGCCCCTTGACCCATTATCAAGGTCAAAGTAAAGACATCCACTTGCTTATTGAGCAAGGGGCCAAGTCGAACAGATGGATTAACCTGTTTATTCAAGTGTTAATTACAGCTACAAGCGCAGGGCAAAAGCAAGGAAAGCGAGAAAGTGAAAGAAAACACAAGTCCACAAATGCTCAGGTAAACCAAAAATTTTCAATCTCATATATATATAAATATCTGAGTACAGGTGTGAGGGTGGATAAGAACAAGTAAAGTCACTCTCAGCTCTCACCTCCACCCTCCTCTCTCCTACTCTCGGTCTCACTCTCGTCCTCCCGACGAGGCACTCGTGGAGGGGGCATAGACCCCCGAGAAGTAGCTGGAGCTCGAACTTGCTCCTCTGCCTCGCTCCTCTGCCGAAGAGAGGAACCCGCCACGATGGTGGAACTAGTGAAGGCGTACCCTGCAGCCCGCGCTCGCCCGCGGCCTCGCTGAAGCCGCTCCTCGGTCGCCCACAGCCGCTCCTGGGTAACGGCTAGCTGGGCCCTCAAAGCCGCAAGCTCCACATGGTCCGCCTGGTGCTCCTCGCGCTCCCAAGCGCGCTCCCTCCGCTCCATCTCAAGGGCAACCCGCAGCTCTACCACGTCCTGGGGCAGCTCCTCTCGCCGCCTCAAGGCCCTCTCAAGCTCCGTGACGCGCTGCTCACGGATGACCAACTCCGCCCCGGCTAAAGCGGTCTGGGTAAGCGCCGCCTGTAGCTCCGAGGTCTGCAAACATTCAAACAAATCATCAGTTCCATATATATAATTCAATATATCATGAGATAAGCAATAAACAACTGAAAATAAAAAAACTCACCCGGGTGGCCATTGCCTGCTGTCCCTCCTCGATGCAGGTAAGAGAGGCCCGGAACTCCTCAGTCTGTAAACACAATTTTTCATGAGCATATCATATAAATAATTGAATAAGAGTTTAAAGTTTAAGGCATACCCATGTGCTGAGGTCGTGCTCTGCCGCCTCGGCCCGTGCTACTACCTCAACTAACTGCTCCGCTAGTGCAGTCGTCTCTGCACTAGGTCCTCTCGAGCTGGAGGCCTCCCATGTCTCTCTCCCCACTGCTCCCTGCTGGGCACGCTGCTTTCATTGAGATTGTTAGTGGCTAATCAGCAATAATTCAGGAATTCATATAGGAAAATTAAACACTCACCAGGGTCTCAAGGTCTGCACTCATGGCAGCCAGCTGGGCCTCTAAGCTGTGAAGGTGGGTCTGCATGTCCATCGCCGCTATGTCCCATGCGTCCTGCATTCATTACATATTAGTCGCATAATAGATATACAAAGCATTTGCATTTAAATTAAAAAGAAGAGCATTCATACGTACCACCAAGACCCTCATCTGGGGTCGGCCGGCGTAAACCTCCCAGTAGCATCGGAGGTACTCGGAGCTGTCTGTCACCTGTGAGGTGACTCGGGTCCCGCCGCGCTGCTAGTCGGCGTACTGGTCTGAGAACCGGACTCTCCAGTCGATCACCTTCGTGCGACCGCGCGTCTTCTTGCCTATTCCTCGTGGCTCTCCAACCTCAACCCACTCCTGGTGTAGGCCGAGGGTCCTCATCACCAGCCTAAGCCGTAACGGCTCAATCTCGTTCAGGCAATGAACCCAAAGCTCATGCCCGAAGTGAGGTCGGCCCGCTACGACCCACGGCTGGCCCTCATCAGTCATCCCCGCATAGGGTCTCCACCTCATCTGCATTCACAATCATCCATCATATCATATCATATCATATTCCATAATAAAAAATTTTACATCACATTAAGCATGCATACCAGTGAGGAGGGGAAGTCGTGGAACTCCCGTCGTAACACTCGCAGCTCGTATGCGAGTGGGGCTCCAGTCACCACTGGTAGCCAACGACGTGCTAGAGGGAAGGGTCTCTCATCTCCAGGCCGTGGGTAAGCACGCCCCATCGGCATGTATAAATGGCTCCATATCTGCATCCATGCAAAGCATTCACATACATTTAAGAGAAGAAAATAAATGAAAAATGAAGATGCATACCTGAAGAAAATGTGAAAAGCCACTGACAGTCGTCTCTCGACCTGTCCCTATAGACAGGTCAGCCATCAAGTGCGCCAGCAGCGCTGCTCCCCAAGCATATCTACCGACGCCCTCCAGGTCCTCGAGTATCCCTAGAAATCGGCAGTTGATGATGTCACCCTTCGTGCCGAGCAGCAACCTCCCGAGCATCAGGAATAAGAATCTCCTCAAGTCTCGATCTACTCTCTCTCTCTCTCTCAGCTGGGTCCTGGCAGGAGGTAGTCCTAGCCCCATCTATCAGTCTCTGTGAGAACTGCTCTAGAGACTCCTTCGACCTCTGCCTAGAATCACCTAAGCCCATAGCCATGGTAAGGTCGGTGCGGTAGATGGTCCTACACTCGCTAGGCGTCTCGTAGACTGTCTCTAGCCCTAGCAATCTCTGTGTCAGCTCGCTATAATCGGGTAGGGTGATCCCACTCACCGCCTCTCCGTCTATCCTCAACCCGGTGATCCTAGTGACGTCCTCTAGTGTAGGAACCATACGACCCCACGACATCAGAAATGCCCTACTAGTCCTGTCACATCTCTCTCTAAGCACCTGGATCAAGGGTAAGTCTGGTCTCACAGGCTCTATGCTAAGGAAATGTCCGAACCCCATAGCATCTACCCTAGCCCTCTGGAACTCGGGGAGTCCGTAATAAGCTGCTCGGACTTGGACCCAGGAGATCCGCGTCCTCATCAACCCCTGCATGCAACAAAAATTAATTTTTTTACTTAAGTTCATCTGCTGTTACATTTATGCTCTGTTTTAATTGACGACCTACCCTAGGTCGTGGTTTGATCAATTGACGCCCCTGAGGGAGGCGTTATTCTAAAGAGGGTTTCTGGTAATTTCATGTGCAATTTGAATCAACGACCCACCCTGGGTCGTTGTTTATTTAAATGACGCCCCTGTGGGGAGCGTTGTTTTGAAAGTAATTTCCTACATTCGGAGAAATTTCGAATTGACGCCCAGACCTGGGTCGTCATTTGTTTAAGTAACGCCCCTGTGGGGGGCGCTGTTTTAAAAAAAAAGTAATTTTCTATCCTAAATTATAATTCTGGAAAATGTTGAATTGACGACAACACCTGTGGTCGTTGCTTAATGAATTGACGCCGCGGAGGGGGGCGTTGTTTTTCTTGGGTTTCAAAGTTTAACATGCGAAATAACATAAACACAGGTGCATATGCTTTAAAATAAATAAAATGGCATGGAAATTATTAGCAAGATGTATAAACATGATAAAGTTTAAAATAATGACATGCTGCAGGGCGTGATTTCATGCATTAATCATTTCCAGAAATTAAATTAATTGAATTGACGGCCCTACTTTGGACGTTGTTTTAATTGACGACACCCCTGGGGGCGTCATTTGTCTGAGTCACTATTTTTTTTCAACCGAGGGCTATGGAAATGATGGAAAATGGAAATAAAAAGAAAATAAAATATAAAATTGAGAGTTTGGGGGCCTACCTTGTGTCGTTCGGGCACGATCAACCCTTCCCGGAGAGGTTGTCTTGGTTGGCGTGGTCGCCGGGGTTGGCCGGGTCGAAGGGGCACCGTCGTCGCCGCCGACGGTTGTTCTCCTTCTTCTCCTCCTTGTTCTTCTTCCCCTCCTTCTTCATCTCCTTCGTCTTCCTCATCGGCGTCCTCGTCTTCGTCATCATAACCATCATCTTCATCTTATTCTTCTCCATCTTCCCTTTCTTCTTCATTGGTTTCTCCCTCTTCGTTAACGCCATGCTCCGCCACCGGAACGTCCTCGGCCGTCACAGGAGGAACCTCCTCCACGGCGTGCTCATCGCCTAAGTCCACGACATCGGGGGCTGTGACCCTTTGACGTTTGAGAGCACAGCCTGCCATGGGAACGAGAGAAAGAGAATAGGGAGAGTGAGAATGAGAGAGGTAGGAAATGGGGGTTCGGTTAGGGTTTGCAGAAGAGAGGGAAGAAGATGAATGAAAGAAGAATAAGAAAGGAGAGAAAAGGGGTTTAACGGTCCAAAAATAATTGACGCCCTAATGGAAGTCGTCATTATATCAATTGACGGACTGAGGAGAGGCGTGATTTCAAGATATGACGACATGAGGTGAGGCGTCATTTTTTTTTTTGCGTTGGAACTTGCAACCGTCGTCAGGTGCATTAATAGGAAAGTGATTGATGTGATTGATCCTCATTATTACTTTTAAAATTGACGATGTTATCGACGGGCGTCCGTTTCTTAATACACGACATATGTGAAGGCGTTATTTATATAAGATTAAGGAATTGTTTTGAAAATAATTTGAAGAATTTGAACCGATTAACACCTTACTTGGAGACGCGAATTAAGAAGCGCCTGTTCCTGAGGGCGTCAGTTGTGATTTTGAATTATTTTTAAGGAATTGATTTAATGAAATCATCTGAGGCGTGGTTTAAGTAATTGACGCCATGCGTGAAGGTGCTGTTCAGAACAGAAATCCCGTAGCTCAGTTTTTCAGATAGAATTTCATGAATTGGGAGATATGATCACATCAACTCATTGTTTTGGCTCAAATAAGAAGAGAATCTTTATTTCATTAAGAAGGAAAATCGTGATTACATTTATTGAGCCATCATAGGCCTTATCTTCCTAAGTGCTAATACATAAGATTTGCATTTGTCTTCTTCTTCTTCTACATGTGTTTTAGACTTTTGGAGTAGTCCAACCTTCCATTGAGCCATTATTGTCTTGACTTCTTCTTGATCTCCACTTGAGCATAGTTCCCTTCTTTTGAGTGGAGGTAGATGAGAAGGTTCTTCAAAGAGGTGCCGAGGTAGCCCGAGTTGTGGGAGGCACCGGTGTGCATTGTAGAGGATGAAATCGCTCACGCCTATCAACCGAAGCTCTATGTCGGAGGAGAGTCTTGAGCGGAGTTCTTGGGTTTTGAGGAACCCCGGTGTGCAAGTAAAACCACTCTTAGGCATGGTCTTGAAATAGTCTCTCCAATCTCCTCTTTTCTTTAGCTTAGGAACCCGATTGATTACTCTCTCACATAAGCCCAAAGAATCCGTCATGTATCGGAGGGGGCTTTTGGAAAAGATTTTGGAGGCCGCTTGGGTTGCTTGGCAAGGATCAAATTTGAAGTGGAGATCTACCCAACAAGATAGAAGAAGCATAGACCCGTAGAGGGGCCGTCCCAATGAAGCCGAGGTAAGCCCATTGTATAGGTTGGCTAGTACCGCCGGACCTATTCTTTTTCCCTCCCACATGCTAGCAATGGCACTTAAGTGGTGTTCTTCTAGATGGTCTTCTATTGAAGGGAAGAGTAGAGCTCCCGCTATGCATATAACAAACCCCTTCATTACTCTCTCCAATAAGCCCTCATCTTCTTGGGCCTTGTCCATGTTCTTGAACACCCATGAAGCTAGTTTCAAAAGGTTGATTCCTTTATGGGCTTTAAGTTGATTCACTAAATTTGGTCTTTGAACAAGGCTAGTGAGTATGTCATGAGCTTTTATTGGTTTGGTCATGTGAGCCATCTTTGACTCTTCTCCTTGTTTCATTTTTCTTAGCCCTAGGAGCATCTCTACTTCCTCTAGGAGTATGGTAGCTTCAAAGGTTGGAAAGAGGAAAGTGTGGGTATGAGGGTGCCATAGTTCTATGAGAGCTCCAATTGAGGCCCAATCTAGGTGAATATCATTGTAATGGGTAGCATGGGTTATGAGGCCAAGAAGATGCCATCTAGAGAGAAAAGATTTCATGTCTAAGGAGAGTTTAGAGAGGAGTAAAGGAAGCCATTTAATCTTCAAAAATCTCCTTGGTCCTGGGATATTTGGGTAATCCTGAAAACAAAGAAAAGAAAAGAAAGGAAGAAAGGAGAAGAATGTAATCAGAATTTTTGAAAAAGGAAGAAAGGAAGAAAAGAAATGAAAGTTTTTTTAAAAAATACTTACTTGGTCTTTGGCAATTCTCCCACTGATATGGCTGGGAACTTCACAGATCCTGGGAACACTCATCTTAGGCTTTTTAGAAAGCCTTTGAATCTGCATCATCATGTTCATCTTTGTTCTGCTAGTTCTGTCTGCTCTTATAGTTTTCTTCGGTGCTCTGTTTGCTTGATAGTTTTGATGTGCTTAGAAGACGAACAGTTGCCCTTTTATAATGATGGAACGCTAACAAGTATCATGGTTTGTGTCTGAATAGAACGAGTTGTTGGAAGCTCAATTCCAAGCAGGAAATGAAAAATAGTTAATTGACGACGCGACCATTGGCGTCATTTCTGTAATTAACGACATACTCAGGGTCGTCATTTAAGTAACGCCTCTATGGAGGGCATCATTTACGTTCCAATTCCTAATCAAACGCTTATTATATTTAACGCCCCAATGACCGTCGTCATTTCTTGTTTTGACGCCACTTCGCAGGGTCGTCATTTCTACAACATTTTACTTATTCATGAACTTAAGTGCTATTATATCTTGATGCAATTATTTATATTGAGCACTTATGATCATATTTTGAGCTGTCTTGAGCTGATAATTCTTTTGATGAGTTAATGAGCTTTGAAGTGCAGAAGTGCAGGTTATACAAGTCTGAAAATGCTTGGATTGTCCTATTGGTAACATCACTTCACTCTTGTATCTCTCCTGTGTGCATTATTACTATATGATACCTACACTATTATAGCATATCAAGGACCTTGTGGTTCTGATGAACTTGGAATTTGAGTTCCCCTTCATCAAAAATAGTGATAATTCCAGGGGAGTCTTGATCACACGGATAGGCCGTTGAGTCATCTAAGGTTTGGGACGATGGTTCCACTTTCTGAGTTGATGCAAGGACAAACGGGCTTCAGCTTAGTGTCAACTTAGAGATCTAGATTCTTGACAAAATCTAGATGGTTTAGCAATATTATCTTTGATTATTTTCTATTTTTAGTTTGTTTTAATTATTCTTTTAGCCCAGCATGCATCATGTAGGACTTTGAGCTTAATGTTGAAGAATCTTCATATTATGCCAATAATGAAGGTCACTAGCTCTTAATTGAGTTGACATGAGATATTCCTGTCCAAATCAAGTACTTTATTCTCCTTGAAGCCGCTCAGGCTGGTTCCTTGAAAGGCATTCATTTGTTGGGTCTTTATCTCATTTCACTTTATTTCCCTGCAAAATTCACCTTGGTTGCAGCACGTCCACATTGGCTGGTAACCACTCTCCAATGGTATCTTCCCTTTCGTGCCCTCGCGCACATTTTTAGTTTAGTCCCTTTTATCCAGCTGATTAATGCTTTCTTGTAATCACCCGGAGTTGTTTCATTAAGAGTTTTGGAAAGATTTCCAACGCTTAGTGTCAAAGGCGTGTCACATCACACCTTGGCATCTACTTATCAGTTCGTTCCACTTCTTTTCACTTGTTTCACTTTCGTTTCATTCCATCTCACTCCCTTGCAAAGCAGACGCCAAGGTGGGGTAACTCTAGACACGCTAAAATCGATACTATGTTGAGTAAATCTCATGTCACCATGTGACGTCCCAAAGTGGACTTCAATATTGACTTAATATGAAGTTTTTCTATTTTTTATGTGTTAATTGTGGTTTCTTGGCATTTTTCTTTGATAAATGGAATTAACGCCTTGAAGCGGGGCGTCATTTAATTGACGGCCAAGCTAGGAGCGTGTTTCATTGAATGGACGACTTCTCATAGAGGTGTTGTTTTCTGGATTTTTACGAATCCTCCCCAATATGAAAAATCAAAGAATTGACGTCCCGATGAAGGGCGCTTATTATTTAACGCCCATATCAGAAGGCGTCATTTCAGAATTTTTAATAAGGAAAGTCATTTGTTACCATAATTAAATCCAAGAATTGACGGCTGTATGCACGTCGTCGTTGTAATTAACGCCTTTGGTGATGTCGTCATTCTTAATTGACACCCTTTGAGAGGTCGTCATTTCTATGTCCGTCTCCCTTTCGCCTGTTTATTTCCTGTAATGATCCTTCCCCCATTTTACTCCTTGTGTTTGATTGGGAAGAGGGTTTCTTATTGGAGGTCCATTACCTTGTTTTAATCCTATTATTACAAAAAAATTTGGGCTATAAATACCCCTAATGTTCTTCTCTCGCGCGGGCATGAGAGGGCAGTGCAAGAACAATACGATAACAGAGAAGAACCACTGTGAGTTTTAACAGAGAGGAGAGTTTTATGTTTTGCAGGTTCTATCTTCAAGTGATTTCTTCTTCCTCTTGGTGGTTGATTCTTCTTCCACAAATGGTCTTCTGCTGCTGTTAAACTACTTTTTATTTTCTATCCCAGTACTGCTGCACGCACAGCAGAGAGAAGATCTTACCTTCAATTTCTCTTATTAACATTAGCATCATCATACTTCTTTCTAGCTATCCTGTTAGAAAACGTTGCCACTTTCACATCATATCTTACTTTCATATATCTTGCATTCATATTCTCCATACCTTTGTTACTCCTTCCAAGGGGTTTAAAAACCAAAACACACAAGGTGTGTTCATGTTTCATTTGATTGGTTTCATACTTTTAGAGCAGCGATACTACACCTTTTGGCTAATCCATTCTTTTCACTTGTTTTGTGTGTTTTTACAAGGGTAATCAAGCTAAGAACCCCCTTCATCGGTCGGCCGGTAGAAGGAGGAAGGAAAAGTCCACAATCTCACCCACTCAATACAAGGTACATGCGATCACTTTTATTTTTCTTAAGGTAACCCCTCTGGCGATCACCTTTCCCCTTAGCATCCTCGCATGCTCCCCTTTTCCCCCCTTTCCCTCTCTTATTCCTTTTTTTATTCTTCTTAGTTTTCCCATAAGTGGATTTCTTAGAATCTACAAGTATTAGATATACCAGATGCTCAATTAAACTCAAATGTGCTCAAGCAATTCAAATTGAAAGATGTTCAATAGTCAACATAATCTTCAAGATTTTCAATTTCATTCAACCAGTAGGTAAGTTAATCACAACATAATGAAGGAACAATCAGTTCAGATATGTAGAAGCAATACATGTTATAAGAACAACATCACCAAGTGCCATACGCTACTGCAGAGGTTTTAGAGATTTTCTATCAAGTTGTTAGGCACAATGGTTGATCCAAAAATCACATAACAATATCATGATCATTTCAGATGTAGCAATAGGCATGAGATGTATTTCCACAAAGATGAGTTAGAATTCACAATTCCAAATCATTCATTCAAAAACAAACTTGCCCTTCCTATGTGCACAAATTTCACATTTGACATTTTTAAAAAAATGTGCAACATATGACCTATATGAACACGTGACTCATGGTAATATGGCGGAGGTGTAAGTCCAAAGACTCTACTCACGCATGGTGATAGATTTCAGATAGTAATGACTTGCCCTTTCTCAGATCAGCATTTCATATACCATGAAGTCATGCAAATGATGGTCAGAAAGATGCAATACAAACTCATAAGAAAAATAAAAAAAAATTATGATTTTCATTAACGAAGATTTGGTTAAAATAAATTTGAGTTTTTCAAGATGAACTCAGAAATTTATTTTCAATACCAGTGCCTTGAGCATCCATTATCTTCCAAGCATTCCACTTGGCCTCAAGGTGACCCTACAACAAAAATCTCATTCACAATTTTGGGTACCCAAATCTTCTTGGGTCCCGATAGTTAGTTGCACCTCTAGTGGGTGCTCTCCACATTCTTTGGGCATGCATATCATGAAAATTCATTAAAGCACAGTCATACATGGTATGCCCAAAATTGCCACAGCAGTGACAACTAACAGAAGACCTAGCATTCTTCTTAACAGGATAGGCATGAAATTTCAGTGGGTTGGTAAAATTATAATTATTTTTAACATTGAAGTTCTTTCTTCTATTTGCTTGCCAATAATGTGACACATGATGTCCTGACTCTCCACAGAAGTGACAAGAAGTGTTTCCTCTTTTGAAAATGAGTTCATTTTTGCATGCCTTCAAGTCATCCTTTTTCAACATGTAACACTCATGCAAAGAGTGACCATGTTTACCACAATAAAAATAATGCAAAGAAGCCATTTTGCCATGTCGTCTTTTAGTATGAACATAAGAATTTCCAAATCTATTTGTTCTATTTGAAAACCTCTTTAAAATTTTGAAATCATTCATTTTCTTGCATGCATTTAGTTCATCAGATCTCATCAACAGACAATCATGCATCACATGACCACGCTTTCCACAATAATAACAATTAACATTTGAACCCTTTCTCATGTGATCATGCTTCATTTGATTCTTGGGACCATTTTGGTATTTAGATAGTTGATTTGCTTTCTTGGTCTTTGATTGAGTCGAAAATTTAGACTTTGATTTTTCAACAGAAGGGTAATTTGAAATGTTTGAAGAACATGATGCATGCACAAATGAAGTCTATGTTTTCAGACCAAAAGCTTTCTTTTTACTAGGATCATATCCTAGTCCTTCCTGTTGGAAATTCACTTTGGTCCCCAAGATTTTATCCAGATTGTCCTTCCCTTTGACAAATGTAGACAAGGATGCATTCAAATCAGAAATTTCAGATTCAAGAGATGAGACATGAAGTTCATAACTAGCAATTTCTTGTTCACTGCAAATAACACTTTCATTCAGCACTCTATTTGCAGTTTTATAACTCTCAAGCTCTTATTCTAGCAAATGCAATCTTTCACATTCACTTACAACCACATATTTTCCTTTTTCTAGAGTCAACAATCTTTCAGAAATGGCCATGTTCAATTCCTTCAGTTTCTCATTTTCTTTTGCAAGCTTTTCATCATGAATGAGTTCATTTATCAAGGTTTGATCATTAGCCATTGAATTTATTTTTACTTTCATCTCCTTATTTTCATTTCTTAAGGAGCAAATTTTATCTTTATGAAATTCAATATCAAACACATGAGCCTCAATTAATTCCTCAAAATGTGAGTATTTTTTACAGGAGGATTCACAGTTATTTTGTTCAACCTTCTTTTTCAATTTTTTATTTTCATCCTTAACCAACTTGTACTTATTAACAAGCTCTTCATAAGCATTCATCAACTCTTCATAACCAGATTCATCTTCATCATTAGAGTCAGAATTTACCTTTGAACTTACCATGCTTGATGTGCTCTCCTCATCACCCATGAGGCACAGATCTTCCAGCTATATCTCTTGAGCCTTGATCAGTCCATCCACGATTTCCTTCGCCGTTTCACATGAAGAAACAAATGCATATATATCAGATTTCACGGCAACTTTTAATAATCTTAAAACTAAAACATTATCATGATTTTTCAGTTCATCTTCATGAGACCATCTAGTCTCATCCAGAGGCAATTTGCTAGGGCCATAATATATCAATTTCCAGAGTTCAGGATTAACAGAGTTAATTAGCCCACACATTTTGCCTAACCATGAATCAAAATCATCGCCATCAAAAATAGGTAAGCAACTCATCAAAATATGATCAATAGAACAATTCATGATTAACAGTACATTGGGATCTCTCTGTTGATCGTTAGATCTAAGGACAACAGAGCCTTGCGCGGATACCAATTGTTGGTCCCGGGGTAGGCGAGCGGACAAGAAGGGGGGGTGAATTGTCCACCACACTAGATGGCTAATTAAAAAGCTTACGCAATGGAATTAATTACTTTTAACAAGATTGTCGAAATTAACTAAACAAGGTAACTAATTCTCTCAATCTCTCCATTCCCACACAATCATACAAACGGATATAACAAGTAAACCACGCAATCACATAAATCAAACCAAAGTGCACAGTAATTTTTAAGGTGGTTCGGGACCACAACGGGCTCCCTACGTCCACCCCTCACCAAACCTGGCGAGACTTCACTCAGGGATAAATCCCCAATACAGAGACAATGCTCCAAACACAAACGAGGACACGCCCCAACACACACACACACTAAGACGGAGTCTCCCACACCATCCGACGACCGGATCACAACACACACACATACACTGCAACAAACGCAGCACAACGACACACACGATCGCACGCAGGCGATCAAACACGACCGTATACACAAACGGTCACACACACAAAATGTATTTTCAGGTTTGGAAAATAAACACAAATAATAATATAAGCTCAGATCGAAATAGAACACATGGCAAACATCATAAAATAACAACTAAAGGATGTAGAGATTGTTCCCCCTTTGATTTCTAAGACTAATAGAAATAGTATCTTGAAGCTCTAGTCGGATGGTGATGATTTCAACGTCCTCTTGATCCTCTCCTCGATCCGTTACACTTTTCCTTCTTCCACGATCTTCAAAACCTCTTGGATGAAGATCAAATCTCCCCTTCTTTTCCCCTTCCTCTTCTTCTCCTCTTTCTTGACCTACAAGATAGAAAACATTAGCTCAATTGGGGATTTCGTGTCAAATATTTAAATAAATTCGGAGTTCACAAGATAGCATATATAGAAGACAAGAAAAGACCATGATAACCCTTCTAGAACCATCCAAAAAGACCCCCAATAGGTCTACCATGAACCCAGGGGCAAAGGGGTAAAAGGTTAAGCACAAGTGGGTTTATAAGACCTAGGATGGTCAAGGACAAGTCAAGACACAGATCTACAATTCCAAGGATGACGGGAAGATATTGAATGTTTAAACACAAAAACCAAGTATTCCTTGGGGTTTAATCAATATTACACCACATGTCAACCTCTTTCCACCAAGATTCACATAAATAGATATTACCATGCATCCATGTGATTTGTAGGTGTCTTCCAATCATCTCTCTCCTGTAAAAGACAATGTAGAACATGAGATCTACATGGATATCAAAATCATGGATTATGAGTGATAAAAGCTCCTTAACTAGACACATAAGCATATGCATAGAGCTTCTACTCATAACCATCCACGAGCTTATATGCATGTCTAGCAATATGGAAAAATCAATCTCAACTATGAAGACTTGCTCAAGAGCACAACGACTCAATGGAAATACATGCAAGCATAGCAAAGCTCATGAATGCACACTGACATCAACTACATATGCAAGCAGACACAAAGTTATTTATAAGGTTAGTTATCATCAAAAATATAACCATATGCAAGGCACACTTCATGACCTCACACACATCATTCTATGTGTTATAACATCTTAGCCTTGTTAGGCTAACATTCCTTGATATTTGGACCTCTAATGGGTCTATTTTGGAGACATGATCCTGGGAATGATTCACAACCTTTCTTATAGTCATTTTCCCTAAATGGCTTTCCTTTGGATTAATCAGCTAGCTATTCTTTAAGGAAATCTTTTTCCTACTCGTGTTCTCTTGAATTTCATGAGCTATTCTTGGAACTCCGATGCCATTAGTAAATTGTCTGAAATTATATTATACGGGACTTTGGGTCCAACTTGACACTCAATGCTAGGCATGAACTATAAGGGTCCGGATCTGGTCCTAGGGGCGAGGCAAAGCCCAGACATGTACTGGTATAATGAATCATCGGGTGTGGCATTGCACCAACTATATGCAAGATTTGATCTAGACACATTTACATCATGGGCATCTCCAGTACTTGCGTGACTTGACATGTTTGTATATGAGGTCCGGAAGGGACAATTTGTGATATGAACTCTAGTGTTTGGAATCTCTAGTACATACCAGTCCTGAAGGGACAATTTGTTGATATGAATGCTAGTACATGCAATCTTTTGTACATGTTCTTCGTTATCTCATCTTGATCTTGTTCTTGTATGTGCCTCTCATCTACTATATCCTCTTGAGCATCCTCGTTACCTTGCTATCCCCGATGATGGTTATTATTTCTGATATGCATTGTTGTTTATTTTCATACATCATAAAAAGGCTAATCACTTATTTATTACCTGGTGATAGAGAGTAATTCCTACTTAGCTTCTTGCTCACCCCGTTTCCTTTCAACATTTTTCAAGTATTAATGAAGAAAGTGCTACAGATGGGGACGGGCAAGAGTGATGGAGTTCCCGAGTTTTGAGAGTCGGTCTTTATTTTCTTAAGTCAAGTCCTGTAATAGTGGGTCGTTTCCCTTTTTCTTTAATGTAATGGAGTCAAGGTTGTAATAATGACTTTGATATTAAGAAAACTTACATTCATTTTGGCGCCAATTGTCTTGTGTTTATGTCTTTTGGTTTGCTCTGTATCATGAATGAATCACTGCCACATTCTGAGCATGTCTTCTGCTGCTATCGGTTCGGGGCGTGACAGGCCTTGTTCATACCCTTTGGTTCAATGCATCATATCTCATTACACCATTGTATGAAATCTTTATACTACTCATCTTCAAGAAACCATTCGCATGCCACAGTGTTGACTATGACCTGAAACTTATACATGTTGACATCATTAATTTCATATAAGACTCATCAATGAGTCATAGTCAAACATCATCAAAATAATAGAATCAACCATATTCCACACATGCCCAACAATACCTTGTTTAGATCAATTTTTTTAATGTAATCTCGTCGGGGACTAGCTCCCCTTGTTTCTTTGAGCCTCCCGGTTGCAATGGGTGCAAGTTGGGGGTGGGAAAGCCTTCCAGAAGGTTTCTAGAGGTTCCCTGCTCCAGAGATGGCCAACTGGGTTGCCGTCTCTGCCCAGTACGGTGCCCAGAAGTCTGGCCACCTGATGGGCTGGGCAGCCATTGAGTTGGCCACCCAGGGGCTCTTCTCCTTTGGGCGGCCACAGCCCTGGCTGCCTAGACCTTTGGGCAGCCAGCACTGTGTCTACCCAGGCCCTATTCTGGGAGGCCACAGTGGTGGCCGTCCAATGTTCCCTGCCCAAGGGCTGGGCGGCCAGAGGGATGGCCGCCTAGGCCCTGACTGGGAGGCCACCAGAGTGTCCACCTGGGGATTTTAAGCCCAGGGCATGGGTGGCCAGGGTGTTATCCACCCTGCCCTGTCTGCCCGGCCAGAAGTCTGGCCGCCCAGGCTGGGGAGCCAGGGGGGTGAGCGGCCATGGCCCTAGCCGCCTAGAACCCTGGGCAACCAGGAGTGTGGCCACTCAGACCCCTCTCCCTGCGAGCTTCATTTTTTCCTGTTTCGAGTCCTCACGTGTTCCGTCTTGCGTCCCTCGTGCCGGTAGTTTATGGATCAGCCATCCAGTCTAAAGTTCTCAATTTTCGTGACACAAGTTGCCTCCTGGTGTGTTCTGTGCATTTAGAGGAGTTAGTACGGACCGATGGTTTCCGCTTTTAGCGAGTCCACACCTCCAGTGACCCCCTTTTCCCACTAGTCGTAGCTTTCCTGTGTACATGTGTGCGGACCCACTTGGGAGTGGTGGAGAGCTTATTCCGGTGTGATGGTTTTTAGGCTGGTTACCGTAGGGCCCCTCGTCTTTGCAGCCTGAGTCTAGGCTGGGGGGAAAACTAACTAGAGGATCTGACCTAGAGCGCAGGGTCTGTGTGTGCACACGTGGTTGGGGGCGTCAAACCCGTGCTGACGAGCGTGACCCCAGCTAGTCCTTGTTATGTGGTTCCATTGTAGTGTGTCTCAGTTTCCACCTGGGGCAAGTAGGGAGACACCTGGGGTGCGGACTAAGACGTCAGTCGACGCATCCGGCCTTTCTTCTAGTGGGTAGTACTCCCGTCTTCTATGCTGTAGTGACTCTGTTTCCCTTCGTCTCGAGGTGACCGTTCTAACAGCTCTGTACTTCTAGTTCCTTGTGCCACATGGTTCGTCAGACTCGCACTAGTGTAGTTCTCTTATTTATTATTTACTATCTCCATCTGTTTTAATTTATTTAATCATTGTCCTCTCTTATTGCTTATTGCACCGTGTGGTTTCTCGTTGTGAGGTAGGGATCTGCGGGACCCCTACTGAGCCAATGAGATGAGGCTCACCCCCTTTGCTTTTCAGGTGAGGCAAGGCTGACGCGGAGTGTTAGAGCTGGTGCGATGGATTCAGAAGGGGGGGTGAATGAATTCCTCTTTAAAACATCGCTCAATTGACACTTAAAGCAATCAGAGTTAACGAATAGAAATCAATTGAGATCTTCTAACTAAGAGATTCGCAGAAGCACTTGATCAATCAGTTGGGCTACTGAACTATGGACACCTAGCCAAGTCTAATCCGTATACAGAGTCAAGTACGAACAACGTGTGCCTTAAAGAATTCGGATAGAATACTCAAATGAAACGCTCCTAGCCATTCATCTATCGACAATCAGATAAGAAATCAAATCACGGAGATAATACATTTTAAGGTGGTTCGGTCCACTGACCTATGTCCACCCCACACTCCAACTAGAGTGTGGATTCTGCTGATACACAGCTTAACAGCTGGGCCTCACAGCTTGCCAACATCAGCTGAGCATCACAGCTTGCTTCCGCTGGGCAATACAGCTTAGCCATCCGCTAACTCACAGCTTGACTGCTGGGCGTTACAGCTTTGCCGACCAGAGGATACCACACCTCTGCAAACGTTGGGGCTTATAGCTTAACCCGTCCAGAGGAATCCTCCTCTGCCCGCTGAGCATCACAGCTTGCTCTGCTGACAAACAGCTTGAAATAAGGAGTGTAAAAGAAAAATTAGGAAATGAGAAATCATAGCGACAGAAAGCTATATACGATGATAGCACCAATGTGGCTCTCAGGGAGCTGACTGGCCTGGATTTGATCCAAGGTCTAGTGGAACTAATCTTTCAGGAAATTCTTCTATCTTCTTCTCCTCGAGCTCTTTCTTCACTCTCTTTCTTTCTTCCTCTTCTTCTGCTTCTTTTCCCTCTCTATTATTCTCTCTTTTCTTCTCTCGATCTCTGCTCTCAAAAGCTCTCTCTCTCCTTCTTCCTCTTCCTCTCTGGATCGTGCTAGCTCTAGATCTTTCTGCTTCGATCCCTTTCACATGAAGGAGAGGCTTCCTTTTTATATAAGCAACAGATGTAGGGCGTGTGCTTTTCACGATTTCCGCCCAAATGCCTTGGCCCACGTGGTAGCATCCTAGCTCAATGCTTTCCACGTGTCACGATCTTGGCACCTCCTTCACTCTTGGATCACGTGCCATTCTTATTCTTCTCAAAAAAAATACATGTCATACAGTCAGAAAGAAATATCAGCTCGAGATAGTTATACATATAGTAAAGAGTTAAACAGGACTACACGGAGTCAATAGGTGAATAAGCCAGATGTGCACAGACTTAATTGCAGCACAAGACTAACGGATGCACTAGCTATGTGTATGCAATGTGTAAGCATTGCACAGACCTGCTCGGGTCATGAGCAGCCTTGCAAGGACTCCGTGTGTGCGAGTATTAGAGGGATGCACAGACTCTAATTACTTGGTGCAAGTGTTGCACCGACTCAGTGAATGCTATGAGAAATATTGCACATACGTACCTGATGTGCTAAAGGCATTGCACCGACGTTGATCCTTTGAAACCAAATCTTGCACCGACTTAATATTGCTAAGAGCGCGGACTCAAATACGTGAACAGATCAATGCACTGATGAAGATATGCACTGACTTTAGTCTACACAAACTAGAATTCTGCACCGGCCTTGTGTATGAGTAGCCAAGAGAATGCACCAACTTGGGTGCGTGCAAAGGATGCCTTGCACCGACCAATCCAGGGTGCACCAACAAAGGTTGCACTGACCTTATGCTCGGTCACATACGGACGCTCTACTGAATGAAAAGGGTTGTACTGACCTTAATGTAAGCATGGACACAATATGCACCGAGGCAAGGTTTGCACTGAGGCAAAACTTTGCACCAATCTTCTATATGCACCGACCCAAGTATGTTGTGTTCACGACCAACATTGCACCGAGTGCACATATGCACCGAAGTAAAACATGCACTGACTATGTTATATAAGTATGCAAAGTTTGCACCGAGACAGAAAATGCACTGACCTTCTTCAGTGTGATGCATGCACAAGCATACCCATGAAATGCTCATCAAACTTGTGATGCATACAGCAATTATACTCGTGATGCATACAACAATTATTCACCAACACTGACTTAAGCAATGCACAGCAAGCAAGAGAAGATGCATAAACATTCAATCTTTCATTCAATCTTTTATGCAAACACATGGTGACTTATAGTGTTTGCTATCATCAAAATCACAGAGGCACAACAATCTCCCCCTATTTGATGATGGCAATACTATGAGTCAACATTGACTCTCATGGCAAATTATTCTCCCCCTTTGACATCTGCAAAAAGAAAATAGTTTGAGAGAGAAATACAAGCATGTAGGAAATGATTGAAGTAAAAACTCCCCCTTTGACTAAGTCATGAAGGCATAGAAAAGCTATTCTCCCCCTTAATGACACAACATGAATGCAACAAGAGGATCATGAATGATCAGCAACCACAGGATCAGTGAGATTGGAAGTCTGATACCTGGTACATTGATATAGCAGTTCGGATCATGACAGATTGAAAAAATTAACAGAAGCACAACTTGATTTGTGGACTGTAAAAGAGTGTAGAAGATAAGCACAATGAGTTTCAAGTGAGCAGAATCTGAGCAGGTGTGATCTCCAAGCCAAAGTACATGAGAATAAAAGATTTTCAGTGGGGTACCCAATTCATATATCCATGTTTAAAGTTTCATAATCTTCTATTATAAAAGCTTATGAAATGGCTTTGATTGAAAAGCATGGTTTAAGAATGATGTACACAAGGTTTGTCAATAAAATACAATACTCATATCTGAAGCAACTTTTTAATAAAGATGAACCAATTTCTCATATAACATTCTAGTTCAAACTCCTTTCATGTTACACAATTAATTCCATTGACTTCTTTAGGAAAAATAGTCAAGAGTATTGAGGTTAAATAAAGTAACACTCAGTGAATTTTGAATTGCAAGGGTTACAGCAAGTCCTTTTCACTTTTGCTTTTAACATTGAGCTTAGCGACCAGACTGGTGTCATTTATACCTTTGACATTAAGGGTACACATGGGTTAGATGCCAGTACCCCCAGTTACTAAGCATAAACTACCATATCTGTCTCTGATCAAAAACTACACAGATGATTTACACCTTTGACATTAAGGGTATATGTTTTTCAGACGCCAGTACCCCCAGTTACTAAGTGAAACCAGCCCTATAGATTTGACCATATGAACAGAGGTAACATGAAGCACTTCATGACATAAATTCCTCTCCATTTCTTTGATTGAGGGTTCAGTTTCTCAGTGCAATTCAGTCATTACTCTGCCACAATATTCATTTCTTTTACAATGATTTTGCTGTTGCTGCCCTTTTAATTTTCAAAGTGACTTGTTTAAAAACAATACAGGTTACATGCATTTCAACCAAAGTAAATCAAGGTTTCAATTTTCAGATGTCGAAAGATCTTACATGAACTTACATGAGACAGTCAATTAAGGTTTACAAAAAAAAAAAATTGATTCAGATATTTTCAGGTCCTTCAAATTCAAACTTAGGAATACATAAGACTTAAACTAATTCAAATCAACAAACATTCTTAAACCTGTATAATAGAAGATTCTTTATTAAGGATGATTTCAGATTTGTGAAAGGGTACACAAACTGATATTACTTCACTTCTCTGTACGTTTAACATGGACAGAGCATTTAGCAGCAAGAGACATTTGACAAACATGCATAGAGAGTAAGACAAACGGAACTCATGCTTGTAACAGGTATGATCAATATGCATCAGATAGATTTACAAGAAACCAATAGCTGAGTCTGGAGTACAGACAGATCATCTTGACAACAATAAAGTCTAGTTCAACTCGAGAAAGATTTGAGTGACTAGATATGGAAGGGTTTAGATCATGAAAAATGAGTCTCAAATACTCCCCCTGTCTAGATACAATGAGTCATTTCTTTTTAGATTTTTCAAATATGATGATATGCAATACACTGCTCTACATGCATTCATATGCCATGACACTCCTGGAGATATTTCCTGCACATGAATGTAATGAACATTATGCAGGGATAACCAAACTCCCCCTGACTATATGCAATGTATGAAGATTTTAAATGCAACAAGTGCAATGATAGAATGCAGGGAGTTTTGAAAAAATATGCATCATGAATGTGCAGACTATGCTCATGAGTTTCTAACCTTCTCTATGTGCACAAACAGATGTCAAAACATTAATGCATGCAGATGAGAAATGAATTCAACATATCTTCAATGAACATGTGCACACATAGCTCAAAGTATGAACATCATGCGAAAGCAGTCAAACTCCCCCTGATTAAATGCATGGTATACAAAGAAAACGTAACACATGGTTTTATAATGAAAGCTCATGAAACAGACATGCAATTCAATCAAAAGAAGATTACCATAAACATTATGTGCAATTCAAATTTTCAGATGATTTCAATTCAGCACAGACCAAATCAACATGATATTCAAACCTTTCAAACTCACGATTTCAGATGACAGAATTTGAAGTAAGTGCTCAGAACATACCTGAAGAGCAGGATCATGGGGTCTTTCAATTTTTGAGTGCCTTGGTTTATTGACCCCTCTTTATTCATTCCAAGGCACACCTGCAGCAAAGTAATCATTTTGATCCTACAGGAACCCAAGCTGCCTTGGGTCCTGTATTAACCCTAACAGGAGTTATGAACAGTTTCTTAGCGACATTATTATCAAAATCCATCAGATAACAATTGGCCATGAAGTGACCGTATTTACCACAATATCTACATGAAACTGCAGATTTTCTGGTCCTATAATGCATATCAACAGCAGCATGAGACCTATGAACCTGAGCATGAAATGTTCTGTTGTTTACATGGACATTATGTTTCTTATTCTTAATCAGCCAACATTCAACAAATTTGTGACCTGGCTTACCACAGTTAAAGCATGAAAAGTTCACAGGTCATTTTGTAGAGAATTTGACAGAATAGGGATTAATAGAATTTTCCCGAACATACCAACAGTCCTCGACTGTATGGCCATGCTTCCCACACTCGAAGCACCTTATGTGCTTACCTTTAGAACCATTTTTACCCCAAGTAGATCCAAACCAGCACTTAATGGCTTTGTGACCACGTTTGTTACAGTTAAAACAAATAATGTGATGGTTTGAAGTAAACGTGTTTCTTTTGAGGCCATGATGATTAGCATAATATCTAGTATGCATCCTATCATCGAATTTCATAACAGAGCACTCATTCATTAAATGACCACGCCTACCACAGTAATAGCATGAAGCATCAGATTTCTTAGTAGCATGGTTTCTAACAAATGAATTCTTAGAATGCATTGTTTCACAGAGGTGCTCATCCTCAGGCATCAAATTGCAAACATCCATTACATGGCCTACCTTGCCACAATGATGGCATGAAACACTCTTATCAGATGCATACGAATAAGTAAATGAGTCATGAGTAGTATGCATTGACCCATCAGATGTAGCAGAGCTAGCAGATTTCAAGACACAAGTAGGGACATTTTTGACCTTATTTTTCTTACCATTCTTGTTCAATTGTTTACCCTTGTTCACAACTTTTGTTTGTTGTTCATTTTTCTGAGCCTGAAATTGAAAGACAGATAATGAAGGTGTTTTCATATTTTTATTTTATTTTGGGGATTGACTTGGGGTACCAGCTACATCAGAGCTTTGCACAAAAGTAGTGTATAGCTAGTTTCTAATGATTTCCTTAACACCAGAATTACAACTAATCCCCTTTCTTGAATCATCATCCTCGCCTTCCATGACAACTATCATTTTTCCTTTATTTTCAGCAGACTTGGATGGTGATTTTTCCAGATCATGAATTATATTTTCTAGGGAGGCAATGTGCAATTCATAACTGGCAATCTCTTGTTCACTACAATTAAGACACTCACTTAGCACCTTATTTGTAATTTTATGTTTCTCAACTTCTTGTTCAAGATTGCACAGTCTCTCAGCTTTTTCTATACTAACAGCTTTTTCTTTTTCTAAAGCACGAAGCCTTTCAGATACGGCATTATTCAATTGTTTCAATTTTTGTTCCTTCTCATATTGAGTTTCTTTATTTGCAGCTTTCTCTTTCTCAAGGGTTAACCATCTTTCAGATGCGACAATGTTCAAGACCATGAGTTTCTTATTTTGTTCCTTCAGTTCTTTATTTTCCCTATGCAATTTTTTAATTTCTTCATCACATTTTTCATTACTGGACATCAACTCCAGTTTCTCAATTAGTTCCACTTCTCTTTCTTCCACTTTAATTTTCTCACCAAGCAGATTTTTATGATCCTCTTTAAACGAAGCAATTTGTTTATTCAGCCATTCATTTTCACTGTAGAGTTCCTCATTACATTCTCGCAGAATTGAGCACTTGTTGCAGCTTGACTCTACAGAAGAAATATGTACGGGTTCCTTATTGACTTCATTCATTCTAGCCTTGAGATTTTCATTATCTTTTTGAACTTCTACATTTTCAAACTTCAGTTTGTCCATTACAGAATTAATCTCGATCAATTCTTGCATGCTTTTTAGATGCTCGTCTTTCTTCTTATTCAGCTGATTCTCAAATTCTGATATCTTATTCAAACATGTTTGATTCTCAATTTTTAAAGAACCATTTTGTTCCTTAAAATTTTGAACATCTATTAAGCAAGTATCATAAGACTCTTTCAATGTAGGACAAACATCACAAATGATTCCAGATTTGCGTTGTTCAATCTTTTTCTTTTCCAATAATAATTTGTTTTCTTCTTTCAGAGATTTGACTAATTATTTTTGCACATTGTCATCATAATCTATATCATTAATCAGATCTCTGAGAACATCACATTCATTGCAAGAATCATTTTCTTTGATGATTCTATTTTTTAAACTCTCATTTTCAGACTTTAGGTTTTCATTTTCCACCTTCATACTTCTAATTTCATGCAACATTTCTTTTCTTAGTTTCTTTTTCTCAAGTTTAATTTTATCCTACTTCTCAATTAGATGCTCATTCAACATAATCAAATTTTCGAGAGAGAAATTGCCAGTATCAGAATTAACCTGTGACGAAGTTTCCTCTATATAATCCTCGTCTTCGTCTACTACCATGAGACACTTTACCGCATCTTGACATTTGATAGCTGCAACCATATTAATAGCTTCTGATGCACTGCAACACTCAAGCACACATTGAAACTTGTCAGTGTTTATAGCCCTTAGAGTTAGATCCAGGGCCTTCTGATTCCTTGCATATTTCAAGTGGTCAGAGGTTTTCCATAAGGAATTGTCCTTTGGAACATCATAAGAGCTATGTGCAATGATTATCCATAGATCTGTATTAACCTGCATCACATACTCTCTAAGTTGATTAAACCACTTGTAAAACTCTACACCTTCAAACCTCGGAAGCTCGATAATGGATTTCATGCTTAGACAAGATCAGAAATCTAAATAAAGATTAGATCAATTAACGCAAGCAGATGGGTCACTCAGATCGCACCAAATCTAATGACAGATCGGATCAGCAGGTCGATGGACCCTCTGTGCAGACACCCGCTCTGATACCAACTGTTAGAGCTGGTGCGATGGATTCAGAAGGGGGGGTAAATGAATTCCTCTTTAAAACCTCGCTCAATTGACACTTAAAGCAATCAGAGTTAATGAATAGAAATCAATTGAGATCTTCCAACTAAGAGATTCGCAGAAGCACTTGATCAATCAGTTGGGCTACTGAACTATGGACACCTAGCCAAGTCTGATCCGTATACAGAGTCAAGTACGAACAGCGTGTGCCTTAAAGCATTCGGATAGAATACTCAAATGAAATGATCCTAGCCATTCATCTATCGACAATCAGATAAGAAATCAAACCACGGAGATAATAGATTTTAAGGTGGTTCGGTCCACTGACCTACGTCCACCCCACACTCCAACTAGAGTGTTGATTCTGCTGATACACATCTTGCTTCCGCTGAGCAATACAGCTTAGCCATCCGCTGACTCACAGCTTGACTGCTGGGCGTTACAGCTTCGCCAACCAGAGGATACCACACCTCTGCAACCGCTGGGGCTTACAACTTAACCCGTCCAGAGGAATCCTCCTCTGCCCGCTGAGCATCACAGCTTGCTCTGCTGACAAACAGCTTGAAATAAGGAGTGTAAAAGAAAAAATAAGAAATGAGAAATCATAGCGATAGAAAGCTATATACGATGATAGCACAAATGTGGCTCTCAGGGAGCTGACTGGCCTGGATTTGATCCAAGGTCCAGTGGAACTAATCTTTCAGGAAATTCTTCTATCTTCTTCTCCTCGAGCTCTTTCTTCACTCTCTTTCTTTCTTCCTCTTCTTCTGCTTCTTTTCCCTCTCTGCTATTCTCTCTTTTCTTCTCTCGACCTCTGCTCTCAAAAGCTCTCTCTCTCCTTCTTCCTCTTCCTCTCTGGATCGTGCTAGCTCTAGATCTTTCTGCGTCTATCCCTTTCTCAGGAAGGAGAGGCTTCCTTTTTATATGAGCAATAGATGTAGGGCGTGTGCTTTTCACGATTCCCGCCCAAATGCCTTGGCCCACGTGGTAGCATCCTAGCTCAATACTTTCCATGTGTCACGATCCTGGCACCTCCTCCACTCTTGGATCACGTGCCATTTTTATTCTTCTCAAAAAAAAATACATGTCATACAGTCAGAAAGAAATATCAGATCGAGACAGTTATACATATAGTAAAGAGTTAAACAGGACTGCACGGAGTCAATAGGTGAATAAGCCAGATGTGCACAGACTTAATTGCAGCACAAGACTAACGGATGCACTAGCTATGTGTATGCAATGTGCAAGCATTGCACAGACCTGCTCGGGTCGTGAGCAGCCTTGCAAGGACTCCGTGTGTACGAGTATTAGAGGGATGCACAGACTCTAATTACTTGGTGCAAGTGTTGCACCGACTCAGTGAATGCTATGAGAAATATTGCACAGACGTACATGATGTGCTAAAGGCATTGCACCGACGTTGATCCTTTGAAACCAAATCTTGCACCGACTTAATATTGCTAAGAGCACGGACTCAAATACGCGAACAGATCAATGCATTGACGAAGATATGCACTGACTTTAGTCTACACAAACTAGAATTCCGCACCAACCTTGTGTATGAGCAGCCAAGAGAATGCACCGACTTGGGTGCATGCAAAGGATGCCTTGCACCGACCTATCCAGCGTGCACCAACAAAGGTTGCACCGACCTTATGCTCGGTCACATATGGACGCTCTACTGAATGAACAGTGTTGTACTGACCTTAATGTAAGCATGAACACAATATGCACTGAGGCAAAACTTTGCACCGATCTTCTATATGCACCGACCCAAGTATGTTGTGTTCACGACCAACATTGCACCGAGTGCACATATGTGTTGATATGTTTTGTTCTACTCTCTTTCTCTCTCTTCAATATCGGCTTGAAATATCTCTACTCTCCTTCTAATAATTCGATATGTAAAATAAAATAGGACAGTAGAAGGAGAACAGAAGAGAGTAAAGAACAGTGATCGCCACCAAGACGCCGTACGTGATGAACACGCCGTGCCTTGGAAAGAGGGAGAGACACTCGGCTGGGCTGCAGCGCTGGGAAGATGAACGGTTCAAGGAGAAACGCCTAAAGCATGCACGGTCTCACGATAGACCGTTTAAGAATGCTGCAAAAGATGCGGGATGAAGCGCTCTTGGAAGTTGAACGGCTCCGGCATGACCGTAGGAAGAAGAAGGATGGTCCACGTAGCACCGCACGTCTCCTTGAATGGCTAGTAGAGAACCGTGCAAGACCACCCAACCAGAAGTCGCAAAGGGGTCCAACCTCCACCCTCTCCAGCCGGCCAGAGGGGATGGGCCTCGTGCTAGGGATTGCTGACCTGCAAAATGACGTAAAAAACATAAAGAGAAAACCTAGATTAGAACTGAATGGTGTAGTAAATGCCAAAATAATGTGAAATGAACATGAATAGGTGGAAAGGGGGATACCTGGGGGATTTTAAACCCCTAGGGTGTCAAAAAAACGTAGGTGGGTGTATGCATGGCAATGAAGATGAAGAGAAATGTGTGGAGAAAGTAATGAAGGTAATGCATGCAATCAAAAAGTAGACAAAACTATCAAACACAAAAGACTCAAAAGCTGGACTACTCCCTGAACCAGAGGCTTGTATGGACGTGGAAAGCCTCCCTCCTTGGTGCTAGGTCGCTCAAGAATGCGGCAGGGCTTCGCCGTCGACCAAAAATCTCCCCCCTTTCAAACCCGGCCTTAAGGGTCTATTTATAGAGCACCTAATGTCCAAGCTCGAAATTAGGGTTTCCAGTGGATATTAATCCGAGATATCAAAAGATAAAGTGAAGATAATATCCTCAGCTTTCGTTAGGATCAAATCTCATCCGATTTGGTTGAGAATCCACGGAGAAAACCGAGGACAAAGTTGAGGGGTTTAACCACGGATAAAAGGGATAAAATCTGTTGAAATTAAGCAATCAAAGGGATATACGGTCTTACGATAGACCGCTCAACTGGATGTGTGGTCATGTCTTGGCCGTCCAACCCTGTCGGTGGAAATTCAAAATAAATCTTAAATACTCCAAATTATCCATCGAACTGACCGAAGCCTTCATCGTTGGACTCTCATAGATGAACGGCTCATATGAGACCGTTCAAAGGTTGAGCGGCCAAGGACAAACCGTTCTAGCCTTGTCGGTGATAAATAGATTAATTGGATAATTATCTGAGAAAACCATCAAGTGCAGGACTCTGAGAGATGGGCGGTCACAACCCGTCCGTCCATCAAGTTGAACGGCAAGAATAGGATAGCATAAATGCTTGGCGACGGAAATTCAGAAAATTAACCAAAATATTCCAAAATAGAAGGACGGTCCACAGTCAACCGCACATGAATTGAGCGGCCCGGGATTAACCGTACATGCACATGGGCGCTTGAAACTTATAGAAAAGCCCAATCAACCAAAACCAAGGCCCGTTAAGCCCTGAATCAACTTGGACCTAACCAAGGAGGGAGGCAACCCATAAAACTAGCCCAAAGCATGCCTAAAAACAGCCCCAACGGGTGATGGACAACTCGAGGCATCAACAAATGGGAGTAAGAGGAACGACTCAACTTATCGGCATAAAACGGGTGTTAACAATATGCACCGAAGTAAAACATGCACTGACTATGTTATATAAGTATGCAAAGTTTGCACCGAGACAGAAAATGCACCGACCTTCTTCAGTGTGATGCATGCACAAGCATACCCATGAAATGCTCATCAAACTCGTGATGCATACAGCAATTATACTCGTGATGCATACAACAATTATTCACCAGCACTGACTTAAGCAATGCATAGCAAGCAAGAGCAGATGCATAAACATTCAATCTTTCATTCAATCTTTCATGCAAACACTTGGTGACTTAGAGTGTTTGCTATCATCAAAATCACAGAGGCACAACACGGAGTACTTTGGAGGCTACTCGTGGTGCCGGTGGTTAGGGTTAGACGCCAGTTTGCCAGAGATGGGGTATGCCTCCTAGCCTTATACTTTTCTTTCTATTGACTGTACCTCTTGTGGACTTGGTTATTCTGGACTGTATAATTGTTTAATTATGTAAACTGTTTAATTTTCTACATTAATCTATTTATCTTATGGTTCTGTAATTATTTTAGTCTCTTATATATATCCACACCGTCCAATTAACCCTTCCGAGCCTTCCGGCTCGTGGGTGGCGGGCCAAGATTCGGGTCGTACCAGTTCCTTTCCGGTACCCAGATTTTGGGTCGTTACAGGTGGTTACACCTTCAAGGTCTTCATCTGAAAAGACGATCGGATCTTTGAGGTGCTCCCGAGTGGTGAATTCACGGCGGTGACCGTCTCCTTCATCCATGGAGTTGACTTTCGACGTGTGTCGGCGGTATCTCTTAGAGCTATCCCCACCTGATGCCGGCCCTCCTAAGATCATCATGATCTTCTTCCCATTGGGTCGGTTGTCGATGGGCGGCGGGGTTCGCTCTCGTTGTCGCTTCTCTGCGGCCTTGGCAACAAACTTATCGGGGAGTCCTCGTCGGATGAGATCTTCAATGGCATCCTTGAGTTGGATGCAGTCGGCCGTGTTGTGTCCATGGTCGCTGTGGAAGAGGTAGTACCTCCTTTTGCTCCTAGTCCTTGGGTTGGACTTCATCTTTGGAGGCCACTGGAGGTAGGGATTCTCACGGATCTCCATGAGGATCTGCTCGGGTTGAGCCGTTAGGGGCATGTAGCGTTGATATTGGCCACTTTCCATGGTCTCCGAGCGGTCGCGACGTTCTCAGTTGCGCCATTCTCGCTTATTCCACCGCGAGGAGAGTCGGTGGACCTCTTTCGGTCGGGTTAACCTGTCCCAACCATTCGGCCTAGGGCCACAGTGTTCTCCTCACAGCTGGCGTGCTTTTGGACCAGGGCGAGGAGGTCCATCAAGGTTGCCGAGGAGTTGACCCCGAGCAATCGTCGGAGGATGGAGTCTCGAGTCCCTTGTGTCAGGGTGGTGGTAGCGATGTTGACGTCCAGGCCGGGGATGCGGAGGGCCTCCCCCTGGAAGTGGGACACGTAGTCCTATAAGGTCTCTTCTCACCCCTACTTGATGGTGAGCAGGCTCACCATCTATTTGGCCTCCTTCCGATAGCCTATGAAGTTCTTCTTTAAATAGCTTCTTCAGCTGCTAGAAGGAGGCAATGGTCCCAGCCAGCAAGGACTCGAACCAAGTCCGAGCGTTCTTCAGGAGGGTGGTGACGAACGCCAAACACTTCACAGTATCCGAGGCCCGGTGAAACACCAGGTTGGACTCGAAGCTGTGCATGTGGTCGGCGGGATCGGTGGTGACGTCGTAGGGGGTAAACAACGGTAGTTGGAACTTTGGCAGAATGGGGGCTTCTGATAAGTGTCCATTCGCTATGATAATTCATTGCATATGCACCATTTTATGAGCATATAATTAGGCAATTATACATGTCCCATCGTTAATCTCAACTTCGCATGTAAATTGGGCATTTCACGTAAATTGATTAATTCGGTGATATCATTTAGTAAAGTAAAGTTGAGGGCCATGAGCATTAATTCTCCATTGCATAATCATGAGTATTTTTGCACATTGTGATAATTTTGATGGATTAAATTGTAATTATGTGTGTGCAGGACACTGAAGGTAATTGTAAGAGAAGCCGAGGGCAAAACTATCATCACCACTTTGACCAAGTCAAACAAAGAAGCACATATTTTGGTTGGAAGGAAAAGAGAATTCAAAATATTTTGGTTGTAAGGAAAAGAAAATTCAAAGTTTGAAATAAAGGAAAAGAAGCACATATTTTGATTGGAGGGAAAAGAGAATTCAAAGTTTGAAATAAAGGAGAGAAATGATGAGTCTTGCGAAGGGGGTTGTCCAAAGCCCAAGGAGGGGGTGCCCACCTCCTTTTCCTTTCTCCCATGCATCATCTTCTAACTAAATCTCAGCCATCCATCTTCTTTTGATACAATCTCCACCCTCCATTGACCCAATTTTCTCTATAAATATCCCATGTCAAGGAGGAGAAAGGGAGTTCTTCTTTTGGTAATTTTTCACCCTTTCTCTCCTAACCATAAGCCGCCGATTTTCTCCCCCTTCTACTCATCTTATCCACTTGATTTCTTCACGAAAGTTCATTATTTTTAAATGCTCTACAACTTATACTTCTGCATCATCTTATAATTCTTTCTGGTTTTCAAGTTATTTTGTGTTTTTCACTGTTCTATCATGTGCAATCGTGGACATCATTCTTCTTTGTTCTTCCCTATTTTGCTCCTCCCTCCATCCCTCTTCTCATCTTACTATCTTCATGAAAGTTCTTTATGTTTAAATGCTATACAATTTCTTCTTCTGTATCATCTTCTAATTCCTTCTGGTTTTCAAGTTATTTTCAACTTTTCAATACTCTATCTCTGATTTATACTATTCACATTTTAAAACCTTCTTCTTCTTCTTCTTCCATCTCACCTAGGTAGCCTTAGTTAAACCATTGCCATCTCCGTTAACTTCACCTTGACCTCTCTCTTCCTCTCCTTAGATCTTTCTCCTCACCCCATACATTCTCCTCCAAGAGCGGCTTCAACGACGAAGGTGACTTCCTCCCGGCGTAGATGACATTTTCTGCAAGGTGGTTCGTGATCCAAGACCAAGAGAGAACGGCGCCGTCATCACCATTGCTACTACCTTCTCCAAACTTAAAACTTAAAACTTTTCTTATTTTTATTGCTTTTGTGTCATTTCACTTCATTGTAATCTCATTGCGTCATTAGTGTAATTTTGTTTCACATTTCATATACTTTTTCTTTTAAGTTAACGAAAGGAGTTATTCTTTTGATCTAGTTCTTGCTCTTCTTCCCTCTCTACCTCCTTCTTCTATCTCTTCTTTTCACTTCATGCAATTATTTTCTATAACATAGGCGCATAGTCATAGGTGTTTTTAATTAAGTGTTTGGTTTGTTCATCATTTCACTATTTTCTTTAAGCAAAGCAAAATCACAAGTGTTTTTCAAAGGACTCCAAGGTTTTTAACTCTAAAAATCTCTTCTTCCCTGTGGATTCGACCCTTCTTGCCACCATATTACATCTTTCTTTCATGTAGTGCGAGTTGGAATTTTTGAGATTGATACGTATATTTTAAACGATGAACTTTCGCGTTATCAATTTTTGGCGTCGTTGCCGGGGAGGAATGATAATTTTTTATTTAAGAACTTTGTTTCCCTTGTGTTTATAGTGTACTAATAAAGCTCTCTTTTCTTATTTTTTTTCTCTTTTGCAAAAAAAAAAAATCAAGAAAATCAGAGGTAAGTTTGCCTTTCTTTCTTTCATCTTCTGATTTTGTCATTCATTTCAAAAAAAAAAGAACGAGGGATTTCGTTTCAAGTAAGTATCCTAAACTCCTCTCATTTAGTGTCATTTCCTTAATCTTCTTGCATATTGTGGTTAGGTAAGTTCACAAAAAAATAAAAAAAAACTCTTCACTTGTACTTAATAAAAATCTTTATTCCAAGAGTAAAAATTACACTTTCATGTTCTAGGTCATGCATCATTTAGGATAGAAGTTCTTTTTCCTTTTTATTTAACTTTGGTCATTACATTTTAGAGATTGCGAGGGGCAAGGTGAGTTCTTATCTAATCTTTTTCGTAATCGCATGCTCATTCATACTTGCATAGAACCCCTTGTTTGAACTTGATTTGTTGTATATCATTTCTAAAATATTCTAAGGGCAACACCCAGAAGCAAGATAAGGTGGAGATTTTATCACCCTTCCTTAGCCCACAAATCACAATTTCCTTCATCTTTGCATCACCTAGACCCTGAATAAAATTCTGTAGACGTTGGCCTTAGGTTCACAATGTGGTTCTTGTGTTATTTGGGCTTACCCTCTTGTGAAAACTGGTGCCTAAGACAAGACGGTCGGACGGTAAACGCCTTAAGCAGGCTAGTGATTTTTAATTAGGACCTTGCAAAAGCAAGGGGAGCCTCCCACTACCCCACCACTTACCTGGCCGGTGGAAATATTGAGGGTGAACTCAAGTTGCACTTTAGCCATTTTGTGAAACTCAATTTGTAGGTCTAGGTCACATCTAGGTCATTATGTAATTTGTGTGCCAACTTGTTTGTGTTTACATAAACAAAATAAAAAATAAAAATAAAAACAAAAAATCTCCTCTTCTCTCTCTTCGTCCTAGTTTGAGTAAACAAAAAATGAAAAAAAAAACAAAAATCATCATAAAAAATATTCTCCCATCTCTCATCTTTAACCTTGGTTTATGGATGAGAGAAGATCTCGACACCCTGACTTAGTTGAGCCCATTAGTGAGATTGAGCGATTCATTTTTAATTATGCCCAAAATCAAATCCAATCTATGGCTGAACAACACCAACTAGGGGTGCCCAAACAGATGAAGGAATATTTTATTCTTTCGAATTATCAGCCATCCACTTGTATCCAACTGCCTAATATCCATGCTTTACAATATGAGATCAAATCTAGCACCATTCAGATGCTCCAATCCTTTTATGGAAAGACCAATGAAGATCCCTATAAACATCTAGATGAATTTTTAGAAATTTGTTCCACTGTGAAAATTTAAAATTTCACAGATGATGTCCTCCGCCTGACCTTATTCCCTTTCTCACTTAAGCACAAAGCCAATTACTGGCTAGGGACCTTAGGGAAACCTATTGGCACATGGGCAGATATGCAGCATGAGTTCCTTAAGAAGTTCTACACCATCGGTAGAACCAACACCATGAGACGTGCAATCACAGGATTCGCGCAACTCCCAAATGAACAAATACATGAATCATGGGAGAGATTAAAGGAACTCCTCAGAAAATGCCCACATCATGGGCTTTCCAAATGGCAAATAGTGCAAGTTTTCTATGAGGGCTTAGATGATCAAGTTAGGCAGATTATGGATGCATCATCTGGTGGGGCCTTTATGAGCAAGAGTGAGGAGGAGGCCTATGCCTTATTTGAAATGTTGAGTGAGAATTCAATCAACCATGCTTCCTCATCCTCATATGAGAGAACCATTGGGCCCTCTAAATGGGCCGGGATGTATCGTGTGGAACTTGAAGATAGAGTGGATGTGAATTTCATCCATCAAAAATTGGACAAGGTGGACATCATGGCCCAAAAACTAGAACAAGTTGATATGCTGGCCCACAAGTTAGACCAGCTCCTAGCCCAAAACAAACAAGAAACCACCATCTCATCTACGTCCAACCCATACCCAGACCCAACACACCATGAGGTGTGTGCTTTATGTGCTAGCTCGGACCATTATGTGTTCGATTGCCCAACAGCAGCCCAATTATCACCTTTTATACAGGAGCAAGTTCAAGCAGCACAGGGGTTCACTAAGCCCAACTATGACCCATTTTCTAACACCTATAATCCGAGTTGGAGGAATAACCCCAATTTCAATTGGAGAAATCAACAAGCTCCCAATCAGCCCATCATCCCCTCCGTGTCTCAAACTCACAAACCACCCATCCAACACCAATTCCAAACTCAGCCACCATTTCAAGGAAATGCTTGGTCGAGGATCGCAAGCCCAAAAACCACTTCCCCGATTCAACCAAGGTCAAGCCCCATACCAACCTCCTCACCCCAATTATGAGTAGTCTTCCAATTCCCAACAAATCTATCAACCTCTTCTACAATACCACCAGTACTCCCAAACTGATGATAGATTCCATCAATTACAACAACTAATTCCGGCCCAAAACCAATCCTTCCAACAAACCATTGTGGACGCACTTTTCGACACGCTCATTTGTCTGTTTCTTTAAGTCAGTTTGTTCGGTGGGTTTATTCGTTTATTAAGTGCGTG
This sequence comes from Amorphophallus konjac, assembly GCA_022559845.1. Classification (NCBI taxonomy): domain Eukaryota; kingdom Viridiplantae; phylum Streptophyta; class Magnoliopsida; order Alismatales; family Araceae; genus Amorphophallus; species Amorphophallus konjac. Next base: position 163,348,459 of record CM040118.1, on the reverse strand, counting down.
GGCGTGCCAGTCACAAAGTGACGATTTATTGTGCGCTCAATCTGACTAATCAGACGATTGTGTGGTTCGTGTCGGGACCAAAACCCACCGTGCCATAAAGGTCACAGCGTCATTTACATTCCCTCAGAGAGGGGAACACCCTTGATTAATCGCCGAGAATCAGGGCCTCATGGCCAGGAAACAATATCCAGATAAACAAGTCAATAGCGGTCTCGAATCAGTCGGAAAACCCGATGTCTAGGGATGCGAGCATTCGAAATATGTCGGTCACTCAAGGGACCATATTGATATTCGGACGAGCGTCCGGCCTCAGAAAATCATGATCGTCACGAGGAAAATCGGAGCATATGTATGCCGGGGTACGGCAAATTTGTTGTTCAAAGGGATATGAGACATTCGGTTGAATCCCAGTTAGAGTGGTCAGGAATCAGTGAGTTTATTGGCCCGGTGCGAGATCGAGTCAGGACCATTCCGGGGGCACTTCCCGCGGTCCAAACGAGGCTTGCGTGGGCATCGTTAATATTTTCGGTGCCGAAGGGCAGCGGGAAAGTGTCCCGGGACTAGATTCTAAAACAAAGACGTATACAGAGATAGCTAGCTATAGGCCTAGATGTGGGTTAGGTAATGACCATGGTTGGGGCGAACCTGAGGTCCAGACGTGACTCACGAAGGTCTTATTGATATTCCCACACGTATTGTTGGGGGAAGACGAGAGCCGTCTCGTTCCATTCAGATTTTGTTGGTCATTCATGGATAATTTTATGTTCGGACAAAGATCCGTATTGAAGACGTAAACGGAAATAAACTCGTACAAATGTCTGCCGTGAGTACGGCAAGTTTAATGCAAGCACGGGATTAGATCCCGGGATATATGTCGGTCACTAACGGACCATACACTGTTCGGACGAGAGTCCACATTTGAAGCATCGAAGATAACGACAAAGCTGTACGGATGTCTACCGTGGGTACGTCAAGTTTAATGTGGATGCGGGATTGGATCACGATAAAGGTGGGTCAAGCTGATGAACTATCGGCCCGAGATGGTTTTGGACTATGGCCATAACGGGGTTCCCGAGGTCCACGTCCGATGCCATGGGGCGTCATTGATTTTCTCTTCACACACAGTTCGGGGAAACGAAGGTTCAAGGTATGCGCATGGTCACGGTCGGACCGTTCATTGTTCGGACGCGAGTCCACGTTTGAAGCATCGAAGACGATGATAAAACCGTGCAAATGTCTGCCGTAGACATGACAATTTTAATGTGGGGTTGCGGGATTAGATATCGAGAGAAGCGGGTCGAGTTAACGAACTATTGGCCCGAGATGTGTACGGATCATGACCATGTCGGGGGTTCCGAGGTCCATGTCCGATACCATAAGGCATCATTGATTTTCTCTTTGCACCCAGTCCGGGGGAGTGAATTGTCAAGTGTGAAGCCCAAACTCGCCAACGTGCGGCCTCTCACGCGGATCGACTTGCGTGGTCAGGTCGCAGGGGTCAAGGGGGCAGCACCCCTTGCGGGGGTTTCCGGGGGCAGCACCCCCAGAACAAAATGATAATTAAAGTACGGGTGATAGAGTTTCTTTTATTCTTTATTAACATGATTGACCTTTTATTATTATTTTTTGCTTGTTTATTCCCCTTTTGTACTAAGCAGGCGCGCCGGATTAAGGATGGATAGGGGGGCACGCCGGGTATGGAATGAACAAGTCGGGGGGTGCCGTTTTAAGGGTGTTAGGTGCACAGGAATCGTGCCGTTTGAAGGGTTCAATGAGGAGGGTGCGCCGGTTAAGGCCACGCCGGATTAGGATGCCAATGGAGGAGGAGCGCGCCGGATAAGGGACCCAAGAGAGGGGGCACGCCGGATCAAGGCCAAGAAGAGGGGCGCGCCAGATTTGGGCTCAAAGAGGAGGGCACGCCGGATTAGGATGCCAGTGGAGGGCGCGCCGAATTTGGCAATGCCATAATAGAATGTGCAAGGGAGGGGGCGCGCCGTTTTAGGGAGGTAAGTAGGGGAGCGCGCCATTTCTGGATTCAAAGAAGGAGCTGAGGGCTTTTGTGAGAGGGGCTAAAATGGCACGGGGGAACAGTAACTGCGCCGAATTAGCCTCTCCCGAGGGTTTAGTTCATTACTTTTGACTGTGTCTTTCTTTTCTTTCACCTGCAAGCCGGTTTGATGGTTGGTTTGTTCATCCATTTGGAAGATTAAGTTGATGAAAAGGGGGTTTAATCATTTTAGTCATTTATTGAGGTGAATTAGCATGGATGCTTAAGTGTTCGTTCGGGGGGGTTTTAGTTCACAGAGTTTACTATGTATTGGATTAAAAGCTCAGTTTGTTCTTCAGAGGCTCAATTTGTTCACTTATTCTTGTGTGTTCTTAGCCCCTGGCGAAAATCGGGCAGCACCTCCCCCGGACTGGGACTTGCCAGAGAGAAGCGAGAGCCACCACATGGATTACTCCCGGGTAAACTCTCAAAATGCGGAATGGCCTCACGGCGGTCCGTTAGCCCAAGTGTGAGTGTGGAACGCTCGAGGGACAGCCTACGAGAGCGACCACGACTCGCGGGCGATGATTTAGAGGCGGGACAAATGTTTGCCACAGGGGTAATGAATGTTGATCCGTAGGCGGGTTCCCTTGAGGGACATGCTATGGACAAGCAAGCCTCGAAGGGCCCTGGACGATTAGAGAGGGGAGAAGGGAGGTGTAGATCGGAACGGAGAAACACTGAGCTTGCAAAAGGGCCCTTTTCTTTTATTCATCCTCACAAACGGGGAAGAAGTTGACACAGGGAGAGTTCACCCCGAGATGGGAGTGGAATACATTGCAAAGGGGGGGGGGGCGAAAGAAGATACTGATGAGGGAAAAAAAGGAACACAGACCCCCCCTCGACTCACCTCTCACACTCACACCCTCTCTCTTTCTCTTCACCTTGCCGGCGTGGGTGGACTGAGCTTCTTCTCCCTATTTCTTCTTCTCTTCACTGCACACAGCCAAGAGCACCCCATTCTCCTTTTGGATGGCCAACCGAGGGGGAAAGCCAGCCTCTTCCTGTTTTCATAGTAATGCCCCTTTTTATAGAATGGCTCGCCTGGGAGGTTCCTGCCACTTCCACCTCATCCTCGACGAAGCTCGGAGTTGACATGGTGCGCTGGACGACGCCGATTTGCGCCGTACACTGCTGTTCATCCGAGGATGAGATGGTCGTAGGTCTGTAGGGGTTGCTTCACCGCTGCCGCTCCTGTGCTATCGAACGGAGGTAGAAGCAGAGCGTCGGGCATTCAATGTTCTCTGCATGCCATAATGATGCAAAATAGAGCATCGGTATGCCGACGGGACAGGATGGGGTTAAATCGGCGTGATGGAACAGTGCCCACGCCGGTTTAAACCCAAGTGCAATTGGCACGCCGATTTAGCTTTCAGGCAAGTGTGGCGCCATTTTAAGCATCAAAGGGGGATGGCCCCTTCAACCAGAAGCACGCCGGATGACCAAATCAAGGAGGGGCGCCATTTTAAGCATCAAAGGGGGATGGCCCCCTTCAACCAGGAGCGTGCCGGATGACCAAAGCAAGGAGGGGCGCGCCGTTTTAATGCAACACAAGGGGGCACGCCGATTAAGGGCCTTGTCGCGCCGTTTTAAGCACCGAATGAATTCTTTTCGAAGTCGCGGCTACTTATACGAACGTTGGCGTCCTCGGAATGTTTTAGTCACGATGCATGGCTTCTGCAATTTTCCGTTCGTAGCTTCTGGGGCTCGATCCAAGGCTTTGCGTGACTTCCGACATACGCCGAGACTGTGCCAGAGTTCCTGATTTTTTCTCTGATTCAGCTCTCGGCACAACCAGTCGAAGAGTTGTGGCCGCGTCTTCCGCCTTGGGGGGCTTCCTTAACGGGTAGTAGACCACCAAGAGAGTTCTCATCCTGATCAGGTGAGGCATGAGGTTTATTCTGCATTTTCATCTTCGGCTCACTCTCGAGTGTCGAGACATGCATGCCGTATGATCCTCATCGACATTTTTCGACATCCACAACCATGCAAGCCCAAAGCCAATCTTTCCAACAGACCCTTCATGCCCACCAACAAACTATTTCTAAGTTAGAAACCCAATTGGGCCAATTGACTGAAGCCACCATGGGAAGGGAAATAGGCCAATTGCCAAGTCAACCCATTGCCAACCCACGAATTAATCCTCCGGGCTTCCCACAACCAAACTTCCCCATTAATCAGTAAATTCCTCCTCTCCACCAGCACCCATCAGGCCAAATACCACAAAAAGGCCCACAACTCTAAAATGCAAAAGCAATTTTGACCTTAAGAAGTGGTAAAGTCCTACAAGATCCCTAGGGGTCCACTCCTACTTCGTTAATCCAGGCCCCTGAAATATCTTCTGATAGTGAAGAGGAGCCCAGCCAGGAAGAGGATGTCAAGGGAAAGAGGAAACTAGAAGAAGGGCCTAGGACTTACCAACCTACAGTGCCATTTCCCAATGCCTTATAGCCCAAAAAGAAACAACCAGCCCATAATGAGGAGATGATGGAGCTCTTCAAACAAATACACATCAACATCCCTCTCCTCGATGCCATCAAACGTGTCCCAGCCTATGCTAAATTCTTAAAGGAAATGTGCACTCCTAGGCGGGAGCCACGAGTGACCTAGGAAAAGGTTCGGCTCCCTGAGAACATTAGTGTTGTGGTCCTCAACCAACTTCCAAGGAAGTTAAAAGACCCTGAAGTGCCCCATATCACTTGCAACATTGGGGGTGTGACCTTTGATAAGGCTCTCCTTGATTTAGGAGCCAGTGTGAATTTACTCCCCACCTCCATCTATGAGCAGTTTGACATCGGTGAGCTCAAGCCTACACCTATTATTCTCTAGCTTGCCGATAGATCAATCAAGACTCCAAAGGGTCTTATTGAGGATGTCATTGTTAAAGTGAATGAGTGCTACTTCCCTGTCGTCTTTCTTATTTTGGACATGGTTTCTCCCCAAGAAATCAAGCATACTCCTATCATTTTGGGTAGACCATTTTTAGCCACGGCTAGGGCTAATATAGATTGTGCTTCAAGAATTATAGACATATCTTTTGGGGACCAGAAAGTTAGCATCAACATTTTCAAGGCGTCTAAATTCCATGATCAAAAAGGATATTGTTATGATGTTGACACCATTGAGGAGTTATTGGAGATTGAAGGAGACAGTAGGACCAGAATGAGAGAAGAAGTTGACATCTTGTCAACTCAACTTAGGACGTGGCCCCCAGTTGAACCCTTATCTCAGCTTAAATCTGAACCAGCTCTGCCCTCTTTGCAATCTCCTCCTCAGGTTGAATTAAAACCATTGTCGGTCGCCCTTAAGTATGCATTCTTAGGCCCAGACCAAACCTTGCCAGTCATCATAGCAAGCGACCTTGAACCTAACCATGAGGAGAAACTAGTTGAGGTCCTTAAATCTCATAAAGGGGCTATAGATTGGTCTGTCACTGATCTTAAAGGGATTAGTCCATCCATTTGTCAACACCACATTTATATGGAGGAGAATGCAAAACCAAGCAGAGACATGCAGAGGATATTAAATCCACACATGAAGGAGGTGGTCAAAAATGAGGTGGTCAAGTGGCTAGATGTCGGGATCATCTACTCAATTTCTGATAGCGAGTGGGTCGGTTGAACCCAAATAGTCCCAAAGAAATCAGGACTTGTTGGGTTCGGTGCTAATGATTCAGAGGGGGGGTGAATGAATCTCCCCTTCAAAACTTTCACCCAATTAAAATTCTAGTGCTCAGAACTGCGGAATAAAAGCACTAAGACGAACTAAGAAGAACTAATCCAGTCATCTATTGAACCTGTAGGCAAATATGTAGAGTGCTCCTAAGCAAACATCTAATGTGCGCAACAATGAACTGAATATAATCCTCGTACCTATGCATGCATCTAGCGCCAATCAGATAAGAATTCAAACCATAGTGCACAAGGGGTTTTTAGGTTGTTCAGTCCTACAGACCTACGTCCACCCCACACTCAAACCCGAGTGTGGATTCCGCTGACTCACAGCTTGAACAGCTGGGCATCATAGCTTGCCATACAATCCGCTGAGCCTCACAGCTTGCTGTCCGAGGAATCCTCCTCGCCTGCTGAGCCTCACAGCTTGCTCTGCTGGGCAATACAGCTTAGCCGTCCAGTGGAATCCTCCACTGCAAATGCTGACAAATAGCTTGAAGAAATGTTTAAAGAGAAAATAGGAAAATGGGAAACAAACAGCAATCGGAAGGCTGTAAACAATGAAGCACAATGTGGCTCAGAATGAGCTGACTGGCCTGGATTTGATCCACGGTCAAGTGAAGGTAGATCTCTCTCGATCTCACTATCTTTCTTTCTATTTTTCTTCTTCTGCTAATCTCACTCTCTCTTTCTCTACTCGAGCTCTCTAACTCTCTCTTTCTCTTCTTTCTCTTCTTCTTCTGATTCTCTTTTCTTTCTCACAGGATCGTGCAGGCTATCCTCTGCTTCAGTCGATCTCCATCTTCTGAAGGAAGAAACTCCATATATATACTAGCAGCAGGAAGGGCGTGTGCTCTCCACATCTCCCGCCCAATGGCTTGGACCACGTGGCAGCATCCAGCAGGCTTTCAGTACACGTGTCACCATCTGGGCTCCTCGTCCTTCGTTGGATCACGAGCCTTCTTAATCTCCTTGAGACAATACCTGTCAGTCAGTCGAAGAGAATCATCAGCTTAAGACAACAAACCTTGTACATACTCTGTAGGGAGTAATGTGCAGTGTGTAGACATTGCAATGTGTAGACTTTGAATCCCAGCATGCGACCTCAATGTACAGACATGCTGGATGCAATGTAGTATGCATATAGTGTAATGTGCAAACTTATGAGTGTGTGCGACCAGACAGTGTGCAGACTTGCTATGGAAAGAAGCAAGGCAGACTGATGTATAGACATGCTCAACTCTATGGCGTGCAACTAAATGATGTACAGACTTGATGTTGGACCAACAAGACCATGTACAGACTTGACCAGCACAGAGACACTAAGTGAGACACTGATAGGCTGTACAGACTTCATACTCAGCTACGAACTAAACTGAAGAATGTATGGACTTGTGTTATGCAGACAGACAATGTATGGACTTGTGTTATGCAGTCAGACAGTGTATGGACTTGTGTTAACATGCTGGCAAACGGATGTACAGACTTTACTCATGCAAGCAAGACAGTGAGCATGCAGCACACAATGTGCAAACTTCATGCAATGCATGAAGAAGCAATGTGTAGACTTAGATAGACTTCGCTAGCATGGAATGTGCAGACTTCATGCAATGCAATGTGCAGACTTTAGAGACAATGCATGAACAAACGATGCAATGTACAGACTTGAGAGTTGAAGCAAGCCAATGAGGAATGTATAGACTTTCACAATGGATGGACTTTCCAAAGGAGTGATGGACGATGTACATACTTGAGCTAAGCAAGGTCTGTACAGACTTGAGAGTTCACAATGTATAGACTTAGGAGTATAACTTAGGTAAAGCTACCAATGTATAGACTTGCGAGTGCAACGTCGGTAAAACTCCCAATGTATAGACTTCCAATGCATGAAACACACGATGTACAAACTTGCTCCATTTTCAACAGATGAATGTATAGACTTGAACAGTGAGACACAAAGAGAGACGTTGAATGAGACGCTGAAGTCTGTATAGACTTTAACAGTGAATGCATGCTGCAATGTATAGGCATGCTGAGACGCAACATGAGACGATGCAATGTACAGACTTAGCAGCGTGCAGACAGATGACGGCCAAGATGATGTATAGACTTTGCATCTTATGTGAGACGAACGATGTATAGACTTTGTAGCAAGAACTGTGCACATGCATAAACAATGTACAGACTCTGTGTTGCGAACACAGGCTGTATAGACTTAATGTAATGCATGCAGACTTGCTATGAACAACCGATGCGATGTACAAACTTGCAACAAGACTCTGTACATACTTCATATGATGCACTAACAATGTATAGACTTGTAGAACAAACGTTGCACATATGCCATGAATGTATAGACTTCTTCAATGAATGTATGAACAAGCCGATTCAACTAGACCCTGTACAGACTTGCACAAATGGAGTGATGCATGAACAGTCCGATGTACAGACTTGCCAATGTATAGACTTTAAGAACATGCAAGAATGTATAGACTTGTACTAAACGATGCACAAACACAACACAAGGTAATGTATAGACTCTATTGTTCATGCTGCAATGCAATGTGTAGACCTGTTGGTGTGTGCATGACAATGTACATACTTGTGCATGCTACAGGACAATGTATGGACTTTGAATGAACGTGCAGTAGTGTATAGACTTGCTCAGCCTGAAGTAGAGCAATGTACAGACTTCAGCGTGCAGACAGGACCTCACATGCATCAGTGTATAGACAGTATGAACTGATGAATGCACCTATGCAATACTATGAATGTATAGACTATATCATGCATTCTCCACAGAAACAGATCAGACTTATCATGCATTCTCCATAGAAACATATCAGACATATGCATACTCAATGTGATGTTATTAACAATATGGTGACTTATTCATGTTGCTATCATTAAAACACCACATTATCATCAAAGCACAAGGGGCACAACAATCTCCCCCTTTTTTATGATGGCAACATAATGAGTCACACTGACTCGTCAAACTATTCTCCCCCTTTGACATAAGCAAAAAGGAGATAGTTTGAGAGACAAAATTCAGCACACAAATACAGAGAATGAAACATATGTCACTGAAATAAAACATCTCTCCCCCTATCAATATGCATGCAGAACTACTCTCCTCTTAAATGCAGATAAACCATAACTGGTTATCCAATAAATCAATCTGAACTCTGGTTGTGGCACCTCACATATGCATGAACAGAATAAAACAGGTGGAAAGTCCACAGAACCAGAACTGGTTGCAAAACAAGATGGAAGATTCCAACAGTGTGGAGAGAAGTACATCTCAGGAATCAATCTGAAATCCACCACCATAAGGATTCTGAAGTTCAGAAGGCTGCAAGTGAACAAGGTAATAATGGGAGTGGCACCTCACATTTGTATGGTCAGAAAAATGCAGATGGAATCAGTCAACTGATAAGAGAGGAGTTGACAATACAGTTTTTGTTGAACAAGTTCGCAGATATGAAACGGATCATGAGGGATTGTAGGGCATGCACAACTACAATAAGTCTTAACATGGAAAGACTCTCTTATCATAGAGGGTTATGAATTAGCAACTTGACCAACCTGATTTAATTATGATGTATACCAGATTTATCAATTAAATTTAATACTCATATCTGAAATCAAGTTTTAATAAAGGTGAACCAAATAACCAGATAACACTCATGACCAATCATCTTCATCTTACACACAAGATCTCAATGACTACTTTCAGAGTTGCACATATTAGTATTGAGATTAAACACTTTTTACAGGAGCATGAATTGACAGATTTTGCAAAATATTTTTATTTGAAACATATTTTACTTTACATGTGCAATTTGGGTTTATCAACACCTTTTTACATGAGGCACAGCACGTCTTAGGTGAAGTGACCCAGTTACTCAGTGTGATAATTGTCATTGTCTCTCAACATTGATAACAGAGTTAGCAATAGACATGTCTTTTTACGTGAGGAGACACCTTGATCAGAGGCTAGACTCCCCGGTTACTTGACACAAATATGCCATTGCTCTGTCAGGTTTTTCAATAAATTTTTACCAGAGATAACTATGGCACTTCATGACATAAGTTACTTTATTTCATTGATGAAGAACTCAGTTTCTCAGTGACCAAGTCATTGCTCTGAATTCACAGTTTTTCAATTAGTCAACATTTCTCAAGTTAATGTTTAACCACAGTACTCACTCTATGTATCTCTACCAAAGTAGCCTTGATTTCTAATTTTCAGATATCAGATGAGAGAGTCTAAGGTTTTCATGACACAAGTGGTTAAAGTTCATTAAATCTTATCATTCAGATATTTTCAAGAAATTTAAGTACAAATTTGAGAATACATAATTCTTATATCAGTCTGATTCAGTGGTTATTCTTAAACCTATATGATATAAATTTCTACATGATTCAGACTAGATTGTATGACATGCAATTTGTGTTCCTCAAATCAAATAAAAAAAAAATGACCAACAAGTCAACAATAGAATTAAGTTAGTCACACCAGCTGAGAAGTATGTGAAAGATGAGTGTCAGCTGGTAGTGCAATAAATAGCAAGAGAAGAGCATTAGAAGGGAGTTTATCAGCAAACAGTAGCTAAGTCTGAATTTTAGACAGATCAGCTGACAGGTAGTATCATTAAGAGAGTTGAAGGAAACTCTTCTTTAACAACTCAACGAATAGAACGCAGAATCCATTTTCAAGAGAGAGAAATATGACATCAGATGAGAGTTGATCAATTACTAGACAAGAGGTGTTCAAAGTGTGACAATCAAAACACCAATTCTAAATGCTCCCCCTGTCTAGATGCAATGAAATTTCTTTTTAGGTTTTTCAACTGCACTACTCTTCATATGCAACATCAGTCAAACTCCCCCTGACAAGGTGCATGAAATACAATTAATGAACTGCTCATGATTTTAGAATATGCTCAAGAAGAATTCATACTTGTTCAATCAGAAAGAGAATTTATCAAATGCATCAATTTCATTTCAAATTTTTAGATTTTTTAAATTTTATGATATTCATTACATTGCTTTTAAATGAAGACATGACCCTTGGTACTTGGCGGAGAGCTTGGTCTCAAGGACCATCTCACACATAGTAAGAACCTCCAGATAGATTACATCTACCCTTTAGTAACTTACCATTTAATATACCAGGGTTATGCAAAGAGATGCAGTGCAAAGCAGTTCTATATGCTTTGAATGACTTCCTTGATGGACACATGCATTGTCTATATGCATTTAAATGAATCATTCAACCTCAGTGCAATACATGAATTAGCTCAGAATAAAGTACATGCACAAACATGTGAGAAGAGCATCAGATATGTTCAGAATTAAATTCAGTAGCTGAGTCTGGAATGCAGACTGATCAGCTAGACAAGAAGAAGACATCAGAAATCAGACAAGCATTTCAACAATTTCAGATGATGAAATTTAAACACAGTTTTTCAGAACTGACCTGAATAGTGCAATCCTGGGGGTTTCATTCTTGAGTGCCTTGGCTTATTAATCCCCCTTTATTCATTCCAAGGCACACCTGCAGCAAAACAATCATTTTGATCTTGCAGGAACCCAAGCAGCCTTGGGTCCTGTATTATCCCTAATAGGTGTTCTAAACAATTTCTTAGCAATATTGTCATCAAAGTCCATCAGATGACAATTGGTCATTGAGTGGCCAAATTTACCACAATATCTACATGATATAACAACCCTTGAATTCATTTTGTGAACATTGTTATAGTCATGTAACCTATGTGATTTAACATGAAAGTTTCTGTTACTTGCATGAGATTTTGATTTACCATTACCTACCCACCAGCATTCAGAAGTTCGGTGGCCAGGTTTTCCACATTCAACACATGCAAGAATCTTTTCCTTAAAAGCAGCTTTATTTCTTCCAAAAAAATTTCTATTTGCAGGGAATTTGACAAATTTGGAATTGAAGTGATTTCCCTGAACATACCAGCAGTCCTTGACTGCATGCCCATACTTACCACATTCAAAGCACCTAACATGCTTACTTCTAGATCTAGAATTATTCCTGTAATTCCCTGACCAACACTCAACAGCCTTATGACCTGGCTTGTTGCAATTGAAGCATATGATGTGCTGGTTAAACTTAAGTTTGTTTCTGTTGTACCCATGATGATCAGAAGATCTAGCATGCAGTTTATCATCTTGTTTCATGATGAAACATGCATCCATGATATGACCATGCTTACCACAGTAATAGTAAGAAGCATCAGATTTCCTAGGGGCATGGTTTCTATCAGATGAATTACTAGATGCATGCGAATGAGTACATGAGGCATTAGCGTTTTGCATTGACTCATCAAATTCAGCTGAGCTAACTAATTTCATGACACAAGTAGGGACATTTTTAACCCCATCTTTCTTTCCATTCTTGTTCAATTGTTTAATGTTGTTTACAATTCTTGTTGGTTTTTCAGCTTTCTGTGCCTTAAATTGAAAGACAAATGATGGAGGTGATTTCATATTTTTGTTTTATTTTGGGGATTGACTTGAGGTACCAGCTACATCAGAGCTTTGCACAAAGGTAGTGTATAGCTGATTTCTAGTAGTTTCTTTAACATCAGAACTACAGCTTGTCCCCCTTTTTGAATTCTTGTCCTCACTTTTCATGACAAATGTCATTTTTCCTTTTATTTTAGCAGACTCAATTGTTGAATTTTCCAGATCATGAATTTTATTTTCCAAGCTAGCAATGTGAAGTTCATAACTGGCTATCTCCTGTTCACTGCAATTAACACATTCGCTTAGAACTTTGTTTGCAGTTTTATACTTCTCAATTTCTTGTTCTATACTGTTCAACATTTGTGATTCTCCATCACAAGTGAACTTTCCCCTTTTTATGGTGAGAAGTGTTTCAGATAAGCCAGTATTTAACAACTTTAACTTTTTAACTTCAGCTTTCAGTTCAGTGTTTTCCTCCTCAAGTTTTTGTGGTTGAGCTTCCTTAATAACAGATTTTTCTTTTTCGACAGTCAGAAACCTCTGTGAGAAAATAGTATTTAAAACCATCAGTTTCTTGTTTTGTTCCCTTAGTTCTTTGTTTTCTTCAGTCAGCTTCTTGACTCCTTCGTTACAATTTTCTCTTCCAGACATCAGCTCCAACTTTTTAATTAGTTCCTCTTTAAACACAGCAATTTGTTTATTCATCCATTCATTCTCACTAAAAAGATCTTCATTACGTTCTCTTAGAGCTGAGCACATATTGCAGATTGACTCTACAGATGAAATATGCATTGCTTCCTTGTTGATTTTATTCAGACTAGCCTTGAGATCTTCATTATGCTTTTGAACCTCAACATTTTCAGACTTCAGTTTGTCCATTACAGAATTTATCTCAGTCAATTCTTGCATGCCTTTTAGATGCTCATTTTTCATCTTAATAAGCTGATTCTCCAGTTCAGATATCTTGTCCAAACATGTTTGATTTTCAAGTTTTAGAGAACCATTTTGTTTCTTAAAGTTCTGAACATCTAACATACATGCATCATAAGATTGTTTCAGATTTGGACATTTTTCACAAGAAGCTTTCAAATTTATCTGTTCACATTTCTTTTTCAATCTTTTATTCTCAGATTTTAATCTTTCACATCTATCATTAAGTTCCTCATTTATATTCCATAGATCATCAATCGAAAGTTCTTCAGATTCAGAGCTTACCTGAGATGAGGTTTCATCATCATCATTTCTCCGATCAGCTATCAAGCATTTGCTGTGATTCCTGATTAGCTTTAGTTTTTCCAAAATTTCTTTGGCAGACCTGCAAGAAGAAATACATTCGATTAGAGCTCTGTCAATTGATTCTTTCATTAAAACTAATGCTCTAGTGTTGACATTGTCTTTCAATTTATCCTTCTCAGTCCATCTAGATTTATCTTTTGATAATTTGTGTGGACCATGAGTTATTACCTTCCAAAGATTTGGATCAGTAGATTTTACATACCGATGGAAATTTTCTAACCAAGAATCAAAGTTATTACCTCTGAATATCGGAGGATTAGCCATCGAGATATGATGAATACACTGAAATCATATGAACAACTCAAGACACACAATCGATAAAACAAAACACAGAACACAAGAAGCACACTCTGAAATGCACCACCCAGAAATGCAGGATCTGCTGCGGATTGTTAGATCCTATGCACAGCAACCTGCTCTGACACCAAGTGTTGGGTTCGGTGATAATGATTCAGAGGGGGGGTGAATTAATCTCCCCTTCAAAACATTCGCCCAATTGAAATTCTAGTGCTCAGAACTGTAGAATAAAAGCACTAAGAAGAACTAATCCAATCATCTATTGAACCTGTAGGCAAATATGTAGAGTGCTCCTAAGCAAACATCTAATGTGCGGAGCAATGAACTGAATATAATCCTCGTGCCTATGCATGCATCTAGCGCCAATCAGATAAGAATTCAAACCACAGTGCACAAGGGGTTTTTAGGTGGTTCAGTCCTGCAGACCTACGTCCACCCCACACTCAAACCCGAGTGTGGATTTCGCTGACTCACAGCTTGAACAGCTGGGCATCACAGCATGCCATACAATCCGCTGAGCCTCACAGCTTGCTGTCAGAGGAATCCTCCTCGCCTGCTGAGCCTCACAGCTTGCTCTACTGGGCAATACAGCTTAGCCGTCCAGTGGAATCCTCCACTGCAAATGCTGACAAACAGCTTGAAGAAATGTTTAAAGAGAAAATAGGAAAATGGGAAACAAACAGCAATCGGAAGGCTGTAAACAATGAAGCACAATGTGGCTCAGAATGAGCTGACTGGCCTGGATTTGATCCACGATCCAGTGAAGGCAGATATCACTCGATCTCACTATCTTTCTTTCTCTTTTTCTTCTTCTGCTAATCTCAACCTCTCTTTCTCTGCTCGAGCTCTCTAACTCTCTCTTTCTCTTCTTTCTCTTCTGCTCTTCTTCTCTTCTTCTTCTGCTTCTCTTTTCTTTCTCATAGGATCGTGCAGGCTATCCTCTACTTCAGTCGATCTCCATCTTCTGAAGGAAGAAACTCCATATATATACCAGCAGCAGGAAGGGCGTGTGCTCTCCACATCTCCCGCCCAATGGCTTGGACCACGTGGCAGCATCCAGCAGGCTTTCAGTACACGTGTCACCATCTGGGCTCCTCGTCCTTCCTTGGATCACGAGCCTTCTTAATCTCCTTGAGACAGTACCTGTCAGTCAGTCGAAGAGAATCATCAGCTTAAGACAACAAACCTTGTACATACTCTGTAGGGAGTAATGTGCAGTGTGTAGACATTGCAATGTGTAGACTTTGAATCCCAGCATGCGACCTCATTGTACAGACATGCTGGATGCAATGTAGTATGCATATAGTGTAATGTGTAGACTTATGAGTGTGTGCAACCAGACAGTGTGCAGACTTTCTATGGAAAGAAGCAAGGCAAACTGATGTATAGACATGCTCAACTCTATGGCGTGCAACTAAATGATGTACAGACTTGATGTTGAACCAACAAGACCATGTACAGACTTGACTAGCACAGAGACACTAAGTGAGACGCTGATAGGCTGTACAGACTTCATACTCAGCTACGAACTGAACTGAAGAATGTATGGACTTGTGTTATGCAGACAGACAATGTATGGACTTGTGTTATGCAGTCAGACAGTGTATGGACTTGTGTTAACATGCTGGCAAACGGATGTACAGACTTTACTCATGCAAGCAAGACAGTGAGCATGCAGCACACAATGTGCAAACTTCGTGCAATGCATGAAGAAGCAATGTGTAGACTTAGACAGACTTCGCTAGCGTGGAATGTGCAGACTTCATGCAATGCAATGTGCAGACTTTAGAGACAATGCATGAACAAACGATGCAATGTACAGACTTGGGAGTTGAAGCAAGCCAATGAGGAATGTATAGACTTTCACAATGTATGGACTTGCCAAAGGAGTGATGGACGATGTACATACTTGAGCTAAGCAAGGTCTGTACAGACTTGAGAGTTCACAATGTATAGACTTAGGAGTACAACGTAGGTAAACCTACCAATGTATAGACTTGCGAGTGCAACGTCGGTAAAACTCCCAATGTATAGACTTCCAATGCATGAAACACACGATGTACAAACTTGCTCCATTTTCAACAGATGAATGTATAGACTTGAACAGTGAGACACAAAGAGAGACGTTGAATGAGACGCTGAAGTCTGTATAGACTTTAACAGTGAATGCATGCTGCAATGTATAGACATGCTGAGACGTAACATGAGACGATGCAATGTACAGACTTAGCAGCGTGCAGACAGACGACGGCCAAGACGATGTATAGACTTTGCATCTTATGTGAGACGAACGATGTATAGGCTTTGTAGCAAGAACTGTGCACATGCATGAACAATGTACACGCTCTGTGTTACGAACACAGGCTGTACAGACTTAATGTAATGCATGCAGACTTGCTATGAACAACCGATGCGATGTACAGACTTGCAACAAGACTCTGTACAGACTTCATATGATGCACTGATAATGTACAGACTTGTAGAACAAACGTTGCACATATGCCATGAATGTATAGACTTGTTCGATGAATGTATGAACAAGCCGATTCAACTAGACCCTGTACAGACTTGCACAAATGGAGTGATGCATGAACAGTCTGATGTACAGACTTGCCAATGTATAGACTTTAAGAACATGCAAGAATGTATAGACTTGTTCTAAACGATGCATAAACACAACACAAGGTAATGTATAGACTCTATTGTTCATGCTGCAATGCAATGTGTAGACCTGTTGGTGTGTGCATGACAATGTACAGACTTGTGCATGCTACAGGACAATGTATGGACTTTGAATGAACGTGCAGCAGTGTATAGACTTGCTCAGCCTGAAGCAGAGCAATGTACAGACTTCAGCATGCAGACAGGACCTCACATGCATCAGTGTATAGACAGTATGAACTGATGAATGAACTGATGAATGCACCTATGCAATACTGTGAATGTATAGACTATATGCAATGCACAGACTAGAGCTAGCACACTCATGCATTCTCCACAGAAACAGATCAGACATATCATGCATTCTCCACAGAAACAGATCAGACATATGCATACTCAATGTGATGTTATTAACAATATGGTGACTTATTCATGTTGCTATCATTAAAACACCACATTATCATCAAAGCACAAGGGGCACAACAGGACTGACTGTGATTGCCAATGATCAAGAGGAGTTGATACCTACTAGGTTGACCACGAGATGGAGGGTCTGCATTGATTATAGGAAGCTCAATTCCATGACAAAGAAGGACCATTTTCCCCTCCCATTCATTGACCAAATTTTGGAAAAAAATTGTAGGGCAAAAATACTTCTATTTTCTAGATGGGTATTCTGGGTACAATTAGGTGGCTATCTACCCAAAAGATCAAGAAAAAACCATATTTACATGTCCCTACGGAACATTTGCTTTTCAGAGAATGCCCTTTGGACTATGTAATGTGCCTGCCACATTTCAAAGATGCATGTTAGCAATTCTTTCTAACATGGTGGGCAACTTTTTAGAGGTTTTCATAGATAATTTCTCCATTTTTGGGGACACATTTGATTCCTACCTTGATCACTTAGCCAAAGTAACAAAGAGATGCATTGACACTAATCTTATCCTTAGTTGGGAAAAGAGCCATTTCATGGTTAAAGAAGGCATTGTTGTGGGGCATATAGTGTCGGCAAGAGGAATTGAGGTAGATAAAGCCAAGGTTGATCTCATTGCCAAACTGCCACCACCCACCTCAGTAAAACAAATCTGATCATTCCTGGGTCATGCCAGCTTCTATCGCCGGTTCATCCAAGATTTCTCCAAAGTTGCTAGACCTCTCACTAATCTCCTGGCTAAGGAAGTCCCATTCCATCTTGACCAATCATGTCTTAAGACTTTTGAATCGTTGAAAATGGTGTTGACCAATGCCCCAATCTTGCAAACTCCCAATTGGTCATTGCCTTTTAAAATTATGTGTGATGCCTCAGATTATGCTTTAAGTGATGTTTTGGGGCAAAGGGTAGACAAAAAGCCTGTTGTGATTTACTATGCGAGCCGCACACTCACTGATGCCCCACTTAAGTACACCACAACAGAAAAGGAGTTACTTACTGTTGTCTTTGCCCTTGAAAAGTTTCGATCCTATCTACTAGGGGCCAAAGTCATTGTATTTTCTACCCACTCAGTCCTTAGACACCTTCTGTCTAAAAAAGATGCCAAACCAAGGTTGATTAGATAGATCGTGTTGCTACAGGAATTTGATTTGGAAATTCGGGATAAAAAAGGAAGTGAAAATGTTGTTTCAGATCACTTGTCCCATATTATAACATCAGACACAACACCCTTACAGGACTCATTTCCAAATGAGCACCTCCTTAGTGTATCCCACATTTCACCCCCATGGTATGCGCACATTATCAATTACTTAGCTGTGGGAAAAATTCCTGAACGTTGGTCCAAACAAGAAAAAGATTATTTCTTTGCTAAGCTCAAGTACTTCTTTTGGGAAGACCCTGAGCTATTCCATTTAGGACCATACCAAATCATTCGGAGGTGTGTCCCTGAGGGTGAGCAACATAGCATTCTGACATTTTGCCACACCTTATCTTGTGGGGGGCATTTTTCAGGTAAGAAAATGGCAGCCAAGGTTTTACAGAGTGGCTTCTACTGGCCCACATTATTCAAAGATGCATTCGAATTTTATAAATCTTGTAAGCGCTGTCAGGCTGTGGGGAACATGTCATTCAGGGACATGATGCCTTTAAACCCAATCCCGGTTGTGGAAATTTTTGATGTATAGGGAATTGACTTCATGGGACCGTTTCCACCATCTTTTGGTCATGAGTACATTTTGGTGGCGGTGGATTACATGTCTAAGTGGATAGAAGCTATATCCACGAGGACTAATGATCACAAAATTGTCATGAAATTTGTTCGTAAAAATATTTTCTCTCGATTTGGGTGTCCTAAGGCTATCATTAGTGATGGGGGTTCACATTTCATCCATTCTCAATTCCGGGCTTTACTTAGGAAGTATGGGATAACACATAAGATTGCTACCCCTTACCATCCCCAGACTAGTGGCCAGGTAGAGGTTTCTAATAGGGAGATCAAGAACATTTTGTAAAAGTCTATTAGGCCCGATAGGAAAGATTGGTCACAAAGATTAGATGATGCTTTATGGGCCTATCGGGCCACCTACAAAACTCCCATTGGCATGTCCCCTTATCGGCTCGTTTTTGGAAAGCCATGTCATTTGCCAATCGAATTGGAACATAGGGCCTATTGGGCAATCAAACAATTCAATCTTGATTCAGCACAGGCTAGTTCCTATAGAGCCCTTCAACTGAATGAGTTAGAGGAATTTCGTAATGAGGCCTATGAGAACTCTAGGATTTATAAAACCCAGACTAAAGCATTCCATGATAAACACATTTCATGAAAAACTTTTCAAATCAACCAAAAGGTCTGGCTTTTTAACTCTAGGTTATGATTATTCCCTCGCAAATTAAAATCCCGATGGGATGGGCCATATGTGATAATTAAAACATTTGACCATGGTGCAGTAACAATTCTCGATCCTAAAACTGGTCAAACTTTCACTGTCAATGGTCAACGTTTAAAACCTTACTTTGAAAATCTTCCAATGTTGCAGGATGACTCTCTCAGGCTGAGTGACCCATTGTGAACTCTATTGCGTCTGGCGGAAGACGTAAAACTTAGTGCTTATTGGGAGGCAACCCAATTACTTTTTCTCCTTTTCAAAAAAAAATTGATTTTCTTAGGAACCTGGAGCAACATTCTTCTGGCGATCGCATCTCTCTCTCAGGTCGTATCTATCCTTCCCCCTACTTTTCATGGCTTTATTTTATTTCTATATTTTGTTCATGTCATTGGGGACAATGTCACCTAAGTTGGGGGGTAGCTTGAGCTCTAATTTTCTCAAAATGCTTGCAACCTTTCATCACACTCCTAACAAGTGTTTCATGTTCATATTTCATGATAAGAAACTTTTCTTAGAATTATAGGACTTAGAGTCTTACTTGTGAGAGTATGAAGTTAAAGGGGTGAATTAATTGGTTATGTCTTTAGCCTTTTCCTCAGAATACACCTAAAAATTTTATTGAACTTGCACACAATTACACAATAACAAGATTGGTATATGACAAACATTAGGATGATGGAAATTTTGCTTAACACTTAGGTAATGATTGATATTATGTCCATTCGTTGAAAGTAATTGTGAGGAAAAAGTTACATGACAACTTGCCAAAAAAATTATGGAAAATACCCCTAAACTTAGTAACCGGGTCTGCTTCTCCTAAGGTAAGAGTTGAGGTTCGTGTCAAACGGTGAAGAGATGTACCGCACCATGTGTCAAAAAAAAAGAAGAACAGTGAATAAACAGGTAGAGTGAAGCTACCTGTAATTCGAGAGCTTAATTCGAGATGTGGGTAGAATTAAAAATCATCTTAAAGTGAAAGGTAGAAGACTCATTCATCTAGACTGTTTGGTAATCACTAGTCAAGTTATATCACTCCTACACAAAGAGATATTTTTTGAGTGTATCATGAGGAAAGGTCTAAACACATGGACTGATGAAATTTATACCGAATACATACTACTTGAACTTGTAATACTCTAAAGTCTAAATCATCATGCATAATGTTCTTGCCATGAACTGTGACACATGAGTGTTTACTAGTCCTAATGCTATAATTATTTACATTGCTAATGGAATAGCAATGTTCAAGTTGGGGGTGTGATAAGTGTCCATTTTCTATGATAATTCATTGCATATGCACCATTTTATGAGCATATAATTAGGCAATTATACATGTCCCATCGTTAATCTCAACTTCGCATGTAAATTGGGCATTTCACGTAAATTAATTAATTCGGTGATATCATTTAGTAAAGTAAAGTTGAGGGCCAAGAGCATTAATTCTCCATTGCATAATCATGAGTATTTGTGCACATTGTGATAATTTTAATGGATTAAATTGTAATTATGTGTGTGCAGGACACTGAAGGTAATTGTAAGAGAAGTCGGGGGCAAAACTGTCATCACCACTTTGACCAAGTCAAACAAAGAAGCACATATTTTGATTGGAGGGAAAAGAGAATTCAAAATATTTTGGTTGGAGGGAAAATAAACTTTAAAGTTTGAAAAAAAGGAGAAGAAGCACATATTTTAGTTGGAGGGAAAAGAGAATTCAAAGTTTGAAATAAATGAGAGAAATGATGAGTTTTGGGAAGGGGGTTGCCCAAAGCCCGAGGAGGGGGTGCCCACCTCCTTTTCCTTTTCACCATACATCATCTTCTAACTAAATCCCAGTCATCCATCTTCTTTTGATACAATCTCCACCCTCCATTGACCCAATTTTCTCAATAAATAGCCCATGTCAAGGAGGAGAAATGGAGTTCTTCTTTTGACACTTTTTCACCCTTTCTCTTCAAACCTTAGGCCGCCAATTTTCTACACCTTCTACACCTCTTCTCCACTTGCTTTCTTCACAAACGTTCTTTATTTTTAAATGCTCTACAACTTCTTCTTCTGCATCATCTTCTAATTCCTTCTGGTTTTCAAGTTATTTTATGTTTTTCACTATTCTATCTTGTGCAATCGTGGACATCATTCTTCTCTATTCTTCCCAATTTTTCTCCTTCCTCCATCCCTCTTCTCATCTTACTATCTTCATGAAACTTCTTTGTGTTTAAATGCTCTACAATATCTTCTTCTGTATCATCTTCTAATTCCTTCTTATTTTTAAGTTATGTTCAACTTTTCAATGCTCTGTCTCTAATTTTTACTATTCACATTTTAAAACCTTCTTCTTCTTCTTCTTCTTCTTCCATCTTACCAAGGTAGCCTTAGTAAAACCATTGCCATCTCCCTTAACTTCACCTTGACCTCTCCCTTTCTCTCCTTAGATCTCTCTCCTTACCCCATACATTCTCCTCCAAGAGCGGCTTTGTAGCACCCCCGATAAAATGAAAAAGAAATTAAACTTCTTCCTAAATAAACAATCCTACATGAATGCCTTATAAAAAGAACCATACCTTGTAAGGACTACTATGTAAAGCCCAACATCACCTTACAGGCCAACACATGGGTAGTACATAGTGGGGTTCTCTTTTTTCCAACCCAAGAGGAATGGGCGCCCCTTACCAGGGTGCCATTCAACAAAATGAAGCCTCCATGCTGGGGCGCCATTTACTCCAGGGGCCACCATAATACATTTTCTACAGGACACGTGAAGGTGTCTAAAGCAATAGGAATGGGCGCCCCTTTTCCAGGGCGCCATTCACCAATATAAAGACCCCATACAAGTCGCCATTTTCCAATGCTTCTAGAAGGGGTTAACAATAACCACCTACATTTGCTGGCAATGGACCCATGAGGGAACATTCACAACAGGGTTTTCGGATCTAGTTTCCAATGGACCCTTACTATTTCCCTATAAACATTTTTCTCCAGCGAACGTAGATGACCCTTACCATCATCCTGCCACTAAGGAGAAGGTTATCCTACCACTTCCCGATCTCCACCTGCAGAAGAGAAATCTAACGTTTCTCTTCATGTGCAGGAGACGCACTTCCTGCTGCAGAAGCTTAATTGGAGCTTTGCTGAGCGTAGAGGGCTTGACGTAGCTTGGATTTTCTTCTTCCTTCTACTTCCTGTACCACGTCTATCACTCCAAAAAGATAGGTGTTCTCAAGATCTAGCCCAACCCGTAGCTAAAATAGGGTAACATATCATGCTAGTATATCCATCTGTCATGCCATGCAGCCTGTCCCATATTCTATAGCATGTTACACAGGTTTTCGTAGAACAATTATAGCCTGTTACACCAGTTTTTACATAGTCCGTTATATTGATTCTACGAGATTCGAATATATCATATCATACTAGTTTTTACAACCTCAAATAATCATGTTTAGCCCTAGTGTATAATCTGTTTTACAAGACACATATATATATTTAAAAAAAACCCAGAAAGTCCAGCCCTCAGGTGAAGGGCGCCCCTGACCAGGATGCCATTTCCTAATGGGGCGCCCCAGTGTAGAGCGCCATTTAAAGATGAGACGCCCCAGTGGAGGATGACGTTTAAATGGAGACACTATATAGTGTCGTTATTTCCTTTTCCGTAAATTATAATCACCATGTAAGAAATTTCATATCTAAGAAACTAAAATATAAAACTCTTGCATGAGCATGATTCTGTGATCCTGATATTTTTTTCTACATGTCCATGTCCTTCTTGATTCCGAGAACTTTTGAAATCATAAATAGTGACTTGTGTCTCAGAATGCACCTGCGCGGTGCGTAGATGACTCTGAGTGAAGGGCGCCCCTGACCAGGGCGCCATTCACTAGAATAGAGACCCTCTGCAGGGTCTCCAATTAAATGGTGACAATGGGCGCTATTTTCGCTATTTCCTCAGCCTGAACAAAACAAAAAATATATATATAACAATTAGAATGGGAGCCCTAGGAGCAGGCGCCCATTACCTGAAAGATGGCAGCCATCAAGGTGCCATTCACTGATAGAATGGCAGCCCCAGGGGCGCCATTTAAATGGTGGCATCCCCCTGGGCGCCATTTCTTCAATTGTTGATTCCTGGGTTTTTTCGAGAACCGTTAAGTCCCAGAATGGGCGCCCCTGTGTTCAAGCGCCATTTACTGCCCCAACCAGTAGCCTGAAGGGCGCCCCTGACCAGGGCGCCCTTCACCTAAATCAAGGCAGGCCCAAGGGCTCCATTTGATGAGGGCTCCATTTGATGAAATAATGGCAGCCCTCTGGGCGCCATTTTCCCTGTGTACTGGTTTCACAGACCTACTGTTTTGTCCGCAGATTGGGCGCCCCTCAGTGAGGCCGCCTGTAGTACCCCAGAATTTATTTGATAATTTTATGGCATTATTAGCAATTAAATGGACTAATTTAGAGTTATTAATCAATATACGGCCAAATGGTGTTAATCAATTAACCCAACTCACTTAATTAAAGTCTAAAGGGTTTGTAAACTAGGCCCATTAAGTTGGCCCATATTCTAGAAGGTTATTAAGCTTATCCTCGGAATTATAAGGATAAATACAACTTAATATAGATAATTAGGCGGATAATGAATAGAAGAGTTTGATCAATTTAGAACTCTATCCACGTTAACTGTAACGGTCCATCGGACGACTGTCAAAGCCATGTAACGCATATGTCGGTGACCGTCACACTCTATGAACCCTAAAACACTGAAGAGTTTGATTTCCTTTAAACTCTGGGAACGAGTAATGTAACGGTCTATCGTGAGACCGTCACATATCCCTAACGCACGGGATGACAACCGTTACATATTGTTAGTTCCGTAAAAGAAAGAACAAGTAGAAAGATCAAAATTTGATGATCTTATCCACTAAGGATCGACTTGGGAAGGCTTGTAATATTGCTAAGGACTCTTAGAGATTAGGATTTGATGAAATAAGGACTCTAAACTCGATCTAATCCTCAAACCCTAGTCTAAACTCTATAGATAGGGCATAGTTCTGAACTGTGCGACCCTTACTATTTGGACGTAAAGAAGCAAGGTAAGGAGTCATTATCTCAGGTAAGTTCTTTAGAAGTAATTGTTTACAATACTTTAGACTAACTCCCCTCCAAATTTCACATCTTTAGGTCAAGAGTGATAGGGTGCTAGGCCCGGATAAAGAGGGGGGTGAATGTATCCTTCTACGAATAATGGCCC
Source organism: Amorphophallus konjac (assembly GCA_022559845.1). NCBI lineage: Eukaryota > Viridiplantae > Streptophyta > Magnoliopsida > Alismatales > Araceae > Amorphophallus > Amorphophallus konjac. The sequence goes on along the minus strand of CM040118.1, from coordinate 163,323,924 downwards.
AAATTAAAACTCGAAAGCTCAGATATGCGGAATAAAAACTAGTGAGCTCTCCAAGATGAGATAATAAGACAACACTTGATCAAACAGTTGGACTGCAACAATGCAGCCACCTGATCAAACCAGAAACGCAAACAGAACTATGGAAACCAAACTCACCTAGCAAAATATAATGCTAAGGTTACTACAGATAGAAACAACAATAACAAATTAACTCCCAGGATAACACAACTAACCATGCATGCATAACCTGTGAATGGGAGGTAGAAGGCAAGGAGCAAACGCACAAAACAAAACCACTGCTCAAGAGATTTTTTAGGTGGTTCGGTCCTCCAGACCTACGTCCACCCATCACTCCAAACTGGAGTGAGGCTTCACTAGCACAAGCTAGAAACCGCAGACTCACTCTGCAACAGGTGCTGCCAAACAGCTTGACCAGGGGAACAACCTCCCCTCTTCCTCCAGACCGGAGGGACACCCCAAGTGACTCCCAGCCACTTGGACACCAGAGACTAGGTCTCTCTTCCTCCAGACCAGGAGGGAACCCACCAGTGACTCCTCGTCACCAGCAAACCAGAGGTCGCAGACCTCTCTTCCTCCAGACCAGGAGGGGCCCCTGGACTTGCAACCCACAAGCCCAGAACCGGAGGACCAATCCTCCCTTCTCCTGAGTCCACAGGAGGAACCCGACCTCACTACTGAGAATCGGAAGAACAATAGTAACCAGAGTAATAAAAGGAAAAATAAGAAAACATAAAAAGCACAGCGACAAAAGCTGGAAATGAAACACAAGAAATATAGCTCTCAATGAGCATAGTCGTTCTGGATTTGATCCACGAACAGACTGAACAGATCTTCAATAGCACTCTCTCCTCTCTTCCTTTCTTCCTCTTCTTTCTTCTTCTTTCTGCTTCTCTTTCTTTTCTCTCTTTCTTTTGCTGCTCTCGCACTCTTCTTCTTTCTTCTTCTGCTCTCTGCCTCTCTTCTTCTTCTTTCTTCTTCTGCTCTCTTCCTCTCTTCTTCTTCTTCCTGGACCGTGCAGTCACTCTTTCTTTTATCAACACTCGATCAGCCCTCCTTTATCAGTCCTCTTCTGATGGAAGAAGCTCCATGCTTATACCAGCAGCAGCTAGGGCGGCGGGTGTCTTCCACATATCCCGCCCAATTAACTCTACCACGTGTCAGCATCTCAGCTCCTTGGATCACGTGCCAGGTGCCAACCTCAGATCACGTGCCCATACACATTAACCTCGTCCAGCAATTCTGTCAGTTAATCAGTTGAAGACAGTATCAGCTGAAGGCAGTGTACAGACTTCGTTCAGCAAGCAAGGCAAGCATGGATGGCTGTACAGAGTTGGTCGTGTGAGGCAAGACGAGTGTACATACTTCTTAACACATGTTGTAATATGCATATGATGCAGTGTATAGACTTGTTGACACATGCTGCAGTATGCATATGATGAAGTATATACATTAGCGATGAGTGTTCAGACATGCCACCAACGACAATGTATAGACTTGATGGGAAAGCATGGAACAACCGAATGTATGGACATGAAACAGGTGAGTGTATAGACTTCATGTTAACGTGCAAGAGAAACCAATGTACAGACTTGCTGAGCTTTCGCTAAGTCTGTATAGACTTGATGAATGAGTGCCTGGGAAGGCAGTGTACAGACTTGATGGCGTGAAGGCAATGCATGCACAATGATGCAATGTTCAGACTTTGCTGAAGACTACCAGTCGATGTATGGACTTGGCTGAAGGCAACGCTGAAGCAATGTTCAGACTTTGCAATATGAGGCATGCAGGCTGTATAGACTTGTGATGCCATGAAGACAATGTATAGACTATGAAGATATGTATGTGAAGCTCAACAATGTATAGACTATGCAACGGCATCAAAGCAACATATCGATATACAGACTTTGGCTTGATCAATGCACAATGCTCATATGGATGTACAGACTTGAACATAGGTAAAGATACCAATGTTCAGACTTGTGCAATGTATGGACTTAGTGTAGTGCGAGAATTACTGCTGCTAGTGTACAGACTTGATGATGTGCAATGCCTGAACAACCGAATGTCTAGACATGCAACAAGGGAGTGTATAGACTTCAATGCAATAGCTGAAGTTAAGCGAACGATGTACAGACTTACCCCTTGAAGATGTGAGCGACATAATGTATAGACTTAGCCCTTGAAGAGTGTACAGACTTGAAGACTCGAATCCCCACGATGAATAGACTTTGTACTTTGAACGACAAAGCAGGCTGTACAGACTTGAAGTGAAGGCCAATGTATAGACTTCAAAGAATGGATGATCAGACAATGTATAGACTTCACAGTTCAGCTGCCAATGTATAGACTTGGAAATGTGAACGGGAGAATGTATAGACTTGGCCCCTTGAAGGATGTACAGACTTGAACGATAAATGAGGCGATGTGTAGACTTTACCAATGTATAGACTTTACGAGCACAGTCCAATGTATAGACTTCAAAAGCTTGAAGGCCCAATGTACAGACTTGGAAGCTTTGTGAGCGACGTCACGCGGTTCGGGGAGCGAAGATGACGCGGAGCGCGCGGGCTCCTTTTTGTTTTACTGCAACACAGAAATAAGAGAAAAGATAAGGGGCCACCACGGGAGATTGCTCCGGCGGGTCGAGCGGGACAAATGTAATATAGCAAGATATGGGGGTTAAACGGCCATAGCGGGAAGTGACTCGCCGCGGCCTCGGGGGGACGGGAATGGTGCAGAAATCAAATAGCAAGAATCGAAACGGCCATTGGGGAAGTGACTCGCCGCGGCCTCAAGCATATGAGCAGAAAAGAATATAACAGAATATAAGGAGAATATAAAGAACGGAAATTTAAACGGCCATTGGGGAAGTGACTCGCCGCGGCCTCGAGAATATGAATAGATAAGAATATAACAAAATATAAAGAGAATATAAGAACGGGAATTTAAACGGCTATTGGGGAAGTGACTCGCCGCGGCCTCGAGAATATGAGCAGATAAGAATATAACAGAATATAAAGAGAGAATAAGAACGAGAATTTAAATGGCCATTGGGGAAGTGACTCGCCGCGGCCTCGAGAATATGAGCAGATAAGAATATAACAAAATATAAAGAGAATATAAGAACGGAAATTTAAACAGCCATTGGGGAAGTGACTCGCCGCGGCCTCGAGAACATGATGTGATCGCCAGGGGCCAAAAGACCCCAAAATAAAGAAAGTGATCGCGCCTACCTCAAGAGCGGGAGATGGCGGGTTGCTTCTTCCTCCCCCTTCGACCGGCCGACGGAGAGGGCTTTCCTTGGGTACCCTTACAAAACAACGACAAACAAGTAACGAGTGGATTAGAAAGATGAAGGTGTAGTATTCAAATCCTTGCGATAAAAATAACGAAATGATGGCAAGACACACACCTGGTTGGTGTTGTCTTTTAAACCCCTCTCGGATACGAGTAGGAGGAAAATACTTATGATGAATGGCGATCATGCCGACGTAGGAATAGAAAAAAGACTCCCTTATAAGGGGGATGGAGGATGCGATATGATGAATGCAAGATATCTATGAAAGAAAAGGGGAGAGTGGCTTATTGGATGGCCGATAGTGAGATCCGGCGGAGCTTCGGTAGCGTAGGGACGACATGGAAGTACGGTGGACGAGGACAGCCTTCCTCCTGCGAGCGCGGGGACCCGAGAAGCCGGCAGAACCTCCACCTACAAAAGACCCCACGGGTAAGAAATGACTCCGGTAGCCTCTGGGCTCCGGCAGCCTATCGGATCTCTTAGAAGCTCCTCCAGAACTGAGGGGGTGGGCCTCTATTTATAGGGCTCCGGAGGGTGGAGGCGTCCAGGACCCTGGACACCTCCATCAGGACCGAAGTAATATTTTATTCTATTTTTATTCATTTTTTTCGAATATTTTCGTGGAGGCGTCCAGGGTCCCGGACGCCTCAATAAGGTCCACCGGCACAACGCGTGGTTTTGTGAGCGGCGCCTCGTGATTCGGAAATAGGCGCGTCCAGCTGTCTGGACGCTTCCACAATTGGCTTTTTTCACACACGACAAACCGACGATCGGTGGGCGGGGCCCCGTGAGCAAGGTGATGGAGGCGTCCAGGGTCCTGGACGCCTCCATGACTATATTATTTTTATTTGATTTTTGTTTTGTTTTTTATGATTATTGATATTATTTTTATTGTTTTTGCATTGATGGAGGCGTCCAGGCAAGTGGACGCCTCCATGATTTTGATTTTTTTTTATTTTGTGGTCATTGATGGAGGCGTCCAGGCGCCTGGACACTTCCATGATTTTGATTTTTTTTTATTTTTTTTTCATTGATGGAGGTGTCCGGGAGCCTGGACACTTCCATGATTTTGATTTTTTTTATTTTTTTTTTGGTCATTGATGGAGGTGTCCAGGCGCCTGGACACTTCCATGATTTTTCACAGAAAACTTCAAAAAAATGTAAAAAAATTCATAAAAATAGGAAATCACCGGGAGTAATTAAAAATGTGAAGGCCGCCTTGGGGTATCATAGTGTAATATGAGATTTACTCACGGTAATGTCAAGAACGGCGTGTCTACAGCTGCCCCGCCTTGGCGTCTGCTTTGCAAGGGAGTGACACGTAATGGAATGGTATCGAAGTGGAGTGAAATAGAGTGGGAATGGACTAATAAGTTGATGCCAAGGTGTGATGAGACACACTTTTGAAATTACTATTTGGAATTTTTCCTGGAGTTTCAGTGAGGCGACCTTGAAGAAGGACTTTCAAATTTTGACGATTGCTTGGACAGGGTTAAAATAAGGGAGGGTGAGATGTGCACTCAGGCACGAAAATAAAGGAGACCAACTTCCCAGTGTGGAAGTACCTGGGTCATAAACCTGCAGGTTTCACCTTTGAGGAGCTGTTACCAGCCAATGTGGAAGTGCTGCGGCCAAGGTGGGTCAAACAAAGCAAAGGAATATCTGAGGGTCTGTCCAAACAAGGGTCTCCTTTGGAAGAGCAGCGTAGGGCCGCTTCAAGGAAACTCAGTATTTCATTCGGAATGGAATATCACATATTTGTAAGAATTGGAGCACAACGGCTTTCACAATAGAATCACTCGAATGATCTTCCGCAATAAATTTAAAGTCCTATATGAATGCATGCTGGGTTTAAAGAAAAATTTAAAATAAACTAAAATAAAAAATAGCCAAGGATAATATTGTCAACTCGTTAAGAATGGGTCAGGATACCGATCCGGTGAGCTGGTACTTGGCTGGGGCCCATTTATCCACGCACCAACTCACTGAATGGAACCGTCGTCCCCATGCTATCGCAAGTTAACGGCCTATCCGTACAACCCAAATTCTTCCGGGATCATCACTGTTTTTGTTGAAGGGGAACTCAAATCCCAGATTCGTTTGGGCCGCAAGGTCCTTGACATGTTCTAGTAGCGTAGGTATCATATACTATGATGCATGACAAGGTGGGACCAACCAATGAAAGGCGGGACAGGAGATAGGACAAAGACATCTGTTAGTAAAACCTGCACAGGCCAGCATGGATTAATAACATCAGAAAGTAACAAAATCGTAATAGAATCGCACCAAAATGCAAAGGAGATCTAGCCAAAATCCTGACACTGACCACTGATGTGACATGTTCTGTCCTGTAGCGATCTTCCCTTCCTGCACTTCTTCTCTTGCACCAAGTTGTTTCGAGGCACGCTTCACGAGACCTTGCCCTAAATAGCAGGGAACTACGCCTCGCACGGAGGGATCCCCTTTTCTCTTTCTTTTGGGCGCGTCCAGGCGTGAGGATGCGTCTTAACCTTTAAATTTAAATTTAAAGTGTCGGGCGGCCTTTCTTCTCCCGTGCCTTACCCGCAAACGAGCCCGCCTCCTGTCGAGATTTGCTCGCCCCTTTCCATCTTCTTCCTCTCTCGATAGATGGAGTTCGGTGGTCTGGACCACGGTGAAGGTGGAGAGGGACGCGGGACCCCTCGCCCAAGGAGGGACGTGCCAGAGAACGGAACGGCGTCCATGGAGGAGGAAGGGCCGCTTCGGGCCCCCGAGGGACCCGAGGGGCCCAATGGTGCTGAAGGAGGTGAACACGGTCTGGTAGGTCCTCCGATCTCTTCCTCTTTGATCCATTTTGAGTTTTGAAGCGAGCCGTGGGGGGGAAAGGTTTCGGCGAGTGTTGCACTCAAATGATGGACACGTCCTTGACAGGAGACGCGTTCTTGTTATGACGCGAGGCCCCTTCTTTCTTGATGCAGGACATGGCAGAGACCCCGGGTTTGGCCGATGAATGGGCGAGTGCAGATGAGCCGAACCGTGTCAGGAAGGAGAGTCGCGGCAAGGCGAAGCTCGAGGATTGGCGCATACGTCTCCCTGGACAGCAAGGGAGCGTATTGGTGCAGGACAGTGCCGACTTCCTACGGCAGCAGAGAGAGAGTTATGCGGGGCTTCCCCAAGCCGAGGATACATGCGACGTCAACGGCTCGTGTGCCCAATTAGCCGAGGTCAGGCGGCAGCTGGCCGCCACTCAACAGGAATTGTCGCTCCTGGTAAGCTAAGTGCTGCATTTTCTATTTTTAAATGTGGAGCTTAGCTGACGGCTGTTGTTTGTTCGTTCCAGCGTGCCCAGCAGACAGCGATGGTGGGAGTGGCTGGCGGCGCATCTTCCAGTTCCTCGGCCCCTTTTCTTGAGATTGCCTCCCTCCGGGAGCAACTTGTCGGTGCGGTGGCTCGGGCTGCCTGGGCGGAAGAGGAGCGTGATGCCTGGGTGGCGACTGTAGCAGAGCTGCGACATCGCGGTGAGGAGAGACCTTCTCCAGACATCCTGGAGTTAAGGGTTCTTCTGCAGATGACGAGGAGAGAGGCAGAGAGAGAGAGTCGAGAGAAGGGCCGAGCGTCAGCGGGATCAGACCGAGAGGAGGGCCTCGGAGGCCCAAGTGAGGGAGCTCCAACTGGGCCTTCAAGCCGTCGTGCAGAGGCTAGGAGGGATGAAAACGCGCTACGAGAGAGCGCGAGAGTTCGGGGAGCGACTGCGCTAGTCTGGTCGCTCTGCCGCTAGTGGCTTCTTTGCCACGCCAGGGGAGGAGCAGCGAGTCATTGCTGTGGAGCCGGCACCACGAGGTGAGGCGGGTGCTACTACACGGGGATCCAGGAGGCTTCTGAGGGACCCTCACCTCAGGGGAGAGGAGAGGGATGCCTAGAGGGACGAGCATGAAGATAATGGCAAGAGTTGGCGAGCTAGTGGACCCGCCTCCTCTCTATGATTGTAGTGTTTATGACAGCTTATGTAGAATTATGAATGGAGTGATTTGAGTTTCTGCTGCTTGTTTGTTCTCTTGTGCGTTCCTTCTTCCCTACACTTCTTCTCCTTTGCACTGTTCCCATGTGATGGGTCTGCTGAGACTCCACCCCAAGCGGAGAATCGCGTCTTGTTGTGACCATTTTCCACGGGAATCTGCCGTCAAAGTCAATAATGACGGCCCTAGTTCCTTCTCCCGGATGTTGTGTCAAGTTTTGCGGACATCCTCCAAAACATGATAAGGTATCCCTAGACAACATAGGGGGCTAGTCGTCATATTCTTCGTCCAATCAATCACCATGTGCGAGCGGTGAAGTGACACACGGGACCGCATGGTAGGTGCCTCATCGTGAGGGCTATCATTAAAGGTGATGGAGCCAATCTTGGCCTGCACTCCTTCCATTTCTATAAATTCTTGTCCCTTTTAACCTCCCAGGTATATCGAGAGCCAACTCGAGGAGCACAAGTTCTCACGGGAGAGAAGGAGTTCAAAAATCTGAGAGTTGGATGGAGCGCGAATCTTCCCACTCCTCGAAGAGGAGCAGGTCCAGTGGTAGCAGTTCTAGGAGGCTTTTGGACCTCGAAGGGCACTTCAGCGAAAGGGCCCAATCACAACTCGTAAGCTGAGCTTTCCTGCCCTTTTCTCATTCTTTCTTCCTTTCTCTTGACAACACCCTTCTCCAATTCTTATGCACAGAGTGTGATGAAATCACACATTTCATGAGAGTTAGCAGTGGCCGCATACAGGGGTCTCCCGGATTTTCAGAAGGCCAGGCTAGACGTGATGGGATTTGGCACCTTTCTTCGGATCGAGCCGCTCGAGCTCGACCTGGTTCTGATCCAAGCCTTGTGTGAGAGATGGGACCCAGTGAGTCGGGCATTCCTCATGCCCTGGGGGCACATGGTGCCCAGCTTGGAGGATGTGGTCTGGATCATAAGCCTGAAGGTGGAGGGCGAGGCAGTGACCGGGGTCACTTATGCGGATTACCGAGAAGGTGCCCAGAAGCTACTGGGTTTGGACCTAGATGGTCGGAAAAATAGGTCGGTAGCTAGGGCGTCCCTCATGGATGCATTAGGGCTCACCGACACTCATCGGAGGGACGATCAATCCTTAGAAGAGTTCATGGAAAGGATGGAAATAGGATGCCGTGCCGTGTACTACACAGATTTTGGCAACTGGGAAAGATGCAACATAGATTTGAGGAGATTTCTCCTCTTCCTTTTGGGGAGATTGGTACTGAGCTCGAAAGGGGACGGTATCCAATGTCGCTTCCTGGAGCTGCTATCAGACCTTGAAAGAGTAGGGTACTACGCCTGGGGAGCTGCCATGCTGGCGCACTTGTTTGCATCCCTGTTCCAAGAAGCGAATCGTGAGATTACTGTGAGTGGTTTCACACCATTCATCCAGGTATTTTTGGTTTTTCTTGTTTTGTATTTTTTTTATGTTTTTGCAAGGTACTGATGACCTGCGCCGAGCAGCTGTGGAGCTATTATTACCTCCCCATGGGGAGAGCTCGGCATTGGCGACCCGTGATGGTGCCGCTAGCCAGGCGGTGGGAACCCATCATGAGTGCGGCACCCCTAACCTACCAACTAATGGTGCTAAGGCGGGAGCTACAGGAGTTCCCTGCAGCGATGGTAAACTGGAGACCCTACTCAGACATGGTCGATGCCGACCAGCCGTGGGTTCTAGCAAGTCGTACCCGGTTCGGACGGGAATTGTGGATGCACTGTCTGAATGAAATCGAGCCGCTTCGGCTACGATTGGTTATGAGGACTTTGGGACTGGCTCAAGAATGGGTGGAGTCAGCTGCGCCACCTCGCGTTGGGAGAGAGACGCAAGGACCGGCGACCTGCATTGACTGGCGTGTGCGATTCCCCGAACAGTACGAAGACTGGCAACGGGGTGGCATAATCATGGAATCGTAGGCACGGGATAGCGAGGATTACCTGCGTCTATACAAGACAAGGTACGCAGAGCGGTTCCAACCCCGGGGACTTGCGGAGGTAGGTCTCCCCTTTTTCTCTTTTCTTCTTTCTCCCTTTTTTTTGGTTTTCTGGTGGAAATGCTGACTCGTATGGCTGCAGGATATCCGTGATACGATGATAGCGACTTTACGAACTCGCTTGGCAGAGATGGAGCAACGGTTGGGCGATGCCCGCGGAGCTACGAGCGCCTTGGTAGGTGTACAGTGCGTTCCTAATTAAAACCCCAGATTCCAGATGTTGGCTTCTAATTCACGCGGTCGTAGCATGCCCAGATTGGCGCGGCTTCCCCAGCGATGGGAGTAGGTGGTGCCTCTTCCAGCTTGTGGATTCCCACCTCAGAACTTGACTTACTTCATGAGCAACTTGCTCACGCCACGCAGTGTGCTGCGGAGGCAGAAGGGATGCTCTGTATACAGGTAAGAGTCTCAGTGTTGAGTTCTCCTTGTTTATGCCTTGCCGCGTATCTTGAGATGGTACATCTGGCAGGAAAAGGAGACGGAAGACGTGCTTGCCCAAGCTGCGCAAAGGGCGGCTAGGATAGCAGAGCTGAAGGGGGAACTGCAGCGTCGTCCAGATGACGACTCTTCCGGGGATGCTATGGAACTGAGGATCACTCTCCAGTTGGAGAGGGAAGACCGTGAGAGAGAACGGGCAGAGAGAGAAAGAGACGCAGAGAGAGAAAGAGCCAACAGATTGACTGAAAGGGAGGAACGAAGGGCCATGGAGGCCCAGTTGTTCGAACTCCTAACCAGCCTTGGTCTTGCTGAACAGTGGCTGAGAGATGGTGAGGAGCGCTACCGAAGAGCACGAGAGCATGGCTTTCGTGTTGGTAGCTTCTCTGCTGCTTCCGTGGATCAACATCGGGGTGTGGGAATAGGAAGGGGAGTACAGAGCGGTAGGAGTACCGCTTTTCGTAGTTGGGTAGCACCTTTGAGAGCGTTTTGCCCGGAGAGTAGTGGGACGAGTAATGCAGAGAGAGAGGGCGGAACTTGATGTAATTTTTTTGGTTTTTGGAATAAAATACAAGGTTCGGTTTGTTTGGTTTTCACCTTTGCTTCTGTTGCCTGAATCCCTGCACACATCACTGAAACAAACAAATCAGAATTTCTATTCTGACTTGACCCCTTGCTCAATAAGCAAGTGGTCACTGTGACTGTCCTTGATAACTGGTCAAGGGGCCAAGCCTTTATTTAAGGAAGGCAAGAGAAAGATGCAGTGATGATAAATGCGACAGGCAAGCACACGAATGCAAGCGGTATTAAAAGTGAGATGCTGCACGCGAATGCAATGATGCAAAATTGATTTGTTTTCTTTTTTATATTTGGCATTTTTTTTGTTTTACCATAAAAAAGATTTTTTTTTTGCAAATATGTACATTTTCTCTTTTCCATTTTTTTTTGTTACTTTTATTATAAATTTTTTTTGTTGCTAATGCCTGTCAAGCACCCAAATGGCACCCAACCTATACGAGAACAGGGGTTTCTTACTAAACTCCCAAGTATCCTAAGTGCACATCTAGGTTGATTTGGGCCTCTAGACCCCTCGAATGATGATCCCGCCGGCTAAGACTTACCCTGATGACAATACCATCATGCCATGCTTAGGCTCCCAGTCGCTTCTGACCACAGGGATTCACCCAAAAGGTGTTTGAGGTAAGAGATTTGCCCGACCCGGGTCTGTTTCCTCACAACTCTAGATAGTATATGATGGAACACCCTGGAACCCCAATGACCAACCGCGCGACTCTGACCCGGAATCAGACGCCGTCGCACCCATAGGTGACGCGCTTGCATTGGCCTAAGCCCAAGGTTAAGCAAGAAGACATCAAGGCGGTAAACATGGGTCTTGACCACCCAGAAACACAAAGACTCCTTCGCAGCGATAGCTTTTGCTTTTCAAAGTAGGCAACCATATGTGTATATTAAAATAAGGTCGCAGACCTTGGCGGGTTTCACCCTTTAGAAACTCCATCTAGCTTTCATCTTCAAAGGAAGAAGGAAGAGCGTGGGGGATAAACCTCCTGAGAGGATCGGCAAAACCATTAACCCGGTGAGCGAATAAGGGTCCATTTAACTCTTTCCTTTCTGACAACTTCGGACCAAATCTCGAGCATTTACATTCCATAGCCCCCCCCCTTTGTGGATTCGAACTTTTGCTTTGAGGGGTTCCATTTATCGCATCAGGCACGGTCACGACCAGGCTCTTGATTTTAATTTTGTATTTCTTTTTGTGAGGGAGATATAGTGATTTGACGTTTGTGGGCTCCCTTTCGCATGCCTGCGGGGACACTGCCCTCTTCTCGTGCTCTGATCGATGCTCGAGGAAATGGATCCTACTCTTGCCCTTGGGGTTTGAGTTTCGGTTTCTCATGCTCAGCGTTTTAAGGGCGCCGACTGTCTCATTTGGTCGAAGAGAAAAGAATAAAGATTACAGCTTTCGGAGATCTTCTGGGTGGGGCCCCACCGTAGGTGATGCTACCAACTTTTTTTGAATAAAATACATAAGTGAGCACATGTTAGCTTCCTTCGAGCGAGCATAGGCCGACGTGGCCAGACAGGGATCTCCACGGTTCTGACAAACTAAGACCCAGTGCCTACCAAGCCTTAATGGGCCCTATCCTAACATGAAGGTTAGATGCGGTGACTTAACTACATGGTGACCACCAGGCATCGGCATTTTGAATTTTCCATATTTTTAGTGGTTTTCAATATTTCTTTGTTTTTGATGTTTTCTATCTTTTCATCATTTTTTTTGTTTTGTGCTAAGGGTAGTATTTCTTAAGATAAAGCCCATTCCAAGGGTGGGATAACTCGGTCCCTTCGGCGTTGACTAGCTTGTAGGCGTTGCCAGGGTACACGGCTTGAATTACAAATGGTCATTCCCAATTGGGTTGGAGCTTAGAACGCGGCCCTCCAGGTTTGACAAAAATTCTTTTTACGACCATCTCACCGACTTTGAATTTTCTCTTAACGACTTTCTTTTGGTAAAAGCGAGCGAGTCTATTTTGATACACACGCGCGTGTTCGGCAGCGGCCAGCCGCTTCTCATCCAAGAGTTCCAACTGGGCGAGGAGTGAATTACGACGATCGTCGAGGGGAAATTCCTCGTCCAATTGTACCCTGAGAGAAGGGATCAGAGTCTCGTACGGGACTACCGCTTCCATACCATAAGTAAGGGAAAATGGACTCTGCCCGGTGGGGGTACAGATTGAAGTGCGATAGGACCATAGGGCTTCGATAAGTTTTTTCGGCCAGTCTGAAAACTTACTAGACTCGCAGATTTTTTTGATGATTTTGAGCAATGTTTTATTGGTGGCCTCCGCTTGGCCGTTACCTTGTGGGTAATAAGGCGATGAATGATGCAATGCAATTGCGTACCTTTTGTAGAGGTGGTATATGTCCTGAGAAATGAACTGTGGCCCATTGTCGGTGACGATTGTGCTTGGGACGCCGAATCTGGCAAGGATGTTCTTCATGATGAACTTGCAGACTGTTGACGCCTTGATTTCCGCGTAAGCTTCGGCTTCGGCCTATTTGGTGAAGTATTCCGTCGCAGTAAGGATGAAAGATTTCTGCTTGGTGAGGGAATTGGGATCACCTAGGGGACCAATGATGTCGAATGCCCACATGGAGAAATGCCACGGGGAGGATATTGGATGAAGTGAGGAAGATGGTGAATGGATTTTATCGGCGTGAAGTTGACACTTGACACACCTACGGACATAGATAGCACAATCCTCTTCCATAATGGGCCAGTAAAAGCCTTGCCGAATGATCTTTTTGGCGAGCATCTGACTATTCACGTGGCCACCGCACACACCCGAGTGCGTCTCCTCTACACATTTCCAAACCTCATCGTCACCAAGACATCTTAACAGAATACCAGTAAGGCTCCTCATATAGAGTAGACCTCCAACCAATGTGTATTTCGTAGCCACCCTTCTTATGACTTTCTTGTCCTCTGTGGTGGCCCCTTCAGGATAAGACTGATCTTGGCAGTATTTGACGATTTCATAGAACCATGGTTTCTCTTCATCAGCCAATTCTTCTTCGGTCTCTGCCAACATGATTTCCCTCTTCTCAAGGATATCTTCCTGCAGGATCTTCCTTGCTATCCTGTCTTTGATATTTACGTAGGAAGCATCATCGATTGCAGGGGCGTGAAGTTTGTAGATGGAAATGGACTCAAACCATCTTTCTAAAGGGAACCTTATGGATGATGCCAACGAGGCGAGGGCATCGGTGACAATATTCTGATGACAAGGGACATGAACAAAGATCAGTTTGGTGAACAATTTGGCAAATGCAGCAGTGAGTTCTTGGTATGGCTTGAGTTTGGGATCGCGAGTGCGAAATTTAGTGAGCACCTGGCGAAGGATGAGTTGACTATCACCTACGACTCGCAAATCAGTGATACGAAAAGAATGAGCGAGTTCTAGGCCAGCTAGAAGAGCTTCATATTCAGCTATATTGTTGGTAACTAGAAATTTGAGCGGGTATGCCAATGGGAATGTGAGGCCTTCAGGCAACAGGAGGGCGACGCCGATTCCTCTCCCTTGAGAATTTAGAGCTCCATCAAAATATAGCGTCCACATTGGGTCATCTGATTGGTTGACGGACATTAGTTCCTCATCTAGAAACTCTGATTGGACGGGATCGAACTTGGGAAGAGGATGGTGAGCGAGATGCTCGGCTATGGCATAGCCTTTAATCACCTTTTGCTGGATGTAGGTGATGTCGAACTGAGAGAGAAAACTTTGCCAGCGTGCTAGCCTATCCGTAAGGACGGATTTCTCCGGAAGGAATTTGATAGGATTCATTCGAGCAATCAAGTGGACCTCATGAGCCAAGAAGTAGTGCTTCAATTTCTGCACTACCCAAACGAGGGCAGCACAGGTTTTCTCCATGACGGTGTACTTCTGCTCATAGGGATTGAGAAGTTTGGACAAGTAATAGGTTGCCCGTTCCTTGCCTTCTTCATCAACTTGCGCGAGGACGGCTCCCACGGAGTCATCCAAGACTGAAACGTAAAGGATCAGAGGTTTTTCTGGTTTGGGTGGAATGAGAACGGGTGGACTAGCCAGATATTCCTTCAACCCTTCAAAAGCTTTCTGACATTTAGAATTCCAGTAGAATTCTACTCCTGGCTTGGTCAACTCGTAGAGAGGTCTACACCTTTGTGAATGTTGGGACACAAACCGACGAATAAACTGCAACCTCCCGATTAAACCTCGGACTTCCCTCGAATTCTTGGGAGGCGGCATATCCCTGATAGCCTTGGCTTTGTCGGGATCTATCTCGATCCCTCTTTTACTCACAATGAAACCCAGCAATTTACCCGATGACACACAAAATACACACTTCTTCGGGTTCATTTTCAATTGGGACTCCCTTGACCTCTGCAAGACCTTAGCCAAAACTTCTGGATGTTCCATCCTGTTCCTTGATTTCACCAATAAGTCATCCACTTACTCTTCCAGATATATGTGCATCATGTCGTGAAATATGGCCATCATCGCTCTTTGGTAAGTAGCTCCAGCATTCTTTAATCTGAACGGCATGACCACGTAACAATATGTTCCCCAAGGGGTAGTGAATGACGTCTTTTCCTGATCCTCTTCTGCCAAACGAATTTGATTGTATCCTGAAAATCCATCCATGAATGAGAGGGTTTCGTAGCCTGCCGTGTTATCAATCAACACATCAATGTGAGGTAAGGGAAAATCGTCTTTTGGACATGCGCGGTTAAGGTCCCGGAAGTCGATACAAATCCTGACTTTCCCATCTTTTTTCATGACCGGGACAATGTTTGCCACCCATTGAGGATAAAGAACGACTCTAATGAACCTGGCTTTATGGAGCTTATCGACCTCTTCTTTCATTTTCAAAGCCATTTGAGGGTGAAAACACCTTAACCTTTTTTTTACCGAGACGGACCCTGGTTTTAAGGTTAAACGGTGTTCGACCAGGGTTGGATCCAGACCCGTCATATCCTCGTAGCTCCATGCAAACGTGTCCTTATATTCCTTGAGAACCTCAATTAATGCCTCTTCTTCAGAGGGTGGTAGGTTGTCACTTATGAGGATGATCCTAGGGTCTTCCTCAGTTCCTAAGTTGACTTCTTTGGTGGATTCTTCTACGGCGGTTGACGGCTCGTCGAATCTCTTTATTCCACTAGCGTATGCGCCCGCCGCATCCTCATATTCTTCACCCTCATCGTCAGTGGGGCATTCTTCATCCGTGATCTCGTAGACTCCGTACCCTTCATCAAATACACCGTCGCCCTCACATTCTATTTCCGGTAGCTGGATGGGATTTTCTAGCAACTGGGGGATGGCAAAAAGGGCCTGACACCTGGCGGCTAAATCCAGGAGGAATCGACGAGGGATCTGCCTACCCTTGGATTTCTTCCTAGGTACTACCCTTGACCTATCATTCCTAGATTGACTGACAATATTTACAGAAGAAGAGGAAGATGAAGAGGATGGTGTAGAATGTATAGGAGAAGACCCCTCATAGGAGGGGTAGAAAATGTCACTCATCGGACCTTGGACGGGTGGTCCGCAAGGGGGGACGCACCCGTGGAAGATGTAGGAGGTTTCCTCAACGAAGATGTGTTGTTGGGGAGTTTGAAAATTGACATTTTTTTTTTCGTTTTCATTTTTGATGACAAAATAGTGAAAAGAGATCGGAGGAGAGAGAAAAGTGGTTATGGCTAGAGGATTGTGAGGCTCATAGAGCAGATCATGGTTGAAGACCTGGCGCGGGTTGAAAAACCCGCGTAGGTATGTAAGCAAAGAAGGGGACCTGGGAAGATCATCAGGCAACTGTCTGGCCCAGGAAGAAAATATCAGCAAAGGCTGAGACGAGTGGATGGAGAAGATGGCGGCTAATGAGCCGTCGACGGCAATGTTGAGGACGGATGAAGATCCGTCGATGACAGGGTCCTTCTGGCGAGGACAAGGATAGTTTGGAACCTTGGCAAGAGTGGTAATATTATCTGGTATTCCGGAGATCAATGGTGGTCCTTCAAGCTGCGGAGACGAGAACATCCTTTCCAGTGCAACGGAAATGTCACGTATGTCGAACCATTTGTTCCACTCGCATTCTGGATCTTTGATCTTGCCTCTTTTGGTGATCCTCAGACATTTTTCAGCCAAATATACAGCATGTGATCCCCCATATGCTTCTCGTGGGTAATCTCCCATCTGAACAACGGGCCCTCTATTGAAGTGGTTTGATAGAGTCCATGTGAGGGGCTTCCAATCCGCCTTGAACGGTCCTTTGAAGCCTAGGCCAAACCTGCGGTTCAGCCTAATTTCCTTTGGCGGTTTGAGCCTACTCTGTAACTGTGCGCCCAGACCTTTACCCTATTGGTAGCCGATGTTCCTCATAATCTCCCAACCTTTGGAGTGAAAAGGGAGATATGATGTTGCGGTTGCCCTGACCGGCTCCTTTAGTGCTAGTGGAACGTGAGATAGATCGCGCATGTCCAGCAATGATAATATGGGCCGATGAGATGGCCAAGCAGAGGGCAGAGAGGTGTTGATAGCATCCACTGTGTGAAGGATAGGAGTGCTGACCACTTTAATAATCCTCCCATTGTAAGGAAACTTCAGGCACTGATGGTTGGTGGAAGGCACAGCGTCCATGGTTTCAATGTAGGGGCGACCCAGTATAGCCTTGAATGTGGGGTCCATGTCGAGGACATGAAATTCCGTGGGGACTGACATAGGGCCTAGCTCTGCCTTTAGAATAATCATCCCTTGCGGCGGCCTTTTGCTATTGTCATAGGCCGTGACTGTGATCGAGGAAGGTCTTATTTGTTCCTCTTCGACCCCACACAACTGAAGAGTGCTCATGGAGATCATATTTATGGACGCGCCTGTGTCCACAAGACACGGGTTTATGGATACCCCATTAATTTTTATTGAAATGCACAATGCATATTTCTGAGCTTCCTTGGGAGCGAGCTCGTAGTTGTGGAACATGATGGCCGGTTGTGTGTCTGTTGGGGTCAGGACGGTCGAAATATTCTCCATGGGGAGGTCTTCATTAACCATGACTTTTTGAAGATATTCCATCAAGGCCGCCTGGTGGGATGTGGATCTTTGAAGTAGCTCTAGGATGGAGATCCGAGCAGGCGTCTTGTCCAAGTGTTTCAATAGATCATACTGTGTTCCAGGGATAGCCCTTTCTGGTTGTTTCCATCATCCTTCTCTGGCTGAGATTGCTCAGGATTCTGATTGTTGTGGGGGAAAACCCTGTGGAAAATCCTTCCACTCCGGAGCACCATTGCCTGCGGCTTTTGTACCTCTGTGGGGGTAGCAGTGGGTTTTAACAGGGATTTGAGGGGTAGTGGTGGAGGAATGGTCGATGAAGCAGGGGTGATGATGGGAGCAGGGATTCTGATGAGGGGTTCGTTAGGTGGAGGCATGGTGGAGGTAGAGGTGATATCACACGGATTATGGAGGATAAGGGGTCTGGAAGGTGGAGGTGGAGACGAAGTAGAAGTGGGTAGGGCTTGAAGCGGGTAATGATTTTGAGGTGGGTGATGGGTAATGAGTGGTTTTGAAGGCATTAGTGGTGATATGGTGGAGAAAGACGGGGTTATGTATGGTTGACGGATGATAAGGGGTTTAGAAGGCGTAGGGGTAAATATGGTAGAGGTGGATGGTAAAGTGGGGGAGTGAGAGAAGATGAGAGGGTGTGAAGGCGTAGTGGAGAGTGTCGGTTGATAGGAGATCGGGGTGCGGATGAGAGGGCGTAATGGTAGTGGAAATGGTGAAGGCGATACTGACGCGGGTTGATGAGAGAGAGGTGCTACCCGGGTAAGGCAAGAGTGTTGCGTGATGATAGGATTGGCGGTAGAAAGAATGGAGGTACTTTCCGGGTGCCACATCTGCTCTCTCCCAACTTTTGGAAAGGAGGAGATGGGGTTAACCTGATGATTGGGCTGTTGGTGCTCCGGTAATGGATTCTGGATTATGCCCATGTTGGGCTGTTGTTGTGGGGCCTGCTGAGGCTGCTATTGTTGTTGTGGTTGCTGCTGCTGTGGCTGTTGTAACTGCTGCTGTGGCCTATGAGGAGGTCTCCTAGCCTTGAGAGTGGCGACATATCGTCTCATTTCATCCCAATCTATTTGATGTTCATCATTCATATCGTAGATGTAATCTTTAAAATGGGAGCAGTAATCTACTGTGTGTCCTGGCTGCCTGTGGTAGATGCAGTATTTGGAGGTATCAACATTCGGGGGCCACACGGGCCTTTCCCTGGGTAGCACAAGTGTGTTTGAGGCCATGAGGGTGTTGAAAATATCTGCCAGAGTTTCTGGCAACGGTGGATAGTAGGCTCTCTTGGGACCGACCGGCCTCCATTGTTGCTGTTGGGGACCATAATTCCCCGGGGGTGGAACTTGGTTGTACTGAAGCGGTGGTTGTTGTTGCTGAGGTTGTGGTTGTTGTTGCTGGGGTTGACGTAATGGAGGCATATTATCCTGGGGTGGATTATTTTGGGGTGGAGGACGAAGAGGGAAAGGACCTGGTTGGAGGGGAAGTCGGGGCATTTGTGGAGGCCTTGGGTTGACTGCATAGTTGGCATTGTTAACCGCACCCACTTGCTCATTTGTCACGACCCCTTCTGTGGCTCCACCCGGGACACCAGCGCCTGTCTTTCTGACCACTTTGGGCTTCGACGACTCAAACATGTTCATAATAGGGGAGTCTTTTAACTGGGTTTGGATGTACCAGGCCCTTTCATAGAGTTCCTCCATTGTAGTAAGTTTATTCATGGCCAGGACGTGTCTGAACTGTGGGGTTGCATTAGACACAATCATATTCACTTGTTCGGGCTCGGAGAGGGTATCCCTTATTCTTTCTGCCAGAGACCTCCATCTATCAGCATAGCGGACAAAATCCTCATCGGGCTTCATCTTTTCGGCCACTAGGTCGGTAATGGAGAGTGAGGGACCGACCCTATCCCTATATTTCTGCAGGAACCTTCTCTGGACTATTTCAAAATTCTCGGCCTCGCGGGGCTCCAAAGAATAGAACCACTCTAGCGCGGGACCATCCAATGATCTTCGAAAGAGGTATGCCAGGGACCTCTGATCGTTTTGCCAATAGGAGGATTCATACATGAAATCCTTGAGGTGAATGAAGGGGTTGCCGGTACCATTGTATCTACGGTACGTGGGCATTTCGGAGGGAGGAAGATGAATGACAGGAAGGATTGGCAAAGTAACCTCCGGGGTGGCTTTCACGTCCACCATTCTTCTCAGATTTTGAAACTGCTCGTCCATGCGATTGAACCTATTGAGGAGCGATTGGGCGAGCTCCTCTGGAGGTGAAGGTGGCACTTGCCACTGGGGGAGAAACTGTCTCCCGGAGACTTGAGGGGGGAACCCCGAATGAGAGGGAGCTGTCGGACCGCCGACAGTTGGCCCTGGCTGAAGCGGTATGTGGGGAACAACGGGAGTTTGAGATTGTGACGGGAACTGGAATGAGGGTGGTTGTTGGCTCGCTTGTCCTTGAAGAGAGGGAGACTGGATGACTTGCGCCAATGAAGGAGATGGAATGGTCTGCACGGACTCTTGGAGAGGTGCGATGGCCGGAGTTGATTCCTGGGGCGTGGGGGAAACAGATTTCCCCTTCAGAATGGCCTGGAAGTCCCGGAGCTGTTCAGAGGTAAGCTCCGTGTTGGCGAGGATGCCCAGTAAGGAAGAGATATCCTGTGGTGGGGACGTGTCCCCGGTAATAATCTGCACCTCATGCGAGGGCTCATGAGAAGGACCCGAGTCCATAGCATAGACTCACGGGTCGGCTGACAAACCACGACTAGGGTGGTTCTCCTCAAAAGACTCGTGAGCCATGCTCACAGTTTTCCCAGAATGCAAAAATATACACTAGCAAGCAGGTAGCAGAGATTATCAAACAAGTGGATGCCTTTACGCCCCTTTTTTTGTGTTTTGATTTTGATGATTTTTTTTATTTTTAGCGAGATCCGAAGTTCACACAAAATAGGGACCCTAGTTTATTTTTGTTTCACCGCCGTGTCAGCTAGGGTCTCTCGTCTCACCACGAATTGGATGACTAACTCTGGGGAACTTCAATGGTACAACCAGCCCAGTGAACGAAGAGGAGATTCTTCGATGTCGGGGACTTACGGAGGTCCCAGTGGAGAAGATTCTAGTCCGTTGAGAGGAATTCTCAAACGGAGAGTCCTTCCTTCACCAGGAAAGGGTGATCCTTAGAAAAAATGAAAAAGGATATAAAAAGAGGGATGGATGTATGCAATGGAATGCTGACAGAGATATAGAGTAAGAAAACAACAGAAATAACAAACATATAATGAACACCCAACCAATCACAACTGACAGTGCTGCCATGAGCACAACGGGGGCGCGCGAGGGCGCCAAGGTGGAGAGGCACGGACGGTGCCGAACTTGCAAGGGTAGCCAAAAGGAAGCAGACGAAGTCCCACCGTGATTGCCAATCTGTGAGAGACGTCACGCGGTTCGGGGAGCGAACAAGACGCGGAGCGCGCGGGCACCTTTTTGTTTTGCTGCAACACAAAAATAAGAGAAAAGAGAAGGGGCCACCACGGGAGATTGCTCCGGCGGGGTGAGCGGGATAAATGTAATATAGCAAGATATGGGGGTTAAACGGCCATAGCGGGAAGTGACTCGCCGCAGCCTCGGGGGGATGGGAATGGTGCAGAAATCAAATAGCAAGAATCGAAACGACCATTGGGGAAGTGACTCGCCGCGGCCTCGAGAATATGAGCAGATAAGAATATAATAGAATATAAGGAGAATATAAAGAACAGAATTTTAAACGGCCATTGGGGAAGTGACTCGCCGCGGCCTCGAGAATATGAATAGATAAGAATATAACAAAATATAAAGAGAATATAAGAACGGGAATTTAAACGGCCATTGGGGAAGTGACTCGCCGCGGCCTCGAGAATATGAGCAGATAAGAATAAAACAGAATATAAAGAGAATATAAGAACGGGAATTTAAATGGCCATTGGGGAAGTGACTCGCCGCGGCCGCGAGAATATGAGCAGATAAAAATATAACAAAATATAAAGAGAATATAAGAACGGGAATTTAAACGGCCATTGGGGAAGTGACTCGCCGCGGCCTCGAGAACATGATGTGATCGCCAGGGGCCAAAAGACCCCAAAATAAAGAAAGTGATCACGCCTACCTCAAGAGCGGGAGATGGCGGGTTGCTTCTTCCTCCCCCTTCGGCCGGTCGACGGAGAGGGCTTTCCTTGGGTACCCTTGCAAAACAACGACAAACAAGTAACGAGTGGATTAGAAAGATGAAGGTGTAGTATTCAAATCCTTACGATAAAAATAACGAAATGATGGCAAGACACACACCTGGTTGGTGTTATCTTTTAAACCCCTCTCGGATACGAGTAGGAGGAAAATACTTATGATGAATGGCGATTATGCCGACGTAGGAATAGAAAAAAGACTCCCTTATAAGGGGGATGGAGGATGCGATATGATGAATGCAAGATATCTATGAAAGAAAAGGGGAGAGTGGCTTATTGGATGGCCGATAGTGAGATCCGGCGGAGCTTCGGTAGCGTAGGGACAACGTGGAAGTACGGTGGACGAGGACAGCCTTCCTCCTGCGAGCGCGGGCACCCGAGAAGCCGGCAGAACCTCCACCTACAAAAGACCCCACGGGTTAGAAATGACTCCGGTAGCCTCTGGGCTCCGGCAGCCTATCGGATCTCTTAGAAGCTCCTCTAGAACTGAGGGGGTGGGCCTCTATTTATAGGGCTCCGGAGGGTGGAGGTGTCCAGGAACCTGGACACCTCCATCAGGGCCGAAGTAATATTTTATTCTATTTTTATTCATTTTTTTCAAATATTTTCGTGGAGGCGTCCAGGGTCCCGGACGCCTCAATAAGGTCCACCGAACTCCACTGAAAGCCGCACGCGGTTTGGCACAACGCGTGGTTTTGTGAGCGGCATCTCGTGATTCAGAAATGGGCGCGTCCAGCTGTCTGGACGCTTCCACAATTGGCTTTTTTCACACACGACAAACAGACGATCGGTGGGCGGGGCCCCGTGAGCAAGGTGATGGAGGCGTCCAGGGTCCTGGACGCCTCCATGAATATATTATTTTTATTTGATATTTGTTTTGTTTTTTATGAGTATTGATATTATTTTTATTGTTTTTGCATTGATGGAGGCGTCCAGGCAAGTGGACGCCTCCATGATTTTGATTTTTTTTTTATTTTTTGGTCATTAATGGAGGCGTCCAGGCGCCTGGACACTTCCATGATTTTGATTTTTTTATTTTTTTTTGTCATTGATGGAGGTGTCCAGGCGCCTAGACACTTCCATGATTTTGATTTTTTTTATTTTTTTTGTTCATTGATGGAGGTGTCCAGGCGCCTGGACACTTCTATGATTTTTCACGAAAAAATTCAAAAAAATGTAAAACTATTCATAAAAATAGAAAATCACCAGAGTAATTAAAAATGTGAAGGCCGCATTGGGGTATCACAGTGTAATATGAGATTTACTCACGGTAATGTCAAGAACATTGAGGCGTCCGGTAGCCTCTGGGCTCCGGCAGCCTATCAGATCTCTTAGAAGCTCCTCCAGAACTGAGGGGGTGGGCCTCTATTTATAGGGCTCCGGAGGGTGGAGGCGTCCAGGAACCTGGACACCTCCATTAGGGCCGAAGTAATATTTTATTCTATTTTTATTCATTTTTTTCAAATATTTTCGTGGAGGCGTCCAGGGTCCCGGACGCCTCAATAAGGTCCACCAAACTCCACCGAAATCCGCATGCGGTTTGACACAACGCGTGATTTTGTGAGCGGCATCTCGTGATTCAGAAATGAGCGCGTCCAGCTGTCTGGACGCTTCCACAATTGGCTGCGTGTCTACAAGCTTGAACCAGTGTATAGACTTGGAAGCTTGAACCAGTGCACTGTACACACTTTGAGTTCAACTGTGGATGTGTTGACTTCAGTTGAGCAAGCTACAGTGCCGATGTATGGACTTGATCTCAAGGAATGGCTGTACAGACTTTGAAGGCTTAGCGGAGGATGTACAGACTTTGAATATGAAGACCAATGTATGGACTTCAGGTGAAGACCAATGTACAGACTTGGAAAGCTAAGGCCAATGTATTGACTTGTGAATCTGGGGGGTCGACCCATCTGGAAGGGGGGGTCGACCCACTACTGTCCAGACTATGCTGACAGAGTATAGACTTGAACAAGTAATGCATGTGCCCATGTATACACTTGAAAAACTGATGTGAAGACTTGACAATGTACACACTTTGAATTCATGCAAGTTGTGCGATGTATATACTTGCAGCGTGATGCTAATGTGCAGACTATGTAAATACATGCAGTGTATAGGCTACACTTATCTGGGGAGTCGACCCATCTAGAAAGGGGGTCGACCCACACTATGCTAACTGTGATGATGCAAGGATGTTTAGCCTGAACAGAATTCCACAAGCAGAGTAAAGCAACTGATGTATGTGTATATGAATGCTTTATGTAGCAGATAACATGACTGAACATCAAATATGCAATGCTTTAGATCTGATAAACTAACTGAACAGTAATGCAATGCTTTTTGCTCTGATAAACTGACTGAACATCAGAATGACTAAAATGAATGAATAACACATGATGACTCATAGTGCATAACTCACATAAAAACCAATCATCAAAACCACAGGGGCACAACAAAGAGGTCGTGGAGTTAGAACCTAAAGAAGTTGCTAGAAAAGTCACAAGAGGAGGAGAAGAACTAGGGCAAGGTTCTCAACCAAATTCAGGAACTACAGTCTAAGTAAGATGTAGGTTATCTCATGAACAGCAAAATAGCTTGATAGGACTAAGAGCCCCTGGTTTAATTGATTGTCATGCATGGTAGATCATTGATTTCATGTTTTGATAGCTCAATGCATATCATGCACCTCTTAGCCAAATTAAGAAATTAAAACATGACTATTCATTTATTCATGATTACCTATGCATGTAGATGGCCTTTACTTCGTTAACATGTCTGGAAACTCATGATGTTTTGATAAAAGACATGATGTGAGTTGATCTCTTAGTTTCTATAGTTGTTTTCTGTTAGCAGATACTGTAACGCATTAGAATAGGACCGTCGCTTTCAAGTAACGGCCCTAAGATAGACCGTTACACACTCTGTGATATTTAAATTGCACTATTGTTTCTAACGCGCTTGGACAGACGCGTTACATTCATGTAACGGCTGGATCTTGACCGCCACATTCACTATGACGCCCCATCTCCAGACCATTATAGTCTATGCTCTGTCAACCCTAGACAGAATATAACTTGCCAATTTTTCTTATTATTAAGCCTAGTTACCTAAGTTTTATCCTGATCATGTGATTTTAAAGGTTATTTGATTATTCATGATAGGTATTGCATGTTTTGTTATCTCACTTTTACTTGAGTTATGTTAGTTTCATAAAGCTAAATTGTATAGTTTTGTATTATAAAGCATGACTTTTTCACATTGTATTGACGAAGGTTTATCATGATTTTTACACTAATTATACACATCTCTCTCTGTCAATAGAGTCAATTCTATAAGTACATGGCACATATTTTAGTATGTTGTCATTAGTTCACACTTTGCACTATAGGAACACAATCTTGGACATGAGGACCTCTCTATTGGATATTCATTCCAATGGACTAGGAAATCATTGTTTCAAGGCCTCCGTAATTCTCCGTGAGCCTGGGATTCCCACTAGGACGCCGAGTTGGTTGTACCATTAAAGCCCAATAACTAGAATACACTATCATGGTTTCTGATTCTTGAAATGTAACAGCCTTGAACTGGACCGTCAGGCTCACGTAACGGCCCAGTGCTAGACCATCACATTCCTCTGGGTCTATTTTTATCTTTCTAGACTCTGATCATTGTAACGGCCCATTAATGGCGCGTTACATAGTGTAACGGCCCAGTAAACGACCGTTACGTAGCTTGTTTAGGTTAACCCAAGGTCTGACCAAGGGTTGATATTTCAATGATTCTAGACAAACCTTGATGATCTAGAACTTATCATATTGCTTAATAGACTTAATGTAATGGATGAAAGTTAAGGAAATATACCGTTATGCTGCCGATTTATTCTATAAGCATAACATAGTTTAAATCTCATTCTTGATCTCATATATTCAAATTAAAGCATTCATTCATTGATTATTGCTATCATGGAATTATTGAACTTATTCCATTCTTGGCCATACTTTACTGTTACATGCGTGGAAGTAGCTTAATTTATAACTGAAGATGCGATCGAGCACTGATTGTGTTCAAGGGCTCTATGCTAGTCCCCTCGGCTGATTGCCGGAAACATACTATTTTATAAACCATGGGATATGATGCTACTGGCGTCGCATTACGCTGGGAGTACTATTTCTATAAATAAGTGATGATCCACGACACGACATGACATTCTTGCTTGATATTCCACAGAAATTCACGAAGAACTTGCTCATAAGCATAAGATGCTAAAGTGGGGAATATGTGGCTTACTAGTACATTCTCGATATATTCTTGTTCATGAAAGGCCAATATCATGTTCTTGTCCTATTCTTACTAGTTCATTCTTGTTCTCATTCCATCTTATATGATAGTCTTGTTACCTTGATTTAATCGCATGATCATCGTATTGCATGATTTTACCTTATTTATTTAGAGAAAAAATGTTAATCACTTTAATAGTGCCTTCATGTTGATGCGAAGATACCTACTGGGCAAGTGTGCTCATTACCTATTTCCTATGTTTTTTTTCAGGAGATGGAAATAGTTCGAATTCGGATTCTGGTGATTCAAGTAGCGGGTCCGAGAGCGATTGAATGTTGTTATTACAAGAGTGAAGACATAGGAAGTCTATAATGTCTAGATTGAGTCAATGTAATTTTTCTATTTCTTGAGTCTAGTAGAATGAAAATCAAATTAGTGATTGTATCTTTGAATAATGAGCATTATGATATGAAGTTTAAGTTGATTAAATCCTGTACAATTGCATTTACTTGTGTGATTTTCTCGCGCTCTGATTGATTCTTGCGTGCAAGAGGCTTACCATGCCGGATGTTCGCGCTCCCCGAGCGAGTCTTCCGCTGTAATAAAGGCTCGAGGCGTGACAGTTAAGTTGGTATCAGAGCCTAAGTCTCAGGACTTAAGGAAAAAAATCATGTCATAGGATAAGTCCAAGGTTTTAGGACCCATGCCTATGAACTAAGGAAGAAATTTCACACCCATGTGAGGATTGGGTAGAACCCGGGATAAGATAACTAATTTGCTCTAAGAATTATTATGTTCATTCCGATTTCATGAGAAATAACAAGTTGTTATTTTCTCTCAGGTACCCTATTTTCCGAATGGCTCATCGTGTAGATTGGGACGGTATGCAACAAACTATTGCCGGCCTCACCCAGACATTGCAGACTATAGCACAAGGTGGTGCTGGGGCAAGGGCTGGTGACCTTCATCACAATTTCCGGAGTCTAAATCCTCCACGTTTCTATGGATCTTCCAATCCAGATGAAGCAGAAAATTGGATCGCTGAGATGAATCGTATATTTGATGTCATACAATGCACTGATCAGGAGAAAGTCCATCTAGCAACGTTCCAATTGAATAAGGATGCCCGTACTTGGTGGAAGTCGGTTCCGGCACCTCCGGCCGATGCGCCACATACATGGAATGCTTTTTCACTTTATTTCGCGCCAAGTATTTCTCCGAACATGTGAAGGAAAGGAAGGCTATGGAGTTTGCCTCCCTTCATCAAGGGATGATGTCAATAGCAGAGTACGAGTTGCAGTTTTCAAGACTAGCACCATATGCACCACACCTTATTAGTACGGAATTATTAAAGGCGAACCGATTTCTGGACGGGTTACGGCCCGGTTTCATTAAACAACTGGGGACACAAAATATCCGTACCTATGCGGAGATGGTTCAAAGGGCATATTTATGTGAAAGGACCTTAGAGAAGGTCGAAAGATTGAAAGGTAAAGGAGAAGAATCTAGCTGACAATCTGATCGGCATTATAAGAAAGAGAAGTTTAGCATCACGGAACCCTACAAAAACCGTGATAACAAGAAAAGATCAAGGAACGGGAATGGTGGAAGTTCCCAAAAGAGTAATAAAAAGGTGAAGGAAGAGAAGGAGCAAGTCGCCTCGGCGTGCACATTCTGTGAGAAATTCGACCACTCGGCTGAAGAATGTTGGAAGCGCCTCGGTGCTTGTTTGCATTGTGGGAGTAGGGAGCATCATGTACCAGATTGCCCCCTTATGAAAGATCAATCAAATAACGGAGGACGTAGGAGGCAGGCTCTCCTCAATGTAGTTATAGATGAAGAAGAAGCGCCCAAGGATCAAAATGACGGGCTTATGGAAGGTACTCTTCAAATTTGTTCTTGTCCTGCATTCGTGTTATTCGATACTGGTGCTTCTCATTCTTTTATCTCCACCACTTTTGCAAACACCTTACCAACTGCATCAGTTCCCCTACCTTTAGATCTCGCTATTACTACACCTTTAGGATCTGGAACTAAGCTTACCAAGTATTATCCCGATTGTGAGGTGGTAGTAGAAGGACACAATCTTCCCGCAAACTTAGTATGCCTCGATATGAAAGGTTATGATGCCATTTTAGGGGTAGATTGGCTTGTAGACCATGATGCTTACATCAACTGCTGAAATAGAATTATATCGTTCCGAAAGCCCGGTCTTCCAAGATTTTCTTTTCTTGGCATCAAATACAAGAAGCATCCTACCATTATATCTTATCTTCACGCCTGCAAACTTATCTCGAAAGGATGTGAAGTTTTTCTTGCTTCCGTCATTGTCACCGAATCTAAGGAAATTATCCTAGCAAACATTCCTATTGCAAATGAATTCCCTGACATGTTCCCATCCGGACTACCTAGCTTACCGCCCGAGAGGGAAGTAAACTTTACCATTGAACTCATTCCAGGTGCAGCACCTGTTTCTATAGCCCCTTACAGGATGTCCCCCACGGAACTTAAGGAACTAAAGAAGCAATTACAGGAACTTCTAGACAAGGGTTTCATTAGACCTAGCACATCCCCTTGGGGTGCGCCTATTCTATTTGTCAAGAAGAAGGATGGTTCTCTCAGATTATGCATCGATTACCGGTGACTGAATCAGCTTACAATCAAAAATAAATATCCATTGCCGCGTATTGATGAGCTCTTCGATCAGCTTTCGAGAGCAGAATATTTTTCTAAGATTGACCTCAGATCTGGTTATCATCAACTTAGAATTAAAGAAGAGGATATTTATAAATCAGCTTTTCGAAGTCGTTATGGCCACTATGAATTTGTGGTAATGCCGTTTGGGTTAACTAATGCCCCAGCAGCATTCATACAACTTATGAACAGTGTCTTCCAGCCATATTTAGACCAGTTCATCGTCGTCTTCATCGATGATATCCTGATATACTCCAAGACAATAGAAGAACATGAAGAACATCTAAGGATAGCCTTGCAAACACTTAGAGAACACAAGCTATATGTCAAACTCAATAAGTGTGAATTCTGGCTCAAGGAAGTCTCATTCCTAGGCCACATCATTTCAAAAGAAGGTATTGTTGTGGATCCTTCTAAGGTAGAAGCTGTCAGAGATTGGAGTCGACCAATGACTGTATCTGAAGTCAGAAGCTTTTTGGGTCTAGCAGGTTATTATAGAAGATTCATAAAGGACTTCTCAAAGATCGCGGTTCCTTTAACTAGACTTACAAGAAAAGAAAATCCTTTTGTCTGGTCGAAGGACTGTGAAAAGAGCTTCCAAAGTCTTAAAAATCATCTTACAACAGCCCCTATTTTGTCACTACCAATCGAGGGTGCTGGATTCGAAGTATATACGGATGCATCTGGAATTGGCTTAGGATGCGTCCTTATGC
This sequence comes from Amorphophallus konjac, assembly GCA_022559845.1. Taxonomy (NCBI): domain Eukaryota; kingdom Viridiplantae; phylum Streptophyta; class Magnoliopsida; order Alismatales; family Araceae; genus Amorphophallus; species Amorphophallus konjac. The sequence continues at coordinate 163,294,647 of CM040118.1, read as the reverse complement.
AGAATGGAAAAGTGATTTGCTATTCTTCAAGACAATTGAAGTGTCACGAAGAAAATTATCCTGTACATGATTTAGAATTGGCAGCAGTGATCTTCGCCTTGAAAATTTGGCGTCATTATCTTTAAGAAAAGTTCACGATCTACTCAGACCACAAGAGCTTGAAATATCTATTTTCTCAAAAGGAGCTCAATATGAGGCAAAGGAGGTGGTTAGAACATCTCAAGGACTTTGATTTTGCTATTCAATATCATCCTGGCAAGGCGAATGCTGTATAACAAACTTTATTCCTCAATTTGCCTAGTTGAATTTAGATGTTGACGTTAAGGAAGAAGATTGCTTCATAGCTAATATCCGAGCTCAACCTACATTAATAGAGGATTTGGCCAAGTTACAAGAGGATGATCCAATTTTATTGGAAATTAAGGCCAATATTGAACAAAGACCGGATTTTTCTATTTCTAATGATGGAATATTGCTATTCAAGGGCCGAATGTGTATACTGAATCATGAGGATACAAAGAAACTGATCTTAAAAGAAGCACATAAATCAAAGTACTCCATCCATCCAGAGGTACCAAAATGTATCAAGATCTCAAAAGACACTTCTGGTGGCCCAATATGAAGAGGGAAGTAGCTGACTTTGTGTCTCGCTATCTTACTTGCCAACAAGTGAAGGCGGAACATTTCATACCTGCAGGAAAATTACATCCCTTAAATATTCCCGAATAGAAATGGGAAAGTATAGGAATTGATTTCATTATAGGATTACCTAAGACAAGAGGTGGACATAATGGAATATGGGTAATCATAGACCAATTGACTAAATCAGCACATTTTATACCAATAAAAAGTTGATGGTCTGTGGATATTCTAGCAGCATTATACATCAAAGAAATTATTAAACTACATGGTATCCCTATCTCTATTATATCAGATAGAGATCCACGATTTACATCACAATTCTGGAAAAGTTTACAACTTTCACTAGGGACTAGATTGAATTTTAGCACAGCTTTTCATCCACAAACTGATGGTCAGACAGAAAGGACAAATCAGGTGGTAGAAGATATGCTCAGAGCTTGTGTCATTGATTTTGGAGAAAGTTGGCATGATCACTTGCCTCTAGTAGAATTTGCATATAATAACAGCTATCAAGCAAGCATACAAATGGTACCTTTTGAAGCTCTATATGGGAAAAATTGTCGATCACCAATATGTTGGAATGAAATAAGGGAAAGGCAATTTCTAGGCCCCGATCTTATCAGAGATTCTACAGAGAAAATAAAACTCATTCAAGAAAGGATGAAAATGGCACAAGATAGGCAAAAGTCTTATGCTGACAATCGAAGGCGTGACTTGGAGTTTCAGGTAGGAGATCATGTGTATTTGAAGGTTTCTCCAGGTCGTGGTATTCAAAGATTTGGCATTAAAGGAAAGCTAACTCCTAGATTTATTGGCCCATTTGAAATTCCTGAAAGGGTCGGTGAAGTGGCTTATAGATTAGCTTTACCTCCACAATTAGCAGGGGTACATGACGTATTTCACGTCTCCATGATAAAGAAGTATGTATATGATCCTGACCATATTATCACTTATGACAACCTGGAGATTCAGAAGGACTTAACATATGAGCAAACGCCAATAAAGATTCTGGATCGAGAAGTGCGTCAATTAAGGAATAAAGTTATTCCCATGGTCAAGATCCAATGGAAGAAAACATGGCCATATGAAGCAACATGGGGAACCGAAGCAGCTATGCGGAAAAGATTCCCAGAATTATTCAATTGTAAGTGCACTCTCCATAATCCATGAATTGAATTTGGGGACCAAATTCTTTTAAGTGAGGGAGGGTGTAGTACCCCAGAATTTATTTGATAATTTTATGGCATTATTAGCAATTAAATGGACTAATTTAGAGTTATTAATCAATATAAGGCCAAATGGTGTTATCAATTAACCCAACTCACTTAATTAAAGTCTAAAGGGTTTGTAAACCAGGCCCATTAAGTTGGCCCATATTCTAGAAGGTTATTAAGCTTATCCTCGGAATTATAAGGATAAATACAACTTAATACAGATAATTAGGCGGATAATGAATAGAAGAGTTTGATCAATTTAGAACTCTATCCACGTTAACTGTAACGGTCCATCGGACGACCATCAAAGCCATGTAACGCATATGTCGGCTTCCGTCACACTCTATGAACCCTAAAACACTGAAGAGTTTGATTTCCTATGAACTCTAGGAACGAGTAATGTAACGGTCTATCGTGAGACCGTCACATATCCCTAACGCACGGGATGACAACCGTTACATACTGTTAGTTCCGTAAAAGAAAGAACAAGTAGAAAGATCAGAATTTGATGATCTTATCCACTAACGATCGACTTGGGAAGGCTTGTAATATTGCTAAGGACTCTTAGAGATTAGGATTTGATGAAATAAGGACTCTAAACTCGATCTAATCCTCAAACCCTAGTCTAAACTCTATAGATAGGGCATAGTTCTGAACTGTGCGACCCTTACTATTTGGACGTAACTAAGCAAGGTAAGGAGTCATTATCTCAGGTAAGTTCTTTATAAGTAATTATTTACAATACTTTAGACTAACTCCCCTCCAAATTTCACATATTTAGGTCAAGAGGTCGTGGAGTTAGAACCTAAAGAAGTTGCTGGAAAAGTCACAAGAGGATGAGAAGAACTAAGGCAAGGTTATCAACCAAATTCAGGAACTACAGTCTAAGTAAGATGTAGGTTATCTCATGAACGGCAAAACAGCTTGATAGGACTAAGAGCCCCTGGTTTAATTGATTTTCATGCATGGTAGATCATTGATTTCATGTTTTGATAGCTCAATGCATATCATGCACCTCTTAGCCAAATTAAGAAATTAAAACATGACTATTCATCTATTCATGATTACCTATGCATGTAGATGGCCTTTACTTCGTTAACATGTCTGGAAACTCATGATGTTTTGATAAAAGACATGATGTGAGTTGATCTCTTAGTTTCTATAGTTGTTTTCTGTTAGCAGATACTGTAACGCATTAGAATAGGACCGTCGCTTTCAAGTAACGGCCCTAAGACAGACCGTTACACACTCTGTGATATTTAAATTGCACTATTGTTTCTAACGCGCTTGGACAGACGCGTTACATTCATGTAACGGCTGGATCTTGACCGTCACATTCACTATGACACCCCATCTCCAGACCGTTATAGTCTATGCTCTGTCAACCCTAGACAGAATATAACTTGCCAATTTTACTTATTATTAAGCCTAGTTACCTAAGTTTTATCCTGATCATGTGATTTTAAAGGTTATTTGATTATTCATGATAGGTATTGCATGTTTTGTTATCTCACTTTTACTTGAGTTATGTTAGTTTCATAAAGCTAAATTGTATAGTTTTGTATTATAAAGCATGACTTTTTCACATTGTATTGACGAAGTTTATCATGATTTTTATACTGATTATAAATATCTCTCTCTGTCAATAGAGTCAATTTTATAAGTACATGGCACATATTCCGGTATGTTGTCATTAGTTCACACTTTGCACTATAGGAACACAATCTTAGACATGAGGACCTCTCTATTGGATATTCCTTCCAATGGACTAGGAAATCATTGTTTCAAGGCCTCCGTAATTCTCCGCGAGCTTGGGATTCCCACTAGGACGCCGAGTTGGTTATACCATTAAAGCCCAATAACTAGAATACACTATCATGGTTTCTGATTCTTGAAATGTAATGGCCTTGAATTGGACCGTTAGGCTCACGTAACGGCCCAGTGCCAGACCATCACATTCCTCTGAGTCTATTTTTATCTTTCTAGACTCTGATCATTGTAACGGCCCATTAATGGCGCGTTACATAGTGTAACGGCCCAGTAAACGACCGTTACGTAGCTTGTTTAGGTTAACCCAAGGTCTGACCAAGGGTTGATATTTCAATGATTCTAGACAAACCTTGATGATCTAGAACTTATTATATTGCTTAATAGACTTAATGTAATGGATGAAAGTTAATGAAATATACCGTTACACTGCCGATTTATTCTATAAGCATAACATAGTTTAAATGTCATTCTTGATCTCATATATTCAAATTAAAGCATTCATTCATTGATTATTGTTATCATGAAATTATTGAACTTATTCCATTCTTGGCCATACTTTACTGTTACATGCGTGGAAGTAACTTAATTTATGATTGAAGATGCGATCGAGCACTGATTGTGTTCAAGGGCTCTATGCTAGTCCCCTCGGCTGATTGTCGGAAACATACTATTTTATAAACCATGGGGTATGATGCTACTGGCGTCGCATTGCGCTGGGAGTACTATTTCTATAAATAAGTGAAGATCCACGACACGACATGACATTCTTGCTTGATATTCCACAGAAATTCACGAAGCACTTGCTCATAAGCATAAGATGATATAGTGAGGAATATGTGGCTTGCTAGTACATTCTCGATATATTCTTGTTCATGAAAGGCCAATATCATGTTCTTGTCCTATTCTTACTAGTTCATTCTTGTTCTCATTCCATCTTATATGATAGTCTTGTTATCTTGATTTAATCGCATGATCATCGTATTACATGATTTTACCTTATTTATTTAGAGCAAAAATGTTAATCACTTTAATAGTGCCTTCATGTTGATGCGAAGATACCTACTGGGCAAGTGTGCTCATTACCTATTTCCTATGTTTTTTTTTTTCAGGAGATGGAAATAGTTCGAATTCGGATTCAGGTGATTCAAGTAGCGGGTCCGAGAGCGATTGAATGTTGTTATTACAAGAGTGAAGACATAGGAAGTTTATAATGTCTAGATTGAGTCAATGTAATTTTTCTATTTCTTGAGTATAGTAGAATGAAAATCAAATTAGTGATTGTATCTTTGTATAATGAGCATTATGATATGAAGTTTAAGTTGATTAAATCCTGTGCAATTGCATTTACTTGTGTGATTTTCTCGCGCTCTGATTGATTCTTGCGTGCAAGAGGCTTACCATGCCGGATCTTCGCGCTCCCCGAGCGAGTCTTCTGCTGTAATAAAGGCTCGGGGCGTGACACCGCCAATTCCTGAAATATTGACAGCCATTAAGGCACCAATTCAGTGAATGTGGCAGCCCTTGAGGTTCGAATTCCGTCCTGATTTCTGACCTGTTTCGTGTTTCGTGCTAGTTAATCGGAATTCATCCTTACATGATAAATGACCTTGAACTCCATTCCATTGGAAATCTACCTTATATGTATTCTACAAGGGTCAAATTCTTGAAATTCTATATTGGCTATAAAATGAGAGTGGATGTCTAAAAATATATATGAAATGTTATGCATATAGGGCCCGGTCTGGTCCTGGGAGGAGCACCTGAAGGTACTTATGTCTGTGGGAGTTTATTGACCACGGTGTTTAACATTGCACCGAAATACTTGCTTGCTTGACTTGAGACAATCCCACTCACTCTCTCGTGACACGACTTGCTTGACTTGACTTGACTTGACTTGTGGCCCGCAGAAGGGCAAAAGTACTTGATTGAATGAAACGAATGAAATAGCCAATTCCATTACACGTGCTTGATATTACATGTACTTGATATTACTTGCTTGAACATGATTCTTACTTGCTTGAACATTCTTGATATCTTGCTTGACAACACTTGATAGTACTTGAAATCATGCGATATTCTTTCTATACACGTCTTGATATCTTGCTCGTCTTCCTATACCGTTCATGATATCTTGCTCGTCTTTCTATATAGTTCTTGATTTATCGCTTGTCCAGCATGCATAGCTATACCTGCATTGCACGTAATATGTAAACTACTTAAAGATTGCTCGAACTTGAGATGTAATTACTACTGAGCGATTCGCTTATCCAGTTGCTTCCTAACATTTTTCAGATAATTTGGATAGCGACATCCACATGAATGGGAATGAGACCGAGTGAAGAGTGCTAGAGACATCGATCATCTATTATCAGCTAGTCGTGCCCTTTTGATTTCTCTTGAGTCCCCTTTTTGTATTGTCCAAATTATGTCAGTCTAGTTAATTGAAGCTTGTTAAGACTTGTAGTCTAGTATTAGATTTGAATAAGGAAATGTCATGGATTAGAATTATCACCATTTGATTAATTGGATAATTGTCACCTTGGACATTGGTATTATTTTGAGAATTTAATCTTAGATGTGATTTAGATAAATTGCGCACTCTATCTTTTGTCAAAGAAGTATATGTATACTGCTCTGATTGAATGGTTCTATATAAGCTGGTGACGACCCGGGTATCTTCTGCGCTCGGTGCGTGACAGACTTCGTGGTATCACAGCCTAGGATTTCAATTTCCTTGGGAAAGGATAGGAAATAAGAGGTTAGGAAATTTGAAGTCATGATTGAAATCTAGGAAAAACTCAAGTCCAAGGATTGGTTTATACCCTGTACCCGGTGAGATGGGTAGAGCCACGGCACAAGATGCAACGCACCGTGCAAGGTCTTACGCAGGCGCTACAGCAAGTGGTGCAAGGCGGAGCTAACCGTGGAGCTGGTGATCTCCACAGAGGATTTTGTAACATGAACCCACCAAGATTCACGGGCTCATCTCACCCCAAACATGCTGAAAATTGGTTGAAGGAGATTGACATAATTTTCCGTGTAATGCAATGCACGGATGAGGAAAGGGTTTTACTGGCTATATTCCAACTGGAGCGGGATGCTCGAGACTGGTGGGAATCCGTAGAAGCAACATTGCCTAATGACTATGTCACATGGGATGACTTTGTTGAACATTTCAAAAATAAGTACTTCTCAGACCGTATTCAGGAGAAGAAGGCCGCGGAATTTGCCGCACTGAAACAACGAACCCTGAAAGTGGCTGAGTATGAGGCCCAATTCTCAAGATTGTCCAAGAATGCACCTCACTTGGTGTGTACGGAAAAGATGAAGGCGAGGAGATTCCTCAACGGGCTTCGGCCCCACTATATTACACAACTCACACCGATGGACATTCAAGTCTATTCGGAGATGGTTCGGCGTGCCCAATCATTGGAAGACGCCACTAAATTATCTGAAAGGATTCAAGGAAAGGACAAGAAGGAACCTGTCACAGGCCCGAAAAAATTCAATTCATCATTCAACAAGAAGCGGTTCTTCAATGAAAAGGAATTCTCCAAAGGAAAGAAATTTCCAAAGAATGACAAGCCTTTCTCTACCACCACACCTTCTAAAGAAGTTTACAAATACTGCGACAAGGCATGTCATAAGACCGAGAAATGCTGGAGGAAACTAGGAGCTTGTCTCCGATGTGGGAGTTGAGAGCATCAAATCCCTGACTGCCCATTGATGAAGGAGCAAGCCACTAAAGACAAGAAGCACTAGGCAAAGAAGCAAGGCCATCTGTAAGCTCTCCAAGAGACGGAACCAACGGAAGGTGGAATTATGGAAGGTACACTAACTGTTTGCTCTAAGACTGCTAAAGTTTTATTTGATACCGGAGCAACTCATTCATTTATTTTTGAGAAATTTGCCGCTATATTTTCTAAGGAGCCCGAATGGTTAGATTTAGTCATATCTACACTTCTTGGAAACAAGTCTGATATCATGCATCACTACCCAAATTGTGAGGTTATGGTTAAAGGAAATAATCTACCTGCCGACCTGATATGCCTTGATATGAAGGGGTATGATGTCATACTAGGTGCTGACTGGTTATCCACATATCAAGCAACTGTAGATTGCCGACATGGCAAGGTAACTTTTATGGATTACCCCGAGCTGGTTTATATTAGCCCTCGGAATAGATCCCCTCTTATCTCAGCTCTCCGAGCTAGTAAGCTCATAAGTAAAGGATGTGTGGCTTTCATAGCATTTGTGACTGCTACAGAAGTCGAGGAGTCTAAGCTTGAAGACATCCGTGTAATTCAGGATTTTCTCGATATTTTTCCAGAAGAATTGTCCGGCTTACCCCCGGAAAGGGAGGTGTCATTCACAATCGACCTTGTCTCCGGTGCTGGTCCTATTTCCAAGGCACCTTACAGAATGTCCCCCACCGAGCTAAAAGAGCTAAAAGAATAGCTAATGGAATTATTGAACAAGGGTTTCATCAGGCCGAGCACTTCCTCATGGGGAGCACCCGTGCTATTCGTCAAGAAGAAGGACGGATCAATGTGACTATGCATCGACTATCGGCAGTTGAACCACCTTACCATCAAGAACAAGTACCCGATGTTGAGGATTGATGAACTATTCGATCAATTATCTGGTGCTAAATATTTCTCCAAGATTGATCTTCGTTCTGGTTACCACAAACTGAAGATCAAAGAAGAAGACATTCACAAAACTACGTTCCGAAGCAGGTATGTGCATTTCGAGTGTATTGTTATGTCTTTCGGACTAACAAATGCCCCTGCAGCTTTCATGCAGTTAATGAACAGCATATTCAGGCCTTATTTAGACCAATTTATAATGGTCTTTATTGATGATATTCTGATATATTCGAAGACCGAAGAAGATCATGAAGTACATATTGAGAAGGCATTGCAATCATTGAGGGAGAATAAATTATATGCCAAATTTAGAAAGTGCAAGTTCTGGCTTGAGGAAGTATCCTTCTTGAGCCATGTAGTCTCGAAGGATGGAATTTCTGTTGATCCTGCAAAGGTCGAAGCCTTGAAGAATTGGGAACGACCAACAAATGCAATGGAGATTCGAAGTTTCTTGGGTCTAGCTGGTTACTACCGACGTTTCATCAAGGACTTCTCCAAGATTTCTGTTTCTCTCACTAGATTGACTCGCAAGGAAGTGTCGCATGAGTGGAATGAAGACTGTGAGAAGAGTTTCCAAGCTTTAAAGGATCTCTTGACCACTGCTCCAGCCTTATCATTACCAGTTGAAGGAGCAACATACGAGGTTTATACCGATGCATCTGGTATTGGCCTCGGGTGCGTATTAATGCAAAATAGAAGAGTCATTGCGTACTCTTCTCGGCAATTGAAGAAGCACGAAGAGAACTACCCGGTGCATGACTTAGAGTTGGTTGCGGTGGTATTTTCCTTGAAGATCTGGAGACACTACCTCTACGGAGAATAATTTATTGTGTACTCCGATCACAAAAGCTTCAAATATCTATTTTCCCAAAAGGAGCTAAACATGCGATAAAGGCGATGGCTCGAATATCTCAAGGATTTCAACTTCACTGTACAATATCATCCTGGTAAGGGTAATTCCGTAGCTGATGTCCTTAGTCGAAAGTCAAGAGCAATATTGGCTAGTTGTATTATTCAAGAATGGAAGTTGCTGGAGAAATTTTCTGAACTCAATATCAGTACAGATGAGAAAAATGGGTGTATTATTCTATCTCACATGAGTCTACATCCAGATTTTCTACCTGAAATGAAGAAGCTACAAGTGGAAGATCCCGCACTAGTGGAAATAAAAGGCAAGCTGGACGAGAGACTCGATTTCAAGCTGGCACCTGATGGTAGACTGCTATTCCATGAACGGACATGTGTACCCGGCTGTCCGGAGTTGAAAAAGAAGGTTCTTGAAGAAGCTCATCGATCGAGGTACACGATCCACCCTGGAGCCACTAAGATGTACCAAGACTTGAGATGAACTTTCTGGTGGCCTAATATGAAGAGGGAGGTAGCAGACTTCGTATCTCGCTGCCTGACATGCCAACAAGTGAAGGCGGAACATCAGAAACCCGCCGAAAAATTGCATCCGTTAGATATTCCCAAATGGAAGTGGGAAGACATCGGCATGGATTTTATCATGGGCTTGCCCAAGTCTAGGGGCGGACATGACAGAATTTGGGTGATCATCGATCACCTAACTAAATCGGCTCATTTCTTACCTATCAAGAGTCGGTGGTCGGTTGATGTCCTTATTGCCTTGTATATCAAGGAGACAGTTAGATTGCATGGATTTCCCAAGTCAATCGTATTCGACCGAGACCCACGCTTCACCTCTCATTTCTGGAAGAGTCTACAATACTCTCTGGGGATGAAACTCAACTTCAGCATTGCATTCCATCCCCAGACAGATGGACAGACTGAAAGGACAAATCAAGTTGTTGAAGATATGTTAAGGGCATGTATTATAGACTTCGGCGGAAGCTGGCATGACCACTTACCCCTAGTCAAGTTTGCATATAATAATGCTATCAAGCCAATATCAAAATGACATCTTTCGAGGCACTTTACGGCAGGAGTTGCCGATCTCCAATATGCTGGGATGGTGTCGGTGAAAAGCAACCATTAGGCCCAGATATGGTGAGAGATTCAACAGAGAAGATACACCTAATTCGAGAAAGGTTAAAGATAGCACAGTCCAGGCAAAAATCATATGCTGACCATAGGAGAAGAGATCTGGAATTTAAGGTTGGAGACCATATTTTTCTCAAGGTATCTCCCGGTCGAGGTATTAGAAGATTCGATGTTAAGGGCAAGCTAACACCAAGGTTTATTGGTCCATTCGAAGTGTTGGAAAGAGTAGGCGAGGTGGCTTACCGTCTTGCCTTGCCTCCACAGCTATCGGAAGTGCACAATGTGTTCCATATTTCTATGCTGAAGAAAAACGTGCTTGATCCTTTCCATGTCATTGACCATGTGGATTTGGTAATACAAAAGGACCTTACCTACGAGCAAAAGCCAATGAAGATCCTCGACCAAGAAGTTTGAGTTATAAGGAACAAGACGATCCCTATAGTGAAAATGTAATGGAATCGATGCTTAGAACAAGAAGCTACATGGGAAACTGAGGAATCTATGAGAATAAGATTTCCAAAGTTATTCTAACCCGTAAGTACGCTGCACCCTTCCTATCTCTATATATGCTGTTGAATTTGGGGACCAAATTCTTTTAAGTGGGAGAGGGTGTAGCACCCCCGATAAAATGAAAAACAAATTAAACTTCTTCCTAATTAAACAATCCTACATGAAGGCCTTATAAAAAGAACCATACCTTCTAAGGACTACTATGTAAAGCCCAACATCACCTTACAAGCCAACACATGGGTAGTACGTAGTGGGGTTCTCTTTTTTCCAACCCAAGAGCAATGGGTGCCCCTTACCAGGGCGCCATTCAACAAAATGAAGCCTCTATGCTGGGGCACCATTTACTCTAGGGGCCACCATAATACATTTTCTACAGGACACATGAAGGTGTCCAAAGCAATAGGAATGGGCGCCCCTTTATCAGGGCACCATTCACCAATATAAAGACCCTATACAGGTCGCTATTTTCCAATGCTTATAAAAGGGGTTAACAATAACCACCTACATTTGCTGGCAATGGACCCATGAGGGAACATTCACAACAGGGTTTTCGGATCTGGTTTCCAATGGACCCTTACTATTTCCCTATAAACAATTTTCTCCAGCGAACGTAGATGACCCTTACCATCATCCTGCCACTAAGGTGAAGGTTATCCTACCACTTCCCTATCTCCACCTGCAGAAGAGAAATCTAACGTTTCTCTTCATGTGCAGGAGACGCACTTCTTGCTGCAGAAGCTTACTTGGAGCTTTGTTGAGCATAGAGGGCTTGACGTAGCTTGGATTTTCTTCTTCCTTCTACTACCTGTACCACGTGTATCACTCCAAAAAGGTCAGTGTTCTCAAGATCTAGCCCAACCCGTAGCTAAAATAGGGTAACATATCATGCTAGTATATCCATCTGTCATGCCATGCAGCCTGTCCCATATTATATAGCATGTTACACGGGTTTTTCGTAGAACAATTATAGCCTGTTACACCAGTTTTTACATAGTCTGTTATACTGATTCTGCGAGATTCGAATATATCCTATCATACTAGCTTTTACTGTCTCAAATAATCATGTTTAGCCCTAGTATATAATCTGTGTTACAAGAGACACATATATATTTAAAAAAAAAAATAGAAAGTCCAGCCCTCAGGTGAAGGGCGCCTCTGACCAGGGCGCCATTTCCTGATGGGGCGCCCCAGTTACAAATTTCATATCTAAAAAACTAAAACATAAAACTCTTGCTGAGCATGATTCTGTGATCCTGATATTTTTCTCTACCTGTCCATGTCCTTACTTCTTGATTTCGAGAACTTTTGAAATCATGAATAGTGACTTGTGTCTCAGAATGCACCTACGCGGTGCGTAGATGACTCTGAGTGAAGGGCGCCCCTGACCATGGTGCCATTCACTAGAATAGAGACCCTCTGCCTGGTCTCCATTTAAATGGTGAAAATGGGCGCTATTTCCGCTATTTCCTCAGCCTGAACAAAATAAAAACATATATATATAACAATTGGAATGGGCGCCCTAGGAGCAGGTGCCCATTACCTGAAAGATGGCAGCCATCAGGGCACCATTCACTGATAGAATGGCAGCCCCAGGGGCACCATTTAAATGGTGGCAGCCCCCTGGGCGCCATTTCTTCAATTGTTGATTCATGGGTTTTTCCGAGAACCGTTAAGTCCCAGACTGGGCACCCCCTTCAGGCGCCATTTATAGCCCCAACTAACAGCCTGAAGGGCACCCCTGACCAGGGCGCCATTCACCTGAATCATGGCAGACCATGGGTGCCATTTGATGAAATAATGGCAGCCCTCTGGGTGCCATTTTCCTTGTGTACTGGTTTCACAGACCTACTGTTCTATCTGCAGATTGGGCGCCCCTCAGTGAGGCCGCCAATTCCCGAAATATTGACAGCCATTAAGGCACCAATTCAGTGAATGTGGTAGCCCTTGAGGTGCCAATTCCGTCCTGATTTCTGACCTATTTCGTGTTTTATGCCAGTTAATCGAAATTCATCCTTACATGATAAATGACCTTGAACTCCATTCCAATGGAAATCTACCTTATATGTATCCTACAAGGGTCAAATTATTGAAATTCTATATTTGCTATAAAATGAGAGTGGATGTCTAAAAATATACATGAAATGCTATACATATAGGGCCCGGTCTGGTCCTGGGAGGAGCACCCGAAGGTACTTGTGCCCATGAGAGTTTATTGACCACGGTGTTTAGCATTGCACTGAAATACTTGTTTGCTTGACTTGAGACAATCCCACTCACTCTCTCGTGACACGACTTGTTTGACTTGACTTGACTTGACTTGTGGCCCGCAGAAGGGCAAAAGTACTTGCTTGAATGAAACGAATGAACTAGCCAATTCCATTACACGTACTTGATATTACATGTACTTGATATTACTTGCTTGAACATGATTCTTACTTGCTTGAACATTCTTGATATCTTGCTTGACAACACTTGTACTTGAAATCATGCGATATTCTTTCTATACACGTCTTGATATCTTGCTCGTCTTCCTATACCGTTCATGATATCTTGCTCGTCTTTCTATACAGTTCTTGATTTATCGCTTGTCCAGCATGCATAGCTATACCTGCATTGCACGTAATATGTAAACTACTTAAAGATTGCTCAAACTTGAGATGCAATCCCTACTGAGCGATTCGCTCATCCAGTTACTTCCTAATATTTTTTAGGTAATTCGGATAGCGACATCCACATGAATTGGAATGAGACCGAGTGAAGAGTGCTAGAGACACCGATCATCTATTATCAGCTAGCCGTGCCCTTTTGATTTCTCTTGAGTCCCCTTTTTGTATTGTCCAAATTATGTCAGTCTAGTTGATCGAAGCTTGTTAAGACTTGTAGTCTAGTATTGGATTTGAATAAGGAAATGTCATGTATTAGAATTATCATCATTTGGTTAATTGGATAATTGTCACCTTGGACATTGGTATTATTTTGAGAATTTAATCTTAGATATGATTTAGATAAATTGTGCAATCTGTCTTTTGTCAAAGAAGTATATGTATACTGCTCTGATTGAATGGTTTTATATAAGCTGGCCATGACCCGGGTATCTTCCGGGCTCGGGGAGTGACAGGCTTCAATGATGAAGGTGACTTCCTCCCAGCGTAGATGACATCTTCCGCAAGGTGGTTCGTGATCCAAGGCCAAGAGAGAACGGCGCCGTCATCACCATTGCTGCTGCCTTATCCAAACTTCAAACTTCAGGCTTCTCTTGTTTTTATACTTTTGTGTCATTTTACTTCATTGTAATCTCATTGCGTCATTAGTGTAATTTTGTTTCGCATTTCATATACTCTTTCTTTTAAGTTAATGAAAGGAATTATTCTTTTGATCTAGTTCTTGCTCTTCTTCCCTATCTACCTTCTTCTTCTATCTCTTCTTTTCACTTCATGTAATTATTTTATATAGCATTGGCGCATAGTCATAGGTGTTTTTAATTAAGTGTTTGGTTTGTTCATCATTTCACTATTTTCTTTAAGCAAAGCAAAATCACAAGGGTTTTCCAAAGGACTACAAAGTTTTTAACTCTAAAAATCTCTTCTTCCTTGTGGATTCGACCCTTCTTGACACCATATTACATCTTTCTTTCATCTAGTGCGAGTTGGAATTTTTGAGATTGATACGCGTATTTTAAACGATGAACTTTCGTGTTATCAGCTTCCATGATCTCTCTGGAGAAGGGAGCATGGAAGTCTGTGTCATCGTCGATGAGGCCCCGAGTCTTCACGGCGTGTAGGACATCATCCAAGTACCAGACTTTGCCCTCTATCTCGCGTTCAACCTCCTAGTAGTGGCACAGTGATAAGTGTCCATATTTACATGATTATTCACATTACACGCATTATTTTAAGCACCTTTAATGAGTAATTATCCATATTTCATAGTCATTCTCAACCTCGCACAAAAATTAGACTTTGCATGAAAATTCAAATAATTTGCTGTGTCATTCAATAATGGGAGCTTGAGGAGCATTGGAATTCATTCTTAATATATAATTACAAGCACTTTTAATTTGCATATGCCATTTAATAATTTATTGTGGACTAAATTAAAATTATGCATGTGTAAGACACTGAAGGAAATTATAGGACAAGCCAAGGGAAAAAGAGTCAGAAGACCAGAGGAAGAAACCCTAGGGCGCCCTCTCCATCTCCCTTCATGGTTGACCAAGTCAAATATAGCCGTCACCTATTTTTGTTGGAGGGAAAAGAAAATTCAAAGTTTGAAATAGAGAAAATCAAGGAGGAGATCAAGGAGAGAATTAAGGAAGAGATTGGGGGAGAATCTCCGCCCGATTAGGAAAGAGAGAGAGGGGCACCCAAAACCCTAAGGTAGGGGTCTGCCACCTCTCTCTCCCCCTCCCATCACCTCATTTTCTCCCTATATCCTAACCATCCATCTTCTCTAGATCAATCCTAGCCCTCCATTGGTCTCTTTTTGCCTATAAAAACCCCATTCCATTGAGAAAGAAAGAACTTTTGGCTAGAGAATTTTTCCTAAGCCTTAGCCTCTTTCTCCCTTAACCCTAGTGCGCCCTTAGCCCTCTTCCCTTCTCCCTAGGCTGCCCTAGCCTTCTTCCCCCCTCCTTAGGTCGACCTAGCTTCACCCTCCTTCACCTTCTTCCTCCCTCTCTCTTGTGCCCTTACCTATCCTCTCTTCTTCCTTCACCATCCCACCTAGTTCGCCCTAGTTCCTCTCTCCCTTTCACCATAATTCGCCCTTAGCCTCACCTCTACTTCTCATTTTCTTCCCTAGATCCTCCTCTCCCAAGATCTCTCCCCTCCCTCTACATAACATCTTCCAAAGGCGAAGGTGACTTCCTCCCGGTGACTTCCTCCCGGCGTAGATGACATCATCCTCGCAAGGTGGTTCATGATCCAAGGCCAAGAGGGGATGGTGCCATCATCATCATTGTTGCCACCATCTCCACATTCTAGGCTTTTCAAATTTCTAATTTCTTTGAGTCATTTTATTTCATTGTCATTTCGTTGCATCTTTGGTGTAATTTTGTCTCGCTTCCATGTACTCTTTTCTTTAAATAAATGAAAGAAGTTATTTATTTGATTTAGTTCTTACTCATCTTCCCTCTCTACCTCCTTCTTCTATCTCTTTTCTTTTACTTTATGCAATTATTTTCTATAGCATAGGTGCATAGTCATAGGTGCTCGTGATTCATTGTTAGGACCGTTTGTTGCTTCATCATTTTTTATTTAAGCAATCAAATCACAAACATTTTTCTAAGGGAATCTAAAGCTCTTAATCTAAAAATCTCTTCTTCCCTGTGGATTCAACCCTTCTCGCCATTATCTTACGTCTTTCTTTCATCTAGTGCGAGTTGGAATTTTTAAGATTGATACGCGTGTTTTGAATGATGAACTTTCGCGTTATCAATTTTTGGCGTCGTTGTCGGAGAAGAATGATGATTTTTTATTTAAGAACTTTATTTTCCTTGTATTTATAGTGTACTAATAAAGTTTTCTTCTCTTATTTTTATAGAAAAAAGGGAAAAAAGGAGAAAAATCAAATCTAAAAATATAGAAAAAAATCTGTCAGAAAATCTCTCGCAGAAAGTAGAAGCGTAGGTGCAGAGTACAGACAGTTGAAAATCCAGAGAAAATATATGTCGTAGAAAGTAGAAATCTGTAAGCCAATGCCCTGTTCTAAAGAAAGAAAGTCTGAAAATAGAAAAAAATCAGAAAAAAATTAAAAAACATTCATAGGTAAGTTATGCTTCCTCTCTTTAATTTTGTGATTAAAAAATTAGAAAAAACTTAAAAAATATTCAGAGATAAGTTCTCCTTCCTCTCTTTAGTTTTGTGATTGAGTCATTTATTTCAAAAAAAAGAACGAGAGACGGACTTCAAGTAAGTATCCAACTTCCCCTTTTTCCATTTTAGTTCCATTTCTCTACTTTCCATATCTTGTGGCTAGATAGGTTCATTAAAAAAAACACTTAAACTTCAATAAAAACCTTCATTGCAAGATTAGAACCCACACTTTTATGTTTTAGGTCATGCATCATTTAGGATAGAATTCTTCTTATTATTTAATTCTTGTCAATTGCATTATTGAAGATTGTGGGGGCAAGGTGAGTTCTTCCAAACTTTTCTTTAAATACATACTGGAGAGGGGGATTTCTGCAGCCCACCACAAAGGCAGCCCAACAAGACCCACAAGGTCCAACCAGGCGAGCCCGCCCGAGTGATAGCCCACAGGGCCCACTTAGGAAAGAAAAGCCCAATAAATAAGACTCGAGGAACTAACTCTCCCCGGCGGCCTTCTAGGCTCGGAGGGCCCGAGACAACGGTCAGGTCCCAAGGAAGGTCCGGCCTAAAGCCCTCTCCCCGTCCGAGAGAGATAGGCTCCAGCCGACCTATCCGACCCCACCCTCGCCGGGCCATGCCTATCGCTCGGACATGAGCTAGCATCCCCGAGGCTCGGTAAGGCCGGTTGATTATCCACATGTGCAGCCGTTCAGAGTCCTCTGCCAGCGGGAGAGTCAGGGGAGCCGCCGGACTCCAAGGGGATAACGTTCCCACGATCAGGCCATGAAAGCCCCCGTTAAAGACGTAACTCCCGCCGGAAACTCCTCAGCTTACAGGACTCCTGAAGGCGGCGCACTATTTAAGCAAGGGATACCCTCCGGAAGAAGGTAAGATGAACAAGGCATTCACACACCCTAAGCTCCTGAGCACGATTCGCTTCACCCTTTGGTGGAGAGGATTCTCGCGCATCAGCTCTCTCCTCCCCCCATTATTGCTTCCACCATAGCTCTACTGACTTAGCCATCGGAGGGTTTTCCCCCAGGGAGATCCCCTGGGCCCTCTGATACGTTTCCCTCTCTTGCAGATTCATCTTCTGGTGATCCACAGCCCGCTCAGGATCCAGCGCGAGATCTCGCCTCTTCATCTGGCGCCGTCTGTGGGAAACGCACTAAAAGTCGAGATGGTGAGAAGAAGCTCAGGGAGGAGATCCGCCGGTGGGGCAGGTAAGGCTGTGGCGGCGGCGGGAGGCGCCCCCTCTAGGGTCTCACAGAGCCCCCCCTCCAATGCCAGCATCCCCACCAACAGGCCACCACCCCCCCCCGGCGGAGGCAGGGGCACCCCTCGACGGTGGCGCCAACGCCTTCCAGGCCCTCAACGAAAAGATGGACGTCCTCGTGAAGCTCATGAGGGCCCAGGCGGCCAGGGACGCAAGGTCCCGCGCCCCGTCAGGAAGTCCCCCTCGAAGGAGTGCGACGCAGCACACCGCCGAAGGCCGCTTCACCCTCCGCGGCCGACAGCTCCTCCGCAACGACGTCGGAGGACCCTCGCATGCTCCGCCTGTGGAGCAAGAGGCTTCCTCCACGCCGACGAGAGGGAAACAGGGGGCGAGGCCGCCGCGCCCGGGCACTAGTGCCCCGGGAGACCGCCAAGACGTCCCCCCCAGCCCCACGGTGCGACTGCAGCCAGAGCTGTCCCTCCGGCTGCGAGATTTCGAGAGACGGTTCGCAGAGCAAGAGCGCGCCCTCTGCGCCCTGCAGAAGACCTCTCTCCCGGAGGACGAGGAGAAATCCCCTTTCTCCGAGTACATCTTGAAGGCAGAGGTCTCTCCCAGAGCCTCCATTCCAACCTTCAAACTCTACGACGGCCAGGGCGACCCAGCCGACCACTACGATAGCTTCGACGCCCTGGTGACCCTTCATGGAACGCCGGATCCCATCAAATACCGAGCCTTCGCGGCCACCTGGTCCAAGGTGCTCAGGCATGGTTCCGGGCCCTCGCCCCTGGGTCCATCCGAGACATCAGGCAATTCGGGCGAATTTTCAAGAAGAGTTTCGTCGGTAGCGCCCCCCCAAGGTCAGTAGCGGGGCTCCTGGCCCTCAAACAGGCGCAAGGGGAGAGGCTCCGGACTTACGTCCACCGATTTAAATCGGAAGCCCTTAGGATCCCCCGCCTGGATGTGGCCTCAGCCACAACCGCACTGACCGGGGGCACCCGGGACGAGAATCTCCGCCGCGATCTTGTCCTCCACCCTCCCTCGACCCTTGCCGAGCTAGTGACTCTGGCACTGCGCCACGCCGAGTGCGAAGAAGTACTCAGCGCCTGCCGAGACGCAACCGGCTCGGGTCGGGAGGGGGACAAGAAGCGGACCTCCGAGCCAAACCCTGGCTCGAGTAAGAAGCGCGATCGAGAAGGAGAGCGCAAGAGAAAGTACGAGCGGTACACCCCCTTGACCGCGCCCGTCTACGAGATCTATGAAGACATCAAAGACTCGGGACTTCTCCGCCAGCCTGAGCCAATGAGGTCGAAAAACCACAAGCGGGACAAGCATTGCCTGTTCCACGGCGACCACGGGCACCACACCGGAGATTGCCATCAGCTCTAGGACGGGATCGAGCGCCTCATCCGTCTGGGGCACCTAGCCCGGTTCATGATCGGGCACAAAGAAGACCGAGACGCCTCAGAGGAGATCGACAACGCCCCCCGAGGGGTTCACATCAACGTCATCTCCGGAGGAGCGGCATCGGGCGGCGACACCAGCCGAGGGAGGAAACATCATGCCGAGCGAGCCAGCCGAGCCTTAGAGCCCCCCAGAGGCCCGCCGATGGAGCCCCAGGTCATAGTCTTCTCCGACCAAGACCTGGAAGGGCTGAGCACCCCGCATGACGATGCCCTCGTTATCTCGCCCATGATAAATCACTGTAATGTAGACAGGATTTTGGTTGATAATGGGAGCGCCCCCGATGTATTATCTTATGACTGTTTTCTCAAGATGGGGGAAGACTCGTCCAAGCTCCGCCCGATCCGAACGCCCCTTTGCGGGTTTAATGGCCTGGCCACCTACCCCGAGGGAGCCCTAAGCCTGCCAGTCACTATCGGCACCCCACCCAAAATCGTTACGGTCATAGTGGACTTCATAGTGATTAAAGGTATGATAGCGTACGCCATTTTCGGCCGAAAAATTCTCAGCCGAATAAAGGCCGTACCATCTACCTATCACCAAAAAATGAAGTTTCCCACCAAAAACGGGTTGGGGGAAGTCCGAGGTAACCAGGCCACGGCTAGAAGGTGCTACAATATCTCGGTAGAAGCCTCTAGGCCGGACGGGAAGGATAAGGGCCCCAGGGGAGTCGAAGGAAAAGTCGTGACCACCGAGCCCGGTGGCGAGTTATTAACGGTATTCCTGAACGACGACCCGGCCCTAGGAGTAAGGATCGGCGCCAACCTACCACCAAAGGAACAGCAGCAATACAAGGAGTTTCTTTCTGAGTACGTTCGGGTCTTTGCTTGGTCCGATGATCAACTCCCTGGTATACCAGAGGAGACTGTGACGCACAAGCTCAACCTCGATACCACCGTAAGACCCGTATAGCAGCGGAGAAGGAAGCATGCTCCCGAGAAACAGGCGATCATCAAGGCGCAGGTCACCAAGGGATAAGAAACTGGTCTTTTTAGACTGGTCATGTACCCAACGTGGCTAGCCAACGTCGTCCTGGTGCCGAAGACTACAGGCAAGTGGCGAATGTGCGTAGACTTCACCGATCTGAACAAGGCCACCCCCAAGGACTGCTATCCGCTACCGAGCATTGACCAATTGGTTGACTCAACCTCGGGCAACGAGATACTCAGTTTCCTGGATGCCTATTCGGGTTATCATCAGATTCGAATGAACCCTGAAGATGTCGAGAGGACCGCCTTCATCACCGACTACGGCGTGTACTGCTACACCCGGATGCCCTTCGGATTGAAGAATGCTGGAGCCACATACCAGCGACTGGTCAACCATATGTTCGAGGGACAGTTAGGTCGGAACGTCGAGGCCTACATCGACGACATGCTCGTCAAGACCCCGAGGGCCCAAGACCACTTCACCGACCTCGCCGAGACTTTCGTCACCCTCCTGAAGTACTGCATGAAGCTCAACCCCGCCAAGTGCGCCTTTGGAGTAAGATCCGGGAAGTTCCTGGGTTTCCTGGTCACTCAGCAAGGGATCAAAGCCAACCTCGACAAGGTCCAGGCCATCCTGGACATGCGCCCGCGCATGTGCATTAAAGACGTCCAGCGTCTGACGGGGCGTGTCGCTGCTCTCAGTCGTTTCCTGTCCCGTGCGGCCGAACGATGCCTGCCCTTCTTCAAGCTGATGAGGGGGCCCAAGATAGCATCTGCTACGTTCGCATGGGATGGGGAATGCCAGACAGCATTCGCCGAGCTCAAAGAGTTCCTGGCTTCGTCCCCGGTGCTTTCCAAGCCCGTCCCGGGCGAGGTCTTGTTGCTCGATCTCTCGGCGACGCCATCAACGGTCAGCTCGGTCCTAGTCAGGAATGACTCGGGAATCGAGAGGCCGGTCTACTACACCAGCAAGGTGCTCAACGAGGCCGAGCGGAGGTACCCCGCAACTGAGAAACTCGTGCTAGCGTTGGTTACCTCCGCAAAGCGCCTCCGACCCTACTTCCAGGGGCATCCCATCACCGTGCTAACCGGCGAGCCACTGAAGAAGATTCTGGCCCATCCCGAAGCCTCGGGGCGACTCGTCAAATAGGCCATCATGCTCGGGGCCGACGACATCTCGTATCGGCCGCGATCAGATATCAAAGGACAAGCACTCGTCGACTTCATCGCCGAGAGCACCGTTCCGGTCGAGGACAGGCCTCCGACGGCAACCGGGCCAACCTGGGAGCTGTTCGTCGATGGATCGTCCAACTCGGTCGGTAGCGGCGCAGGGATCCTCCTAAAGTCCCCCGAAGGAATAGAGTTGCAATACGCCCTAAAGTTCAACTTTCTGGCATCCAACAATGCTTCCGAGTACGAGGCCCTTATCTCGGGAGCCCGCATGGCCCGACGGTTGGGGGCCGAGCGAGTCAGGATCCACACCGACTCCCAGCTAGTTGCAAGCCAGGTCAGTGGCGAGTACGAGGCTCGGGAGGCACCTATGATCAAATACCTCCAGTTGGTCCGGAGCTTGGCCCAGCAGTTTGAGGAGTTCGAGGTAGTCCGAATAGCTCGGGAGCAAAACTCTCGGGCGGACGCCCTCTCCCGACTGGCCTCCTCCCTAGACCCGGAAGGTACACGATCGGTCCTCCAAGAAGAGCTAGAGCGCCCGAGCATAGACTCGGAGCTCCTCGCCATTGACTCGGCCACTCCCGGCGACTGGCGCTCCCCCTACCTGTCCTGTCTATGGGACTCCCGGGAGCCCTCCGACCCTCGGGAAGCCCGCCGAATGAAGTACCAAGCTCGACGCTTCGTCATCCTCGACAACGCTCTCTACCGAAGATCATTCTCAGGGCCCCTTCTGAAGTGTCTCGGTCCCGACGAAGCAAGCCAAGCTGTTGAAGAGATTCATCAAGGCCTGTGCGGAGCACATTCAGGAGGTCGGTCGCTGGCCAGAATCCTACTAAGGCAGGGGTACTGGGGGCCAACCCTACAGTGCGACTGCACGGCTTACGCACAACATTGCGACCGTTGCCAGCTGTTCGACCATTTGGTCCATCAGCCGGCCACGGAACTTATCACCCTTACCGAGCCCTACCCTTTCGCTCGGTGGGGGATCGACATCCTTGGGCCATTCCCAACGGCTCAATCCCAGAAGAAGTTTATCATCGTCGCCATCGACTACTTCACCAAGTGGGTCGAGGCTGAAGCAACAGCAAGGGTCATCGAGACAGTCGTCTGGGGTTTCGTATGGAAATCGACCATCTGTCGCTTTGGCATCCCCCGAGTGATAGTGAGCGATAACGGGCGGCAATTCGACTCTCGGTACTTCCGAGACAGATGCGCCGACCTAAATACCCGCAACCACTTCACTTCGGTCGCCCACCCTCAGGCCAACGGGCTGGTTGAAAATGCCAACAAGACCATCTTGAAGGGCATAAAAACCAGACTCGGCAAGGCTAAGGTAGCTGGCTCGAGGAACTACCTAGCGTACTATGGTCGCACCGAACGACCCCCAGGACGGCAACCGGTGAGACCCCTTTTCAGCTGGTATATGGCACCGAAGCCGTCGTTCCGTTAGAGATCGCCAATCCGTCTCTCCGAGTGATCAGCTTTTCGCCCGAGGCAAATGAGCAGAAGTTGCTCGAGAACCTCGACCTGGCAGACGAACTCCGAGAGATCGCGAACGTCCGAGCTACGGAATACCAGCGCCGCCTCACTCGGTACTACAACACCAAGGTCCGAGGCAGACAATTCCTACCAGGGGACTTCGTCCTCAGGAAGACCGAAGCCTCTCGACCACTGGAGGCGGCGGGCAAGCTATCCCCCAACTGGGAAGGCCCCTACCGAGTGATCGAGACGCTCGGGAAAGGTGCGTACAGGTTAGCCACAATGGAAGGGGAACCCATTCCCTGGACATGGAACGCAACCGCACTACGTAGATTTTATTTCTGAAAACTGTATCAACAAATCGGGTAAAATAAACCCCCTTTTTGCATTCATTCAAGATAACTGTTGGTACATCAGAAAGGCAACTGCCAGTACATTACATAGTGAAAAGCAAAAATCCATCTAGGACCGCGGCAAACGGCCATCGCCCGGCCGACCCGGTCTTGACCTTCTCGCATCCAGCCACTGACTCTGCCTCGCGTAGAAATTGGCTCGGACAAGAGATGGTCGACCCAGTTGGCTCGGGTGGACCGTGACAAAGGTGACAGAGGGACAGCAAGGAGAAGGCCACCTTTCACGCGAGGAAGGCTACCTTCCAAGTTGACAACAACCTGGAAAAAGGAGCACCGTGAAGGTCTCCTCTCTGCCAAACTACCAACTCTTTGGAGGTGAACATAAAGCAAGCAGCCCCCGAAGAGTGAAAGAAATGAAGAACAAAAGAGAGAGAAAGAGGCTGCGGACAGGGGTGAGGAAGGAACTAGAGCCGCCTCCTCCCCTCCCACGGAGGGGAATGGCGGCCGGCATCCCTAACTCCCCCGTCCGCCCTCCATCTCGGCGTCCGCCCGGAAACCTCGCCGGAGCCAAGAGGAGGCAAACGGCGTGCCCCCGCACGTCGAAGCCCTCTCCAGATCCGCACGGCGACCGTCGGACCCGTCGAATAACGGGACCCGACCGATATTCCAGGACAGCTGGAACCGACCGCTCCGCGTTGTCTGCAGCGTCATCTTCTGAAGGGTCCTCCATGCTCCGATCGCGGCGGCGCAACGCAGAGCGAAGACGAGGGAATAAGAGCAGACCACCGGCGAGAGTCCTAAGTGTTAAGAGGGAAGGAGCACCCTTCGGTCCTTTTTATAGGCCAAGGGAGGCCACGCGCCTTAAATGACTCCCCCCCTCGAAAACATGCTACAGGACCTCCCCTGGAAGGTCACCTCCAATTCCTCGGCCCCCGCCCTAGCGGGATTCGCGAAGCGCCTCGACTTTCAAAGCATGGTGGAATGAAAGGACGCCCCACCAGAAGTCTCCCGAATCGGCATGCGAAAACGGTGTAGAAAATATCGGCACCTTCCCACTGCCCCCGATACGCCAGCCAAATCACGGCAAAGATAATGATCAAACGAAGTAAGTCCTTTATTGTCTCCCATAAAGAAATCCTCTTACAGAAGGAAAGACAGGCAAAAAGGGGAAGGGGCAAAATAAAGCAAAATACATCAGGTCTCGGGCCCACTTTGAAGCTCGGGAACAGCAGTAGGGACGCGTCACCCCCGGTACCTTCGGTGACGGTCGGCCCGGACACTGACCTCGCCTGTGCGAGAACTGTCCCGATCGTGAGCCCTCCTGGAGCCTCCGGAGTTGGTGACCCCGCTGGAGGTGACTCCTCCGGTTCTTCCCCGGCCGAAGATGAGGAGCTGGAAACTGACTCATCCGAGTCATAACTCTGGCCGTAAGGAAAATCACCCCCGGCAAGGTGCTCATTGGCATAGCTCATCGCCCGGCGATAGCCCTGCCTGAATCCCTTTCGAGCACCCCGGCGGAGCGCTACCTCGTAGTAGGGTAGGGCAGCTTCAATCAGGTCGGCCGAGTAAGCTTCCGAGCCTTTGTAGCGCTCGATCGCCTCCGCCTCGACCTGCCCGTCCCGAGCCCGCTCCGCCTCGGCCGCACGCTCTTCCGCCCTCGCCAGACGCTCTTCTAGCTCGGTCATCCTCCGCTCGGCTTCGATCGCCCGACCCTCCGCCCGGGCTCGGTTCGCCTCGGCCTCAGCGCGAAGGCGCTCCGCGTCCTCCGCCCGATCCTGCAGCTCGGCACGCTCACGCTCCCAGAGGCCATCCAGCTCGATGTGACACTGACGCTCATCTTCCAGACGTTTGCTCTTCCTCTCGAGCGATTCTTGGGCCCTGGCTAGCTGCTCGGCCAGCGCCTCGGCTTCCCGTCGGCTCGACCGCGCCAACTCCCTGAATGCGAGGAACTCCCGCCGGAGCCCCTCATGCTCCCCCTCGAGCCGGGATAGTTTTCCCTCGCATCCACCAAGGGTCCAGGCGAGCCTCGACCGTTCCGCCTCCGTCCGGGCGTGCGCCTCCGCCATCACGGCCGCTGTCCGAGCTATGACCAGGCCGCCCTCCATCAGGACATCAAGGACCCCGGCGGGAGTGCTGCGCCTTTCTCCCCCCCTCGTCCTCTCGGCGATCGACCGGCAGAGCCGGTACAAGTCGCCCGAGATACCGAGCCTGACCAGAGGTTCCGGCAAAGGGGACTGCTCCACCCTGGGCACCCCGCCAGAAGACCCTGTTCGGGCAGCGAAGCTGACCGCCCCGCGCGCCACGGTAGGTTGGGGTTGCAACGCCTCCCCGGGCGAACCCCCACCCTCGACCGGCGCCGCGGGATCAACCGCACCAGAAACTGCCGGCACTTGGGGTTGCGATGCCCTCGCGGGCGAACCCCCATCCGCGCCGACCAATCCCTCGGTCCCAGCGCCGGCCACACCAGCACCGGCCCCCTCTGCCCCCACAGAGGGGAGATCCGACCCATCACCTCCCTCTGCGGGGCCCCTGGTCTCCTCGGCCCCCTCTCGCCCGGCGGATGGGAGAGCCAGCCCGGAGGGGTCGGCCCCATCCTGCCCCCGAGGGGGGAGCGCCGCCGAGCCAGAATCGCCCCCGACGGTGGTAGGAAAACCGGCTTTCTTGGCCCTTTTCCTGGCCTTCGCGGCCTCCCGCAGTTTCCCCGCCAGGGGATCCTTGCGCTTCAGGCCGGTCGATCGAGAAGACCCCTCGGGGGCCGCCCCCTTGCCCTTATCTCGGGCATGGACGCGACCCACTGGGGCATCAGGCTCTTCGGCTGCCAAGTCATCTCCCAGATCGATGACCTCGGCCGCCTCCTCTAGAGGCTCCCGCCTCACGTCTGCAACAAGAAGAAGCCCCGGTCAGGAGGAGGAAAAGAGCTACCACCCCCGAAAAAGAGCCTCAAGAGCTGTACCTATCGACGTCAACCGCGAGAGAAGACACCGTTCGATGTTCTCCGGCGTCACCAGCTCCTCGGTCAATTGACGGTTCTCCAGCAGACGGGCAGCCTGCTGCTCCACGTGGGGAGGGAACTCCTCCTGGCGAGGGGGCAGATTCGGGTGAAAGTTGGGCGAGGTCCGGCATCTCCAGATCTCATCCGTCGCCACCGCCTTCACCCAGAAGAATTGGGTCTTCCACCCCTTGTGCGAGGAGTCCTTCGCCGCAAGCGAGATGCAACTCCTATTCCTCCGCGCTTGGATGAAGTAGAAGCCTTTCCCCGCCAACGGGTGCGCTTTCAACTCAAAAAAGAAGTGGAAGAGGTCCAAGGAAGGAAAAATGTCGTGCTGACGACAAAGAATCCGGAAGGCCGAGAGTAGCAGATATGAATTGGCCACCAACTGAATAGGCGCCAACCGGAAAAAATTAAGAAACTGCAGCACGAAAGGATCGAAAGGGAGCCGAAATCCACTCTTCCAAGCCAGAAGGAAGGTGCAAATGTGCTCATCACGATCATCCAGACTCGTCTCGTACGGAGTGGCGGCAACAAAGCTGTATCTGAGAGGCAGGCGGAAACGATGCTCCAGCCTCCGCACCTCTGCTTCCCCCAACTCACTACTATTGGGGACGGGTTCCCGCCTCACCGACACAAGCTCCGGACTCTGATCCGCCATCGAGTCAGGAGGAGATCCCTCGTACGAGCTCGAAGACTCCAGGGGAGAAGGAAGTTTCCGGACCGCCTCTGCGGTTATCCTCGCCAACTCCTCGAACGCCGCCGCAAGGCTCCGCGTCTCCGCTGTGCTCTCACGGCGCATCCAAAAGCAAGGAAAGCCTAAAACCCTGAAAGCCTAGAACGATGAACAGTGCCCCCTAAAAACCCCTGAGGGTGGCGGCGCGTCGTTCCGTGCTCCGAGAAAAAGGGGGGCCCTTCGTTTCGAATCCGTCAGGATCATCATTACGGGCCTCGACGACCGCTATAAGCGGCTCCATAACGCCAACGAAATTCCACCCACCTGAGCCACGCCGGTCCAAAGCCTCGAAAAACTACTCATCCAAGCCTCCTTGGCTCGGGAGTAGGAGGGGGACAAGTGGAGAGGGGGATTTCCGCAGCCCACCACAAAGGCAGCCCAACAAGACCCACAAGGTCCAACCAGGCGAGCCCGCCCGAGTGATAGCCCACAGGGCCCACTTAGGGAAGAAAAGCCCAATAAATAAGACTCGAGGAACTAAGTCTCCCCGGCGGCCTTCTAGGCTCGGAGGGCCCGAGACAACGGTCAGGTCCCAAGGAAGGTCCGGCCTAAAGCCCTCTCCCCGTCCGAGAGAGATAGGCTCCAGCCGACCTATCCGACCCCACCCTCGTCGGGCCATGCCTATCGCTCGGACATGAGCTAGCATCCCCGAGGCTCGGTAAGGCCGGTTGATTATCCACATGTGCACCCGTTCAGAGTCCTCCGCCAGCGGGAGAGTCAGGGGAGCCGCCGGACTCCAAGGGGATAACGTTCCCACGATCAGGCCATGAAAGCCCCCGTTAAAGACGTAACTCCCGCTGGAAACCCCTCAGCTTACAGGACTCCTGAAGGCGGCACACTATTTAAGCAAGGGATACCCTCCGGAAGAAGGTAAGATGAACAAGGCATTCACACACCCTAAGCTCCTGAGCACGATTCGCTTCACCCTCTGGTGGAGAGGATTCTCGCGCATCAGCTCTCTCCTCCCCCCATTATTGCTTCCACCGTCGCTCTACTGACTTAGCCATCGGAGGGTTTTCCCCCAGGGAGATCCCCTGGGCCCTCTGATACGTTTCCCTCTCTTGCAGATTCATCTTCTGGTGATCCATAGCCCGCTCAGGATCCAGCGCGAGATCTCGCCTCTTCACATACTCATGTATATTTGCATAGAACACCTTGTCTGAACTTTGGTTGTTGCCTATCATTTCAAAATATCTTAAGGGCATTACCCTCTAAACAACATAAGGTGGGGATTTGATCACCCTTCATTAGCCCAAAAATCACAACCTCTTGCAACTCTTGCATCACCTAAGCCTAATAAAAATTCAGTAAATATTGGCCTTAGGGTTCACTTTGAAGCTTAGGCCCATCTTAGGCCCATTACCAATTTTGGAAAATGGTGTCTAGGCTAGAGGTCGAAAGACAAACGCCTTAAGCGGGCTTGTGGTTACTTAATTAGGTCCCTACGAGAGTAGGGGGAGACTCCCACAACCCCACCTCTTACCTAACCAGTGGAAGATCTTAATAGTGGACTTGAGTGGACTTAGGATGATTAGTGAGAAATCTCACTTTTAGGTCTAGGTCATCCATTTAGTCTTAGATTAATTGTTTGATAACTTGTTTGTGATTGTTAAAAAAAATCAAAAAAAACATTTCAAAAAAAAGTTTTTTTTTCTTTTCGAAAAAAGAATCAATTCTAAAAAAATAAAAAAAGAGACAAATTTATTTGGGCTAAGCTCACTTCTTAAGATCCAAATCTTTAACCTTAGTTTATGCAAGGGAGAAAATCTCAGCACCTTGACGTGGGTGAGCCCATTAGTGAGATTGAGCGATTCATTTTTAATTAGGCCCAAAATCAACCCATGGCTGAACAATACCAACTAGGGATATCTAAACAGATGAAGGAATATTTTGTTCCTTCTAATTATCAGCCATCCACTTGTATCCAACTGCCTAATGTCCCTGCTCTGCAATATGAGATCAAATCTAGCACCATTCAGATGCCCCCATCCTTTTATGGGAAAACCAAGGAAGATGCCTATAAACATCTGGATGAATTTTCAGAAATTTGTTCCACTGAGAAAATTCAAATTTTCACAAATGACGCCCCCGCCTGACCTTATTCCCTTTCTCACTTAAGGACAAAGCCAAATATTGGCTAGGGACTTAAGGGAAACGTATTGGCACATGGGCAAATATGCAACATGAGTTCCTTAAGAAGTTCTACCCTATTGGTAGAATCAATACCATGAGACGCGTAATCACAGGATTTGCGCAACTCCCGATTGAATAAATACATGAATCATGGGACAGGTTAAAGGAATTACTCAGAAAATGCCCACATCATGGGCTTTCCAAATGGCAAATAGTGCAAGCCTTCTATGAAGGCTTAGATGATCAAGTTAGGCAGATTGTGGTTGCATCATGTGGTGGGGCCTCTATGAGAAAAAGTGATGAGGGCATCCCTTGCCCCTCCACTCTTTTTCCAGACTCGGATTGTTCGACGGCAAGCACCATTATATTTGTCATGTATTTTTGAGACTAGTCATGTAATCTTCACATTTTCTTTGAGTCATTATCATGTAATTTTCCCTTTATTTTGAGTCATGTACCTAGGTAGTTGAGTCATTTTCCTAAAGTATTGAGTCATTATGTTGGTTAGATAGGTTAATGGGCCCAATCCATTGGGCTAGGCCCAGGGGCGCCCCTCCCTTGGACTGTGTGGTCTTTAGTTAGTTTGTCAGGGTCAGTTTGGTCTTAGGAAAATTATGGAGTCTATAAATACCCCACCCCTCTCTCATTTGTAACAACTTTTGATGAATATTGAAAAGCATTTGCCATCTCCCTCTCAATATCTCCCTCTCTCTCTCTCTCTCTTACTATCACTCTCTCTAAGTGGGTTGTACCCCCTCTCTCTCTCTCCTCCCCACCCCAATTTCGAAATTCACTCTCTCTCCTCCCCATTCACCCCTCATTAAGGCCCCTTCCCCTTCCCCATGCACTCATTCAACTCCCCCTCCAACCCCTAGGTGGAAACCCCTTCTCCTAGGCACCTTTCCACTTTCCAAAGCACCCCACCACCTTCCCAAGGCTGAATTAACCCCTCCCAAAGCCCAAATTCGAATTTCCCTCTCCCTAGGGCTGTGCCCCTCCATCTCCCCCACCCCCAAGCTCCCAAATTCGTCCCCCACCTCCCCTTGGTCAAACCAAGTTCACCCCCCCTCTCCCTTGCTCTCCCCTTGCACATCTCCTCATTCTATCTCTGTTTCAGGCAGCAGAACTACAACAAGTTGCAGACGCAGCCACGACCGTTACTTGAAGATTCAAGTAGCAAGGCCTACATCTCTGGAAAGGTCTTCCAGAGAGCTTTCCAGGCGAGGCGGTTTCGTCAGCATCCGAGCTCCGAGCAGTCCGCAGCATCCATTCTCCCTCGACTGCGCAGGAGACCCCAGGCAAGGAACCAGAACGTGATTGGAAGCTCAACCACGGCAAACCCTTTGGGATTCAGATCAAGTGTTCTTCAGAAGAAATCTTCCCTCTCAAGTCCTCTTTAATCCTCAAGAAGCAGAGCTGCATTTGGATATCGGCATCAGAAGTTACGAATTTTCTACTCCAAGGCATCAGGTCAGTTTTCAGGAGCCAGAACCGACATCCCTCTGCTCATCTGTTCGTCCCGGTATACTCCAACATCGTCCGACATCGCCGTCAAGTCCGAAAGAAAGAAGACTTGACCACGGTTCCAACGGTTCAAGTCTCGCCTCAATCAGAGCTCGGTAGCAATCGTGGCACCCCCTGCATCCAGTCACATGGTTCTGCACCAGACAGAGGCAGAACCAACCATCCCGGTTCCAGACTCTGCCACAGCCAGCTCGTGAAGGCTCTGAGCGCCATTTTTGGAGGGGAGAAACTACTTCCCGCTAGCTGCCACCTCCAAGAAGAAGGGACTCAATCGACCTCTGAAACCCTCTGTTCCAATTTTCTTCGTCGGAGAGGGCAGACTGCCCCTGTGGTCCCAGGTTAGATCAGTCTTCATTTCTCCGGTCACTCCTCTCTCCACTGACATCGGATTGCATCCCCGTCAACTCCTGCTCGAAGCTACTCCGACCAAGTTCGCGTCACCGCTAGTTTCATTCCAATCGGAGTCCGGGAGAGCCCACAGTGACTTCTGCAACCTACTGCTTCAGCCCGATACCAGCCAGAGACCAGACGGTGGTGTCCTGTTCCAGTCGCCGGTGCAGTCAGCCCCGAGACTCAAAGCTTCCCCAAAAATTCAAGCTTCATCCCCTGTCAGCTGAGGAACTTTTGGCAGTGGTTTCGTCAAGTTTGGAGCCCCGTGGAGCCCGTGGCAGTGTCAACAGCGACACCCTATCCTGCAGACCTGCAGATTGGCAGAACCGGCGGACTCGGAAGATCGGCTTTTCCTTTGCATAAAACCCCACCCCGCTTGGCCGGCTGAAGGCCCCTCCCTGCGTGGAGGTAGTTTTGAATGTAATAAGAATAATCCCCACCCCAAGTTCATCCCTCCTGCGTGAGGTGTAGTGGTGTAATTCTTTCAATTTCAGGTTCAAGCTACATCGCCGCGGCGATCGGGTGTATACCCTCGCCTCCCGGCTCGCCCTCGTCTCCGGCCGGAGTCGGCGTCTTCACGCCGGCTAGGTGAGCCTCAGTCCCTCTCTTGCTTGGTTTAATCACTTGCTTAGCTTAGTATTATTGCTAGTACTGCGTCGGATGGAGAGTGAGAGCTCGGCCCAACTTGCTAGTTCCGTGAGTGACCACCGCGGGCGAGTTGAGAGTGAACCCACTAAACCCACACCCTTGGTGTGCTGGCCGCCCATGGTTTGGGCATCCTAGGCCCACTTGGGGTTCTCCACAAGCTAGCCAACCATTGGAGCTTCATGGTCCCGCCTCGGACCCTCTCCCACATCGCTTAGTTGCCAACGGGCACAAGTGTGCACCAAACGGGTGAGTTCGCTAGTGTGAGTCCGCTGCTCAACTTGAATGCTTGAAAATAGGTCCAAGGTTCGGTGTCACATCAAGTGGTATCAGAGCAAGTTCACAACTTGTCTCTATCAAGTTGGTCCTAGGGCATGTCTAAGCATTTAGAGTCTTCAAATGCATCACTCTTGTCCCCTAATATGGCCACCTCATATCGACCTTACCAATCGGCCCACTCCATAAGTCCAAGTCACCAAAAGATGCCTACCACTAACACCCATAACTTCCCGGGCCATATCAACTACTTCATGAAAGCCTTGACCTATGCCAATGAGCGGCTTGATAACATATCGGGCCGACTCGACCAACTTGGAAAAAATAGGCCCGCCCCAAGGACGGACGATAGGATGGCCCCTTTCCCACTTCCCACCTTTGATGGGACCTCTCCTAGCAAATATTTAGATTGGGAAGCTACAATGGACCAATACTTCAATTGGTATCATATTTCCAAGGATGAAAAAGCATGGGTTGCCAAAATGCAACTAACCAAAAGGGCTCAAACTCATTGGTGTAAAATTGAGGGCTTAAGGATAATTAGACGGGAAGCTCCCCTCACCACATGGGAGGACATGAAGGATCAACTAAGGGCTAGATATGTGTCCCCTTCTCACTCGGATCACCAAAACCCAAGGAGCACTCCCACTCCTCCCACCCCACCCATCCAAACCCTTATCACTAAAACCCAAGTACCTAAGACCTCCACCTCCCCACCTAACCCCATGAGGTCCCCCACACCCCAACCAAAACCCCCTTCCCTAACCTACACTAGTCAAGCCCCTTTAGCCCCCACTTCCACCCCAAATGATCCCAAGGGCAAGAGACCCCTAACCGACCCAATTCCCTCCATGGTGACCACCACTCATCCAACCCTCACCATTAAAAACCATGTGGACACCATGTCCACCCCTCCACTAAGGCCCATAATGGCCACCACCCCAAAACCCAAAACCCCTCACCCAACCCACCTCCCACTTCCTACACCAATCTTTCCCCAACCTAGGCCTCCTCTACTTCCCCTTCCTAGCCCAACCCAAGCCCATGCTTATTCACCACCCCGGGAGTGTCATACGCTAGCTATCACCAAACCACCCACCATAGATCCCCCTACTCCATTAGCAATAGAAGTTGCAACCCCCACACCCACCCAAGTGGAAAAAGATGCCCCTCCGGATCCACCTCCCTACATAGAGGAAATCCAAAGGCCAAACAACTCACACACCCCTAGCCTAGATCCTCTAGAGACACCCAACCTCACCATAGATAAGTCCATACTCCAATGGCTCAAGAAAAGTCTCACCATTCCTAGTTCACAACCATGCCACCTACCTATGGGATATCAATCTCAAATCATTCCCATTCAGCCACATGTCACTTATCAAACTTCCTATTGTGTGGAAGATTTGGGAGACTTAGTGAACTACCTACATGGGCAAATTCACTTGACCAATATGCTAGCCATGAGGCCGCCCGAAACTAACACCATTAGCCTAGCATATCCCACAATTGGCTCCATCACTTCCATCTATACTAATGGCCAAGTTACTAGTGAGATCATCCTCCTTCTTCCCATGGAGGAAGAACCTATCATAGTCTACTCCCCAACCATTGAGATCCCAAGTGCTTTGATTGGCCAACCCATTAGCAACCTTGGCCCAATTATCTTGGAGGAGGATGACTCACCATTTGAGGTCCTTAAGAACACGGAGTACCCCTACCTAGGTGACCCTTACCATGATCCCTTTGACCCTTTTCTATGGGAGCCTAAATCTCCATGTGACCCTCTCCCCCTATTCACCACTCACCTCACCCTACCCATACCACCCATGTTGACCCAAACTCCTCCCTTCCTGGAATCGGGTTACACCATGAGAGCATTGACCTTAGACAACAAACACCTCGGGATTGAGGAAATGACCCACCCTATATCCACCTACCTAGATCCCTTCGACCCTTTTGAGTGGAAGCTCAAAGACCACCCCACCATCCCACATAAGGAAGCCATCTTTGGGAAAGGAGTTCATATGTCTTGGCACATCACACCGCTTGGCATGATTAGTCCGTCGGGTACATTCATCCATATCACCCACATGTCAAGAAGAAAATATGAGTGGTCAATATTTGGTTGTCATGGTCCACCATCATTCATCATAAATCTCAAGCATGTTAGGAGCATTCATGGATGTTCGGATCCTCCAACATTCATCACACTCACTCACAAGAGGGACACCTATGGATGCCCTGGTCCTCCCAAATCCTTCAAAGTCTTCATACCATCAATGCATGATAGGTCTATATGTGGTTGTCCTGGACCCCCTTTGCATACCATACATTGTCAACTCACACCGCGTCATAGTACATGGCATATGCATTCAAGCAAGTATCAAGCAACAAGCGGTGAGATTCACAACAAGCGAGCAAAAACTCGTGAGCGCCACTTGGAATTCCAAGTTGGTAACTTGACGATGATGACTTTGGAGTGGCTCTACCCTAGGGTCACCTCCAAATTGAGGGCACGAGGACTTGGACCTTGCCAAGTTCTGAGTGACTTTTGGCAACCCGGCTTATGGGTTGAACTTTCAAAAGAGTTTTGGGATTCTCCCCATTTCTCATGTGGCGGATCTAGCACCCTATAAGGGCACCGCGGTGGATCCTAGTGAGTGCCTCCAGCTTACACCTACCCTTGTGAGAGACACCCTCGGAGTGCCACCACAAATAGCCTGAGAGCCCGACGTGAGCACACAGCGGCAATACTAGGCAAGCAAGATCCCATCACCAGCATGAGGGTATGACCGAGTCACTTTGTCGACTGAAGCACCGTTCCCCGACTAGAGTCGCGGGTTGAGTATGGAGATCGTGGATCGCCCCGAGCTGCAGTTCGATGCACTACTTCCCTGGTGGACCCATACTCGACGGAGTCGAGTTTTCCCCACCCCGGGGGTATGATGAGGGCATCCCTTGCCCCTCCACTCTTTTTCCAGACTCGGATTGTTCGACGGCAAGCACCATTATATTTGTCATGTATTTTTGAGACTAGTCATGTAATCTTCACATTTTCTTTGAGTCATTATCATGTAATTTTCCCTTTATTTTGAGTCATGTACCTAGGTAGTTGAGTCATTTTCCTAAAGTATTGAGTCATTATGTTGGTTAGATAGGTTAATGGGCCCAATCCATTGGGCTAGGCCCAGGGGCGCCCCTCCCTTGGACTGTGTGGTCTTTAGTTAGTTTGTCAGGGTCAGTTTGGTCTTAGGAAAATTATGGAGTCTATAAATACCCCACCCCTCTCTCATTTGTAACAACTTTTGATGAATATTGAAAAGCATTTGCCATCTCCCTCTCAATATCTCCCTCTCTCTCTCTCTCTCTTACTATCACTCTCTCTAAGTGGGTTGTACCCCCTCTCTCTCTCCTCCCCACCCCAATTTCGAAATTCACTCTCTCTCCTCCCCATTCACCCCTCATTAAGGCCCCTTCCCCTTCCCCATGCACTCATTCAACTCCCCCTCCAACCCCTAGGTGGAAACCCCTTCTCCTAGGCACCTTTCCACTTTCCAAAGCACCCCACCACCTTCCCAAGGCTGAATTAACCCCTCCCAAAGCCCAAATTCGAATTTCCCTCTCCCTAGGGCTGTGCCCCTCCATCTCCCCCACCCCCAAGCTCCCAAATTCGTCCCCCACCTCCCCTTGGTCAAACCAAGTTCACCCCCCCTCTCCCTTGCTCTCCCCTTGCACATCTCCTCATTCTATCTCTGTTTCAGGCAGCAGAACTACAACAAGTTGCAGACGCAGCCACGACCGTTACTTGAAGATTCAAGTAGCAAGGCCTACATCTCTGGAAAGGTCTTCCAGAGAGCTTTCCAGGCGAGGCGGTTTCGTCAGCATCCGAGCTCCGAGCAGTCCGCAGCATCCATTCTCCCTCGACTGCGCAGGAGACCCCAGGCAAGGAACCAGAACGTGATTGGAAGCTCAACCACGGCAAACCCTTTGGGATTCAGATCAAGTGTTCTTCAGAAGAAATCTTCCCTCTCAAGTCCTCTTTAATCCTCAAGAAGCAGAGCTGCATTTGGATATCGGCATCAGAAGTTACGAATTTTCTACTCCAAGGCATCAGGTCAGTTTTCAGGAGCCAGAACCGACATCCCTCTGCTCATCTGTTCGTCCCGGTATACTCCAACATCGTCCGACATCGCCGTCAAGTCCGAAAGAAAGAAGACTTGACCACGGTTCCAACGGTTCAAGTCTCGCCTCAATCAGAGCTCGGTAGCAATCGTGGCACCCCCTGCATCCAGTCACATGGTTCTGCACCAGACAGAGGCAGAACCAACCATCCCGGTTCCAGACTCTGCCACAGCCAGCTCGTGAAGGCTCTGAGCGCCATTTTTGGAGGGGAGAAACTACTTCCCGCTAGCTGCCACCTCCAAGAAGAAGGGACTCAATCGACCTCTGAAACCCTCTGTTCCAATTTTCTTCGTCGGAGAGGGCAGACTGCCCCTGTGGTCCCAGGTTAGATCAGTCTTCATTTCTCCGGTCACTCCTCTCTCCACTGACATCGGATTGCATCCCCGTCAACTCCTGCTCGAAGCTACTCCGACCAAGTTCGCGTCACCGCTAGTTTCATTCCAATCGGAGTCCGGGAGAGCCCACAGTGACTTCTGCAACCTACTGCTTCAGCCCGATACCAGCCAGAGACCAGACGGTGGTGTCCTGTTCCAGTCGCCGGTGCAGTCAGCCCCGAGACTCAAAGCTTCCCCAAAAATTCAAGCTTCATCCCCTGTCAGCTGAGGAACTTTTGGCAGTGGTTTCGTCAAGTTTGGAGCCCCGTGGAGCCCGTGGCAGTGTCAACAGCGACACCCTATCCTGCAGACCTGCAGATTGGCAGAACCGGCGGACTCGGAAGATCGGCTTTTCCTTTGCATAAAACCCCACCCCGCTTGGCCGGCTGAAGGCCCCTCCCTGCGTGGAGGTAGTTTTGAATGTAATAAGAATAATCCCCACCCCAAGTTCATCCCTCCTGCGTGAGGTGTAGTGGTGTAATTCTTTCAATTTCAGGTTCAAGCTACATCGCCGCGGCGATCGGGTGTATACCCTCGCCTCCCGGCTCGCCCTCGTCTCCGGCCGGAGTCGGCGTCTTCACGCCGGCTAGGTGAGCCTCAGTCCCTCTCTTGCTTGGTTTAATCACTTGCTTAGCTTAGTATTATTGCTAGTACTGCGTCGGATGGAGAGTGAGAGCTCGGCCCAACTTGCTAGTTCCGTGAGTGACCACCGCGGGCGAGTTGAGAGTGAACCCACTAAACCCACACCCTTGGTGTGCTGGCCGCCCATGGTTTGGGCATCCTAGGCCCACTTGGGGTTCTCCACAAGCTAGCCAACCATTGGAGCTTCATGGTCCCACCTCGGACCCTCTCCCACATCGCTTAGTTGCCAACGGGCACAAGTGTGCACCAAACGGGTGAGTTCGCTAGTGTGAGTCCGCTGCTCAACTTGAATGCTTGAAAATAGGTCCAAGGTTCGGTGTCACATCAAAAAGTGAGTATGAGGCCTATGATTTATTTGAAATGTTGAGCAAGAATTCAATCAACCATGCTTCCTTATCCTCATATGAGAGAACCATTGGGCCCTCTAAACGGGTCGAGATGTATCATGCAGAACCCGAAGCAAGAGTGGATGTGAATTTCATCCATCAAAAATTGGACAAGGTGGACGTCGCGGCCCAAAAGCTAGAGCAGGTTGATATGATGGCTCACAAGTTAGACCAGCTTCTGGCCCAAAACAAACAAGAAACCACCATCCCACCTATGTCCAACCCATACCCAGACCCAACACACCATGAGGTGCACGCTTTATGTGCTAGCCCGGACCATCATGTGTCCGATTGTCCAACAGTAGCTCAGTTACCACCTTTCATACAGGAGCAAGTCCAAGTAGCTCTAGGGTTCTCCAAGCCCAATTTTGACCCATTCTCTAACACCTATACTTCGGGCTAGAGAAATCACCCCAACTTCAATTGGAGGAATCAGCAAGCTCCTACTCAGCCCACCAACCCCTCTGCTTCTCACACTCACAAGGCACCCATCCAACACCAATTCCAGGCTCAGCCACCATTTCAAGGAAATGCTTATGGTTGGGGACCGCAAGCCCAAAAATCACCTCCCGATTCAACAAGGGGCAGGCATATGAATGCTTTATTTCATATCATAATTTGCATCACATATATCATCTTTAAGCATTAAAAGAATAAAGTTATGCAATTTGGATAATTAACTCCATTCTCACAAATAAATTGAGTTTACATGAAATTATCATATTTTGGGAGCCACAATGACTATGTAAGATTTGAACTTGCATAAGGGATAAGTTGCATAACCAATTTTGGTATTTAAATTGAATTTTCACCATTGCAGGAATTAGCGTCTGAAAATCGGACGCCATGTTTGAAGATAATGAAGTAGCGACCACGTGATGGCTGCCATTTTAAAACAACACCTTTTCGAAAAGGTGTTAATTCAAAGAAGCAGCGGCATTCTGATAGCCGCTAATTTGAATCCCATTTTCAGACAAAAGAATTAGCGATCGCATGCCAAACGCCAATTAAATATAGCGCCTGCTCGGAAGGGCGCCAAATCCAAGAATGAGCGGCATGCTGTTGGGTGCCAATTTGAATTAGTTTATGGAAAGAAGATTCAACGCCTTCTCGGAAGGGCGTCAATTCCCTTTGTACGAAATAGAAAGAAAAGAGTGAAAATAAGGAAAGAGGAATCAACGGCTAGAGCTTGCACGCCAATCTGAATCAACGGCCAGGGCCTAGACGTCAATTCTTTTTTTACGAAAAAAGCAAGGGAAATACTAAATAAGGAAATAAAGAATATGCGGCTGGGACCAGGTTGCCAATTTGAAATAGTGTCCGGATGGATGACGCCATTTTATGAATTGATGACGGCTGCGGTGGACACCATTTAAAGTTAGAAGCCAACTGAAATTGGAAAAGCCTAAACGGGGTTATCTTCCCATGTTTGGCGCTAGAAGGACTCTTTTAGTGGCAGAAATCCTAGTTCGAACCTAATCTTGAAGGCCACGAACGTGGGGTTCCCTGGGCATTATAAAAGGCCGCCCATGAGAAACTGAACGGGGATCTTCACCCTTTTTCTTCCCTTTCTACTCCTCTTCTTGAAGTCCCGCGATCAATGACACCCAAGAGGGGGGGTGAATTGGGTGATTACAAATTTTAGAAAACTTTTACCTAATTTAAAAGATATGATAAAATAATAACTAAGAAGTTCATATATGTTTAATTACACATGAGATCTATCCCCATATACCAAATATCTATTTATAGAAAAGATCGATTGTCCTAGATCTGAAGTGACAATGCGGAAGAACAATATGCAAGAACAGTCATACAGAACAGAGGTAGAAGAAATGAATCAAACCACACAGCTCAAACCACAAGACACAAGGAATTTTAAGGTAGTTCGGATGCAACGATGGCAACCTACGTCCACCCCTCACCAAAACCCGGTGAGGCTTCACTGCTGGAAAACCAGCACGGGAAACAATCCCCAACACGGAGTCAAAATGCCAACAACACGCAGGTCGATGCCTACACACACACGGGGAACAAACCCCAACACACATGTTGACACCCATTTTTTACCTATGAGTTGGGTCATTCCTTTTACTATCATTTGTTGATACCTCGAGTTGTCCATTACTCACTCGGCTATTTTCGGGCATGTCTTTGGGCTTATTTTATGAGTGTCTCCCTCCCTGGCTAGGTCTGCTCTCAGATTCAGGCTTGATGGGCCTTGATTTCGCTTGATTTTTGGGTAAATGGGCCCATTTATCTTATTTCATTAATTTCAAACGTCCAGGATATACGCGGTCTAGCAACTGGCCGTTCAGTTATGGGGCAGTCTGATTGGAACCATTTGGGATATTTATTTGATTTTTTGAATTTTCACCGACAAGCCTTTGCACGGTCCAAGTTCAGCCGTTTATTGCCATTGAACGGCCTATCTTTAGACCGTCCAATTCCCAGAGTCCTAAACCGGTGAATTTTTTGGATAATTATCTATTTATCCTATTTTTTTGGATTTATCACTGACACGCTTTACACGGCCTGCATTAGACCGTTCCATCCATTGGGTGGTCTATCATTAGAACATTTTTTCCTAAAGAGTCCAGCGTCGTGATAGCCGGTCAGTTCGATGGATAATTGGGTGATTTGTTGATTTATTTTATTTACCACCGACAGAATTAAGCGGTCTACCAATGGACCGTGTACAGTATTGGGCGGTCTATCGAAGGACCGCGTACCTGGCCGAGATCTATGGAATATGTGGGTTTTCTCTCTCCATTCATGGTTAAACCTCCACCTTCCTCCGTCATTTTCTACACAGTTTCTCCACCAAATGGGGTGCCGTTTGATTTCGGTGGAAGATAGGAGTATTATCTACGATTTATCTTTTCTTATCTCGCCTTAATTCCCATTGGAAAACCCTAATTCAGGGCTGGACTTTCAGGGGTCTATAAATAGAACCCCTAGTCCAAGCTTGAAAGGGGGAGATCCAACGTTGACGTCGAAGCTCTATCGAATTCTTGAGCGAGCTTTAGCCAGGGAGGGAGGCTTTCTACATCTTTCTAAGCCCCGGTTCAAGGGAGTAGTCTTTCGTTTTGTGTTTGATCTAGGCATTTAGTCATCTTTTCGTCCATTGCATGACCATTTTCTCCATCTTCTCCCCACGTTTTTGCACTTGTCAGCATCATTTTCACACCCTCCTATTCTTTTCACGCCCTATAGGGGTTTAAAAACCACCCCAGGTATCGCCCATTCCATGCTATTATGTCAATTTTCCATTCTTTTCTATAGTTACTACGCATTCCCGGGCTAATTTGGGTGTTATTTTCTTGTCCTCTACATTGTTTTGCAGGTCGGCATCAGCACAGCACGAGGCCCATCCCCTTTGACCGGTCGGAAGGGGTGGAGGATCAAGTCCAACAACTTGGAGTCTGGCGGTTTTGAACGGTCTTCTTCCGTCCTTCTGCAGATCAGAGCGGTCCTCTACGAACCGTCCAGATCCCGCGAGCGGCCACTGCGAACCGTTCTGGAGCCAGTCCAGCCTTCGTCCTGCTTCTCTCTCCAGCGTTGTGAACGGCCTATTGCATGGCCGTGCCATCCACTGAGCCGTTCTCCCGAGACCGCGTACTACTGCCAGCGCTGCACTTCAGGCGAGTGTCTTCTCCCTTTCCAAGGTACAGGTGCATTTCCTTTGCATTCTGGATCTTGGTGGCGATCACGATCACACACACTTATCCACACCTTCCTTTCCTTTAATTTTTCTTGCCTTCATATCTTGACTTAGAAAGGTAAGGGAAAGAAGAAAGAAAGAGGGGGGGAAAACATGTCAACATCCCATTTTTTGGCTATCACGGTGGGACACCTAGTGCCCATCGTGCTGTTGTTTTGCTGACATGTGTTATGTGCTTGGTTAGGCTTTCTAAGTTGTTTCAGGTTGCTATTTCATCCGCCCCGGGTTTCTGTTCTCGGAGGTGTACGCGGTTCCCTCAGAACCGCTCAAGTCTTCCCGCGGCTGGACGAAAGGCCATGCTATTCTGGGCTCAAGTGCATTCCTATCTGATTGCTGTAACACTGCTATTAATTGAGCGGTCTACTTTAGGCCGCTCCTATGTTTCCACGGTCGGACGTTAGACCGTTCCTGCCACCTCACGAGTGTTTGAGTTTCTGTGAGCCTGCTTAGATTCAGCGGTCCTTGTTGGACCGTTCACTGGTATCCACGGTCTGTCCGAAGGCCGTGCACGTTTGCTGGCTAAGGTACGTTACTGTTCTTCATACGCTTGTGGCTTCAATGACTCTCTGCGGTCTGGCCAGGGTCGTTCCACAATTTGCACGATCGGTCGATAGATCGTCCAGTCTTCAGTTCACTTTAGTTCTGGTGTTTTACTGTTCTTTTACTGCTCCCTGTCACTGCGTTGTCCTTCCCAGGCCGTTTATCTCCCTGAGCGGTCTTCCACTAGACTACGTTTGTGTGCTATAGTGCACCAGGGATTATCATGTTGATCATTATTCCACATCATCTTATACTTTTTTGGGTGCTAGTTTGATCTCCTCTGATTATTATTTATTTTTGCATGATTATTTCCACACTTGTCATAATTGGTTGGTCATTGTTTGCTAGTTCTAGGCTAGACTTTGCATGCACTCTGGTGCGCATAGGATTCATGCATTTTTATCACATTGTAGTTGCATTCCTACCTTGGTAGGGGAACCTCTCGTCTCCATATTCCTTGGAGCCGACTAGGCGACCTTACCTGGGACCTCCGTAAGTCTCCGTGAGCTGTGGATTCCCACACGGACGCCGGGCCGATTGTACCTTTTCCACCCCATGGCTTTGCATGTTGCATACGTCGTGAGAGAGTTAACCATAGATTAACCCAAAGTTTGGACCTTGTTCCCTATAGTTTCCTATTTTGAGGGAATTGACCTTAATTCGAATCATTAAAAGGCCCATCGAAACTTTGGAAAAATAAAATTTGATGATCATATCAACTTGTTTGGTCTTGGTTGAACCCCCCTCACACCCATATTGTTTGTTTGGGCCTGTCCAAGCCCATTTGTGTTATTTCATGCTGCATCCCCCATCATCCATATAAATTTTGTTATTAGGCCCATTTAGGGTAGACCATTCTGTGCATCCATTTGTTTAGTCTCATTGTCCTAGGTTTCTTTTTCTTTCTTTTCTCCTTTGCATTATTGAGTCAATTCCCCTCTTTAATTCTCGAGCCCTTTACTTCCCTCATTGTATTTCCCTGATTTTTCCTGTATAAAGTCTCCATTTGCCCTCATGGAGCGCCATTTTTCTCCTGTATATTACTCTTCTTCTTCCCCGTCTTTCTATTCCCGCGTGGATTCCTCTTCCCACGCGGGCCCATCTTCTCGTGGCCCTTCCGATCCGCAAGCAAATCTCATGGCCCACCTATCACCTCTTGCTTGCCAAATGGCCCCGGTCCAGGCCCAAAAATTCATTGCTAATCATCTTAATGGGCCTTATTCTCATA
This sequence comes from Amorphophallus konjac, assembly GCA_022559845.1. Lineage (NCBI taxonomy): Eukaryota > Viridiplantae > Streptophyta > Magnoliopsida > Alismatales > Araceae > Amorphophallus > Amorphophallus konjac. The sequence continues at coordinate 163,251,671 of CM040118.1, read as the reverse complement.
ACGGGCCTCCCTATTCTACTCTTAGTGGGGCCCCTTCCCTTAATGGGCCCTCTTATTCTCTTAATGGGCCCCATGTTGCTGCTGGCCCAATCAGTCCTTATTCCCATGGTCATGATCCTTCCAGGCCCATGCATCCTTCTATTCCTGGAATGGGCTTTCCTTCTTCTCAATCCGGATCTCCTTATCTGGCCCAATATCATAATCCTAGTCCAAATCCACACTCTCTTGCTCAGGCTGGCTTGCATCCTTCCCGATCTCTCCCCATCGAGGAGAGGATTCCTCAAGCCCAACGCCAGCTTAATGAACTTCAACGTCAAATTGATCCAAAAACTTCTTTGAGTGTCCCATTTGCATTCCAAGGTCTTCAGCTTCCACCGCGTTCACAAATTCCCGCATTTCGCCGCTATGGTGGAGTCGGTGACCCCTACATGCACTTGAAGGAGTTTCTTTATGAGTCGACATAATTTCGACATGACCAACACTTGATGGCTTATCTATTTGGTCTGTCTTTAGAAGGCCTGGCTCGGGATTGGTTCTTTGCATTGTCGCAAGATCAAGTGGTGAATTTCCAAGCCGTTCAAGAGAAATTCCTTCAGTAGTATCAAGACCAGGTTGGGCCCAGGTATTCCATGGTTGATCTGGCCCATGAGCAGATGAAGCCCGACAAGGAGTTCTCTACCTTCGTCGACCGCTGGCGTCGCCTGTCCACGCAAGTCCCGGGCATATTCCAGAGGGAGAGCAAATCAAGATGATCATTTCTAATGCAATGCCCGAGTACCGCTTTATCTTAGCCATGAACGATATCAACTCATGGCAACAGCTTTATAGCCGAGCCCGCTTCATCTGCCAACAACTCCTAGTTTCCCTTGACCCCGAGTCCCCTCCACCTTCTATGCCCACATACGTCTCCTATCCATCACCTTCCATGAGTAAGCCATCCACCACATATCCTTCTATAAGTCAGCCTTCCGCTACCCCACACCCATATACCTCCACATATCCCTCCACATATCAACCCTCCATGAGTCAGCCTTCCGCCTCTTCATACCCGCATGAACCTCCACCTCCGGTCAAGGAAACACCACACCCGGAGCAGGTGGATGCCGTCTATATACCCCTTCATCCTGCTCTGCATATGCCTTCACCAAATCCTTCCCTTAGCCATGCGCCATTGCCTACGCAACCTCCGCTTCCATCCCCGTAACCTTCTCCATCACCTTCTCATATCCCTCGGCATCCACCGTGCCCGAAGCGGGCTCCTTCTCCGTCGTTGCCGGAGTCTCTTACAAATATTTTTAGGGCTTTGATGGCCGCTCACACATTGCAGCTCCCTTCGATTGTGCCTTGCCGACCCGTGGCCGGGGATGTGTTTCAATATTATGAATTTCATAGCCAGCAGGGGCACTTGGTTGAGGATTGCCCCGAGTTTCAGGAACTTGTTTATGGTTTGGAAGACAAGAAGATGATCGATTGGGCCGCCATGCATGAAGCTATCTTAAATCTCTACAATAAGTATTAGCAGCAGTAAGAAGTGCCACCCAGGCAGCCATCTCCACTATAAGACCAGGGGAACCCCTGTGATTCTTTATCTGGTATTGCACCCGCTCCGTCACCTACTCCATCACCTATCCCCTTCCCTATGCTTTTATCCACCTCGTTGCCTACCTCATCACCCTCTTCATCTCCACCTACCCCCTCACCTTTACAATCTCCTACTCAACCTCACTAACCTCCACCAACCCAAGCCTCTGCTCAGGCAAGTGCTACATCTTCTTCCTCCTCCATTTCCACCACCGCTTCTACTCCCGACGCCGCTCGACGCGTTGTGTCGATACGTCGAAGGTGGGCATCATGATTCTCCACTTCCTCCGCCTCACCACCACTGTTACCATCCTCACCTCCACTACCTCCATCGACCACATCACCCTCTCCACCATCTCCAATACCCCTACCGCTATCACCATCGTCTTCACCACCTCCTCTCCCAGTGACCCCTCTTCCATCACTTCCACCATCTTGACCGCCTTTACCCTCTCCTACGCCTCCACCTTTGCCTTTTCCTCCACTTCGCCATCCCTTTCCACCCCACGGAGCGGGTGCGCGCTATCTCTGGTGCCCCTTGGGTCTAGTCCCCAGAGAGATAATGATTCGAGCTAGGTTTCGATTGTGCATCTCAAGATTCAAGATGTCATTTGCCGCATGCCAATCCGGGTTCTGGTCCCTTGCTATTTTAGGGATAATGAGCCTGCATTTTCAGAAATGGTTGCAAAGAAGAGTTCACTTGCACTAGTGCCAGTTTCATCACAAGCGAGGTCGGTGGCAATCTCATTGCTCACCGGGGGATTCACTATCGATGCTGTTATTTCTCCTCGCTCCATTGTTGTTCAGTTCACTGGCCGAGAGGGGTTCTCTACTTGGATTGTGCTAACCCATACGGCCGCCGGGAGCCTGTTAGGGTGCTAGGCCCGAATACAGAGGGGGGGGGGTGAATGTATCCCTCTAGAAAATATAGCCCAAATTAAAAACTCAGATGCTAGGCAAATTCCGGAATTACACTAATTCGATTAAGCAAAATAACAAGCAGGTGGAGCGAGCCTATCCAAGCATCTAGCGGAAGCAAATCAAGCAATCAAACCACTGCTCAATAGATTTTTTAGGTGGTTCGGTCCTCCAGACCTACATCCACCCCTCACTCCCAACCGGAGTGAGGCTTAACTAGCAAACGCTAGAACCAAGCAGACTTAGTCTGCAAACAGTTGCTGCCACACAGCTTGACCAGGGGAACAGCCTCCCCTCTTCCTCCCAACCGGAGGGACACCCAAGTGACTCCCAGCCACTTGGAAACCAGAGGTCGCAGACCTCTCTTCCTCCAGACCAGGAGGGACCCTTGGACTTGCAACCCGCAAGCCCAGAACCGGAGGACCAATCCTCCCTTCCTCCAAATCGGAGGGAACCCACAAGTAGCTCCCAGCTACTTGCAACCGGAGATCAGATCTCCCTTCTCCTGACTCACCAGGAGGAACCCGATTCCCAGCAGGGCAATCGGAAGAACAAGAATAACCAAATGAAAAAGAAAAAATAAGAAACGGAAAATACATAGCAATCGGAAGGCTGTAAATGAAGAACAAGAATGTAGCTCTCAAAGGAGCAGATCTGGCTTGGATTTAATCCAGACGCCAGAGGACAGATCTTCAATAGCTTCTTCCTTCTTCTCCACGAACTCTATCTCTCTCTATCTCTCTTTCTTTCTCCTCTGCTCTCCTTTTCTCTCACGCTATTCTCTCCTTCTTCTCTGCAACCCTTTTTCTTCTGCTGGCTCACTCTTCTTCTATTTCTTCTTCTTCTCTTTTTCTTCCTCTTTTCTTTTTCTGGATCGAAGGGCTTTCTGCTCTCCAGGCTTCTTCTTCGATCAGCCTCCATCTGAAGACGAAGGCTCCATTATATACCAGCAGCAGCAGCAGCCAGGGCGCGTGTGGCTTCCACAGTTCCCGCCCTAAGAATTCGGACCACGTGACAGCATCCAGCAGGCTGTCAGTACACGTGTCCTCATCTGGACACTGTTCTTATCCTCGGATCACGTGCCCAGCACCAGTACGCTCAGCAACTGGGGTTAGATGGCGTCAACCCACTTGCTCCAAGGAGTTGACGTAGCCTTCAGAGATCTTCAACCTATGAAACTCAAGTCTGCTGTGTTGACTCCATCAGCTTGCTGCATTGACGCATCGGCATCGGCAGTCCAGTGATCAATGTATTTAGCGGATAGACATGCTACATTGACGCTGCTAGGCTAAAGCGTTGACGCAGTGGTGTGTTTCTGCAACTAATAGTTCGGCTTGTTTGCATGCTGCGTGGATGCTAAGAACTCCAGCGTTAACCTTCTAAACTGTCTCCGAGCTAGATGCCTATCAGGCTCAATGGCTGCGTCGACGCTGTCTAGCAATGGCGTTGACGCATGGATACGTTCTAGTGAACAAACAGCCTAGCCTTTTTTACTGCTGCGTCGACGCTTCCAACCCGTGGCGTTGACGCATTGATGATCCAGTGATCAAGTCTTCAGCAGATGGGCTTGCTGCGTCGACGCTCTCATCATGCTGCATTGACGCATTAGTGTTCCAGCATCTGAACTTAGATGGCTTCAGCCCTCTCACGTTTCGTGTGGAGTGCGTTGACGCATTGTGCAACTGCGTTGGCTCAATCATCAGTCTGAATCATCTGCAAACAGAGATGGAAGGAATGTATATACTTAGTTAGTTCAGGCTCTTATAACAGCGAGTGTACATACATTTGAACAATTAGCACATGGACAGTGTATACACTTTACCGTAAAGGACAATGCATGAGTGCAGTGTATAGACTTGGTGTAATGACGCCAATGTACAGACTTGCAAGATGTGAGGCGTTGTGTAGACTTGGAACGGTTTCAAGGTAACAATGTACAGACTTTGAAATAAAGAGTGTACAGACTTGAAGGTTCAAGGCCACGATGTATAGACTTTGAATGGGGATGGAGTGTATAGACTCGATGATATGAAGATGATTGTATAGACTTCCAATGGAACGAGTGTAGAGATTTTCAATGAACATTTTAGTCCCGTTGTATGGGCTTGAAGATGGAAGCGAAGAGTCGACGCATCAGCTCAAGGAGTTGACGCACTATTGTGTGGACAGAGACAAATATGACTGAAGAGTCGATGCATCAGCACAATGCGTTGACGCACTGCCGTGGAGACTGTGCAGACAGAGTTTAGATAGAATTAAATAACGCATGTTATCTGACAGCCATATGAGCTCCATTCACTTACATGATATACATGAATTAATCGAGCATATAAAAGACACAGCAAGATGACTCACAGTGATTAACTCACATCAAAAGCCAATCATCAAAACCACCATTAAAACCATCATCAAAACCACATGGGCACAATAGAGCCTGATGGATTCCCTATATAAGGGGCAATTGGCCGTATCTTCTGCACTTTCCAAGGACATTCTGTACTCGTTATGCAATCCCCCTTGGTTTATTGGTGAATCAGACACGTCAACGCCGCGCATTACTCTCCCTCAGCTTTGTCCTGCTCTTCTGGTAAGGGAGTTATGCTTCATGCCCGATTATCGAGTGAAGATGCCGAATCTCATGTTGTTAGTACCGAGTGACAAGACTCCGTGGTTTTCCGATGTTCATCCCAAGGAGTTATCTATCCAAGAATGTCCGCCTATGGTTAGCACTTGGTGTCTAAGGGCAACCACCCTGATGAAGCTGCATATTCATGATCGAGCTAGGTCATCTGCCAGATGGGGCCGTTATTTGAGGAGACATTACAGATCAAGAAGGCCGAAGGTCCGGGTCCGTGCCAGTCGGGTCCGTTACAAGACAGTTTCTGCCAAGAAGAGGCGACAGTGCAAGTACAAAGGCCGCATGTTGTGCACTCGAGGGGCCGCTACTTCTTCTCCTTTCTTCCATTCATCATTTCTTCTACTCAGCTCCCACCCTTGGGTGGTGTATTTACCTTCTCTCTATCCAATTTCTGTTGTTTTCTCCTCTCTTTTCGGGTTCGTAAACCCCCATTCTTCTTTCTCTCCTCATCCGGAACCTCCAGATTCTCCATTTTCTCATGATTCTAGGCCTCGGCCTATGTCATCCTTTCATCCCACTTTCGGGGCTTCTTTTTATCCTTCTCCTCCAGTATTCTCGGGTTCTACTTCTCATTCTCTTTCCCCCACCCTATCGGGTGACCGTCAACCTTCTTCCCCAACCCTATCGGGTGACCGTCATTCTTCTTTCCCGACCTTGTCGGGTGTCTATCATTTCCCTTCCCCGACCTTGTCGGGTGTTTATGCTTCTTCTTCCCCGCCTCTGGCGGGTGATCGCTACTCTCCTTCTTCAACCAAGTCGGATGATTCTTATTCTCCTCTTTCTTCTTACTTCTCCTCACCCTTTCGGGGTTCTTGCCCTTTTTCATGCTATTTTCGAGGCTTTAGCCCGCCTTGATCTCAGTTAATCCATGTTTATTCTTTATCTGGTTCCTTGTTATCAGGGCCTCAGTGCCTTAACGAGGGAGTTCTAGCCCTCGTCTCTCTTCCTTTTTATCCCTTCTTTGTCCAGTATGATGCCTGCCACTCCTCTGTGTCGAGGAATCCAATCCTTTGCTCTCCTTTCATCCTTTATCCTGGCAAGCAAGGAATACAAAGCTACTCGCGCTCCTCAAAGCTCGATGATCGAGATCGCTTCAGGATGCCGGTTTCCACGCCATGGATTTGCAAAGGTATCTTTATTTTGTGCAGAAACGTGCTTTCATTTCCATTATTTCTATTATTTTTACACATGGTTATAATGTTAATTCCTTAACATGATTGAGTGGCTTTAGGAGTCTTTGTTTAATCAAATCTTAACTTTGTGTCAAATAAAAAAAGTTAATTTCTGCAACGTCCTTAGGCTGGTGATAGCTCTGTGCTATGAGTCTAGTTTCTTTCCCCGATTGTTGAGGGTGACCTTTTGTACGGGTTTTTTCACACACTTCACGGCAAGCCATAGCCGATTCCTCTAAGGCACACCGTTGCTGCTTTGGCCATACCATGGGTATGCACAAAGGCCTTTTCTTTTCTCTACTCGGTCGAGTGCAGGGGCAAGAGATTGGCGGATGAGATGACTGACCTAGGCGCTCCCTAATACGAGAGAGGTCTCAAATAGGGGCAGTCTTGACCTTGAAAAATGAGCTTTCATGTAATATCTAGCCAATAAGGGCTCTCAAAATTAAAATTCATTGAATCAATATGCAAAATTATGAAAATAAAGGCATGGCAAGAGTGGCAGTAGAGTTCCCCGCGGGACGTCATGAGCCCGGTCGCATGCGTGCCTGATAAATATGTGTCTAAAAATCAAAGACACAAAGCTCCGGCGCAACAGACTATATCTTTGAGGGGTAGTGCCCTAGAAGGAAGTCGAGTCCTAATATCTCCCATCCTGTATAAAGCTTGTCTCCAATTTTTCTTCTATTTCTCCCTCTTATGCTGGGTTGTATCCCGGGTATGGCCTTAGTAGGGGCACCGTTCTTTAGAGGCGGTTGGTTGTGGCGAGCCACCCTCATATGCACGCCCTACTTAAGGGAAGCCTTTAATGAGAGGGGTAGGAACGACGGTCCCTGGCTAGTAGTTCGAACCCGTCTTTGGGTGCTGCGGATTTCTATTTCAAAATTTTTTTAAAAAAAAGAAAATATTACCAAAAATCCAAAAAATGAGATATTATCAAAAGTCCAAAAAAAATCAAATATTGTTCAAAAAACCAAAAAATCAAATATTGTTAAAAATTCAAAAAAAATCAGGAAAATTAAAAATTCTAAAAATATTTGTCTATTTATTCTTTCTATCTATTTGTTTTGAGGATGGATACGTGATCTGTTCGCTAAGTGTATAGGTTACAGGTGTTCAAGTTTCCTTGCTCTATCTTTCGCTCTACCTCCTGTTCACGACTTCTGATCTGTTCTCTCTTCTTCAATCTATATCTCTCGATCTATTCTTAAGCTTGTGTCCTTCTCAACTCTCACTTCATCTCATCATGTCTCTATGAGAGAGGGCTCTTTGTCGCACTGTTACAAACCTAGCGGTTCCCCTTCATCAGACCTTGGGCTTGATTGAAGAACATATTTTGTCATTTCCCGTGTTGTCCCCCTGTGGTCGCCGTCCAGGTGTCCTTGTCCCATCTATGGTCATCTCATGTTCCACGTGTTGTCTCGTTCTGCCATGTGTTGCATGTGTTCTTGTCCCATGTGGTTATTTCACATGTGTTATGTCGTCTCCCCTATGGTTGTCTTAGACGTCCTCATCCTACGTATTTCTGTCCCACTGCATGTGGCTTCATTCCGCATGGTGTGTTGTCTCCTCGTGTGTTGCCATGCCCCACCATTTTCTCCATTCTCATGACTTATTGTTTGTTTATGTGGTGTTTTGCATGTGTTGCTCGCTCGTTCATTCTTCGTTATGTTCTGTTGTTTCGTTCATGTGGTCGCTATGTTTTTATTTTGTTCATGCTTGTTTATTCATGTTGTTGGTTATCTTATTTCAAAAATCCATAAAAATCAGAAAATGAAAATCTAGAAGAAATGCCGTTTCACCCGCACAGGTAAGTCAGGTAAGTATTCTGATCCCTACATCCCTTATTGCATTACTATGGTATTATGCTATTTTATCTCGAGAACCAGTTGGTTATCTACGTGTTCCAGGGTCTGATGTTCCCCTATAACAAAGACAATGATGATCCAGGTTCACGTGTTTAGTCATCGGATAGGCCGTTATGTTGGGAAAATTGGGGGATGACGGTTCTATCTTGCACGCCGTGGTTGCGGATAGTATCTTGACCCTGATTCTTCCGGTCTAGCAATATTATTCTCGAGTACTTTCTATTTTATGGCCTTACTTTTATTTATTTTAATGATTTCTTTTATTTTAGCCCAGCATGCATCATACGCATCTTTTGAGCATTCATGACCCATGGTCTGTCTGAAAGTATCTCATTTGTGAGGGATGATTGTGCGTTGATGGTTTCGAGTAAGAGAACTATTCCACTCAGAGTTGGAAGGTTTTCTCTGGTCTGTTCACCGAGTTTGATTGACTAAAGGTCCTTGTCTGGAGTTTTTAGTCTGTTTCTTTACGTTTTGCTGCTTGCTCCGGTCTCCTCATTGGTCCGAGGGATTATGTCCCCCATGAGGTTGATCATGTGTTTTCCTTTTCATTTAGTTAGTTTCTCCAGACTGGTGTCATTTTGGTCCGATCGTTCCTTGTGTTTGGTTTAGAGTTTTTCGGAAGATTCCTATCGATCGTTGGCAAGGAAACGGGTGTCCTTTACCTTTAACGCCCGCTTTTCAGTCCACTCCACTACATTTCCACTTCATCTCCATGTTCCATTTCGCTTTCGCTTCATCTCCGCTCGCTCCCCTGCAAAGAGAACGTTAAGGAGGGGCATCTGTTGACACCCATTTTTTGCCTATGAGTTGGGTCATACCTTTTACTATCATTTGTTGATGTCTCGAGTTGTCCATTACTCACTGGGCTATTTTTGGGCACGTCTTTGGGCTTATTTTATGAGTGTCTCCCTCCTTGGCTAGCTCTGCTCTCAGATTCGGGCTTGATGGGCCTTGATTTCGCTTGATTTTAGGGTAAATAGGCCCATTTATCTTATTTCATTAATTTCAAACGTCCAGGATATACGCAGTCTAGCGACTGGCCGTTCAGTTATGGGGCGGTCTGATTGGAACCGTTTGGATATTTATTTAATTTTTTGAATTTTCACTGACAAGCCTTTGCACGGTCCAAGTTCTGCCGTTTATTGCCATTGAACGGCCTGTCTCTAGATCGTCTAGTTCCAAGAGTCCTAAACCGGTGAATTTTCCAGATAATTATCTATTTATCCTATTTTTTAGATTTATCACCGACACGCTTTACACGGCCTGCATTAGACTGTTCCATTCATTGGGTGGTCTATCATTAGACTGTTTTACCCTAAAGAGTCCAGTGTCGTGATAGCCGATCAGTTCGGTGGATAATTGGGTGATTTGTTGATTTATTTTATTTACCACCGATAGAATTAAGCGATCTACCAATGGACCGTGTACAGTATTGGGCGGTCTATCGAAGGACCACGCACCTGGCCGAGATCTGTGGAATATGTGGGTTTTCTCTCTCCATTCATGGTTAAACCTCCACCTTTTTCCGCCATTTTCTCCGCGGTTTCTCCACCAAATGGGGTGCCATTTGATTCCAGTGGAATATAGGAGTATTATTGTCACGCCCCGTACTCTATACCATCGAGGTATTGTCCGCTTTGGCCTACCGGCCTCACGGTTTTGTCCCTTTTTAAGGGTGATCGGCTCCAGAATGTGGGACTTCCCGGGAGGTCACCCATCCCAGTACTACTCCCCATTAAGCACGCTTAACTTCGGAGTTCTTTACAAGAACTGAGCCGATACTTCAAAAGGCGCCTCGGTGATATAGAGTACAACTTAGCTATATATTTGAGGGTGTTATAGTCTACCCCTCTTATATAGGCGATGTCCTCGTCGCTAGGCACATATATCACGCAATCAAACCCCCAGGCAGGTAGGACTCTAGCGGTGGCCCCTACAGGCTCAAGAGGTGGCTCCCACTATGTAGCACTTTGTCCCATTGCGGGTTCAAGAGGTGGCTCCCATAGCGTAGCACTCTTCCCTGCATCTTTGCCCTGCATGGCACTTAGTTCCCACACTTCCAGGTGGGGTATAGCTCTGATACCATTTTGTCACGTCCCGTACTCTATACCATCGAGGTATTATCCACTTTGGCCTACCAGTCTCACGGTTTTGTCCCTTTTTAATAGTGATCGCCTCCAGAATGGGGGACTTCCCGGAGGTCACTCATCCCAGTACTACTCCCCATTAAGCACGCTTAACTTCGGAGTTCTGTACAAGAACTGAGCCGACACTTCAAAAGACGCCTTGGTGATATAGAGTACAACTTAGCTATATTTGAGGGTGTTACAATTATCTATGATTTATCTTTTATTATCTCGCCTTAATTCCCATTGGAAAACCCTAATTCGGGGCTGGACTTTCAGGGGTCTATAAATAGAACCCCTAGTCCAAGCTTGAAAGGGGGAGATCCAACGTCGACGTCGAAGCTCTGCCGAATTCTTGAGCGAGCTTTAGCCAGGGAGGGAGGCTTTCTACATCTTTCTAAGCCCCGGTTCAAGGGAGTAGTCTTTCGTTTTGTGTTTGATCTAGGCATTTAGTCGTCTTTTCGTCCATTGCATGATCATTTTCTCCATCTTCTCCCCACGTTTTTGCACTTGTCAACATCATTTTCACACCCTCCTATTCTTTTCACGCCCTATAGGGGTTTAAAAACCACCCCAGGTATCGCCCATTCCATGATATTATGTCGATTTTCCATTCTTTTCTATAGTTACTACACATTCCAGGGCTAATTTGGGTGTTATTTTCTTGTCCTCTACATTATTTTGCAGGTCAACATCAGCACAGCACGAGGCCCATCCCCTCTGGCCGGCCGGAAGGGGTGGAGGATCAAGTCCTACAACTTGGAGTCTGGCGGTTTTCAACTGTCTTCTTTCGTCCGTCTGCAGATCAGAGCGGTCCTCCACGAACTGTCCAGATCTCGTGAGCGGCCGTCTGCGAACCGTTCTGGAGCCAGTCCAGCCTTCGTCCTGCTTCTCTCTCCAGTGCTATGAACGGCCTATCGCGCGGCCGTGCCATCCACTGAGCGGTTCTCCCTAGACTGTGTACTATTGCCAGCGCTGCACTTCAGGCGAGTGTCTTCTCTCTTTCCAAGGTACGGGTTTATTTCCTTTGCATTCTGGATCTTGCTGGCGATCACGATCACACACACTTCTCCACACCTTTCTTTCCTTTAATTTTGCTTGCCTTCATATCTTGACTTAGAAAGGTAAGGGAAAGAAGAAATAAAGAGGGGGGGAACATGTCAACAACATACACACACACGAAAATGGAGTTTTCAACATGATCCGATGACCAAATCAACAACACACACACACACACTACAACAGATGGATCTGAAGAGATCCACGTACACACACGGATCTAGATAGATCCACATACACACGCAGATCTGAAGAGATCCACGTACACACACGGATCTGAATGAAACAACACACACAATCACAGATCTGAGTCGATCCACACACACACGAATGTTTACAGATTACAAGGAACACAAACTTGAAGCACAAAACACTTTAGAGAGTGAAACACAAAAGAAGAACTTCTGATTTAGGCTCCCCCTGAATATACAATGCAGATCTTGAATGAAGCTTGAATCTCCACTTGATTTCTACTTGATTTGCCACAGCTTGATCTTGAAAAGCTTGATCTTGGATGAAGAATTTGTGGACGAAACACTGTTCACAGAGTTCTTTCAGGGCTTTCTTTCTCCCTTGATAGTCTTCCCTTTTTTACCTTGGATCATTGGTTTCTTTCCCTCATGAGATGTTTTTATAAGTCTTGGGTTGGTCAAGGGACATGCCAAAACACAGATCCATGAATTTAGGCATGTCTGGTGGCTTTAGAACCCAAAAGTCCAAAAGAGAGGCTTTGAACATGTTGGAGAAACAAAGTCAACAAAAGGGGCTTCGAAGGGTTCGGTCGACTGAAATGTCCGATCGGTCAACCGAACTCTGATAACTCTGTAACTTTTCACCGTTGGGAAATTCGGTCGACCGATCTTGGGCCGTCGGTCGACCGAACTCTGTAATTTTATAGAGTCTTGGGTGCTAGAAGGATTGATCGACCGAACCAACCAAGTTGGTCGACCAAACATTAAAATTCCTGCAAAACAGAATCGTTTAACCCATAAATTATATCCACATACAAAAGACTTTGTGTCCTCATTTTGTTCCATTCAATTTTAGTTTATTTGACTTGTTCTGGACATTGTGAGGCATGATTCGTTTGTGCATTATCTTGTGATGGAAATGGCTTTGAGAGCGTACATGTTCTTGCACTTTTGTAATTAAACGGTGCTAGGCCATTGGCCATTCCAAGGTTTTGATATCATCAACCTCAACTAAAAGAGAATTTTGTTATCACCAAAAACACTCACGCACAATAGCCTCAGATACATTCTGAGTTCGCTCTTGATCAAATATGCACGGCACGAGACGGAAGGCACATCTGGAGTTTTGTTATCATCAAAATCATTTGGAGAGACTCAACAATTCTCATCTTGCTCCTTTTATGAAAGTTGTTCGCTTTTTAAAGCTATAAAATTTATTCTTCTTCCTCTTTAGCTAGTTCTGCTTCATTTTCAAGTTATCCTCTAGTTTTTAAAGTTCAATTTTTTGCATTTTACTATTTATCCCATACCCACGTCTCCCTCCGTTATTCTAACGTTTTCTCCCTCTTCTGCTCTTTCTCTCCCTCTGCTCCTTTTACAAAAGTTCTTCCTCTCTTCATCCTCTTCAACTTCTTATTCTTCGTCGTCCTCTAATTCTTCTTACTTTTAAAGTTATTTCACTTTTACTCTTGCTCCGTTTTTATTCTTTTTTTTGTTTACTATTTTCTCTCTTTCTCCCGTACCCTCTCAATCTCTCTTTTCTCTCTATTCACTCTTATTTCAAAATGTAGCACCCCCGATAAAAACCATTGAGTAAATTTAAAACTTCTTCCTAAAAGAAATCATACATGGAGGCCTTACACAAAGAATCCAACCTCACAAAGACTATAATGAAAATATACAAGCCAACCCTACTTTATAACATAAAGAATCCTAAGGGCTTTGTGTAAAGAGCCAAACCTTAGCGGGGCTAGTATATAAAATTACAAATCATCACTTTATGTATACGTAATCTACTATTCTTAATAGAATTATAGGTTTTGTTTAAAGAACTAAACTATAGGAGGACTAGCATACAAATGTGCAATCCAACTTTATGCACATGGGTAAAGAATCTTACATGGGAGGTCTTGTACAAAGAAACAAAACTATGGGAGGGTTATTCTATAAATATACAAGACAAACTTTAACACATGGGCCATGGGTTGTACGTAAGTGCTTTCCAACTTTTCCACTTACCAAATTGAAGACCCTTCACATAGACGTCAATTTCCAAATTGAAGACATGCATGAAGGCGCCATTTTCAATAGGACCCCATCCCATTTAAATATTAATATATATATGAACATCATGAATGTTAACACGTGAATGGGGTCTCATGAATAATGTCACCTAAACAAATGACGCCCTCATGCAAGACGTCAGTTACGTGAATAGTACCACCTAGATTAAATGAACGACCCCTTACAAAGGTGTCATTTAAACCTATGTTTCTAGAAGATTGAGACACGAGCAACCCATTTTAGCTGGAAAAGACAATGCCCACTCAGCAAGACCCACAAGACATTAAACCAATGTCTTACGATCCCTATATCTAATCCCCTCCGTAGCACTGACATAGGCTACTGCCACGTCAGTGCTGAAGGAGCGTCTTCTTCCCGAGTCTACGTCCTGTTGCGATCCTGCTGCAGCTTCTGAACCTCGTATCACACGTCAAAAGGTAGGTGTTCTCAAATCATTGCCTAACTAGTAGCTAAATAGGTTAAATGATGCATGCTTAGAGTTCGAATAACTAGTCAACCATGCTATATATATATATATATATATATATATATATATATTACCTGGCTTTACCATGATCAAGAATAATACCATGTTATACATATGTTAATAGCTTGTTACACTTGATTCTATACATACTGTTACCATGATCTTTATGAGTTTAACTTAGTTATTAGCATGATTTCATGAGTTTTTGAACGTATTTTATCACACTAGTTTTATAGTCTTAATAACCATATTTTAAACCTTAATATATAGCCTCTGTTAGACATAATACTCATGTTGTAAGGTGCCCAACTATGTGGTAAATGGCACCCCTGACAAGGGCGCCAATTACAAAATTGAAGACTGCGCAAGCAGTCGTCATTTAAATGAAGACACCCCCAGTGTCGTCAATTCGATTTCTAAAATTTTTAGTAATTTATAATTCAACAAATTCAAAAATCCATAACTATCGAATTAAAGCACGAATTTTTTGCATAAACATGTTTCTAGAATCCTGATATTTTTCTCAACATATTCGTGCCATTACTTCCTGATTCGGAGCTTTTTCACACTGATGAATAGTGGACACCTCACTGTAATTGGTGCCCCTGACCAGGGCGCCAATTTCAAAATTGAAGATTACCCGCGAGGGCGTCAATTAATTGAAGACATGGGCCAAGTCATCAATTCAATTTTTTGTAATTTTTAGAAATCAGTAAATCAACACATTCAAAAATCTATAACTAATAAACTAGACCTTGAAAATTTTGACAGAATATACTTCTGTGACCATGAGATTTTTCTCCATCTGACCATGTCTTCGGATTCTGATTCGGAGAAACTTTGGAGAAATGAACAGTAACTTGTGTCACAGAACTTACAGTTCTGATGCGAAGCACAACTCACTTGGAAAACAACTCAATTGGTGTATCGTCAATTTGAGTTGAACCTATACTTAAATTAAAGACACCCTGGAAGTCTTCAATTAAATGAAGACTGCCAACAGAGTCTTCAATTTGTTAAATGAAGACTACCCACAGAGTCTTCAATTATTAATTGAAGATGGCCCTCAAGTCTTCAATTACTGAATTGAAGACGGCCCTCAAGTCTTCAATTAATTGAAGACTGCTCACAGGGGCGTCAATTCCGTTTCTTGAGGAATTAAAGTTATAACATTAGAAAATTCATATCTGTGAAACCAAAACTCAGTAATTATATCTGAACATGTTTCTGGACTCCCGAGGAATTATACTAAATATTCATGTCCTTACTTTCGAATTTTGAGAAACTTTTTTGAAATGAACAGTGATTTGAGTCACAAAACGCATCGACTGGGTGAAAATCAAGAATTGAAGATGGCCCTCAAGTCTTCAATTACTGAATTGAAGACGGCCCTTAAGTCTTCAATTACAGAATTGAAGACGGCCCTCAAGTCTTCAATTACTGAATTGAAGACGGCCCTCAAGTCTTCAATTAATTGAAGACTTCATGAGGGGCTCCAATTTCAATATATATATATAATTTTTGAAAAATCATAATTTTGAAAGGTTGGGTAACCCCCAGGCGTCAATTCTTCAAATGACGACTTCCAGGACGTCTTCAATTAAATGAAGACATCCTGAGGGGCGCCAATTTGATATATACATACATAAATTTCTAAAAATTGAAAATTTGAAGGATTAGCAAACCCTCATGTGCCAACTCAGTAATTACAACTTCTGATCTTGATCTATCTCGAGAATTATGCAAACACAACCCTAATCCATACTCCTGCGTATGATGAGTTCTTGAAATTCCGCTCCATGAAAAATCTACTTGTGTATACCCAACATGATCAAACCTTGAATCTCTTAAACTACCATTTTGGAGTGTAGGAGCTCAGTGCCATGCAGAGCAAAGTGGTACGTTGTGAGAGCCACCTCTTGAGGCCGTACGGCGTAAAGTGCTACACGACGGGAGCCACCTCTTGAGTCTGTAGGGGCCACCTCTAGAATCCTCCATAACCAAATGACTAGTTAATCTCATCTGAAATACTACGTTTCTAAATTCTTGAAATTCCATATTGGCTATAAATGAGAGTGGATGTCAAAGGTAATACATGAAATGTTGTATATATATTTCTCCTCCCGTCCGTTCTTTAATGCCCTCCCATGTCTATCCTACGACATCCAACATGGGAAATGAATGAAGACAGAGGGAAAGGAGGAATAAAAACCCGTGATCGCCACCAAGGTGCCGAACGTGATGAACATGCCGTACCTTGGAAAGAGGGGGAGGTACTCGCCTGGTGTGCAGCGCTGTAAAGATATACGGCTCAGGAAGAACCGCCTACAAGATGCACGGTCTCACCACACACCGTCTAAGAACGCTGCAGAGGACGTGAGATGAAGCACTCCTGGCAGTTGAACGGCTCTATCATGACCGTAGGAAGAAGAAGGACGGTCCTGGTCGCACCGCACGTCTCCTTGAACGGATGGTAGAGAACCGCGTAAGACCACCATGCCAGAAGTTACAAAGGGTCCAACCTCCACTCTTTCCGGCCGGCCAGAAAGGATGGGCCTCGCGTTAGTGTACTGCTGACCTGCAAAACAAAGTGTAGAACACAAAAAAAAACCCAAGTTAGAAACGTGGAGTGTAGCAAATGCTCGAGTGAAGGGAAATGAACATAAGTATTTGAATGGGGGATACCTGGGGGATTTTTAAACCCCTAGGGCGTCAAAAAGCATGGAAGGGTGTGTGCATGACAGTGCAAATGATGAAAACATGAGAGAATGGATATGTAGAAATAAACATGCAATGAGAAGAAATGAGACCATCAAATGCAAAAAAAAACTCAAGACTAGGACTACTCCCTGAACCGGAGGCCTATATGGACGTAGAAGGCCTCCCTCCTTGGTGCTAGGTCGCTCAAGAATTCAGCAAGACTTCGTCGTCGACCAAAATCTTCCCCCTTTTCAAACCCGGCCTCTAGGGTCTATTTATAGAGCACCTAAAGTCCTAGCTCGGAATTAGGGTCTAGAAGCATTTTCAGGTCGAGAGTATCAAATAAAAGATGAAGATAATTCAATTATCTTTCATCTGCAAGAAACGGCACTCGAAATGGTTGAGGATTCGTGGAGAAATGGCTGGATAAAGTTGGGGATAAATCCACGAGGAGAGAGAGAAAATCTGTTGAATCTTCAGCAATCGAGCAGATGAACGGTCTAACGATAGACCACACATCCATATGGGCGGCCCATTATGGTCCGTCCAACCTCGTCGGTGGAAATTCATCAATTCATAAAATAATCCAAATTATCCACTGAACCGGCCGAATAGTTCGCCGCTGGACTCTCATAAATGCACGGATACGATGAGACCGTTCAAAGGTAGAGCGGCCAAAGAACAACCGTTCTATCCTTGTCGGTGATAAATAGATTAATTGGGTAATTATCTGAGAAAACCACCAAGCGTAGGACTCTGACGAGCGGCTACCACCCGTCCATTCATCGTATTGAACGGCTACGGAAAGATCGCATAAATGCTTATCGGTGGAAATTCAGAAATATAACCAAAATATTCCAAAATATATGGACGGCCTATTATCAACCGCACAATGATTGAGCGGCCAGGGATGGATCGTACATGTACATGGGCGCTTGAAACTTATAGAAAAGCTCAATCAACCAAAACCAAGGCCCATTAAGCCCAGAATTGAAACAAACCTAGCCAGGGAGGGAGGCTACCCATAAAACTAGCCCAGAATGTGCCTGAAAATAGCCCCAACGAGCAATGGACAACTCGAGGCATCAACAAATGGGAGTAAGGGTAACGACTCAACTCATCGATAAAAAATGGGTGTCAACAGATGCCCCTCCTTAACGTCCTCTTTACAGGGGAGCGAGCGAAAGTGAAGCAAAAGTGACATGGAACATGAAGATGAAGCGGAAATGCAGCGAAGTGGACCGGAAAGCAAGCGTTAAGGTAAAACGACACCCGTTTTTACCAACAAGCGATAGGAATCTTCTGGAAAACTCTGAACCAAATGCAAGGAATGATAAAATCAAAAGTGACACCAATCTGGAGGAACTAAACTAAACGAATTGAAACAAATCGATAAGACCAACCTCATGGGGGACACAATCCCACGGTCCAATGAGGAGGCCAAAAGTAGGCAGCAAAAGTAAAGGAAACAGGCTAAAGCTCCAGACGGGGACCTCATAATCGACCAAACCAAGCGAATTGAACAAAGAGAACCTTCCAACTCAGAGTGGAACTAGCTCCTCTTACTCAAACACTGAACGCACAGCTAACCATCGTTGGTGGGACATTCTCCAGGCAAACCATGGGGCATGAATGCTCAAAAAGATGCGTATGATGCATGCTGGGCTAAAATAAAAGCAATCGTTAAAACAAATGCGAAGAAAGATTAAAATATAAAATACTCGAGAATAATATTGCTAAGCTGGGAAAATCAGAGTCAAGATACCATCCGCAACCACAGCATGCAGGATAGAACCATCCTCCCCATGACATCCCAACCTAATGGCCTATCCGAAGAATAAACGCGTGAACTCGGATCATCATCATTTTTGTTAAAGGGGAACATCAGATCCTGGAACACGTAGATAACTAACTGGTTCTCGAGATAATATAACATAATACCATATAGTAATGCAATAAGGGTGATAAGGTTAGAAGGCCATACCTGACTTACCTGTGCAGGTGAAACGGCAAGTGAAAGTTTGATGCTGCACATAAGATTGTTAGCAATATTTTCAATGATATCACGAAATAACCAAAATTCATCAATTGGACACTAAGTGCAGAAATGAGGGTGGGACAATTTCAAACATGAACGGTTAAATACAAACCGCCCAAAATAAGAACGGCTATATGTGAACCGTCTATATATGGAATTTGAACCGACTTAGACAGCATACCGTTGAAGATGTACGGTCATCTCACAACCGTTCAAACGAAGGACGGTCTATCGTTAGACCGTATAACCTCTGCAACTTCGAAAAGCTAAAAACCCTTCATCTCCCTCCCTCCACCGTAATCGACGGTGGGAGGGAGAACGAAGGGGGTAACCCACCACATCCATTCTCTCAATTTCTCACACCCCTCTCCCACTCTCAATCTCCCTCTCCCACATGCGCTCAAAGCACTGTGCGAGACGGCCCTCGATGACGAACGTGGACGCGCCATCGCCGACGACCGCCACCGCGGCGGAGGTTCCACCGATGGAGGAGACACCGGCAACGCTGTCGGCCGAGGGAGGTGCTCTCCCGCCGCCGTTCGAGGCCGAGGAAGGTGCTGAAGCTGCCGCGCCCCGAGATGAAGACACCAGGGAGGACGCACTGGCGGAGAGGCCGGCCAAGGGGCCCCGTCGGACCGAGGTAGGTGCACCAAAACCTCCTATTTTTTCATTTTTACGCCATGCATGTTAGATTTAGGGGATTCTGGGGGGATTAGGGCTCTTAAGGGCCAGTTTGGGGGCAACGGTGGCCTCCCCGCCGGTGGGGAAACCCTCACCGTCATCGGGGAAGACGACAGTAGGGCGGTTTACAAAAAACCGCATAAACAAAAACATACGGCTCACATAGAGCCGCCCATAACCCACACGGCCTAGGGGTGGCCGTACAACAACAGAACCGAATCAAAGAAAGACGGTGAGAGGTTCACCGTACAAATGATGAACGGGCCACATTGGTCCGTTCATCACCTTGCCAGCCCGGAATAATGCGGTCCACATAGGACCGCCCAACCTATAAACGGCCCAGGAGCGGCCGCCTGAAAGTGAATAAACCCAGGGAATGAACGGCGAATGATAAACCGTTCAACTAAAGGACGGCCAATACTGGCCCATTCAAAATAAAGAATCTAAGAACTGGAACAGCCCATATGGGACCGCTCATGAGGAAGAGTGGTCCAAAGGAGACCATCCTTCTGACATACAGTTTTTTTTCTTTTGATTTTTTGTTTATTTATTTATGAAATAAAATGCCAAAATAAATTACTAAATGCATTAAAATGAATGAATGAAATGCAGGGAAAGCGTAGGACCCGCACATCGTGGCTGCAGGTCCGAGCGGTTTACTTGGCACTGCTGGACTTTCAGCGGGAGCGATTGGCTGCCATGGGGTTCGCCCCATTCCTGAGCATCGAGGTGTGTCAATTTGACGCGGCTCTACTCTACGCCTTGCACAACCGCTGGGACCCATTGAGTCGTACGTTCCTCTTCCCGTGGGGGCATATGGTCCCCACGCTAGCGAATGTGGCCAGACTCACTGGCCTTCGAGTGCATGGGCTACCAGTTAGCGGGACCACTTTTCCCGACTACCGGTGATGGCTCAGGGGCTGCTGGGCTTAGAGCTACGGCGCCCCAAGAGGCAGTCGACCCTCCTACCCCGAGCTAGTCTCCAGGACAGCCTGGGATTACGATGGGTGGGAGTTGCAGTTGGTGAGCAGCCGGAGCAGCACCTGCAGCGGCTGGTGGAGCTGGCGCGACCGAGGGTAGCTATGGGGCCGGGAGCAGAGACGGACAAAGTGCTACGGTGATTCATGATGCTGATGTTCGGGCAACTCCTCTTCTCCACTAGGGCGGACGTGATGAGCTACCGGTTCCTTCCTTTCCTCGAGGAGCTGAGCCACGTGGGCGACTACGTATGGGGAGCAGCAGTCCTTGCATTCTTGTTCGACACGCTAAGTTCGACGGCCCGTCGGACGATGCTCAGGGGCTTCTCCCCATTACTCTAGGTATGACTCCTACCTTAGACTTAATTATGCAACACTATATGTTTCCTAAATGCTGACACGATGCTGTGATGCAGGTGTGGGCCTACGTACACCTACGTGGGTTAGGCAGAGGCGAGGAGACCCGTCCTGGGCTCCTACCAATTGCATGGAGGTGGACAGCACCTCGAGAAACTGCAGCTCTGAGATGACAGGTCCGAGAGCTGCAGGACGACCTGGATGCTCTACTGTTTGCCTCGGTATACTTCTAAACTTAGACTCCTTTAATTAAATGCAATTATTATATGATGATGTTGTTGATGCGACTTTCTATTTCTTGCAGGTACGGTGGACACCTTACACAGAGGAGGGCTAGGAGGGTCAGCCTTGGGTGGTTGGCACCCTCGCTTTTACCAGACGAGACGTGTGGCTTCACTGCGTGAATGTGGTGGAGCCACTGCACTACAGATTGGTGATGAGGACCATCGGGGTCCATCAGCCCGCGGTGGAGTTCCCGGCGCCTGAGAAGGCGGGGGAGCGCGTGACGAGGACTACCCGGGGCCTGGTGGTAGCATTTGATTGGACGGCGAGGTTAAAAATAGAGATACCCCGCCAGACTTGTTCGGACATTCTGAACAAGGGCAAAAATGGCCAAAACCCAGCTGTGGTGAAAACCCGAAAGGGCACTGCAGGCAAAATCGGGTACCCCGCCACGTGAAAACCCGAAAGGGCGCGTGGGCAAAAGCAAGAGGGGGCTGGCTCCGGTGAAAACCCGAAAGGGCGCTTGGGTCAGTAATGTGGTAATTCGAAGTTCCATGCCAACCGGCACGCTACGTTTACCTCCCCTTCACTGATGAAACCTTCCGTCGATCGATTGGCTCCATTCCCCACCGATGATAAAACCCTTCCGGGGTAGACCTTACGTTTACCCTGATAAAATATATATACCCTCTTTCAAACGTCCCACCGACAATGAAACCCATCACCATTCTGATGAAGCCTGTCCAGCTCAGACCTCACGTCTGTCCTGATGAAGCCTACGCATTTCTTGGCAAGCCCCACCTGCTGTTGATCGATTGGCGCACTCCCCGATCGATGATAAAACCTGTTGGAATAGACCTTACGTCTGTCCTGACAAGACCTACACCTTCACATACGTCCCACCGTTGATCGACCGGCACCTTGCCCGATCAATGATGAAACCCTATCCAGTTTAGACCTTTCGTCTATTCTGATGAAACTCATGAAATCCCTTTGCGTCGATATAAATCCAATATCGATGATGAAACCCGCTGTTGATCGATTGGCACCTTGCCCGATCAATGATGAAACCCTATCCAGTTTAGACCTTTCGTCTATTCTGATGAAACTTATAAATCCCTTTGCGTCGATATAAACCCAATATCGATGATGAAACCAACTATTGATCGATTGGCACCTTGCCCGATCAATGATGAAACCCTATCCAGTCTAGACCTTTCGTCTATTCTGATGAAACTTATAAATCACTTTGCATCGATATAAACCCAATATCGATGATGAAACCAACTGTTGATCGATTGGCACCTTGCCCGATCAATGATGAAACCCTATCCAGTTTAGACCTTACGTCTATTCTAAAATCCCCCTTGCATCGATATAAGCTCAATATCGATGATGAAGTCAACCGTTGGCTGATCGGTACATCGCCCAGGCCAATGATAAAACCTGTCCAGTTCGTACTTTATGTCCGTTCTGATGAAAACCCCATATCCTTTTTCAAATGTCCCACCTGCAATAGTCTCTACCCAGCCTAGACCATACGTCTACTCTGATGAGACCGCTTCATTTGCATTCCGGCAACTCGTCTCCCTTACGGCACACATGGCCAATAAGACGTTTGTTGCCACCAACAAATTCGGTTCAAGCACCTCCTCGGATGCCGTCACGCGGTGGAGCGAGTTCCCCATCCTTTCTCTGAAGGGGTGGACGCTCTCCTGCCAAGGTACGAGCCATTCGCATGAGGGATTGTTAAAACCGCTACCCCACCTCCCAAAGTGATAAAACCACATGCAGAATAAGATGGATACGCATGAAGCCATGAGATTCCTTTCCATTAAAAAGGGAGTACATAAAGGGCCCCGAGGGGACACCATATCACAAAAGAGAATAAAAAGAAAAAGAAGGGATAGATAATTTATGGCCGCCGGAATATACCCTCGAAGGCCAGAAGACCCACATAAGGAGCGGCCCCCAGCTCATGAAGGCGCGCCTCCTCCTCCTGAAGTCCAATGGACATGTCTTGGAGAGACATCACTCGTCCCTCCAGCGAGGCTACCTCCTCTTCGGACCGCGGCCGGATAAAGGATAATTGCTGCAGTTCGGCTCGAAGTCCAGAGAGCTCCGTCTCCAAGATGGCCATCCGGTCCCGCACAGCTTCTTCCCGCTGAATAGCACCTTGTAGCTCGGCTCGGCGTTCATCAAGCATAAGCGTCAGCTTTCCCAGCTCAGATTTATATTCTGACCTCTGCAGCTTCAACGCCGTTAGCTTATCAACCATAGTCCGTGCTAGGAAGTCTCTCCGATGCATGAATTTCATTAGAAGCAGCACCCGCTGAACCCATATGTCCAAAGAGCAGCCCATGGCCTGCAAGCCAGCGGTGAAGCGGTTGGCGATTTCCTTCAGTTGCAAATACGTCAAGCCAGGCTGGGATTCTACCAGCTGACGTAGCATGTCCAGGTGCTGCCAGACAAAGTTGTCAGAGGAAGCAAAGCCAAAGGAGGTGGAGGGGACGACTTCAAAGGTCACCTCGCCATCAATATCTTCCCACAATGCAACGTCCGGCTGAGAGGACGAAGAGGGCAGATCTACTGTAAGGGCTGGCCAGTCCTTTTCTGTGCTCTCCTGCTGAGCTGAAGATTCCTCCCCTATCGCTGTATCGGAAGCTATAGCTTGAACATCCACAGGGGGAGAATCGATGAAGGATGGAGCTGCCTCTTCATGAGTCTCTTGAATAGGGGCTTCATCTTCAGCTGCTCTTTCTGGTGACAGGGAAGGAGCTGCTATAGTCGGAGAAGGCAGAAGTCCAGTCTCTATAGCCACTATGGCAGGGACTGCTGACTCGGGCGCAATTGACATTACTGCAGCCGGTATAAAAGCAGAGCTTCTAGATGGATCGGCTTCGGCTCTGAAATCCGAAGCCCTGATAGGAATGCAACTCTCTCCCGAGGCCCCTAAATCCAACGATGCTAAATCTGTCGAAGACTGTATCCGCATTGGCACAGGGCGAATGACCTCAGGGACCCCCATGCAAGTTAAAGGCAAAAAAGGGACAATAGCCCAGTTTGTAGAATAAATGTCCATGATAGCCGCGGTTGTGTCTGAGCTAGCAGTGGCAATGCCCTAAGACCAAAGCAAAGCAACTTTCAGCACTAGATGAAAGAAACAGATGAAGCAACAAACATGAAAAGGAACCCACCCTTGAAGCAGGGTCCACACCCTCGAAATGGGGTGAAAGAGAAGGAAGCTCCGTAGTCGGAGTGATAAATGGTGGAGTTATGTCGATCTCGGTGTCGAGCCCGGCGAACTCCTCTTGCAACTCCTCCTCCAAAGATAGCACCAGCAGCTTAGCAGGCTGAAAAGGCAGAGCACATTTTGTAAATACAAGCGGGGCCTTTGATTCAGGAGCATCCCCCTCACTGCCGCTGAAAGTCACTTCCTCCTCAGCAGAGACGGTCTTAGAACTGCCTGAGGATATTTCCACACTAGCTACACGCTGTGGGGCCTCCTCTAAAACATGTCGGGATGTAGACCGGGTAATTATGCGCCTGGCCGGAACAGTACTCTGCTTCGACTGGGTCTTGTGACCCTCCTGTGGTTGAAGCAATTCTTTTGTCATCATGGCTCCAGTCTGCTCTTCGCCTGCCACTACTGCAAAAGAGACCTATGAGGAATATAGCAAAGAAGACAATGCAAGTATGAAACAGATAAGAAAAAAACACACTTACCCTCCGCCTCACTAGCCGGCGTGGGAGAAGGCAACCTGGTCTCCACCACAGAAGGTGCTACAACTGGCTCTTGGGCTGTGCAAAAGGAAGGGGTCAGATTCAAGGACTTCTTTAAAATCTAGCGAAAGAGAATGAGGAATGTAATTGCAGGCTATTGATGTTACCCTGAACCGATGTCTGAGCAGCCTCCCTTTCAGATTCAAACTCATCAAACGAGGGAATATCAGGGAGAGGGGTTCCGGTGTCCATAACTACCGAAGCCGATTGCTGAGCATAAACCTTCTTGGCCTTCCTGGCCTTCCCAACTGCAGCCTTAACTACGGAAGCCTTTCTCTTCTTGCCAGGAGGCAGGGGAGTAGTAGTCGGTGCTGCTGCAGGGATTTCAAAATAAGTAGGCTTCTCAGCCTGCGCAATGATTTTTCTATAAAGCCCCTGGCGCTTTATATCAGGCCTGTCTGTTGAAGATGTCAGAGAGGTAATGTGATCAGTGGATGCAAAGTGTGAATACTGAGAAGAAATCACTACAGTCAGGAAAGAAGAGATCATACCTGCTGGGCCGTCGTAAAAGATAGAGAGCGGCCAGTACAGATAAGCTACCTCCTTGGAGCGTGAAGCAGCCTCCTTGATAAGCCAGCATACATCGCCAAGTACCTGGCACTTCTCCACTAAAGCTGCCAGGTCACTATGACCATGAAGGTCAAGACACCGAAACAAGTCTAGGTGGTCCATACCCCAGCCGTCGACATAATGAAAAGAGATAAACAACGGCTTGTTCAATATGCCGGCTATCGGGTTTTCTGCAGATAACCCATGTAAATTCAGCAAAATAAACAACCAAGACGTCTGCTTGTAGTACGTCTGGGTTCTATCTTCCCGGCGCACAAACGTCCTATACGGGTGAAATCTATCTGTCGGACCCCTCCAAGAAACTACTGTCGGGAGCGGTTCTTCAACAGGAAATGGATATTGTTGCGCCTCCAAACGAGCGTCACCTACACGGCTCAAATGTTTCAAGTTCTGCATGAAGGTGTCCTCATTGATAGCAGCGAAGACAGGAGCAGGCGGGTCGGAATCCTTTTCCTTCAAAGCCCGACGCTGGGCCAGATAGTTCTCAGCCTCCCTCTGGTGCTGTGAATAAAGCCTTCTCAGGTGGGCCTCGGGGATGTCAAACACTGGCCCGGGCTGTTGTTTCAGAAAGGAACGCTCAGCCACGTCCCAGAATGCACCTCTACTATCCCTATAGAAGCTGGTTCGAATGTTCCACCATTTGATATATTCTGATGTTACCCGGGGAGAACACGGTTGGAAACTGTGGGAACTCTGAAAACTGCATCGTCCTGGCGATGGTAGAAATCCCACCACAACCGGCCATCGCCGACAATGGAGGACCCATGCATAGCCCGGCTCTCCAGGGGAAATTGAGCAACCGTTGTGGGGATATGCTGGTCATAACCAAAGTTCCACCCAAAGCGGAATGGATAGTATGGTTCCAGAAGGAGCAGGCCACCCTTTCTGAAAACTAAGACACTAGGATGGATGGCCATGGCCCATCTGACCAACTCCGGCTCCAGGATTGGCCGGGCAGTGTTAACCCCTGAGACAGGATGGATATATGTCTCTACCTCTTCCAGCTTGCACTCTCTCTGAGGATCAATCAAAGGAGCTGAACCTGCCGCCAAGCTCTAGAAATGAATGCTGCCAGGGGCATCCACCGGCACCTTTATCAGTCGGCCCCTTATTTTGAACAGCTGATCATAGAAAGGACCAGGTTCAACACTGGCAAACTCAATCATTCTGGGCAGTACTGTGTCTGCCTGCAAAGTTCTGGGAGCCAACTCAGGAAATAAACTGCAGACCCAGGCATTGAAGAAATGAAAAGGACCCACGCTCCTCAAAGAACGGGGAGTCCGATGCTTGTACAGATCCCCCAAAGACTTGTATATCAAACACAGGGCCACTGGGCAGAGTGACAGCCTCATTCCCCAGGCCATCTGACAGGCCGGATATATAGCTTCTGGCCGGATGATTGTCTCGTCCCCTTGAGGGAGAGTGAAAGTGCACAGCCAGAATGTGAAGTAAGCCGCACAATGTGTGATGGGGTCTACGCCTGCTGGGTTGGGACCACCGCTGCCTACACGGCGCAATGAAGATGGCAGCGCCGACTTATAACGAGGAGCCCTTACTTGCTTGCTAGCAGTCGGACCCACGGAAGGGAAGTCGGCATATTTCAAGGGCCCATCAAAGAAGTACTGAATCCACTGCCCTACCCGAATCCGCAGCTTGCTGCCCTTCTCTCGGGGATGATAACCTTTGGAGGACCCTCTGCTGTACGCCAGACAAATGGAGCGATATGCCTTCATCAGGTACCGGTATGAGAAGCCAATGGAATATCTGCCTTCACCATCGGAGCTATCCTTCTCAGAATCTGCCAGGCAGACTTCTTCATACGGCTCGCCGTCAATAGGCAGTCTGGAAAGCTGTGACAGACTCCAGAGGTCAAGAGATGTCTCACCCTCTGCTGTATAGAATATGTTGAATAAGGGGCAGAAGACCTCGAACATCCCACAGCATAACCCTCGGGATATAGGATACCGAAATCGGGAAGCAAAAACACTGTGATATACCCCGGCTCTGATCAGCAGAGGGGCGTATTCCTTCAGAACAAACTCAGTAAATTCCACGGCTCCTGCTCGAAATAGGTGGGCGTCGGTGATCTTGGTATCCCCAAACCATCCAGCGGCCAAATGATACTTGAACTGAATGGCCGAACAATTCAGCACAAAAGGCTCTTCGCGGTACCCCCACTTCACTGGCGCCAGGAAGAGACCATAGCCGGGCTTCTCCCTATTGACTCGGCCACTGGCATTATCCCACCGAGCAGGTGTGAACTCCAGGGCCTGGGTCAACATTTTCTTTTTCGGCTCCAGCTCCGATATGCCGAGGACTGCATCCCAGTCGCGCTTCTCCCCGGGAAGATATATAGCCTTTCCGCGATATACTGAGTCTTTCAGGCTGTCTCTCTCACCAAGAATTGCGGCTTCAACTGTACGAGCTATTCGATAGTTCCGCATTCCACCCACGGTGAAGGTCCGGATAAACGGCAGCAAGTGTTTGTCCCTCGGGAAATCTGGGCGATAATCAGTGCCCCGTCTGAAGCAGGTTTCCATGGCAGTGGAGTATACCCGGGATGTTGACACCGTATCGGTATCAGAATCGGATGATTCATCAACGGAAGCGATCTTGTCGTATCTGAAGTCTAAGCTGTGCACGTTCAGCCAGTTTACCGTGGCCCGTGATATATCTGGTTGGGCTGACGAACTTGTTCCGACGGCTCCAGAAGATGTAGCAGCAGAGCCGGAAGCCATTGCAGTGTCTGCAGTCGAAGAAGAAATGTGAATTAAAAGTCCTAAAATAAAAGTCAGTCTTATAAAGATTGTAACATGAGACCCTATGAAAATTTCGGCAGCATCTCCCCTTATTCGGGGTCTGCCCAAAAAGAATAGGGAGTCACCAACCAAGAGAGGGTGATCCCGGAAGCAAAAGGGATTAAATCCCCAAAAAAAATGTCATACCCGGGATGGGAAGAACTCGCGGCCACCGCCGAGAGGATGAAAATGGCTCGCGCCGAAGAAAAGAAATGGAGGGAGAAGCTGAAGAAAGAGAAAGGAAGGGTGAGAATGAGAATAAAAAGGGCCTCGGCACCCTAAATAGGGGCCCGAGCGACCAGGGTCTCGGCGCGGTGAAATGCGCGCCGAGAACCCCCTAGCCGAGAGCCCCCTTGGGCCAAAAGGGCGCGCCGAGATCCCCAGGCCGAGAGCCCCCTTCGGCCAGGCGCGCCGGGAAGCTATGCGCGCCGAGATCCCCAGGCCGAGAGCCCCCTTCGGCCAGGCGCGCCGGGAAGCCATGCGCGCCGAGAAACTCCGCACCGGGAGGTCTTCGTGCGCCGAGAAGCCCCTGCCCCGTGCCGAGAAGCTCCAAAATGCTGAAAATAAAGAAGATATGAAGATGGAAAAAAGTGAAAATGAAGAATACGTGTGCAGAATATTGTTGCAACGAGATGATCAGGTCTGAGAACCGGATTGAAGAGAAATTGAGGAAGATGCCCTCGAATAATGAATGTCACCTACAGGCCCCGTGCCGCCCATTCTGCGCTTACGCCGCCCGCAGGTGGGGGGGCATTTGTTGACACCTTGAAAATGAACAAGGGTGAAAGCACAATTGAAAAGAGGATCAGACCAACAGTGAAGGACCAATAATGAAGCCCGTCAACCATTTACCCGACTGAAGTCTTTGTCGGCCAAGCTGATGCCCGGTGCCGATATCATTCAGACGGCCACACTGATAAAGCAACAGTCACTCGACTGATGGGACCTCTTAGCACACTTTAAAGAGAGCTGTACTACTGCCTCATCCAAGAATCCACAGATGACATGTCAGGGTAAGTCAGATGTCGGCTTATTGACAGATGTGATATGAGATAAAGATGAAGCCGGTACCGGCAGATGAAGATTGTAAAGGCTTTTGCCAAGTCAGATCAATGAAGAAGAATTGTTTCCACAGATTATACGCCCGGCTGAGGTCTTCCCAGACTAAGGCTGATGTCCGATCTCATCACCATTCAGGTAACGATATCGATAAAATGATACCCGATTTTGTCATCATTCAGATGGCAATACTGATGAAACCCCTTTCTACGGACTGATGAAAACATGTCAATGATATCAATGGAAGCTATGTCACCAATACAGGGCCTTCTCTGGTTCTGATGAATATCAATTTGAAGGATTAAGAGAAGCCAAGGCACGTACGAAGCTTAATAGTCCTAAATGGGCCGGCCAAATGGGCTTCCGAATGTGGCGCTGAGAACCTCAACAGGAGGCCACTCGGCGCGCCGGGAGCTATTGCGAACGAATGGGGCGCGCCGATTACCATCTGCCGATATGCAAGAAGAACCTGGGTCTATATAAACCCACTTCTTCGAAGAAAGAAAAGGGGGGATCAGAGAGAGGCAGAGGAGAGAAGCACCAGAAGAAATAGAAGGGCCTCGAAGAAAAAAGGAGAGATCAGAGAGAGGCAGAGGAGAGAAGCACCAGAAGAAATAGAAGGGCCTCGAAGAAAAAAGGAGAGATCGAGAGAGATCGAAAGGATAGCCAGAAGAAGAAAGCAGGAAGAAGAAGCTCCAGGTGAGCTGCTCCGGGGAGGGAGAGGAGTCAATGCTCCGCCCTCCCCCATACTTTCTTTTCTTTTCTTCGATGTAATCTAGAGAGTCTTTTCTCGATTTATCAAATGTAGCCAGAGAGTCCCGGTCTTGATTTCCACCTCTCTGCTTTGCGTTTCTCTTTTACGATCTGTGTAAGTCTTCGATACAATGCAATGAAATATCAACATGGCCCATTTGGGCACCGATTGATTGAGATATCTGCTCTCCGTCTCTCTCTCCATGTATATAGTTCTCGGCTGAAAAGTCCAGTAGCCTAGACTCTTCGAGTTTCAGAGCCGATTGAATGAATCTGTTCTTCGAGGAGGGATGAAGATAGGACCCCTACCCCTATCTAATGGGTTATTGGGTTCTACTTTCTTCTCCCCTCCTGTCTCAATGGTAGATCCTCAGCATATAGTCCGAGTTTTCTCTCGAGCCCTTGTGCTGTTCAGGAACCAGAGACATCAATCTCTTGGTTCCCTGAACTGCTGGCTGTACAAAGATGTGTCTGCTCTGTAGGTTAATGCCATCCCGCGAGATTCTAACAAGCGATGACCCCAGTCTCTCGACCCTCCATTCTAACCCTTGAATGATTAGGGTCTAGAGTTTAGGCGTTAAGAGTTCCTCTGTCGCCAGTTTTTCGATGCAGCTGGGCTCGTCTAGGGGATCAGAGACAGTCATCTCTTGATCCCCCAGACGGCCTGCAACAAACAGATGAAACCCTTCACGGGGTATAGACGATGGTCTCTTTTCCCCTACTGATTCACCCTTCCAATTCCCTTGGCATCCTTCAAACAGAGCTATCCACGAAACCCCCTCCTGCACTCCACATTCGGTCTCGATCCGAGCCAGAAAACTCAGAAAATTCCCGAACAGAGTACCGTAATCAAGCCCTGAAACCCTCAACCCTTTCACCTTCCCGGCGTGCTAATTTCCACGCCGAGAACTACGCTGCCGAGAGGCCTCCCTCTTCCTTCCCCTTCAGCAAAACGACAAAACCCCCCGGTGAAACCCCTGTTCCTTCACAGCCTTCCCGGCCTGTGGCCTCCCGGCGCCAGCTTCCCGGAGCGGCGAGGAGCGCGCCGAGAAGCTTCACACCGGGAGCCTCCCCCTTTTCTTTTGCCATTTAAGCCACGCCGAGACCCCCTTGTTTGGACAAGAAACCCACGCCGAGAGCACCCCCTTTTGGCCTACTAAACCCATGCCGAGAGCACCCCCTTCGGCCAATAGAAACCCACGCCGAGACCCTCCTTCTTCGGCCAATGAAACCTAGTCCGAGGCCCTCCTCTGCACTGTCATCCTTCAATCCTTTAGTCTCCCTATACACCTGTCTAGGGGATGTTCGGAGACCATCATATGTGCCCCGAGGAGATACAGCAATGGGGAAGACTTCCCCTACAGCTTTCGTTCCCGATCCGGATTTGACTGCTACCTCACGAACTCAAAGAGCCATGTTATTATATGCGTTCTGATGGGTTCCAAGGGAATATTAACCAATGAGATAGAGGCAAGTAACATCCCCGGGCCCGGTGCCCTTCTTATCTGGTCGTCATCCCGGCCTCCCGTGGATGATGACCTATTCTCTCTTGGCATAATCCAAGTTGAGGGGACATGCTGCCGAAATTCATACATATCCTACCGGGTAAATGTGACGTTCTCTCCCAGCCCCGCCGGCCCACGGAGTCATGTCTTTGCATGCTCTCCGATGGTCCCTCGAAGGGGGATATAGATGCGGCACCGCACCCACATGGGACGTGCCATGTCGCGCCAGTCCCTATTCGGACTCCGGGTCTATTATACCCGATCTTTTACGGATCCTACCCTGCCGCTGCATGGGTGGTTTCCTATTCCCACTTGGCATAGTCCAAGAGGGCGGGGATATGCTGTCAGAGTTGTCCCGTACTTAATAATCCCCCTGCTTTGACTAGTCCATTTAGCATTCTGCAAATAAATCAACCCCGTCTCTTTTGAGCCTCATCTTCACCGCCGCTTTCCTCCTATTTTGGCGTTTAATCAAGGGTTGTCCTTCCTTGGAAGGGCGTAATTAACGTCATAGCCTTTATGGTATGACGGACTTCTGGTCCCGACTCGGACTTCACAATCGACTGACCAAGTCAGATCGAGCGCACAATAAAATTGTCACCCCGGTGACTGGCACGCCTAATAAATCAAAAATCCCAAATAAAAATATAAATAAATAATATAACGAAGCAAGATGAGATCCACGTTCCACAGGCGGCTGCTCCTCGCCCCGGCTAGCTTTGACGGCCACGGCAACCCCGGCCCCAACTCCGGGGAGAATTAGCAGAACCCAGGCGACACAAAGTAGGCCCCCAACCCCTCTTTCCATTTTTTTTGTAATTGTATTTTCATTTTTATTCCATTTCATAGCCCTCGGGCTAGAAAACCTGAAACTCAGAAATAAGACGCCCTCATGGGTGTCGCGATTTAACAGAGAAACGCCCAGACCTGGGTCGTCAATTCAACTTATTTTCTGCGAAATAATTAACCTCATGAAAACACGCCTTGCAGCATGTCATCCATTTAAATTATCATTTTTTTATATCAACCATGCTGTTAATTTCCATGCATTTCTTTTCCAATTATTTTTAAATATCTTTGCCATGAATTGTTTCGCATGCTGTCCTTTAATTATTTTTGAAAACCCTGGAAAACAACGCCCCCCACCAGGGCGTCAATTCAACAAAGAACGACCAAACCAGCGGTCGTCAATTCATTAATTCCAGAATAAATAATTAGGACCCAAAACCCATTTTGAAAAACGTCCTACACAGGGGCGTTACTTAATCAAATGACGACCCTGGGATGGGCGTCAATTGAAAAATCTTTAGGAAATTAGAAATTAACCTCAAAACCACGCCCCCCACATGGGCGTCTCTTAAATAAACAACGACCTAGGCTAGGTCGTTAATTAACGAATGCATACGGTCTTCACATCTCTTAGAAACCACGCCCCCCCTCAGGGGTGCCAATTAAACAAGCCACGACCCGGGGGCGGTCGTTAATTAAATCAAACATCAAAATCTCAACCAAGGCAATTAAGTGAATTTCAGCATGAATAATTAAACAATTAAGCCAAAATTTCTTTCTTTATGCATGCAGGGGTTGATGAGGACACAGATCTCCTGGGTCATGGTCCGGGCAGCATATTACGGCCTCCCCGAGTTCCAGAGAGCCAGGGTAGATGCTATGGGGTTCAGGGCCTTCCTTAGTATTGAGCCAGTCAGGCCAGACCTACCACTTATCCAGGTTTTGAGGGAGAGATGGGATAGGACCAGCCGGGCATTCCTGATGCCCTAGGGTCATATGGTTCCTACCCTAGAGGATGTGGCTAGGATCACAGGGTTAAGGGTAGACGGTGAGGCTGTGAGCGGGTTCACCTACCCGGACTACACTGATCTTACCCAGAGACTGCTAGGGTTAGGGATGGTCTATGAGACACCCAACGAGTGCAGGACTATCCTCCGCACCCACCTGACTACAGTGATGGGCTTAGGGGATGCTAGACATAGGTCTGGGGAGACCTTAGAGCAGTTTTCTCAGAGGTTGACTGACGGGGCTAGGGTAGCCTATTGCCAGGACCCAGCCGACAGGGAGAGGGCAGACCGAGACTTGAGGAGGTTCCTATTCTTGATGCTCAGGAGGCTATTGCTCGGCACGAAGGGCGATGTCATTAATTGTCGATTCCTAGGGATCCTCGAGGACTTAGAGGGAGTCGGCAGATACGCTTGGGGAGCAGCGCTGCTGGCGCACCTGATAGCCGACCTGTCTACGGAAACAGGTCGAGAGATGACCGTTAGTGACTTCTCACCTTTTCTTCAGGTATGCACATCTTTTTTCTTTCTTTTCTTTTACTTTATGCATGTGAATGCCTCACTAATGCAATGCATGGATGCAGGTTTGGAGCCATCTGTACATGCCGATGGGACGCATCGACCCACGGCCCGGAGGTGAGGGATCTTTCCCTCTAGCACGGCGCTAGCTGCCGGTAGTCTTCGGAGCCCCACTCTCTTACGAGCTATGGGTGTTACAGAGGGAGTTCCGAGACTTCCCTCCATCACTGGTACGCATGATGAATGTTATGTGATTTTTTTTTTGTATTTTTGTGCGAATATGATGATGATGATGAATGTATGTTTATGGATGCAGGTGCGATGGAGGCCCTATGAGGGGATGACCGACGAGGGCCAGCCGTGGGTCGTAGCGGGCCGACCTTGCTTCGAGCATGAGCTTTGGGTTCATTGCTTGAGTGAGATTGAGCCACTACGGCTTAGGCTGGTGATGAGGGCCCTTGGCCTACACCAGGAGTGGATAGAGGTAGGCGAGCCGTGAGGGATTGGAAAGAAGACGCACGATCGCACGAAGATGATCGACTGGAGAGCGCGGTTCGCGGACCAATACGGCGACTGGCAGCGAGGCGGGACCCGAGTCACCTCGCGGGTGACTGACAGCTCCGAATACCTCCGGAGCTACTGGGAGGTTTACCCCGGTCGACCCCAGATGAGGGTCCTAGGGGTATGTATGAATGCAATTATCTTTAATTTAAATGCAAATGTTTCTATTATGCGACTAATGTGTGATGGATGCAGGATGCGTGAGATATAGCAGCGATGGATGCACAGGCCCACCTCCACAGCCTGGAGGACCAGCTAGCTGCCACACGGGCAGACCTGGAGACCCTGGTGAGTTTTTAAATTATTCCTATATGCAAATGAAATTTTTTTTTGTTGAATTATTGATGATCAGCCACTGACAACCTTAATGAATGCAGCGTGCCCAGCAGGGAGCAGTAGGGAGAGAGACGGGAGAGGCCTCTAGCTCGAGGGGGCCTAGTGCAGAGACGACTGCACTAGCGGAGCAGCTGGCGGGGGCAGTGGCTCGAGCCGAGGCGGCAAAGCGTGACCTCGCCTCACGGGTAAGTTTCAAAAACTCAGACCTCATTCAATTATTTATTATTATGTGCTGATAAAAAAAAGGTGTTTTGCAGACGGAGGAGCTTCGAGCCGCTCTTACTTGCATCGAGGAGGGCCAGCAGGCGATGGCCACACGGGTGAGTTTTACTTTTAACCATGCATTCATTTCATAAATTGCTGAATTATTGCATTAAATGTGGAACTGATGACTTGTTTACCTGTTTGCAGACTACACAGTTACAGGTGGCTCATACCCGGGCTTCCCTAGCTGGGGCGGAGTTGGCGATCCGTGAGCAGCGGGTCGCGGAGATGGAGAGGGCTTTGAGGCGGCGGGAGGAGCTGCCTCAGGACGTAGCGGAGCTGCGGGTCGCTCTTGAGCTGGAGCGGAGAGAGCGTGCGCGAGAGCGCGAGGAGCGTGCTTGGGAGCGTGCTCGGGAGCGTGAGGAGCACCTGGCAGACCGTGCGTGTCACCACGAGCTACAGCAGTCAGAGCGTGCCCGGTACCAGGAGCAGGTGGTAGCGCACGAGCGTGAGCTGGCAGACTTGAGGACCCAGTTAGCCGTTACCCAGGAGCGGCTACGAGCGTCAGAGGAGTGTCTCCAGCGAGGGCGTGAGCGGGCGCGAGCTGCAGGGTACAGCTTCACCAGCTCCACCTTTGTGGCAGGCTCTTCTCTTCGAGAGAGGAGCGAGGTAGGGGGCCAGGTTCGAGTTTCGGCTTCTTCACGGGGGCCCATGCCCCCTCCACCAGCGCCTCCTCGGGACGGCGAGGATGAGGTAGAGAGTAGGAGAGAGGAGGGTGGAGGCGAGAGCTGAGAGACTGTTACTTGTACTCCTCCACCCTCATATCTGTACTCAGATATTCATGATGTATATATATATGAGATTGAAATTTTTATTACCTGAGCACTTGTGTAGTTGTGTACTTGTGGTTACTCTGCTCCTTCTTCTTTTTTTTTCACGTTGTTCGCTTTTGCTTTACTTTTCCCTATGCCTGCAGCTGTAGTCCACACTTGAATAAACAGGTTGATTCATCTGTTCGACTTGGCCCCTTGCTCAATAAGCAAGGGATGTTTTACTTGTGACCTTGATAACGGGTCAAGGGGCCAAGTCTTTAATTAAATAAGGCAAATGAAACAACCGATAAAGGGAGATGCAATATGCAAGCACACGGATGCAAACAATAATAAAGATGCCCATGCAAAAATGCAAGCACACTCATGAAGAATAAATCACCATTTTTTCTTTTTTCTTTTCCTTTTTATATATTTTTTTCTTTTTTTTCTTTTATTTGTTGAAAAAGACGCCTTAGATTAAGTCGTTATTTAAATAAAAGACGCCCTAGGTGACGGCGTGATTTTGAAAAATATTTTTTATTTTTGTTGAAAAGACGACCTGTCCGGGGGCGTCATTTTAAAAAATACGACCTTTCCATTAGGCGTTAATTCTATTAAACGCGCCTTAAACAAATGTGTTAATTTTTTGTTGTTTTCCAAATTGGGTTTGTCAAGGCTGCGAGGGCTCTGGGCCCTACCAGGCCACCATTTAGGATTCATTAATCTTTCTTGCATAATCAAAAGAGGGTCCACGTGCTAATGATTGAACTTATACACAAGATCTCGCGCGGTGCAATTTCCTAGGTCAGTCTCGACCATCATGCTGGTTTATGACTTACCACCAAGAAGAGATGGAAGAAAATATAAGGAAGCCCATAAGGGATTCTGAGAAGCCTGAGGTAAAACTACCTCCCCTACCCTATGCCTGTTGGGGTTCAGTCGTTGGCATAGGGAAATTTTGTTGCCTTTTGTCTCTTTCATATTGCATGCATACGCCCAAGGTTCTCCTTGCGGGGACTTTACCCTCTTGACATGCTTTTCTTTTCACAATTTGACTTTCACTTTGAAGTTGATTTGCATTGATAAAAAACCTAATTGTACTTGGGCTTTTGCGACATTTTTGTTCCCTTTTGGGCCCTGACTTCCACCTACTAAGGCGGCGGGCAGGCTTGGCGAGTCTACCCCGAGGCCTCCCTTCCTCCCTTATGGGCCGAAGAAGAAAAGAATGGGTATTGTCTTCACCTTTAGTCAGGTTTTGACCATCCATCGGACTTTGCACCGCTTGAGTTCAAGGATAAGTGTGTAGTGTGTGCAGGTGTCGACCCCATTTTAAGTTAACAAGACTGATGAATGAATTCGGAATTTTGACCCTTCAGACCTTGCGTCCTCGCAACCATGGCAACCATTTTGAAAATTTTTCAATATATATTTTTTTGGATTTTGGAAATTTTATTATATTTTTTAGATTTTTATTGGATTTTGGAAATTTTATATTCTTTTTTTAGATTCTGAAGATTTCTATTTTTTTTGGATTTTGAATTAGGGGTAGTATTTCTTAAGGTACAGCCCGTTCCAAGGATGAGCTAGCTCTTCTCCTTCAGCGTTAATCAATTTATAAGCATTGCCAGGATAAACATCTTTTATAACAAATGGTCCTTCCCAGTTTGGTCGGAGTTTCGAACGTGGTCCTCTAGGTTTCACAAAGATTCTCTTGATTATCAACTCACCAACTTTGAATTTTCTCTCAATTACTTTCTTTCGATAAAAACGTGAAAGCCTATTTTGATAAACGCGCGCATGCTCAGCGGCGACCAGACGCTTCTCATCTAGGAGTTCCAACTGGGCAAGCAGTGAATCACGACGCTCATCAATAGAGAATTCCTTGCCCAATTGTACTCGCAGAGATGGAATGAGAATCTCGTAGGGAACCACCGCCTCCATTCCATAAGTGAGGGCGAAAGGGGTTTGCCCTATGGGGGTACGAATGGAAGTGCGATAAGCCCAGAGAGCTTCAACTAACTTGTCTGGCCAGTCTGAGAATTTATTAGCTTCACACGTCTTTTTAACAATTTTGATCAAGGTTTTATTAGTTGCCTCTACTTGGCCATTACCCTGTGGATAATAGGGAGAAGAATGATGCAATGCAATGTTATACCTGTTGCAGAGATCCTTGAGCTCTTGAGAGATGAATTGAGGTCCATTGTCGGTGATGATGGTACTCGGGATGCCGAATCAGGCGATGATATTCTTCATTATGAATTTGCAGACGGTTGATGCTTTGATCTCCACGAATGCTTCCGCTTCCGCCCACTTGGTGAAGTACTCCGTTGCCGTGAGGATGAATGATTTTTGCTTCGTGAGGAGGTTCGA
Source organism: Amorphophallus konjac (assembly GCA_022559845.1). Taxonomy (NCBI): domain Eukaryota; kingdom Viridiplantae; phylum Streptophyta; class Magnoliopsida; order Alismatales; family Araceae; genus Amorphophallus; species Amorphophallus konjac. The sequence goes on along the minus strand of CM040118.1, from coordinate 163,213,526 downwards.
GTCACCAAGAGGTCCAATGATATCGAAAGCCCACATGGAGAAAGGCCATGGGAAGGACATAGGATGGAGTGAAGAAGCATGAGAATGAATCTTGTCGGCGTGCAGTTGACACTTAACACACCTTTGAACATAGATGGAACAATCCTCTTCTAGAGTTGGCCAATAGAAGCCTAGCCTAAGGATCTTCTTAGCTAGCATCTGGCTGTTCACATGACCACCACACACTCCTGAATGCGCCTCTTCCACAACCTTCCAGGATTCATCATCGTCGAGGCATCTTAATAAAACACCCGTGAGCCCTCTTCTATAGAGCACACCTCCAACCAAAACATACCATTGAGCCACTCTTCTGATTGCTTTCCTTTCTTCCATAGTGGCTTCTTCGGGATAGGATTGATCATTGCAATATCTGGCAATCTCATAATACCAAGGTTTCTCTTCATCAACCAATTCTTCTTCCCAATCTAACAACATGACCTCTTTGCCTTTAAGAGCTTCACTCTGCCTGACCTTCTCGAGCACCTTGTCCCTAATATCGAGGAATGCACGATCCTTAATAGCTAGAGTGTCACGCTGATGAATGAGAGGAACGTGAAAATCTCATTGGGGAGGAAAGACTAAAGCAGAGGCCAAAGAGGCAAGAGCGTCAACTAAGATGTTCTGGCTTCGAGGGACATGGACGAAGATCAACTTGGTGAAGAGTTTGGCATAAGCTGAAGCAAGTTCCTGGTAGGGCTTGAGTTTAGGATTGATAGTGCGGCACTTGACAAGCACCTGGCGTAGAATGAGTTGACTGTCACCCACGATTCATAATTGGGTAACACCATATTTATGAGCGGTTTGAAGACCGGCCAAAAGGGCCTCATACTCAGCTATATTGTTTGTGACAGGGAAAGTGAGCTGAGTAGCAAATGGGATGGTGACCCCTTCTGGTGTTAAAAGAACCATGTCGATCCCTCTTCCTTGCGAATTTAGATCTCCATCAAAATATGTCCACATAGGATCGTGGGGTTGATTAATGGACATTAGTTCTTCATCTGAAAACTCTGAATTGACATGATCAAATCGAGGGAGAGGGTGGTGAGCAAGATGTTCGGCGATGGCGTAACCTTTGATTGCTTTCTATTGATTGTAAGTGATGTCAAATTGAGAGAGAAAACTTTGCCAACGTGCCAATCGGTCGGTAAATACAGATTTTTCAAGAAGGAATTTAATCAGATTCATGCGAGTAATGAGGTGAACGTCGTGAGCTAAGAAATAATGTTTTAACTTCTGAACTACCCAAACTAAAGTAGCGCAAGTCTTCTCCATGGCTGAGTACCTCTGCTCACAAGGGTTGAGAAGTTTAGACAAGTAGTATGATGCCCTCTCCTTCCCTTCTTCATCCACTTGAGCTAGGACAGCACCTATAGAGTCATCCAGGACAGAAACATAGAGGATAAGTGGTTTGCCCGGAATTGGCGGCCTTAGGACAGGAGGATTGGCCAGATAATCCTTCAATCCGTCAAAAGCTGCCTGACACTTGTCATCCCAATTAAACTTGACCCCCGACTTAGTAAGCTGGTAAAACGGCCTGCATCTTTGTGAGTGCTGGGAGACGAAGCGGCGAATAAATTGCAACCTCCCGATTAATCCTCGAACTTCCTTCAAATTCTTGGGAGGAGGCATATCTCTGATGACCTTTGCCTTATTGGGATCAACTTCAATTCCTCTTTTGCTGATAATAAATCCAAGCAACTTCCCTGATGAAACACCAAATACACACTTTTTGGGGTTCATTTTCAACTGATATTCTCGTGATCTTTGCAAGACTTTAGCTAAAACCCCAGGATGCTCAATCCTTGTTCTTGATTTTACTACCAGATCATCCACATACACCTTAATATAAATATGAATCATATCATGAAAAATTGCCATCATAGCCCTCTGATAGGTGGCTCTAGCATTCTGGAGTCCAAAAGGCATGACCACATAGCAATATGTACCCCATGGTGTAGTGAATGATGTTTTCTCTTGGTCTTCTTCAGCCAAGCGAATTTGATTATAACCCGAAAAACCATCCTTGAAGGAGAGAGTCTCAAATCCTGCCGTATTATCAATCAAAACATCAATATGAGGGAGGGGGAAGTCATCTTTAGGACACGCACGGTTGAGGTCCCGAAAGTCTATACAAATCCGAACCTTTCCATCTTTCTTCATGACCGGGACGATGTTAGCCACCCAATTCGGATAGAGGACAACTCTAACAAATCTAGCCTTGTGAAGCTTGTCTACCTCTTCTTTCATCTTTAAAGCCATGTTAGGGTGGAAACGCCTCAACCGTTGCTTGACCGGGACAGACCCTGGCTTAAGTGTAAGGCGATGTTCAACGAGCGCAGGGTCTAATCCAGGCATATCTTCATAACTCCACGCAAACGTGTCCTTGTATTCTTGAAGTACCAAAATAAGCGCCTCCTCTTCGGAGGGCGGCAAATTCTTGCTAATGAGGACAATCCTAGGGTCTTCTTCCGTACCCAAATTTATTTCTTTGGTAGGTTCCTCTACTGAGGCTGATGGTTCATCAAATCTTCTCATGCCACTAGCAAAGGCATCAGCCTCATCCTCATATTCTTCATAACTTTCATCCCTCTCTTCAATAGGGTCTTCATCATTCATAATTTCATAGACACCCAAACCCTCATAAGAAACAATAGTATCCTCGTATTCTAGCTCTGGCAGGATAATCGGATTCTCTAGAAATTCGGGGAGAGTTGAGCATGCCCGGCATCTTCTAGCCAACTCCAACAAAAATCTGCGTGGAATCTGCTTACCCTTGGATTTCCTATGTGAAACTACCCCATGGATTTTATTATTAGAAGAAGAAGAGCAACTAGCTTGATCATTAGAAGAAGAAAAGGGAGGGGGTGAAAAGTAGATACAGGAGGGGATACAGATGAGGACCCCTCACAGGAGGGGTGGAAAAGGTTTATTAGTGAATCTTGGAAGAGCGGCCCCTGGGTCGGGGCACACTCAGAGAGGAGATAAGATGTCTCCTCAACAGAGATGGAGGATGAAGAAGTTGGAATTTTGGCATTTTTTTTCGTTTTCGTTTTCATTTTTATCTTCATTTTTATTTTCTTTTTCAAGGAGAAAGCAGTGTGAAGGGAGAATAGAAGGAGGAGTGGAGATTGAAAGATTAGAGAAATATTGCATCAAAGACGACCCATGTGGGGGTGTGATGGAGAGTTTGGAAAATTGCTCGAGGAGCAAGGGAGGAATTGAAAGAGAGACTTGCATTGAATTTGGGGAAAAGCTGATCATGACCGGAGGCGGTCTCGGCACGTGAGAAAACAATTGAGGATGCAGAGAAGCAAGAAGAGACGGATGCATAGAAGTGAGAGAGAAAAGGCCAGCCCACAGCCTGTCTATTGTAAATCCTTCTTCATATGGTACGTCAGGCTCTCCAATATCTGTGTAATCACTCAGCAGCTGCCTTTTGTCTGTTATCACCGTCGGCTTTTCAATCAGGTCGTGGATCAGTGGCGGCCATTCCGGATCTGTCGACATGAAGAGACGGCTTAAGGCAATAGTGATGTCATTCATATCAAACCATCTATACCAGTCACACTCTGGATCATCCATTTTCCTTCTCTTATCAGGCCTTAGAGATTCCAGGGCCTTGTATGTGACCAGTGGAGCAATATGTCGAGCAAATTGTCTAGCATGAACGTCTTGACAGTCTAACATGGAAGTGATTATTGTAGTCTGCTCATTATTGTGGACGCCACCTTTAACAAAATGTGTCTGCAATGTCCAAGTAAGCGGCTGGCGATCTGTCTTCAGAGTGGAAGTCATGATTGCCCATGGTTCATCTTCATTTTTGCGCGGCCCTTTGTAGCCTAAGACGCCTCGTGCAATCAATTTCTGAGGCTTAACAGGCCTAATTCTGCCTTGACAATCGGCACCCAGACCTTTGCCAACTTGATACCCCATTTTCATTAGAATATTCCATCCCGGGGTGTTCATTGTGTTTTTCTTCTTCTTCCCCTTGGAAGTTAGGGGTGTCATGGCAACTGTTGTAACTGTCTCGGGTGGCATCGACCGTGGGTGAGGGATATCCAGCACTGATAGCAACGGTTTGTTGGAAGGCCAAATAGAAGGAACTGACGTTGCTAGGTGTATGTCTTCATCAGGCAGGATCGGCATGCTAGTCACTTTGATAATGCGGCCCTTGTGTGGAAACTTGAGGCATTGATGATTTGTAGAGGGCACTGCATCTAACTGTTGAATATAGGGGCGACCCAAGATGCCATTGAATGTTGGATCCATATCCAAAATGTGAAAATCGACTGTGATTGTTGCTGGACCCAAACTAACCTTTAATGTTATCATGCCCAAAGGAGGTTTCTTAGTATTGTCGTATGCTGTGACTGTTATGGTAGATGGCCGAATCTGATTTTTTGGAATGACGCACATCTTCAAAGTGGTGGGCGGCAATACATTGATGGATGCCCCAGTGTCCACCAAACAGTATTTTACTGCCACCTTATTGATATCCACTGTGATGCATAAAGCATACTTTCTTGCCGGTTGAGGTGCCAGTTCATGTTCATAAAAAGTAATTGCCGGCTGACTGCTAGCGGGCGTCAAGACTGTGGTTATCTGCTCGGCAGGGATGTCCTCATTGACCATAACTTTCTGTAAATATTCCTTTAAAGCCAATTGATGAGTGGTTGACCTCTTAATCAATTCTAGAATAGAGATTCTTGCTAGAGTTCGGTCAAGATGCTTCAGTAAATCATATTGAGTGCCTGGCACAGACTCTTGCTCCTGTTCTTGTTCATTTGGCCCCTGTGCGGGCTCCTGCTCTCTCTGGGGAAAGATGCGCTGGAACATCCGTCCACTGCGGAGTGGTGCCATGGTTCGACGCACCTCTGTCGGGGCAAGGATGGAGGGAGGATTGGAAGAAGAAGGGGTGTTAGCATTGAAAATTCGTGGAGGAGTGTTTGAAGAAGAAATCGGTGAGGAATTCGACAAGGCACCCCCGTAGGAGGCGTAGGAGTAGGAAGGGGTGCCCGAGTGTGGGAAGTGCTAGTGAATTGAACAAGGAGGGTTCGGGGTATAAATGGTGGCTGAGCTGATGGTGGAGGTGTCCTTACCGGCGGAGGAGTGATGGCAGTGGATGTAACCGATGCTTGGTGGGTGGCGGTACTTGGTGGTACTGTTGCGGAGCTGAGGGGTCTGCATGTGGCGTTTGGTTTTGTGGAGGAGCAAGGGAAGGTTGAGGAGCAAATTGGTGTTGTGGGGGTGAGTGGAAGAGGGTGTTTTGTTGTGGAGGTGGCGGAGGTCGTGGGTTAGATTGGCGAAAAGGTGTGGGGTTGCCGACCGCGCCAACTTGCTCATTGATGACGGTGCCCTCAGTCGTGGGCCCGCTATTGTTGACATTTGTATTTTTCTTGACCAACCGTGGTTTCGATTCGAACATGCCCATGATGGGCGAATCCTTCATCTGAGTTTGAATATATCGAGCTCTTTCATAGAGCTCCTCCATGGTGGTCAATCTGTTCATGGCTAATATATGTCAGAACTGAGGGGTTGCATTTGAAATAATCATTTTAACCTGCTCTGGTTCTGACAAAGTATCTTTCAATTTCTCGGCCATTGATCGCCATCTATCAGCAAATATGATGAAGTCCTCCTCGGGCTTCATTTTCTCTGCAACCAAGTCTGTAACAGATAGAGAGGGTCCAACCCGGTCCCTATACTTCTGCAAGAATTTGCTTTGAACCACATCAAAATTGCTGGCATCTGTCGGATCCAAGGAATAGAACCACTCGAGGGCTGGCCCCTCTAGGGATCTTCTAAACAAATAAGCCAGTGAGGCTTTGTTGCCTTACCAAAAAGAGGTCTCATACATAAAATCCTTCAAGTGAATAAATGGATTGCCAGTTCCATTGTATCGCCGAAAATTCGGCATCTCAGAAGGTGGTAAGTGAAAAACTGGCAATGTAGGCAGAGAGATCTCTGGAGCATTCTTGGCAGTAGTAACCTTGTTGAGTTGTTCTTCCATGCTAGCCAATTTCTGAAGGAGCAAAGCATTAGTGTCTGACTCGACCGGGGCCGAATTTGGAATGCAGGTATTTGGCATAGGCGTCCTTAGAATTTGGGGAGGTTGAAAGAATTGGGGCCTAGCCGCGGAATAACTTGCCTGTTGGGCCGGCATGGCCGCACCGGGCGTTGGTGGACAAGAGGGGGGTTTGTGCAAGACCGCCTGGTCATTAACAACGTGATAGCCACTCGCGACCGGAGGGGGATTGGAAGATGAAGAGGGAATATATTTCCCTTTCAAAGTGGCCTGAACTGCCTGCCGCTGGGAATCGTCCAATTGAGATAATGCATGAATTAAATCATTGACGTTGAAAGAAGGGGAGGTGTTCCCCGATGTGTTCTGATTGGATGGTAAAGCTTGAGAAGAGGGTTCAACCTCGTGAGTTGTGGTGTCAACCACATGAATTTGAGAATAATGAACCTGAGACGGAGGGTGGTTTCCCTCATGATAGATGGAATCTTGGAGGGGTGCCTCATAAGATTGATCAAAAATATTCTCTTCCACATCATCATAGGCGTACCCGTAGCTTGCCATGTTGATAATCTTACCTGAACGGAGTTGCATGTTTAAGCAGAGAAGCTTATTTTGGAGGAATTATAATTGCAGTAATCACTCAATCCAATCAAGTTATGCAAACAAGTTGTAATGAACGCAAGTTTTTAGATTCAAGTATGAGATTAGAGTGAATTAAATTGATGTACAATCCTCTCTCTTTGTAGTGTAGAACTTAGTTGTGAGTTTCGGTTGTGATATCCGGGTTAACTAAGTTCTTTTTCTCTCCTCACCAACGGTGGGCTATCTAAACTCTGGGTACTTCAAGGTACAACCAGCCTGGCGTCCGTGAGAGAATCCACGGGTGCGGGGACTTACGGAGGTCTTGGAAAAGGAATTTCTGGTCCAAAGAGACGGAATGCTCAATGGAGGGTTATCCCGATTCTAAGAGAGGTGTGTGGAATCCTAGTGTAGAGAGAGGAGGTCTCTCAACCCAATGCCACAAAATGCAGAATAATATAAGCAGATCACACCAATATAATCAAATGATGAATGTAAGAATCAATCCAGCATGAATAAACACAGGAAGCAAGTCTCTGTGAACGCAGAGGAAAGAGACGACTCTGAAGCAGTCGCTACTAATGGAAGAGACAACAGCGCGACTGTCGTGAATCACTGTGAGGCGCTCACAGACAGTGCAAAACCGCGCCTTAGTGTGAGGCGCTATATGTGAAAAGGACGCCTCTGACAGAGGGCGTCAAATGTGAGTGGTGCACACGATCAAAATAAAAACACGCCTTGATGTAAGGCGCTAATCAATAAAAGGATGCCCGGAAAGAAGGGCGCGAATTCACAGATAGAGTAAAAAACCAAGAGACGTGATGAAAGACGCCTTGGCAGAAGGCGTTAAACAGAAAAAAGACGCCCTGGATCAAGGCGTTAACTCAAAAAGTGCCTTTATAGAAGGCGTTAATTTAGGAAAATCACTGGACTGGCTGATCCCGGAGTGTGCAGTGTGCACAGTGGAGGGTGCCCGTAGGGCACAAGGGAGGGGTACTGTGGGTACCAAAGGGAAAGGGCACACGTGGGTGCCAAAGAGGAAAGGGCACACGTGGGTGCCAATGGGAAAGGGCACACGTGGGTGCCAATACGAAAGGGGTAATCAACAGAAAAATAGTGGTAGTCCCATCGTGATCGCCAATTTGTAGATTATGAAAAATCCACTTTTAAGACAAAAATAATAATAAGATGGAGAATGGAGAGAATGATAAAAAGGGAGTGTGAGGGAGCACGTGGTGCTAATAAGGAGTGTGATCGCCAGAGGGGTTACCTCAAGAAGGAAGAAGATGATCGCGAATACCTGATGAAGATGAAGATGCGGGATGGATGTAGATTCCTTCCTCCTCCTTCTACCGGCCGGCCGATGAAGGCGGTTTTCCTCTGGATTACCCTTAAACAAAGAACAAACAAAAAGAAGAAGGGATTAGCCAAACGTGAGTGTGGTATCAATTCAAAAGAACAATCAGATGATGAAAGTGAAGCATAAAGTGTGCACCTTTTAATTATTTTAAAGCCCCTAATAGAATTAGGGAAGGGAGAAGATGCAAAGCTAATGCAAGTAAAAATATGTGATGAGATGACAATAAGACGAACTCCCTGCTGTTCTTGACAACAGTAAAGGGAACCACACGGATGTTGGCAGCAGGAGGAAGAGGATGACTGCTGGAAGAGCAGAAGACTTCACAAGGAAGGAGAGAAACTATGGTTTTCTCCTCTCTACACAAGTAACGCTAACGAACCAATAGTTCTGCTAATTATAACTCTCTGCTCGGCTTGCTCTGCTTCTCTCTTTTTTTCTCTCTAACTCCTCCTTCCTGCATCCAACCTTTTGCGAGCTCAACCCAGGGATGCACTTATAGGGCGGAAAATACAGATGTAATGGGATAAGAATTGGCAATAGCCATCCACGGCAAGGTCTCTAGTTACCTAATCCAACAAGATGATCAAACAGAGCAGCAACTCTCCAGGAAAGCTTCGTTCAATCAGGACACAGAAGGGAAAGAGACGACCCACATAAAGGCGTTATCTGAAATTGACGACCTGGGTCGGGGCGTTAATTAAAATAACGACTGGCATAAAGGCGTCAATTAATGGATTTAATTTTAGTAAGAAACACCTTCCTTATTTGAAAATGATGAAGCGACGCCTGAGGGAGAGGCGTTAATTAAAAACACGACCCAGAGAGGGACGTTAATTCTTATTTTTCCAATTTGAATGAAATTCGTTAAATTCCAAAAACTGACGCCTCTTGGATCAGTCGTCCTTTCTTTAAAACGCGCCCAGGAGCAAGACATTATTTAAAACACGCCCTACTTCAAGTCGTGAATTACAAAAATAATTAGAAAAACACATAAAATCACACAAAAATAGAAAAACTTCGTATTATGGAAATATTGAATTTCACTTTGGGGCGTTAACATGGTGACATGAGATTTGATCAACATAGTATCAATTTTGGCGTGTCTACACCAGTAAGGGGGCCGAATCCAGTGGCTCTAACAAAAAGCCAGCGGATAAGCCAGCTGCTCCCTCCTTCTCGGAGCATATGAAGACACCCTTCTCCTTCAAGAAGGAACACACGAAGATGATCTTCGGCCTCTGTATGGCTCAGAAGATCATCGAGGTGCCCGAAATTCGCAAGCCGAACGAGGCTCTCAAGACTAACGATCCCAGTTATTACCTGTATCATCGCATGTTGGGTCACTCAATAGAAGATTGCTACGTCTTCAAAACTCAGACGCAGAAGCTGATCTGAGACGGCCTTGTCAAAATGAAGAGCGGTCTCATCGATCCTCCACAACCACAGACATGGTCCAGGCCAGCTAAGGCAGCACACGTGGCCCACCCCTCAGCCAATGTCATCCACATGATAGCCACATTTTCTCTCTCTGATGACGAGTCAGAGGAGCCCAGGGCCAATCGAAGGGGACGTTCAATCTGGTATCCAGGGTGGAGGCCTTGGAATGATCAGAGACCTCTCTCCTTCTCCAGGGAGAGAACCCTGCGACTCTTCGATATCCTCGTCGAGAACGGGCAAATCATGCCTCACGACTCGCCGGTCGACTACACCCATTGGGATCGTAGTCACCTTTAATACTGCCCCTTCCATGCCAGAATCTGCCACTCGATCGAATCCTGTGAGGAAGTCCAACACCTCATCCGGGAACTGATCCAATGGGAGCAGATCGATGTGGAAGGAAACTACATGTCACTTGTCAGGCTTCGGCAAGTTGTCGAAGAGACCCTGAGCATCGCCAGGAGTACGCCAGAGCGGCCAGACTCCCCTCAAGAAAATGGGCACGGGCTGCCTTACCAGCTTCTTCCAGAATGGCTCGAGTTTCAGACTGACAACTGAGAGGCGCTCGAACGATTGCGGAGGCGTAGGGAGTAGGACGCCGGTCAAGAGATGGAGCCGACCAACTTCTCGGTCAACGTCATCCATCCTCTTGCTCCTCCGGCCCCCTCGGGCTACCAGACATCAGCACCTAGCCAGCCAACCCTAGTCACTTCGGCCACACGGTGGCGGTCCTGGCGGGAGCTAAAGTCTCTCCCTTTCCCTGAAGAAGACACTGCCAGGCACCTCCGGGTCCTTCTCGGCCGAGAGGACATTTTGGTGGGCGAGACGACAACGGGCTCTTCAGCCCTCTCTCGTGATCCTCCCGTCCTATCGCTGCTTCCGGCAGCCGTGGATAGGAAGGGAAAGCAAAGGCAGGGTGAGACTCCGCTTCAGCCTCGTCACATTTCCTCAGCGGATGGGCCGTTGGGTCCTCTCCACCTACCTATTGACACAACCCGAAGTATAAAGAAGGCATCTTCGGAGTCTTCAGTGGCTTCGATTCAAGTGGCGGGCCCCCTGCCACAAGGCTTAGCCAATCCACAGAGTCGGGATAACTGTGCAGAGCGATAATGTCCTGCGACGCCGTCAGTTGTCACCAGGCCCAGCACTCAGCATGGTTACAAAGGCAAGGCTAAGGAGCAGGACGACAAGCACGCCTCTCTGGACGCTTCTCAACGAAAGCCCTCACCACCGCGGCTAAGGCATCAAACCGCGCACACATCTTCGGACGCCAGCACTAGCATACCGACCCCTCGTAGGCTCTAGTCGCCACCGCGGCTAAGGCATCAAACCGCGCACATGTCTTCGAATGCCAGCACTAGCCTACTGACCCCTCGTAGGCTCCTGTCGCCATTGCGGCTAAGGCATCAAATCGCTCACACGTCTTCAGACGCCAGCACTAGCCTACCGACTCCTCGTAGGCTCCAGTCGCCATCGCAGCTAAGGCATCAAACTGCGCACATGTCTTCGGATGCCAGCACCAGCCTACCGACTCCTCGTAGGCTTCTATAGCCACCGCGTCTAAGGCATCAAACTACGCACACGTCTTCGGACGCCAGCACCAGCCTACCGACTCCTCGTAGGCTCCAGTCGCCACCGCGGCTAGGGCATCAAACCTCGCACACGTCTTCGGACGCCGGCACTAGCCTACCGACTCCTCGTAGGCTCCTGTCGCCACTGCGGCTAAGGCACCAAACCGCGCATACATCTTCGGATGCCAGTCCCAGCATTCCGGCATACCAGGAATTGCCGCTCAAGCTAATCGAGCAGGCAATTAATGCCACCTTCTAGATAGAACAAGCAGAAGGCGCCTGGATCGAAATCCGGGTGAGGAAGAGTCATCGACCTCGCCCTGCAAAGGCATCAGATTAGAGATATCCTCATCAGGATTTATCAACTCCGGCTCTAGCACCTCTCTCTCCTACTCCCTTGGAGACTGCTATCGCCAGAGACAAGAGAGAAATAGGAGGAAGAACCTCAGAAGGCAACTCAAGAAACAAGCTGAACAAGCCACCGCCCTGTAATCCCCAGTCGAGCCAACGCCTCTCCAAAGGCTCCAGTAGCTCATTGATGACATGGAGGAATACGTTCCTCCTCGTCCTACCGGGGCTCTTCCACTCGACAGCTACATCCTGTGGGAAGAAATGCAGAAACGAGCCCGCCTCAGAAATTGGGTCCAAGAGATGATCCAAAAGCTCAAGAACGGTGAGAAACTCATGATCCCGGATGAGCTCTCCTTGTGCTATAAAGACAAGGAGATCACCACAGAGCAGCTGGAAGAAATGCTTCGGCACTGCACCTGTAACATGGTGGCTATCCCACCTCCCGACAATATCAATGCTTCTCGGCGGGGCGAGCCAGTGGCCTCCCGGACAAGATAAAGGACTACTGCCCCTCTTGGGCTACAGCCAGCTCCAGAGCACACCGGCCACGGCCGAGGTCGTGGCCGGGGATGCGGTAGAGGTTATGGGAGAACTCCTGAGTTACCCCTCTCTCCGTCCACCTTCGACCCAGAGTGGATCATCCTCTTTCGAGGAGAGGAACTGGCTCCCATTCTGGAAGTAGAAGTTTGGGGCAGACCCGGTGTCTTCGATCCTCCCGGCACCAGAGAGGCTACTGCCGGCCTCCCAGCCTCTGCACCAGTGCTGACTTCTACGGCAGAGCAAGCGGGACCATCCGGTAAGGACGAGCCAGCCCGTCAATCACCCCAGAAGAGCCGTCATTGGCATCCCTGTTCCAAGAGCCCACTGGCAATCAAGGTCAATCTGACCTCGGTGGTAAGGGCAAGGCAGTGCAACTCCCTGACGGGGAACAACGCAGCAGCTCACAGAAGGTTCAACTTGACATACTACCCTCTCTGGAGGATGCTCGAGCCCGAGCTGACCGAAAGGTCCTCCACCAGATGAAGCGCTTCCCTGGCAGTATCTCAATTTGGGAAGCCATCGCTTGGAGTAAGCATCTAAGGGAAACCCTTATCAAAATACTCCAAGAGCCAGAAGTCTATGAAGTGCACGCCGCAGAAATGAAGGCGGCCGCTTATGGCGCCTTCTCAACCGCCATCTCTTTCACGGAGAAAGACATGCTGTTGTCACCTCCGTGCCACAACTGCCCTCTCTACATGAAGGGGACGATCAACGGGCATGATGTGAACCGGATCCTTATGGACGCTGGTGCTGCAGTCAACATCATGCCGCTCAAAACATTCAAGTCTCTGTATCTGACCCCATACCTGTAGAAGGTTCAAGCGGTTAAGATATCCGACTTTAACCAGAACATCGAGGACGTCCTCGGCCGGGTGGACGTTGATCTGGTGCTCGATGATTTCACCTCCAAGGTGACATGCTACATCATCAACTCCAACACGTCTTATAAGATGCTACTGGGCAGACCCTGGCTCCATGAAAATTGGGTCGTCCCGTCGACTCTCCACCAATGCATTAAGTATGCCAAGGACGGGGAGCAACACAAGGTCTTTGCAGACCTGTCGCCGTTCACACCGGCAGAATGCAACCTGGTTGACGCTGCGCTCTACTTCAAGGGGAGTAGTCCCTACCCTATAATTAAGAGCAAAAGCAACGGCTGGCTCTCAAAGGAAGACGATGATGATATCTTCTCTGTTGATGAGGAAAAGGCCAAGCTTCATCGACTGTGACTTGGCTCCAAGTCAACCCCAGATCGCCCGGAGAGGTGCCAGATCGACTTCGAGGCTAATCTTATTAGCCGAGCTCTTGGCAAGAGTATATGCTTGCCACCATACTACATCCAGCTCCCATGTGCATCTGACGAGCACAGTGTCGAGTCGCTGACAACCTTCATCGTCACCTTCAAGCAACAACGTCGAAACAAGAAAAAGGCTAACAGGGACAAACCCGTCGTGTTCTACAAGATAGACATGGTCCCTCAAGCCCCGCCAGACGACGACTTCGGCTGGTCTAGGCAAGCCGATGATAGCCCTGAAGCAGTCCAGGTGTGGAGCGAGTTGTCCCCGCATATTCAAGAAATGTGTTTAAAGCAACACATTCCCCTGTGGCAAACTTCTGCACAGCAAAGATACTTCCGTCACATGTGGACTCCTTCCCAGGTCCGGGGGACACCCCCATCCTTCCATAAGGATACCAGGGGACTTGGCTATGACCAAGACCCGGACTTTCGCATCCACTTTGTAGTCAACATCGTAGGCCTGGCGCAACCAACCGATGGCGGGGCTAGAGTCGAAGCCAAATTTGATAGCTCCGAGGATGAGGAAGAGCAAATCCTGATGCGGGACGGACACGGGAGACGACACTACTAGGTGCCACCCTCGGACTCTAGATGAAGACGCGACCAGCAGCACACACCAGGGAGACACTAAGCCCGACACTACGAGATCCTAGTGGTAAAACGTTGCTAACAGAAGTAGAAGCTCACTCGTCGTCCCAAGCGAGGGAAAGCGCGGACCGTGCGCGGTTAAGGAACCGGCGGAGGTCAAGGGTAGTCCGACTCAACTTTCGGACTCGGATCGAGTCACGGGACAGGTCACACTCACTCTCACAGCGGTGACATGGACACACGGGCTAGTACCTACGCTCTCGGCAGCGGCAAAGACCGTATATTAGCTAAGCAAATGAATGCCAAGAGGTTCGGACCATTACCTCCACGCACCCGGCGTGGCGAAGACAACCCCGGCCAATCACGGACCCCCGGTTAACACAATTTTACAGCAGTACAATAATTTGACCCACTCCACGCAGGGAGGTAAAAGGTCACATGCGGGGCCCGGGAATCACGCGAATTGGGTTGACGGGCAGCATCTTGATGTCGCCCGGCTGTGCCGAACTCCGCGTTTTCGTGCTTTCCGAACTGCGGGTTCTACGGGCCCGCGGGGCCCACGGATGGCGCGGTCCTCCGGATCTGTGGGGGTGGGACCCACTATGATGGGGGCCCCTGGTGGCGCGCCTCCACGGACGGCGGTCGGCCGGGAACACCGATCGGGGGTCGATCGGTCCCGATCTCCAAGCGTTAAACTAGCTGCCCACGGATTTTGATTTCTATTTTCCGGCGCGCGCTCCGGCGAAAACGGCCGCTGTGATCAATCCCGACATCGGATCGGGACGCATAAGCTATCGTTGGAAAGCTCTCTTCAAATGCTTCAATCTAGACCCAAGGAGATCTGCTGGATCTTGTCGGATCAGAACTTTAATGAATTTACAAATCCCTGTTGTACAGTAATCGAAACCTCAGATTTATAGGGTACTTGTCTGAGAACCACCGTTGACCGCCTAGTAAACCTCCGATTCAGCTCTTGATCTCTTCTTCAAAGTTGTAGGGGATCAAACCACGGAACTGGGACTATTTTGGGAATTTGATTTGGAGATGGTGGTGATTTACTATGAGTTTTTGGGTGACTAGTGGTCGGATCTGGGAACAGGGGGACAGAACTGTAGCTGGGACTGAGAACGATTTTTAGAAAATATGAAATGGACGAACCAAAAATTGATAAAAATTGTGGATGAAGGGGTGGATAAAAGGAACACCCAGTAAAATTTGGCGAACCAAAGAAAATCAAAAAGTGGACCTAAGACTTGAAACGCATGGCGGATGGGAACCTGGACAGAACTTTGGCAGAACCGAAGTGGAAGAGTGGACGAAAATCTAAAATTATGAAACGGGATTGGAATGACAAACCAAAATTTGTGGATGGTTATTGACACCTCTGGAACATCCATTAAAATTCTCAGATCGAACTGAGATCGTGGTTGATGGCTGAATTTTGTGGAAGCTGCTATGGTACTGCGCGGGCAGAACTCCGATGAAGACGATGGCGGTGCGGTGGCGGCTCGTGGCGGCGGCGGCGGCGACCGGAACTGATAGGGTGGAGTCTCACCACCAGAAGGAAGCCTTCACAGCTTCAAGGGGAGAGGGAGGGGCGGCCTAAGCCTTGCTCAAGGGATTTTCTTCCAATTCAAATACATTAATTCTTGAAAATAGGAAAATACAAGCATATATAGGTCACCCTTCTAATCCATCCTCCACCGTTGGATCCAGGGGTTAGGGATGGATGGCTAGGATGAAGTTTGAACAAAACACAACAAAAATAATAAACAAATGGGGAGGGGGGTGCACCTTGACCAAGGGGGGGGGGGGACATAGTAGGTGGGTTTGGTTGGAATTGTTGACTATTTTGGTCCCTTGTCCCCCATGTGGACAATTGACTAGTCAAGGTTTCTAGATGTCCACCTTAGATGTTGACCAACCCTACAAGGCTGATATGGACCAATGGGAGGGGGCCTGGGGGTCCCATTTTACAAATAAGCCCCTCGTACACTCATAATTACAAACCGTATAAAATGAAATAAACACACCTTACACACAAATAAAGTCTAATTAAATATGAAAAATGGGGAGGCTCAAGGCGGAGTCTCCAGGCTGTCTCCGAGCCAGATGGACGCTGAGGTGGCTCGTGTCGTGCTCCATGTGCGGTACCGGTGGCTCGGCGTATCGTGCCGATCAACTACTCGGGTGTCCGCACCAATTCTCCCCGGGTGGGAGAAACTCGACCCTGTCGAGTAAGGGTCTGCATCGCTCCTGTATCGCTCCAAAAGGTCCGGATCGATCCGCTGCAACTCGCCATGTGTGATCCAAGTGTCCTCAGTAGCGGGCCGTCCTCTCCATTGCACTAGGTAGCGCGGGTAAGATCCACTCCTGGTAACTGTCACCTGCTCATCCAGTATATGATCTATATGCTCACGCTGCCGTGAAAAAGGGGCTGGAGGTGGAAGTGGACACTCAGGTGTGTGATCACTCTCAAGGGGAGGAGATGGCTCAAAAGGCTCACTAGGGTTCACCGCTGGGTCCCTATATGCAACAAGATCCGATACATTGAAGGTAGAGCTTATACCATATTCCTCGGGCAAGTCCACAACGTACGCATTGGATCCAACGTGTTTCAACACTCTGAATGGACCGGCTCCATGAGCTTGCAACTTCTTAACGGTTCCAGAGGGAAACCGTTCAGGTCTTACCCTGATCATGACGTATTCGCCCTCGTGGAACTCTCGGTGGTGTCGGTGGGCATCGGCTAACTCCTTGTACCGTGCATTGCTGGCCTCAATGTGACGACGGATGTCGTCATGCAAACTCCTAACATGCCTAGCAAACGACTCGGCCGACTCCGACACTCTAGCATGGATAGGCAGGGGGACAAGGTCAACGGGTTTCCTAGGGTTGCGACCTGTGACAATCTCAAATGGACTCATGCCGGTAGACCTATTCACCGAATCATTGTGTGCAAACTCAGCCATGGGTAGAATGAGATCCCAATCCCCAATGCGGTCCTTAACTAGACACCTCAAAAGATCTCCCAGACTCCTATTGACCACCTCGGTCTGACCATCTGTCTGGGGATGATATGCAGTGGAAAACTTGAGGTGCGTACCCATCATATGCCATAGTGTCTTCCAAAAATAAGAAGTGAACCTAACATCGCGGTCAGACACTATAGTGCGAGGCAACCCGAACTTGCACACCACGTGAGTAAGGAATAGGCGGGCTACCCTAGAAGCATCCGAAGTCTTTGAGCAAGGGATAAAGAGGGCCATCTTCGAGAAACGGTCAACAACAACATAGACCGAGTCATGCTTCCTAGAGGTACGTGGCAATCCCAAAATAAAATCCATACTAACATCCTGCCACGGGGCATCAGGCACGGGAAGAGGCGTATAAAGGCCCGAGCTTTGTCTCTTCATCTTGGCCGTAGCACATGTACGGCACTGAGCCACGATGTTAGCAACATCGTGCTTCAAGCTCGACCAATAGAATCGATGCTCCACGGCCTCAATAGTCTTGTTCCGACCAAAGTGGCCGGCTAGACCTCCCGCATGTAGTTCCCACACTAAGAAATCTCGAACCGAAGTTCGGGGAACACACAGCCTGCTACCTCGAAAGAGGTAACCCTCCTGAAGCACATACTCATCAAGGTCTCTCGAGGGTCCGGTCTGGAGAGTGATAAAAATCTGACCGAAGTCAGGACAATCAACATAGGCCTCCTTCATCTTCTCTAACCCTATGACCTCGGAACTCATGGTGGTAAGCAAGCATGCTCGCCGACTCAAGGCATCAGCCACCTTGTTCTCCACTCCAGCCTTATGTTTCAGCACAAAGGTGAACTGCTAGAGATACTCGACCCAACGACTATGACGCGAGTTAAGCTTCTTTTACGAATGGAGGTACCTCAATGCCTCGTGATCGGAGTATAGGACAAACTCCTGATGTAAAAGATAGTGCCTCCAATGCCTAAGAGCCTGAACAACTGCGTAGAATTCTTTATCATATGTGGAATATCGCAGTTTCGCGTCATTCAGCTTCTCGCTGAAATATGCGATCGGGTGGGACTCCTGACTCAAAACTCCTCCAATTCCCACGCCCGATGCATCACAAGAGACCTCAAACACCTTCGAGAAATCAGGCAGTCGAAGGATAGGTGTCTGGGTCATGCGCTCCTTGATGTCCTTGAAGGCGGCGGATGCGGCCTTCGTCCATACAAATGTGCCCTTCCGGATGCAATCCGTGATCGGGGCAGTGACGGAGCTAAATCCGCGGATGAAACGACGATAGAACGTCACAAGGCCATGAAAGCTGCGGACATCATGAACCGTACGGGGTTCCGGCCACTCAACAATGGCCCGGACCTTCTCCGGATCGGCGGAGACCCCAATACTAGACACAATGAAACCCAAGAAGGTAAGCTGAGGTGTCATGAAGGCACACTTCTGTGGGTTAGCAAACAACTGCTCTCGCCGAAGAAGTAGACAGACCTGCCGAAGGTGGTCTAAGTGGTCCCCTGTGGTGCGGCTATAGATAAGGATATCATCAAAATACACCACTACAAAGACTCCAATGAAAGGTCGAAGGACCTGAGTCATGAGCCGCATGAAAGTGCTAAGGGCATTGGTCAACCCAAAAGGCATGACCAACCACTCATATAGACCGTCCTTGGTCTTAAATGCGGTCTTCCACTCATCACCTGGCCTAATCTTCACCTGATGGTAGCCACTCTTAAGATCGATCTTCGAAAAGATAGTGGCACCTGCCATCATGTCTAGCATGTCATCCAGGCGGGGAATAGGGAACCTGTACTTCACGGTGATCTTGTTGATGGCACGACTATCAATACACATTCTCCACGTGCCATCCTTCTTCGGGGCGAGTAATGCGGGTACAGCACATGGACTCATGCTGTCCCGGACAGATCCTCTCTGCACAAGCTCATCGACCTGCCGTTTAAGCTCGGCATGCTCCGTGGGGCTCATTCGATAATGAGGAAGGTTGGGCAAAGAAGAGCCCGGAACAAGGTCGATAGCATGCTGAATATCCCGCCTGGGTGGGAGTCCCTCGGGAAGCTCATCGGGAAAAATATCAGCAAACTCCCGCAGAATAGGAACAACCTCGGGTGGGAGCTCACCCTCGGAGTCCCGCTCCACCTCTCGGACCGTAATGGCAAACACCGGACAGCCCTGACTAAGCTCCTGCTCCATTTCCTGAGAGGTAATCATCAACAATCTCCTCGTCAAGGGCTCTCCTGGGCTAGAGGTAACGGTCATAGCCCGAGCTGGGGATGGGGTACTAGGCCCGGGAACGGAAGACTTCGGAGTACTAGGGCCAGTAGGACCCCTAACAGATGGGCTCTGGGCCGAACGGGTTGGAGGGTGACCCGCTGGCCATCGTGGTCGAAGGTACAGGTGTTCGACCGACCATGGAGTGTGGCATCTCGGTCGAATAACCACGGCCTACCAAGAATGATACTTCCCACTTCCATGGGAAGAACATCGCACCAGATCTCGTCACGGTAGGAGTGGAGCTGCAGTGGGACCAAGCACCGCAGCCTGACCGAAATGGAAGTGGTATCCACCCATGATACCTGGTAGGGGCAAGGGTGGTCTACGGGTGTGAGACCAAGTCGAGTGACAGCGTTCGTGGAGATTGCATTGATACAACTCCCACTATCGATGACCACCTTGCAAATTTGCTTTCCCAGCCTACAGAATACATGAAGGATAGTGGTCCGACGCCAGTCATCACTGACCTGTGGCTGGGTGAGGATAGATCTGACGACCCCCACGTGGGTATCGTCTGACTGCTGGACATCCTGGGCCTCACCTCCCATCTCATAGTACTCGTCAGCTAACTCTTCATCTGCCTCATAGCTGACTAACTCGAGGCCCGTAGGGGTGGTATCCTCGGCCTGTGTGTCCCCAATGTGAAGAGATGGACAGGTGGGACACTGGTTGGCGAAATGGCCAAACCCATTGCAGCGATAACATTGCTGCCGTGATCCACTAGGCTCCCCAATCATAGGTTTTTTACCTTTATCCTCCCGACGGATAGGAGGCATAGGCAACAAAGGACGTGCAGGAGGTGCGGGTGCCGGTGGACGGACTATGGGTGGGGCCGTAAGATGCTGGGGACGAGGAAGGTCCCTCGGGGGTGGAGGACGAGGCCTAGGAGCAAAGGGCTCAGGGTGAGCGGGCTCCTGAGGTCGAGTCATGGGGGCCCTCGGATACGTGCCAGATGAGCCACGGGACTCGACACTACGAAGGGGAAAGGAGCCCAACCGATGGGGTGACTCAAACTCGGCCTCGAACTGCTCCAATTCGAGAGCAATCTGATATGCCTGCTCCAAAGTGGTGGCATTGCGGAGAAAGAGTTCATATTGATAATTAGGCCGCAAACCTCTCCGAAAGCGGGATATCGTCATGGTGCTCTCTTCCGTGACCCCGCACCGCAAGTAATACTCATCGAACTCGGCGGTGTACTCGGTCACGGATCGGTTCCCTTGGGAGATGCTTTGCCACTTGTATATAAGACGTTGGCGATATGAGGCAGGAAGGTACTTCTCCCTCAATTTGAGTTTCATATCATCCCAGGTACCGATTTGGGGTTGACGTCGCTGGTTGAGCAGGCTCTCCACATTGATCCAATAAGTTTGGGCCTGCCCGTGTAGCTTCATCTTTGCGTATCGGACTCTTCGGTGGTCCGTCATCTCAAACCACTCAAAGTACCAGTCCATGCCGGCCTCCCAATCTAAATACACCCTAGGGTCCAAGGACCCGCTAAAAGTGGGAGGGTCCACACGCACACCCCTAAGAATGCGGTCGTCATCCTCGTCATCACGATTCCGTCGTTGATGACAACGACCGTTACCCCCGTGATCATTGTCGGAGGCATAATCATCCACTATAGGCGCCTGTTGCCTCCCGACATCCTCCACCTGAGCCCTTGGCACAGCGGGTTGTCGCACCGGCTCTTGTTGACCGTTCGTCGGCGCGGGTTGCGCCACTATTGGGCCCCTCTCTAGGACGGCAATCCTCCCAACAAGGCCTTGAATGGACTGCTCCGAAACCCCGGCCCGATCCTCGAGGACCTTCATCCGCCCTTCTAGACGTGTCCCTATGCCATCCATACGCGTACTAAGACCATCCATACGCGTGTCTAAACGATCCATGATGGCCCGGAACATCTCGGCCGTGGAAGACTCATCGGAACTACGGGCTCGGGAGTCCGCCATAGGTGGTGGTGGCGAGTATTGGGTGCCTCGACGGGTGGGCATGCAAAGACGTACGGACTAGGTGACAACGACCGACTAATGCAAACACACTAAATGAAGCACTTAGACCTAATTGCAATTTGAAAACACTCTTTTGTTTTGTTTTGAAAAGAATGGGACTCGACTACACCCTAGACACGGCCAAGACTCGGTACGCGGCGGAGGTAATCGACCCGAAGGTCACTCGCGCAAGTGTGCAGTCTTCCCGGTAGGCGTAACCTAACGGTCGGACAACACCTTTGGATATACCGAGTGAAGGTGTGTGTGGGGTAACCTTAGACTATGCAAGACTTATGCAACGACTACCCTAGACTCGACTTGCTCTGATACCAAACTGATGCGGGACGGACACGGGAGACGACACTATTAGGTGCCACCCTCGGACTCTTGATGAAGACGCGACCAGCAGCACACACCAGGGAGACACTAAGCCCGACACTACGAGATCCTAGTGGCAAAACGTCGCTAATAGAAGTAGAAGCTCACTCGTCGTCCCAAGCGAGGGAAAGCGCGGACCGTGCGCGGTTAAGGAACCGGCGGAGGTCAAGGGTAGTCCGACTCAACTTCCGGACTCGGATCGAGTCACGGGACGGGTCACACTCACTCTCACAGCGGTGACATGGACACACGGGCTAGTACCTACGCTCTCGGCAGCGGCAAAGACCATATACTAGCTAAGCAAATGAATGCCAAGAGGTTCGGACCATTACCTCCACGCACCCGGCGTGGCGAAGACAACCCCGGCCAATCACGGACCCCCGGTTAACACAATTTTACAGCAGTACAATAATTTGACCCACTCCACGCAGGGAGGTAAAAGGTCACATGCGGGGCCCGGGAATCACGCGAATTGGGTTGACGGGCAGCATCTTGATGTCGCCCGGCGGTGCCAAACTCCGCGTTTTCGTGCTTTTCGAACGGCGGGTTCTGCGGGCCCGCGGGGCCCACGGATGGCGCGGTCCTCCGGATCTGCGGGGGTGGGACCCACTATGATGGGGGCCCCTGGTGGCGCGCCTCCACGGACGGCGGTCGGCCGGGAACACCGATTGGGGGTCGATCGGTCCCGATCTCCAAGCTTTGAACTAGCTGCCCACGGATTTTGATTTCTGTTTTCCGGCGCGCGCTCCGGCGAAAACGGCCGCTGTGATCAATCCCGACATCGGATCTGGACGCATAAGCTATCGTTGGAAAGCTCTCTTCAAATGCTTCAATCTAGACCCAAGGAGATCTGCTGGATCTTGTCGGATCAGAACTTTAATGAATTTACAAATCCCTGTTGTACAGTAATCGAAACCTCAGATTTATAGGGTACTTGTCTGAGAACCACCGTTGACTGCCTAGTAAACCTCCGATTCAGCTCTTGATCTCTTCTTCAAAGTTGTAGGGGATCAAACCACGGAACTGGGACTATTTTGGGAATTTGATTTGGAGATGGTGGTGATTTACTATGAGTTTTTGGGTGACTGGTGGTCGGATCTGGGAACAGGGGAACAGAACTGTAGCTGGGACTGAGAATGATTTTTAGAAAATATGAAATGGACGAACCAAAAATTGATAAAAATTGTGGATGAAGGGGTGGATGAAAGGAACACCCAGTAAAATTGGGCGAACCAAAGAAAATCAAAAAGTGGACCTAAGACTTGAAACTCATGGCGGATGGGAACCTGGACAGAACTTTGGCAGAACTGAAGTGGAAGAGTGGACGAAAATCTAAAATTATGAAACGGGATCGGAATGACAAACCAAAATTTGTGGATGGTTATTGACACATCTGGAACATCCAGTAAAATTTCCAGATCGATCTGAGCTCGTGGTTGATGGCTGAATTTTGTGGAAGCTGCTATGGTACTGCACGGGCAGAACTCCGATGAAGACGATGGCGGTGCGGTGGCGGCTCGTGGCGGCGGCGGCGGCGACCGGAACTGATAGGGTGGAGTCTCACCACCAGAAGGAAGCCTTCACAGCTTCAAGGGGAGAGGGAGGGGTGGCCTAAGCCTTGCTCAAGGGATTTTCTTCCAATTCAAATGCATTAATTCTTGAAAATAGGAAAATACAAGCATATATAGGTCACCCTTCTAATCCATCCTCCACCGTTGGATCCAGGGGTTAGGGATGGATGGCTAGGATGAAGTTTGAACAAAACACAACAAAAATAATAAACAAATGTGGAGGGGGGCGCACCTTGACCAAGTGGGGGGACATGGTAGGTGGGTTTGGTTGGAATTGTTGACTATTTTGGTCCCTTGTCCCCCATGTGGACAATTGACTAGTCAAGGTTTCTAGATGTCCACCTTGGATGTTGACCAACCCCACAAGGCTGATATGGACCAATGGGAGGGGTCCTGGGGGTCCCATGGGGCCCAGGGGTCCCATTTTACAAATAAGCCCCTCGTACACTCATAATTACAAACCGTATAAAATGAAATAAACACACCTTACACACAAATAAAGTCTAATTAAATATGAAAAATGGGGAGGCTCAAGGTGGAGTCTCCAGACTATCTCCGAGCCAGATGGACGCTGAGGTGGCTCGTGTCGTGCTCCGTGTGCGGTACCGGTGGCTCGGCGTATCGTGCCGATCAACTGCTCGGGTGTCCGCACCAAATCCTGATCCCAATCTCTGTCAGGGCCAGAACCCCGGCTCAAGACGACGAGGAATCCCCCTCACCTCCCTACCAGGACAAAGGGGGAGAAGAAGCTCCTCCAGTCTCTCAGTCGATCGAGGGATCCAGTTCAATAAACCCTCCCGAAGAGGGGGATATCTCTGGTCCTAGCTGCGAAGGATTGTCAACCTCACTAGGCAACCCTGGAAAGGCCTCAGCAACGCCAGTCGATGACTGCGGGCCAGCAGTCAGTGGTCCAGATCAATCCTCGATGGATCCCAACAACAACGGCCATCCAGTCCCATCGGCGTCAACCAGTGGCTTCGGGAACCAAGAGCTACCCGAAGCTGACACTGATGATGAGGATTTCATCGACTTCCAACCCACTCCTCCCAAGTTGGAAGACGGCAGCCAGGCGATCGTGGATGAACTTGTTGTAATCAATCTGGGTGAAGATGATGCCCCACAGCCTACATTCGTCAGTGCTCTCCTCACCGAGGCAGAGAAGCGGGATTACTAGCAACTCCTGCTTGAATACAAAGACTGCTTAGCTTGGACATACCAGGAGATGCCAGGGCTAGACCCCTCCGTAGCGGAGCATGACCTAGCCATTTCTCCCTTAGTCACTCTGGTCAAGCAACCACAGTGGCGCATGCGCCATGAGCTGGAGCTCCAGGT
This sequence comes from Amorphophallus konjac, assembly GCA_022559845.1. Classification (NCBI taxonomy): domain Eukaryota; kingdom Viridiplantae; phylum Streptophyta; class Magnoliopsida; order Alismatales; family Araceae; genus Amorphophallus; species Amorphophallus konjac. The sequence continues at coordinate 163,189,188 of CM040118.1, read as the reverse complement.
CTTGACCGAAGTCTATAAAATGGCGGAGGTCAACTTCATCGAGCCGTGCATCTACCCGATCTGGCTCGCCAACATAGTTCCAGTCAAGAAGAAGAATGTTCAAGTCTGCATCTGCGTCGACTTCTGGGACCTCAACAAAGCTTGTCCGAAGGATGACTTCCCAGTCCCAATTATAGAAACGATGGTCGATATGACCACCGGTCATGAAGCCTTGTCTTTCATGGACGGGTCGTCCGGTTACAATCAAATCCGGATGTCCCTTAAAGACAAGAACGATATAGCTTTCAGATCCCCCAAGGGGATTTTCAACTACAAATGCATGCCCTTCGGTTTGAAGAATGTCGGCGCTACTTACCAAAGGGCCATGACCAAAATATTCGACGAGATGCTACACAACACTATCGAATGCTATGTCGACGACCTTGTCGTCAAGACCAAAAGGCGCGAAGACCATTTGCGCGACCTATGCCAAGTCTTTGAGCGTCTCCGGCAATATGGGCTCAAAATGAACCCCATGAAATGCGCCTTTGGCGTATCCAACGGCAAATTTCTCGGCTTCGTCGTCAGGTACCGAGGAATCAAGGTGGATCCCGACAAGATCAAAGCTATCCGGGAGCTTCCACCACCCAGCAACATCATTGAACTTAGGTCCTTCCAAGGGAGGCTGGCCTACATTCGGAGGTTCATCTCTAACCTCTCCGGTCGATGCGCGCATTTCAACAAGCTGATGAAGAAAGATGCCCTGTTCACATGGGCCTCGGAACGCCAGATGGCTTTTGAGCAAATTAAGGAGTACCTCCTTACTCCCCCAGTCCTGGGACACCAATCAAGGGTAAACCCCTCATTCTTTACATTGCCGCCATGGACGCTTCGCTAGGAGCTCTGTTGGCACAAATCAATGAAGAAGGTAAAGAGCAGCCCCTCTATTACCACAGCCGCAAGTTAATCGGTGCCGAGTATCGCTACTCCCCTATGGAGAAGGTTTGCTTGGCACTGGTGTTCGCAGTTAAGAAGTTGTGGCATTACCTCCTGTCCCATCAAGTCGAGCTTATATCCAAGCACGACCCTCTGAAGTATCTCCTTCGACGACATGTCCTCTCAGGCAAACTGGGAAGGTGGGCTCTCCTGTTGATGAAGTACGGCTTTACTTATGTCCCTAGAAAAGCAATCAAGGGACAGGGTATGGCTGAATTCTTGGCAGCCCATCCAGTGCCAGACGATTCACCCTTCAACTCGGAGCTCCCGAACGAGGAGTCCCTTGCTACTCAATCGCAACAACTGGTTGAACAGAGCGGAGATGTCTTGCATTACTAGCAGTAAAGCGCTCTCACAACCACTGTTGCTCAATCACAACAACCAGTGGAGCAGAGCGGAGATGTCTTGCATTATTAGCAGCAAAGCGCTCTCACAGCCAGCGTGCCTTACTGGGAGCTCTACTTTGACGGTGCTTCCCGAGGGATCACCAGGAGCAACCAGGATCCAGCCACCACGGCAAGTGCCGGCATAGTTTTCTTGACTCCTCAGGGCGGAGTTTTGTACAACTCATGTGCCCTCATGAAGTCCCTGACCAACAATGAAGCCGAGTATGAAGCTCTACTCATTGGGCTCCAGATGGCTCTCCATATGGGCATTAAATGTCTCAAAGCCTACGGGAACTCCCAGATGATAGTCTGGCAGGTCCTCGGCATTTACGATGTGCGGAAGCCAGAGTTGGTTCCATACTATAACAATGTCACCAGATTGACTCGGAAGTTCTATTTCTTCAAAATAGATCACATTCCCAGGAGCAGCAACGCTCAGGCGGATGCCTTAGCAAAATTGGCCGCGGCCATCAAGCTCCCGCCCGAGGGTGAGGTCGATATCGTCATCAAGCACAGAAGGCTGATGCCGAGCTCACTCGAAGGCAACGCCGGTCTCACCATCTACGAGGTCCCTGACCTTGACCAGAGCACACCTCCATAAGAAGAGGATGATTGGCGTGCGCCCATCATCAAATTCAAGGAAGGGTGGCTTCCCCCTGACCGAGCTCAAAGGGTCCAGCTACTCCGCCGAGCCACCTCCTACGAGTTGATCGGTGACTCTCTGTATCGGCTCGTCCACGAGAAGGACAAGTCAATCCTCCTGAGATGTATCTCCCTCACGGAGGCTCGAGCCATCATGCAGGAGCTCCACTCGGCGCACACCAGGTCGGAGACCGAATAAAGCACAATATCAAGCCCAAAGGCTTCTATTGGCTAACCATGTATGCGGACTACATCCAACATGCCCATACATGCCATTAATGCCAAGCCTTTGGCCTAGTACCCAGAAGACCTCCTAACCCACTACGTCCTACAGCCCCCACCTGGCCATTCGCTGAGTGGGGCATGGACATTGCAGGGCCTTTCCCGCCATCTTCCAAGGGCCATAAATACATCTTGCCCGCCACTGACTATTTCTCTCGCTGGGTGGAGGCTCTACCTTTGCGAGAGGTCACCGGTAAAATCGTTGCCAGATTCGTCCGACACAACATCATATACCGATTCGGTACTCCCAGTCGCATAGTGTCCGACAATGGGACACCCTTCAAGAATAAGGTCGTATACCAGTTAGCGGCCAAATTCCACATCAACTGGAGAACCTCTTCGGTCTACAACCCTCAGGCTAATGGCTTAGCGGAAGCCTTCAACAAAACCCTCTGTAAGCTCCTGGCTAAGATGGTTAGCCACCGGAAACGCGACTGGGGTGAGAAGGTCTTCGAAGCATTATGGGCCTATCGGACGGTCTATAAAACCCCCACGGGGTGCTCGCCGTTCTCTCTTGCTTACAGGACAGAAGCGGTTATCTCCATCGAAGTCCAGTTAGCCTCTTACCATGTGGCAATCCACACCGGCCTTGCCGGCTCTGATGAAGACGAGTACCGGAGAAGGCTAAAAGAGCTCGCCGATCTAGAAGGCAAGCAACTCGAAGCCGACAAACCCCTGCAAGTATACTAGGCTCGCATGGCTCGGGCCTATGATAAGCTCATCAAAAAGTGAGCTTTCAAGCAAGGCGACCTTGTCATGATCAAGGAAAAAGAGGTCATGGCAGGGCGCTCCAGTGGAAAACTACAGCCAAATTGGCGAGGTCCATACATCATCCAGAATGTCTATGAGGGCGGGGCCTACACGGTCGTCGACCACAAAGGTCATAGACCGTTCCCGCCTCTTAACGGCAAACACATGAAGCTGTATTATGCGCCAGAGCACGAGTTCGCGCGCCAACCAGACTAAGGCGCATGTCCTAGCTTCTACCAATAAGGCAGGTCCTCCCCCGTGAAGGATCCAACCGGCCAGTCCTCCCAGTCTGCAATTCCCAGTTAACCAGCTAGCTTGGCTCCCCAGAGCTTCCGCCAGGCATCCACGGGGACTGATCTCCTGCCCTCATTCCCGTCACCACGGGGGCACGGGCACTTCTGCACCGACACCAGTCTAGCCACCAGGCTCTCAGGTAAGTCAAAAAAAACACAGAACAAAAAAAAATAATGGGGTTAAAAATAGAGATGCCCCAGTAGACCAGTCATTCTCACCACAATGGGGTGGCTGGGGGCAAAAAGGTCAGCAACCCGGCTGAGGTGGAAACCCGAAAGGGCACCTCGGGAAAAATTGGGAAACCCCTCGACGTGAAAACCCGTTAGGGCGCGTCGAAAAAAGCTAAAGGGGGTCTGCTCTGGCGAAAATCCGAAAGGGCGGTAGAGCCGATAACGAGAAAATCTTCTTCTCCCCACCAATCAGAACGGCCTTCCACCTATTCCTTGGTGGGCCGTTAGCCTCATCCAGAGCCAGTCTTCAATCCATTTGCACTGCTACGACACAAACCCTCCAATCCCTAGTTAACCTTGCATTATTCCTGCTCAGTTTGACCAACCTTTAGCCCTTGCCTCAACATCACAATTCAACCAGTCCCTGTGATAGTCAATCTCCCAGTTGTCATTCTGGTAAACTGATATCCCGGTAAACATTCTCAAACATTTATCATTCTCTACCCCTACATCCTACATACCCTGCAAATCCAGAGCCTTAAAGTTCATTATAATCCCAATTATCTCATGCAATCCCTGATCCACTAGCCACAACTCCAGCCATATCTTGCCACGGCAAAATGGTCCTTCGCCACCATGGCGTGAGGACTTCTAAAAACCCTTATTAATGGCCGAACAATATACGGCTATCCACACCTTCCAGTCTTAGGTTATGTCCCCTAACAGCAATATGCTATGGACGGTAGTCTCAATATATATATATATATATATATATATATATATATATATATATATATATATATATATATGTTGAATACGTGTGCACCATGATTACTGTTATGGTTTTGATGATAGCAACTACTATAAGTCACACTGTGGTGCATCTGTTTAAACAATCAGTCATTTCATCGAACATGTTGTGTGCATGAGCAGTGCATGGTTTTGATAGCAAATACTAAGTCACACTATGTTTGCATATGGCGTCATTGTGCATCTGTTTAAACAGTTAGTCATTTCATCGAATAGGTTGTGTGCATGAGCAATGCATCAGTGCATACCACTGTTCATATCTTGCATTGGTTCATTCATATAGTCGGTGCATCTCTTATGCTGCTACACATAAAGTCTGTGCATTTCATTGTTTGCATCGGTGCATCTCTTATTCGCATATCAAAGTCTATACATCCATTAACAAGTCTATACATTCTCCATGCATCGTCATTAACAAGTCTATACATTGGTTGCATAGCTTACCATGCAAAATCTATACATTCTCCATGCATCTTCATTACTAAGTCTATACATCTTGCAACTCATAGTCAGTGCATTCGGTTGCTTCATGGCAAAGTGAAAGCCATATGATCGCGTCCAAGCCTTGATGCAAATCTCTTCCACAAGCATCATTCAAATAGCCAAGGTCACTGCACAAGATGAGAGTCCAAAGACAAAGATTCAGTTGGTACTTTCTAGACCAACAAGGATGAAGTTACAGACATGAACATGCTACTAATGGACACAAGCGGCGGAGCTGAAGCGGCTAACGGACTGACCTGGGATGGACCGGGGTCTGCCCAGCTAGTCTGCACAAGTTTCAGCTGCAGGTCGACCGCCAGCCCGTAGCGGTCGACCGGAAATCCCAGGGACCATCCGTCTACAGCATGTTTCAGTAGAGGTCGACCGCCAGAAGCTGTAGGTCGACCGCCAGCCCCGAGCCATCAATTGTTGACTTTTGTTTCCACTTCGAAAAGGGCCATTCAACATGGATTTGTTTAATCCAAAAGTCACCTAATCACCCATGATTTGTGGATCTGGTCTGGGGCTTGTCTATAGACCATTCAAAGTCTATAAAATCAATACAAGAGGGTTAGAAACCCTAGTTGATGTAGTTGATGAAGTGAATCAAAGGGAGCTCAAGGGAGGCCATTTTGAGGGTACTATAGCACCTGCGTGAACAGTACTTCGGGCTGAAGTTCTTCATCCTTCCAAGGTGATTCAAGCTCAGATCTGAAGCCAAGCAACCTCCAAGCAAGCAAGAAGCATTCAAGGCTCTCAAAGGTGATCAAAGCTACATCCATACACCTCTTCATCAACTCAAGGAGATTCAAGAAAAGATCAAGCTACATCCAATATTCTTCTTCATCAACTCAAGGAGATTCAAAGGAAAGATCAAGCTACATCCTATATTTGCTCCATCAACTCAAAAGGATCAAAGGAAGATCAAATCCTCAACAGATTCAAGATCCAACAATCTCAGACAAGATATAATTCATTCTAGCATATCTTCATATCTTGTTTGAGCATTTTCATCTTGTTTCTTTCTTCATTTCATTCAATCTATTGAAACTGAAGATCATCCCTACCGGTGGTTAGTAGGAAGGCAATCGGGAGTTCTCCGATCTGCGGTGTAGCCGTCCCTGCCGACTTTATGTGTAGGAAGACAGAAAGAGGGTTTTCTCTGTTCTGTGGTTTGGGGCGTGTCCCCGGTCAAGCTGTGAGTCAGCAAGGAAGTCTCACCGGGTTTTGGTGAGGGGTGGACGTAGGTTGCGGGGTTGCAACCGAACCACCTTAAAAATCCCTGTGTTGTGGGTTATTTATTGTGTGTGATTGCTCTATATCTTCTACCCCCATTCACAGGTTCGTGTGGTTCCATACTTGGTAATCTTGTTTACACATTCAGGCACTCAGATTTGCACCTTCGGTTTTATCTACGGTTTAATTGAGCATAGCACTTTGACTGCATCCTTTGGGCGGCCTGCTGCACCCTTGCACACAGGCGCCAAGGTGAAAGTATTCCTAAGTGTTTCCCTTGCTTAGACTCGCATGCACCTTAGTTGATCACCACTGCATTCACACACATCTGAACTTTGAGTGATCAACATAGCACACACACATGTACGGTTGTTGCAAGCTATTGCATGCTCTGTGCCACTCTACTTAATTCCGCTGTGCATTGTGTCTAAGTGATTCATTCACTTTATAGGAGTGGTTCATGCTTCCGATAGCTAAGAGTTTTAAATAGGCCAAAGCTTTTGATAGGATCTATTCAACCCGCCCTTCTAGATCCGTTTACACCTCGTGGGACCCAACAAGTGGTATCAGAGCGAGGCTCTGTCATTCCCAGATCCAACGATCTGTAGGGAAAGATCCCGATGTTTGTTATTTAGATGGCTTCATATGCTACATATGCTTCGATGGCTTCTCCGCCCATTTATGATGGTTCAGATTTTTCTACATGGGTTGGAAGAATGTTCATCTATGTTAGCTCCATAGATCCACAATTGTAGACTCTTATATACAATGGTCCTCATGAGCTGCCATCAAATTTAATTGATTGGTTAGCCGAACATGAGACCAAACACAATGATAATCCGCCTTGCATATAACTTAATTACAACTGCAGTTGATCGAAGACTAACTCATCTTGTGTCCTCTTACAGCATAGCCAAGTAAGTATTGGACAAGTTGGTGAAAATCCATGAAGGGAAGGAACAAGAACAAGAATGCTTCATGGCCGACCGTGCAGAACAGTCCAGCAATACATCCTCATCACAGGTAAACTCTGACTCCGAGGAATTCACTTTTGAAGAGCTTATGGAAGCCTATGATGAATTGATCACACAATACAAAAAGGTAAACACAAAAAATAAAAATTTGAAAAAGGATCTCAAGAAAATTAACCAAAATGAAAGCTCGATTTGTAAAAAGTGTTCTGTTTTTAAAGAGCTTAACAACACTCTCTCAGTTGATCTAGATACGCATAAACAAAGCATTGCATGTCTAAGGGAAGAAAATGAAAATCTTCATGATGAAATCACTAGGTTGGAAGAAATTGTAATAAAACTTCAAAACCAACCTAAGTCAATCTCTAATGATCAAACTATGGCCGATGGGCTAATCTATCACGAGAAGTTGATTGAAGGAAACAAAAATTCTGTTTCATGCTCTGCTAATTTTGTATGTGAAAAATGTTCATTCTTGAGAAACATAAATGTTGGTCTCCATGATGATCTTGAATGGTAACAAAATTTGATTGATTCTCTGAAAGAAGAGAATAGAGAGTTGTTGGAAAAGAAAATTGAACATGAAAAAACTGAAGAAGAATTGCATGAAAAACTGGCTGCACATGAAAAAGGCAAATCTGTCATTGAAGATCACTCTGAAACTTTGCATGCTTTAGAACAACAAAATCAAAATCTTAAAGCAGTAAACGCCATGCTCAATGAGTAATTGGCAGCATGCGAAGAGGGCCTTGTTGAATCTAAACATCACATTTCCTCACTTGAAAATGAAATTCAAGGTTTGAATGATTTCCTGTCAATGTTTGCCCAAATCTAAGATTCTGGCTCACCGGAAGCCACCACTTCCTGTGGTCACCAAAAAGGGCAGACTGCTCGAAAGAAAAGTAAAACTCAGCATGCTCATCAAAACATGCACCATAACATGTCCAATGCTAAATATCATGCTTTCCACAAAATGAATGTACATTGTTATTATTGTGGTAAACATGGTCACACTGTGCATGATTGTTTTATCTTGAGAAATGATGAGCTTAGAGCAGGAGATCAAGTGAAAGAGCAAGGAAAGAAACCGGTCAATACTGGCAGAGGACCTACTCAGCAGATATCTGCACAGAATTGCACGGGGAGTTAGAAGAGTCGACACTCCCATACAAGCAGGTCAACACTCTCCATGGCTTTAAACAAAAATCTTCCTCCTTACTGCTCTCATTGTGGTAAGTCTGGCCATACTGTCCAAGAGTGCTGGCACTTGAAGGGAAAGCATCACCTTCATGCCATGAAAGGTAAATCCCATGCTTATCCACAAAAATAAAATGAATATGCATACGCACATGAACATAAAAAGAATGCTCAATCTTTTGTGCGCTGTTTTTACTGTGGGAAAAATGGTCATGATGTATGATTGTCATATAATGAGAAAGGATGATCTAATTTCCCTGAAACAGATGAGCTACATTGGTGAATATGATAAAGCTGCTAACCTACAAGGACCCAAGCAATCTTGGGTACCTAAAAATTCCAAATGAGAATTTTGGGTGCAGGATGTCTTGGAGCTGAACAAAGGATCATAAGGTAAATAAAAGCTCAAGGCACAGGTATGTACATAAACCTTTAAGTTCAGTCATCTTACATGTTTAGTCTTGACATGTAGATAGTGCATCATACGTCTGCCCAATGTCATGTTGATGTGATGATGAGTTGTTTGCTACCTGATATCAGCCACTTGAAATTCTTGGACTTTGGTTTTGATGATGCATGTCATGGCTACATTTTCAACTCGTTATTCATGTTAGCATTATTCAAAAGGGGGAGTCTAACAATTGACATCATCATGTTGCATTCAGTTCAAATTCAATTGTGAATGATTTATGTTTGTATCATATTGTGATCACACATACCTTAATGCACATTATGCCTAGTAGACATAAAAATGCACAATTATTTTGCAGCATCTTCATTGCATTGTGTATTCACATAAGTCTTAGGCTGCATAATTCATTGCCAACCCATGCATGTATTCAGGGGGAGTCAACATCAATCTAGCTTGAATCATTTTACATCATTTCACTCTTGCACGGCCATGGTATATCAAATGTTGATGTATGGAAAGGCAGGCTATGCTTGTCTGGAAGCACTCAATATGCGTGAGGATCAACCTCCGCCAAGTATCATGTGACATTGTCGCATATAGGCCATATAGCTAGGGGGAGTTGTCTTCTTGAGGCATTCATGCATATGTTTCATATTCATTATGTTGAATTTCATAAGTGTAAAATCATGTGTTGGTTCATGCATTTCATGTCTGCTAGATTCATGTTTGATCAGGTCAACCCCTGCATGGTTCAAATAAATCTCTCCTTGACATTCGTCATTCTATTTGACTGCCTACATAACTCCTTGAGTGCATTCATTGCATATTCTTAGGGGGAGTCGTGTTATTTTTTCTTGGTTCATTCGTCCTTTTTGCATCTGAACCTCAATGATCTCCAGTGTGATAATAAGTTCAAGAGACAGACATCACTACGATGTAAGAGCTTTCTATTATATGAACTGATGATTGTCCATTCAATGAGAATGGTTCAGATTTAATGATTTCCTTGAAGTTCTGATATATCTTTTGAAATCATCTATATTTTGTGGTTTTAATAGACCTTAACTAGAGATTGCATGTTGTGCCTTGAATAACTATCCTGAAATCTGAAAATCCAAACGTCTTGACAACTTTGGTGATACTCTAGATCTTAGTATTGTTTTTAAACATCTTGATGAGCTGGAATTCTTGAAAGATCAATTTGACAGAGCAATAATATTATTGCACGGAGAAATATGTCACGTCATCAAATCAAATGACGGATGATATGTCATGATGTGCCCCTGTTATCTCTCTCTTAATAATATTGGACTCTAGGTGTTGGGTTCGGTGCAAGTATTCAGAGGGGGGGTGAATGAATATGACCTTTAAAAACCTTCGCCCAAATTAAAAGCTTATGCTCACTAAAAATGCTAGTTCGTAAACTAAACAAACTTGAAAGCTAATGGGCAGTGCCGAACTAAACAAACACACAGTGAGATCACTAGAGTGCTAACAAAATATAGCTCAACTAGAATTTCGCTCTCTTGACAAATTAAAACACTCTAAGAAAACTAATTAACTCTTCTGCTCAACCAGAACCCAAACACATGGAACGCCCCTATGTAATCATCTAGCGGAAGCAAACAGATAGAAACATCAAACCACTGTACAAGGGGTTTTTAGGTGGTTCGGTCCAGCAGACCTACATCCACCCCACACTCAACCCGAGTGTGGCTTCCTGCTGACTCACAGCTTGAACAGCTGGGCATCACAGCTTGCCATACATCAGCTGGGCCTCACTGCTTGCCATCCACTGAGCATCACAGCTTGCTTCCACTGGGCAATACAGCTTAGCCATCGCTGACTCACAGCTTGAACCCGCTGGGGATTACAGCTTAACCCATCCGAGACCAAGTCTCGCCAGCTGAGGATTACAGCTTTACCTGTCCAGTGGAGACCTCCACTGCATCCGCTGACTAACAGCTTGAAGAAGGGATAAAATGGAAAATGAAAACAGAACAAGACAGCAATCGGAAAGTTGTAAATGGAAAACACAATATAGCTCTCACTAGAGCAGACTGGCCTGGATTTGATCCACGGTCTAGTAAACAAATCTTCAGACTTCACTCTTCTTCTCTCGATCTCACTGTCTCTCTTTCTCTTCTTTCTCTTCTTCTTTCACTCTCTGTCTGGATCGTGGCTCTCTGTATGGACTTCACCTCTTGCCAACTCGATCAACATTCATTTGTGGACGAAGACCTCTTTTTATAACAGCAGCCAGCAGGAGGGCAGCACTGGGCGCGTGTGGCTTCCACATTTCCTGCCCAGAACTTTTGGCCACGTGTCAGCTTTCTGTCAGTCCTTCAGCCTCGGATCATGTGCCCTTCATTAGCCTCCACGAGCAGAGCACCTGTCAGACAGAGTATCGGATAAGTCATCAGTTTAAGTGTAAACCCTGTACAGTCTCTGAAGGATGCAATGCATTGTATAGACTTCAGTTTAAAGCCAACGTACAGACATTACTGTATGGACTTTACAAGACAAACAGCAATGTATAGACTCTTCAATCGACAGGCAGACAATGTATATACTTGCTCAGTGTATGGACTTTATTAAAAGAACATGCAATGTATATACTTCACATAAGCAGAGCTATGGCATTGTATAGACTTCACGTTGTGAAGCAATGTATACACGTAGCTGAAGACTGCCAGTCGATGTATTGACTTGGCTGAAGCCAAACGCTGAAGCAATGTTCAGACATTGAAGAACACAACGTGCAGCAGTGTACAGACTTAGCTAGCAGACTAGTCCGATGTACACACTTGCTCGTTGTTCAGTCTTCATGAACGATGTATGGACTTCAAGACTAATATGCACAATGTATAGACTATGCCTTAGAACGAATGTGCAGACTTTAAGATGTGTAGACTTTGCCAAAGAGCTGGACGATGTACAGACTTGAAACAAGGCAAAGTCTGTACAGACTTGAAGATTCACAATGTGTAGACTTTGGCAAGGCAACGTCGGTAAAGCTCCCAATGTACAGACTTTCAAAGCTGATCGTAGGTAAAGACTCCAATGTGCAGACTTGGAGTTGCAACGTAGGAACAGATGCCAATGTACAGACTTTGGCAAGCAACGATGTACAGACTTTACCTATTAGTTCAATGTACATACTTCGAAGCAAATGTGAAGCCAATGTACAGACTTTTCACCGACCAATGTATGGACTTTGCAAGCCTAAGACGTTGAATGAGACGGTGGGGTCTGTATAGACTTTGCTCAAAGCCTTAGACGCTAACAGAGACGGATCGATGTACAGAGTTTAAACGCAATGTATGGACATTGCATAGACGATGCATGAGACACAGACACTGTGCATGAACAGTGCAAATGTATAGACTTAATGTAATGCACTGGCTGTACATACTTGAATGAGATGCTACATGAGACGATGCAGCTACAGTGATGTACAGACTTTGCCTAACGCAGTTCGTTGTACATACTTCCAATGCAATGCAATGTACACACTTCAGCTAAGCAATCTTCAGTGAATGTATGGATTTTATGAACGATGCATGAACAGTAGTGTATGGACTTGCATGAGACGCTCATTGAGACGGTCAATGTATAGACTTCTAAATACTATAGACAATGTATAGACTTAGTGTAGTACATGCAGCACAAGATGCAATGTATAGACTTTGTCCATGAACATGTGCGTGCATGAACGATGTATAGACTCTGAAATGCAAGCAATGCAGCAATGTCTAGACTTTGGGCTTTACCCTGCAGTGTATAGACTTGTGCAGACAGAACACATGCATTCTCCAGATAATCTACCAGTCACAGTCATATGCATTATCCAAAGAGTATATCAGTTATAAACAATCATGTTGCTATCATTCAATGTGGTGACTCATTCATGTTGCTATCATTAAAACACCACATCATCAACAAAGCACAAGGGGCACAACACTAGGCAGAGCACTGGCATAATTGCTGAGAAATATATCCTCTCATCAAAGAAATGAGATCGGATATGTCATGACGTGACTTTGCTATCTCTGTTTATTTTGAAGCATAACAGTCAGTCTTACCAAATACCTAAGAATACTGGCGTCTAAACAACGTGTATTCTTACGGTTAGGAGGCATGTACTAGACCAGACTGCTCGTAAAATATGAGTCTTGTGCCTTCAAATGCAAAAGATACTGAAAATCACATTTGCTGTGATCATAAAATTCCATGATCTAATCATGATTGTTTAGCTTCAATACTAGTTTTTGTGCTATTTCCTTTGTAGTTCTTGAATATGGATGTATAAGACAAGGGAAGGTTAAACACTGTCATGATATGCGCTTCTGGTTCATTTCTATTAAACCATGGATGTTGATGCCTTTTTGAACTCTATTGATGATCTTGGTTTTCATTAACTTTGAACCATATATATTGCTTCCGGCATGTTTCCAATTTCCATATAATGGCTTGCTCTTCCACTACCATTCCACTCTGATCTCTAGGACTTTTATCAACCACTGTACCGTATCCCTCATTTTTGCTGTTGGCAAAGGGGGAGAATGTCTTGTTGTGAGTCCTTGCTGTGGACTTGGGAGAAAGGGGGAGATGTTGCCTAATGTTGCCTTTGTGCGTTGTCAAAGGGGGAGAGTGCATTATGGATATGGGAGAATCCAAGGGGGAGAACCTTCATTTATGATGCGGGTTTATGCATAGCATTCATACACTTTACTTCTCCATGCACTTGTATATCCATGCATACATATCTGCATTCACATGCTTCACTATCATGGATCTTGAGCTGCACATGTTACATATGTCATAAACTTTACTGTCTTGGCTATTTCTGCCACATAATGACTCACAGTGTTGCCTTCATCAAAAAGGGGAAGAATGTTGAATACGTGTGCACCATGATTACTGTTATGGTTTTGATGATAGCAACTACTATAAGTCACACTGTGGTGCATCTGTTTAAACAATCAGTCATTTCATCGAACATGTTGTGTGCATGAGCAGTGCATGGTTTTGATAGTAAATACTAAGTCACACTATGTTTGCATATGACGTCATTGTGCATCTATTTAAACAGTTAGTCATTTCATCGAACAGGTTGTGTGCATGAGTAATGCATCAGTGCATACCACTGTTCATATCTTGCATTGGTTCATTCATATAGTCGGTGCATCTCTTATGCTGCTACACATAAAGTCTGTGCATTTCACAGTTTGCATCGGTGCATCTCTTATTCGCATATCAAAGTCTATACATCCATTAACAAGTCTATACATTCTCCATGCATCATCATTAACAAGTCTATACATTGGTTGCATAGCTTGCCATGCAAAGTCTATACATTCTCCATGCATCTTCATTACTAACTCTATACATCCTGCAACTCAAAGTCTATACATCATCATGTTGTAGGCACATCAAGTCTATACGTCCATATAGCCAGCAAGTCTATACAGCCAGCATGTCTATACAGCCAGCAAGTCTATACATCAGCAAGTCTATACATCTTGCAACACGAAGTCTGTACGTTGGCTGATTGCACAAACTCAAAGTCTGTACGTTGGCTGCTAGCACAAACTCAAAGTCTGTACGTTGGCTACTAGCACAAACTCAAAGTCTATACGTTGTCTGGTTGAAGTCTATACAATGTATAGTTGCTCCAACACAAAGTCTGTGCATAGTCAGTGCATTCGGTTGCTTCATGGCAAAGTGAAAGCCATATGATCGCATCCAAGCCTTGATGCAAATCTCTTCCACAAGCATCATTCAAATAGCCAAGGTCACTGCACAAGATGAGAGTCCAAAGATAAAGATTCAGTTGGTACTTTCTAGACCAACAAGGATGAAGTTACAGACATGAACTGGCTACTAATGGACACAAGCGGCAGAGCTGAAGCGGCTAACGGACCGACCCGGGATGGACCGGGGTCTGCCCAGCTGGCGGTCGACCGCCAGCACAGGGGCGATCGACCACCCCAGCCAGGGATTGCCAGTCTGCACAAGTTTCAGCTGTAGGTCGACCGCCAGCCCGTAGCGGTCGACTGGAAATCCCAGGGACCATCCGTCTACAGCATGTTTCAGTAGAGGTCGACCGCCAGAAGCTGTAGGTCAACCGCCAGCCCCGAGCTATCAATTGTTGACTTTTGTTTCCACTTCGAAAAGGGCCATTCAATATGGATTTGTTTAATCCAAAAGTCACTTAATCACCCATGATTTGTGGATCTGGTCTGGGGCTTGTCTATAGACCATTCAAAGTCTATAAAACCAATACATGAGGGTTAGAAACCCTAGTTGATGTAGTTGATGAAGTGAATCAAAGAGAGCTCAAGGGAGGCCATTTCGAGGGTACTGTAGCACCTGCGTGAACAGTACTTCGGGCTGGAGTTCTTCATCCTTCGAAGGTGATTCAAGCTTAGATCTGAAGCCAAGCAACCTCCAAGCAAGCAAGAAGCATTCAAGGCTCTCAAAGGTGATCAAAGCTACATCCATACACCTCTTCATCAACTCAAGGAGATTCAAGAAAAGATCAAGCTACATCCAATATTCTTCTTCATCAACTCAAGGAGATTCAAAGGAAAGATCAAGCTACATCCTATATCTGCTCCATCAACTCAAAAGGATCAAAGGAAGATCAAATCCTCAACAGATTCAAGATCCAACAATCTCAGACAAGATCTAATTCATTCTAGCATATCTTCATATCTTGTTTGAGCATTTTCATCTTGTTTCTTTCTTCATTTCATTCAATCTATTGAAACTGAAGATCGTCCCTACCGGTGGTTAGTAGGAAGGCAATCGGGAGTTCTCCGATCTGCGGTGTAGCCGTCCCTGCCGGCTTTGTGTGTAGGAAGACAGAAAGAGGGTTTTCTCTGTTCTGTGGTTTGGGGCGTGTCCCCGGTCAATCTGTGAGTCAGCAAGGAAGCCTCACCGGGTTTTGGTGAGGGGTGGACGTAGGTTGCGGGGTTGCAACCGAACCACCTTAAAAATCCCTGTGTTGTGGGTTATTTATTGTGTGTGATTGTTCTATATCTTCTATCCCCATTCACAGGTTCGTGTGGTTCCATACTTGGTAATCTTGTTTACACACTCAGGCACTCAGATTTGTACCTTCAGTTTTATCTACGGTTTAATTGAGCATAGCACTTTGACTGCATCCTTTGGGCGGCCTGCTGCACCCTTGCACACAGGCGCCAAGGTGAAAGTATTCCTAAGTGTTTCCCTTGCTTAGACTCGCATGCACCTTAGTTGATCACCACTGCATTCACACACATCTGAACTTTGAGTGATCAACATAGCACACACACACGTACGGTTGTTGCAAGCTATTGCATGCTCTGTGCCACTCTACTTAATTCCGCTGTGCATTGTGTCTAAGTGATTCATTCACTTTATAGGAGTGGTTCATGCTTCCGATAGCTAAGAGTTTTAAATAGGCCAAAGCTTTTGATAGGATCTATTCAACCCCCCCCTTCTAGATCCGTTTACACCTCGCGGGACCCAACAATATATATATATATATATGTATATATATATATGTATAATAAAAAATGGGGTTAAAAAAAGAGATACCCCGACGGGCCTGGTCGA
Organism: Amorphophallus konjac; assembly: GCA_022559845.1. NCBI lineage: Eukaryota > Viridiplantae > Streptophyta > Magnoliopsida > Alismatales > Araceae > Amorphophallus > Amorphophallus konjac. The sequence goes on along the minus strand of CM040118.1, from coordinate 163,172,975 downwards.
ATCCATTACAGGGAGCCGACTAGGTGCAAAAATTGCCACTAACCTAGCTAAGGTGAAAACCCGAAAGGGCACCTTAGGTAAAATCGGGTAACCCCTCAGTGTGAAAACCCGCAAGGGCGCACCGGAAAAAGCTAATGGGTTCAGCTCTGGCGAAAACCCGTAAGGGCGGTAGGGCTGGTAAAGAGAAAAAAAACTCTCTCTTCATCTCTATTCTTCACTTACAAAGTCGTCGGCTATTACACGCTCCGATGGCGAGGTCAACATCACTCCACGACAATGGTGGCCACTACACCCCCGAGGGTCGATCATCGCCATCTTCCAGTTCCAGCTTCGGCTACAACGCCTTCATAGGCCAGCCGCCAGCTTTCAATTCTAGCTTTGGCTATAACGCCTTCACAGGCCAGCCACCAGCTTTCAACTCCTGTCTTCGGCTACAACGCCTTCACAGGCCAGCCGCTAGCCTCCAGTCCCAGTCTCCTGGCTACAACGCCTCCACAGGCCAGTCGCCAGATTTCAACTCCAGTCTTCGGCCACAACACCTTCGCAGGCCAGCCGCCAGCTTCCAGTCTCAATCGGCTACAATGCCTTCACAGGCTAGCCGCCAGTCTTCAACTCCAGAAGTCGGCTACAATGCCTTCACAGGCTAGCCGCCAGCCCCAGTCCCGGCACTTCGGCTACAACGCCTCTACCGGCCAGCCGCTCAGTCTCCAGTTCCAGCTTCGGCTACAACGCCTTCATGGGCCAGCCGCCAGTTTTCAACTCTGGCCTCGGCTACAACGCCTTCGCAGGCCAGTCGCCAACCACCATTCCTAGTACTTCGGCTACAATGCCTTCATAGGCTAGCCGCCAGCTTCTAACTCTGGTCATCGGCTACCACGCCCCTACGGGCCAACCGCCAGCTTCCAACTCTAGTTTCGGTCATAATTTCTCCACGGGTGGACCAACCAGTCCCAGTCCCAATCACAGCCCCTGGCTGTGATGCCTTTTGAGGCCATTCGGCCAACTCAGTCCCAGTTTCTTAAGTCCAGAAGAGCTATGTTACCGGCTAACGACATATAAACAACCAACACTCAAGCGTCAACCTACAACTGATACATCCCAGAATCAGTTCCTGACCATAACCAAGTAGGCCGCCACGTCTTGAGGGGCCTACACCCACCCTATGCTAGGTATTTTCCCCACTCCCCCGCAACCAGCACTCAGTTCCCAGTACCAAAACTCCAGTCACACCACTCTCCTCACCCAGTCTTTTATCTCAGCCCTAGTTTCGGGTGAATCCTAGTCCCCTGCCCCTCACGTCGGTACGTGTTAAAACAATCAAGAACGACCAACAGTAAGTGGTAGCCACCCCTTGTACTCAACCCTATTCCACAGACTAGGGGGGAGAACAACTCAAGAAACAACAAAGTTAAAATTTGGAGTTTGTCATTAATACTCTATAAAAGGGAGCCCAAGACATGCCCTTAGGGTAACAAAAAGACATACAGTCCAGATAACAAAAAGGGGGAAGGAAAGTGATACAATCACGGCCTAGCCTCGCTCCCATCCAGCTCTGCCAAGCGGGGCTCCGCAGCCACCAGTTCTGCCTCGAAGGTCGACGCGAGTTGAATACTGGCCTCGGCCCCGGCTTCGGCAGTTCGCCACTCAACTCCAGCAAGGTTCACGGCTTGCTGCTACTCCTTCAAGGCCTTCTGCAGGGCCTCTACTCTGCTGGTCGCCTCGCTCAGCTACCTGGCACGGTCCTGGGCAAGGGACATGGCCGCGTCGGCGAGCTTCCTCTCCTCGGTCACAGCTGACGCAAGCTGAGCACACTGCTCCCGTATCTCACGAATGGCCGCCAGTCGCTGTACCCGCTGCTCCTGAGCCTCCCGAAGACGCAGGTACTCTGCCCAGATGCTGGCCAAGCCAGACATCCAGGGCCCATGAGGGAATCCAAGGCCGTGGTAGCCGCGTGTGCACTCCCTCATCCGCTACCGAAGCTCCTCTGGAGAAGGCAGGGGATCGCCCCCTACATAGCCCCGGGCTCGCTAGAGCAAGGCCGCACCTACGCTGGCATCTAGCAGCGGCTCCGGCGGTAAAACGGATGTAGGCCACTCGATCCCCAGCTCGAGAGAGGGGTGACCCGTCTCAGCCAGCACACCGGAAGGGCCTGCACAACCCCGTCGAACACGAAACGGGTCAGCAATGCTCAGGGCTTCCCTATGACAAGACAAGGTGAAAAACCTGAGAAAGGTCCTAACTCTCACCTGATGTAGCTCCTGCCGCGCCTGTCACTCCCCCGCTCGGGGTCGGTGAAGGTAACCTCTCCTTCACCCCGGCAATGTCCTCTGCCGGAGTCGGAGAGGGTAGAGACTCCCCTGCAACCCGATCCTCCCCAATGGCCATTGGGATGACGGAGGGCTCCTCTTGACCCTCCTCGACGGGAGCCGGCGCGTGCTCCTCCTCAGACTCCAGTCCTGACATAACACAAAAATGTCAGCTCTCTGCCACAACTTCTGTATCAAAGCCAATGCGGAAGCAAGGAGAAGCCGCATATACATTCCAACGCCGCCCTCATCTCGGCGTCCCCGGTAGAAGAGGCGTCGGAGTAAGAAGAGCTCGAGCTCGAGCTCTCCTCAGTCTCCATCGTGGCGCTGCCACCCTCTGAAGAGCCAGACGAGCTCTCCGATGAACCCCTGACCATGGGCAAATCAGGGGCACCTATACATTGGGAAACTAGATTAGACCACTATCAAGTCCAGCCTCACATAAAGATAGCTCCCTAGTCAAAGATGTTAGGGAAGAAGCTCACCTGTAGGGGCGTCCCCTTCAGAAACCCCCTTGATGTCGACAAACTCCTCGTCGCACTCAGCAGCAGCAGCGACAGGAGGTTCATCTCCTGATGGCCAGTCCGTATCCCAAGGGAGCTCTCCTTCCTCCAGAGGAGAAGAGGTACATGCAATCCATCCCAGTCAAAGCTCAGCACGGGTGGGAAAGTCAAATAATCCACCCTAAAGCGATCAAGTGCTCAGCTACATACCTGACAGTCCCACGCTGGAGGACTCCACCAGCCCCACCGTATAGGTCGACACTATGCTTGGCAAAGGTGGGAGAGGCACCCTTGTCAGCAACGGCGGTGGTCTACCCAACGTGTCCTAAACAGTGGTTGGGGGGACGGTGTTGGGTTCGGTGCTATGTATTCGGAGGGGGGGTGAATGAATATACCCTTTAAAAACTTTCACCCAATTAAAATCAAATGCTCAGAACTACGGAATTAAAGCCTAAAGAAATGAATTAAGCTTCAGTTCTAATCCATGTAAACTATAAGGAATTCACTGCTCTTCTAGACCCGAAATCAAATGATCTGAATGCAAACTTGGTTCCACCAGACTAACTAAATAGATCGTGCCTCATCATTCATCTAGCGCCAAACAGATAGAAGAATTCAAACCACAGAACAAGAGGGTTTTTAGGTGGTTCTGTCCTGCAGACCTACGTCCACCCCACACTCAAACCAGAGTGTAGATTCCGCTGACTCACTGCTTGAACAGCTGGGCATCACAGCTTGCCATACAATCCGCTGAGCCTCACAGTTTACTGTCTGAGGAATCCTCCTCGCCCGCTGAGCCTCACAGCTTGCTCCGCTGGGCAATACAGCTTAGCCATCCAGTGGAATCCTCCACTGCAAATTCTGAGCAACACAGCTTGCTCCGCTGAAAAATAGCTTGAAGAAAGTTATAAAAGGAAAACGAAAACAAGGATGAAACACAGCGACTGAAAACTGTAAAAGATGAAACACAATGTGGCTCTCAACAGAGCTGACTGGCCTGGATTTGATCCACGGTCCAGTGAGGACAGATCTTCGAATGAAGCTTCTCTCTGCCCTTCTTCTTCTTCTGATCACTCTGTCTCTCTTTCTCTCCCTTTTTCTTTCTCTTCCTCTTTTATCTGCTCGAGCTCTCTATCTCTCTTTTTCTTCTCCTTCTCTTCACACTGGATCGAACGGGCTCTCTCTGCTTCTTCTCTTCTGCTTCAGCTCTCACACTTTCGATCAGTCTTCTCCGGAGGAAGAAGACTTCCTTTTATAGCAGTAGCCAGCAGGAGGGCAGTACTGGGCGCGTGTCTTCCACATTTCTCGCCCAGATGTTTTGGCCACGTGTCATCTTCCTGTCAGCCCTTCCAACCTCGGATCACGTGCCCTTCATTAAGCTTCACGAGCAGAGCCTGTCAGATAGAGAGAATTATCAGTTTCATTCTAAGGACCCTGTACAGACTCTATGAATGCAAGGCTAAAGCAATGTATAGACTTCATGTGTAGAAGACTAAGGCATTGTACATACTTTGTGAATGCAACGCTGAAGCAATGTATAGACTTCACGTTTATGTGCATGACAAAGCAATGTACAGACTTGACTGCTGCGAGCACAGGCTGTACATACTTTGATGCAATGCAAGGAAACAAATGTATAGACTTCAAACCAATGTATAGACTTACCTTCATGCATGCAAGACAAGGCTGATGCAATGTATAGACTTTATATGCCGTGCAACAGATGAATGCACCGATGCAATACTATTCATGCACAGAATATGAAGCTCGTACTTAACATGAAATGCACTGATGCAATACTGTTCATGCACCAACGATTGTATGGACTGTATGCACAATGCACAGACTATGCGTGTGCATGTATGGACTTTACCTAAAACAGTCCGATGTACAGACTTTGCCTGAAACAGTCCGATGTACAGACTTGCACAGCTCCAGCTACAGTGCAATGTATGGACATGAAGAATGATGCATGACGCTGTATAGACTTCACTTGAAACATTAGTCTGATGCGTTGTATAGACTTGCATGAGACGCACAATGAGACGCTAAATGTACAGACTTAGTGGAACTAAGCGTAGGTAAAGATTAAGAATGTATAGACTTGCTCAGATCAGCACGTAGGTAAAGATGCCAATGCAGTGTACATACTTTGAGCGTAGGTAAAGACACCAATGTGCAGACTTCAGATAAGACGCTGCATGAGACGATGGACTCTGTACAGACTTGACATGAGACGCAAGTTGAGATGATGAAGTCTGTATAGACATTATGTGCAGGCATTGGCTGTACAGACTTGCAAGTTCACTTGAGACGCTAAGAAAGACGGACGGCTGTACAGACTTGCCGGTCAAACAGACACAGACGACTTCAAGTCTAGTGTATAGACATTGCCTTAGACGCTAAATGAGACGTTGAAGTCTGTATAGACTTAGCCTAAGATAATGCATGAAACGGACGATGTATAGACTTGGGCTGAGTGCATGAACAGTCCGATGTACAGACTTTATGAACAATGCATGAATGTATAGACTTTGTTCTAAACGATGCACAAACACAACACAAGATAATGTATAGACATTGAGTGTGTAGACTTGTGTGTGTATGCAATGTGTAGACCTATGTGTGTGTGCATTGTGTAGACTTGATGCACTGGCTGTACGCACTTCAGAATGCGCGATGTATAGACATGCGAATCTGGGGGGGTCGACCCATCTAAGAGGGGGGTCGACCCATCTAAGTGCACTGATGTAATGTATGCATATAGCAGATATTGAACTGAAGCTATCTGACAGAATGCAGTGCATCTATACAGAGAACAAATGCAATGTATGCTAAACACAATGACTGACTCACTATAATGAATTCACCTGTGATACTCTCACTGTGTTGCTATCATCAAAACAACAGAGCATATACTTGTGCCTAAGAGGCACAACATTCTCCCCCTTTTTGATGATGGCAACAAAGTGACAGTGAGTCACCAACCAAATATTCTCCCCCTTTGACATGATCAAAAAGAAAGAAAACAAATGAGTGCAACATGCGGAATACATTACATAACAGCTCAAACTCCCCCTGAATGAATAACTCTCCCTGAATTATTGCTCCCCCTTTGATAAGGAATATGGACAGATGAAAAAGATGATCAAAGGTAGGGAAGGAACATGAATAGAGTAAAACAACTGATACCAGGGGTCACTACACAACAGCTGAAGCAGTGGTTCAGAAAATGAGCATGATTATAAACAACTGTTAAAGTATAAGTATCAGCAATATACAATCTTGACACAAATTCAGGTTTAACAGTGATAAAGATAGAGTAAAGCAGCTGACCACTGAAAAAAGAGTTATAGACTCCATTTATAGCAATGAATCTCAGGCACATGGTTTTGATAGAGAAGTCAGAAATAATACCCTTTGTGATTAAACATGGAAGTTCAAGAAAGGCAACTTGAATATGTATTAAGAAAAACAATTTACACTCAATGACTTTTGTTTTTCAAACGGTTACAACAGTTTATTTTTCACTTTTGATTTTTTAAAAACTTAGCTAAGTGAATAGACCAGTGGCATTTATGCTATTGACATTAGGTGTACACCTTGATCAGAGGCAGGTACCCCCAGTTACTAGGCATAAACTACTAGATCTATTTCAGATCAAGACCCACAAGGAACAGTTTTCACCTTTGACATTAAGAGTACACCTTGACCAGAGGCCAGTACCCCCAGTTACTTGGTGACAACTCCCCCTATAGAGTTGACCCTGTGAACAGAGGTAGTCTGAAGCACTTCATGACTTATGAATTCTCCTGCTTCTTTGGAGGAGATCACAGTTTCTCAGTGCAATTCAGCCATTGCTCTGTCATTGTGTTCAGCTCTTTGCTTTAATGATTTTATTTACTGCTGCCCTTATTTCTTTTAGAGTGATTGTTTAAAAAATAGTACACACTCTATTTACCTTTTCTAGACATTTCCAGATTAACACATTCAGGTATAAAAAAAAACCTTTTCTATTCTAACCATGAGACAAAGATTAAGAGCTATAAAAGTTTTCTTTTATCTCAAAGTCTGAAGTGCAGACACTTAACTCTTCAGTTTATAAAGGTTAAACCTTTAGTTCCTTTCAATTTGTAAATGTGATTCTTATAAATGAACAATTGCAATAACCACAGCTCAATGCACTAAACTAGAAGCAATGTTGTTGTTCAGTGAAGGTTAGGGAAAAGATGGCAATTGTTAAACAGTGATAGCAATAGGCAATAAGGTCCAAGAGCATCTGATGTCAAAGATTATGACAGAATTGAATGGGGACAATGAGAAGTGAAAAAGATTCAATGTATTGAACAGAATTCTCAGCTCCCCCTGACACCAAGATGCAAAAGATATGCTATGCAATACACTGTTCTACATGCAGACTATGCAACAATTATACATAGAGCAAGTATGCAATCATTTCAAGTTTATGCACCCAAGTCATGAACATTTTTATCATTTTTCAGATTTTTCAAAATGGATGATATGCAATACACTGCTCTATATGAAGACTAGACCCTTGGTACTTGGCGAAGAACTTGGTCTCAATGACCAACTCACACATAGTAAGAACCTCTAGACAGATTTCTCTGCCTTTTAGTAACTTACTATTTGATATACCAGGGTTATGCAAGGAGATACAGTGCAAAGCAGATTTCACAAATAGTCATGCAAATGATATATGCAGACATGTGACACATGCATCGACTTCATGCACTAAATGACCCATTCTAACACAGTGCAAGGTATGCATCGACTACAACAATGATTGTGCAGTGCATCTAGCATCCTATTTACATAGTGCAATCAGTGCAAGAGAAGAGCATCAGATATGTGCAGAGTAAATTCAGTAGCTGAGTCTGGAATGCAGACTGATCAGCTAAACAAGAAGAGACATCAGAGATTAAACAAACAAATCAACATGAAATTCACATCTTTCATACTCACAAATTCAGATGATGGAATTTAAACACAGTGTTTTGGAACTGACCTGAAATAGTGCAATCATGGGGTTTTCATTCTTGAGTGCCTTGGTTAACCCCTTTTATTTCTCCCACCAAGGCACACCTGCAAGTTAGCACACTATTTGGCATGGGCAGGTACCCAAACATTCTTGGGTCCTGCACTAACAGTCACATATCTAGCAGGTATGGTAGCCAATTTCTGTGCATGAAGGTCATCAATTCTCATCACATGGCAATCATTCATTGAATGACCTATCTGACTACAGTAGTAGCATGATGCAGCAGTTCTGAAATTTATTTTGTGCACATTCCTATGAGCAGGAGTTCTATGTGCATATGCATGAAATTTTTTGTTAATAGAATTAAAATTCTGTTTACCAAAACCAGTCTGGTTTTGATATCCTGCCACCCAACATGTTGCAGCCATGTGGCCAGATCTTCCACATTTGAAACATGCAAAGGATTTTTCTTTAAAAGTAGATTTGTTTCTATCAGCATCATAATGAGCAGGGAATTTTACAGATTTAGTATTCAATCTATTTCCCTGAGCATGCCAGCAGTCCTTGACTGTATGGCCATGCTTTCCACATTCGAAGCACCCAGTGTATTTTTTCTTCGAACCAAAATTTTTCTTTTCAAAAATATTTTTGTTTTCATGGAAATTAACAAATTCAGAATGAAATTTCTTCCCATGAATGTGCCAACATTGAGCAACAATGTGGCCCAGTTTGCCACACTGAAAGTATTAAATGTTCTTCTTGTGATTTGCAAGATTTTTAACATGAACATTCCTATCATGCAGTTTTCTAGCATTGAGATCATCCTGTTTCTTTAATCTACAATTATGCATAAGATGACCTATCTCATGACAGTAAAAATATTTTATCCTTCTATTTTGATCATGAGAATGTTTCTTCATTTTAGAATTCCTAACATGTATTCTATTAAATTTCAATTCATCCTTTCTCATGACAAAGCAAACATCCATCTCATGTCCAGATTTACCACAGTAGAAACATTTAACATTCTTTCTTTTAACATGAAGCAGTTTGGCCTGAGAAATTTCAGCATACAAATTTTATTCTGTTTTGTTTTCTTTCTCTCAGTTTTCTTTTATTTTTATATCTGATTAGCAGGCAGACATGAAGGAGAAGCTGAAGTGCTAGCTAACTCAGAGCTACGCACACAGGTTGTGTACAGTCTTTTTCTCACTTCCTATTTACTCCTTCCATTAGCAATTTTCAGATTTTCTTCATTCTTGAAAGACTTAGATAGAGATTTGTTCAATTCAGTGATTTCATTTTTGAGAGAGGAAATGAGCATTTCAGAATCTGTGATCTTTTCATTAAGTAAGACATTAATGGCTTTGTAGCTATCAATCTCTTCTATTAATGTACTCACTCTCTCACATTCATTTTCAATTGAACTCATCCCTTTTTCCAGCATTAAAAGCCTCTCAGACATGGCAGAATTTAGAAGCTTCAGCTCTTCATTCTCCTTTCTTATTTGTTCATTCTGAAATAGTTCATTAGTTAAGATTTGACCATTTTCCAATGAATTCAGCTTATCTTCTAGTTCAGAAATCTTGGCAGTAAGTTCATTATTTTCAATTTTCATTAAATTATTCAGCTCAGTGATTTTACTTTTCAAGGAAATTATGAGATTTTCTGAATCAACTTCTCCTTCTCATAACCAGCCAGTTTTTCTTTTAACAAACCAATTTCATTTTCCAAATCAGCAGTGTGTATTGCAAAACTGGCAGTCTCTTCTTCACTGCAACTGATACACTCTTTCAATACTTTATTTGCAGTTTTGTACTTCTCAATTTCTTCTTCCAGTTCAGACATCTTATCTGTGAGTTTCTGATTCTTAATTTCCAACAAAGAAATTTGTTCCTCACTCATATTCAGATCAGCTAAGCACATATCATGAGATGTTTTCAGTCTTTGACAGTTTTCACAGGGAACATTAGAGTTAATCTGTTCACATCTCTTTTTCAACCTTCTATTCTCAGATTTTAGATTTTTACATCTATCAGACAGTTCCTCATTTATTTCCCATAATTCATCAATTGAAATCTCTTCGGATTCAGATTCAGAATTTACCTTAGATGAGACTTCCTCATCATCATTTCCCCGGTTTGCCAGCATGCAGCTATCATTTTGTTCGTTATGAGCAGAAATGACTCTGTCATATATCTCCTTTCCAGAAGTGCACCTGAGAGCAAAAGGATATATATCAGTATTAATCGCAGCTCTCAAGATATTAAGAATTATGACATTGTCACGGTTCTTTATACTGTGATCTCTAGACCACTTGGTCTCATCATGAGGAAATTTGTGTGGGCCTTTAGATAGTAGCCTCCATAGTTTGGGATCAATGGAGTCTACGTACACACATAGGCCTCCTAGCCAACTATTTAAGTTAGAACCATCATAAACTGGAGGACGTCCCATTTGGACAGATGGCAAACATATTCAATGCGCAAAACAATCGACAAGAAATGTACCAAAATTAGATAAGCAAAGCAAGGCACAAGTCAATGAAACTAAACACCGAGCATGAGAAGCCCACTCTGAAACGCACCACGAACTAGCAGGATCCTCTGCAGATTGTTAGATATGTTAGATCAGAAACCTGCTCTGATACCAAGTGTTGGGTTCGGTGCTATGTATTCGGAGGGGGGGTGAATGAATATACCCTTTAAAAACTTTCGCCCAATTAAAATCAAATGCTCAGAACTGCGGAATTAAAGCCTAAAGAAATGAATTAAGCTTCAGTTCTAATCCATGTAAACTATAAGGAATTCACTGCTCTTTTAGACCCGAAATCAAATGATATGAATGCAAACTTGTTTCCACCAGGCTAACTAAACAAATCGTGCCTAATCATTCATCTAGCGCCAAACAGATAGAAGAATTCAAACCACAGAACAAGAGAGTTTTTCGGTGGTTCGGTCCTGCAGACCTACGTCCACCCCACACTCAAACCAGAGTGTGGATTCTGCTGACTCACAGCTTGCCATACAATCCACTGAGCCTCACAGCTTGCTGTCCGAGGAATCCTCCTCGCCCGCTGAGCCTTACAGCTTGCTCCGCTGGGCAATACAGCTTAGCCGTCCAGTGGAATCCTCCACTGCAAATGCTGAGCAACACAGCTTGCTCCGCTGACAAACAGCTTGAAGAAAGGTATAAAAGGAAAACGAAAACAAGGATGAAACACAGCGACTGAAAGCTGTAAAAGATGAAACACAATGTGGCTCTCAACAGAGCTGACTGGCATGGATTTGATCCATGGTCCAGTGAGGACAGATCTTTGAATGAAGCTTCTCTCTGCCCTTCTTCTTCTTCCGATCACTCTGTCTCTCTTTCTCTCCCTTTTTCTTTCTCTTCTTCTTTTATCTGCTCGAGCTCTCTATCTCTCTTTTTCTTCTCCTTCTCTTCACACTGGATCGAACGGGCGCTCTCTGCTTCTGCTCTTCTGCTTCAGCTCTCAGACTTTCGATCAGTCTTCTCCTGAGGAAGAAGACTTCCTTTTATAGCAGGAGCCAGCAGGAGGGCAGCACTGGGCGCGTGTCTTCCACATTTCCCGCCCAGATGTTTTGGCCACGTGTCATCTTCCTGTCATCCCTTCCAGCCTCGGATCACGTGCCCTTCATTAAGCTTCACGAGCAGAGCCTGTCAGACAGAGAGAATTATCAATTTAATTCTAAGGACTCTGTACAGACTCTGTGAATGCAAGGCTAAAGCAATGTATAGACTTCATGTGTAGAAGACTAAGGCATTGTACATACTTTGTGAATGCAACGCTGAAGCAATGTATAGACTTCACGTTTATGTGCATGACAAAGCAATGTACAGACTTGACCGCTGCGAGCACAGGCTGTACATACTTTGATGCAATGCAAGGCAACAAATGTATGGACTTCAAACCAATGTATAGACTTACCTTCATGCATGCAAGACAAGGCTGATGCAATGTATAGACTTTATATGTCGTGCAACAGATGAATGCACCGATGCAATACTATTCATGCACAGAATATGAAGCTCGTACTTAACATGAAATGCACTGATGCAATACTGTTCATGCACCAACGATTGTATGGACTGTATGCACAATGCACAGACTATGCGTGTGCATGTATGGACTTTACCTGAAACAGTCCGATGTATAGACTTTGCCTGAAACAGTCGGATGTACAGACTTTGCCTGAAACAGTCTGATGTACAGACTTTGCCTGAAACAGTCCGATGTACAGACTTGCACAGCTCCAGCTACAGTGCAATGTATGGACTTGAAGAATGATGCATGACGCTGTACAGACTTCACTTGAAACATTAGTCTGATGCGTTGTATAGACTTGCATGAGACGCACAATGAGACGCTCAATGTACAGACTTAGTGGAACTGAGCGTAGGTAAAGATTAAGAATGTATAGACTTGCTCAGATCAGCACGTAGGTAAAGATGCCAATGCAATGTACAGACTTTGAGCGTAGGTAAAGACACCAATGTGCAGACTTCAGATAAGACGCTGCATGAGACGATGGACTCTGTACAGACTTGACATGAGACGCAAGTTGAGACGATGAAGTCTGTATAGACATTATGTGCAGGCATTGGCTGTACAGACTTGCAAGTTCACTTGAGACGCTAAGAAAGACGGACGGCTGTACAGACTTGCCAGTCAAACAGACACAGATGACTTCAAGTCCAGTGTAAAGACATTGCCTTAGACGCTAAATGAGACGCTGAAGTCTGTATAGACTTAGCCTAAGACAATGGATGAGACGGACGATGTATAGACTTGGGCTGAGTGCATGAACAGTCCGATGTACAGACTTTATGAACAATGCATGAATGTATAGACTTTGTTCTAAACGATGTACAAACACAACACAAGATAATGTATAGACATTGAGTGTGTAGACTTGTGTGTGTGTGCAATGTGTAGACCTGTGTGTGTGTGCATTGTGTAGACTTGATGCACTGGCTGTACGCACTTCAGAATGCGCGATGTATAGACATGCGAATCTGGGGGGGTCGACCCATCTAAGAGGGGGGTCGACCCATCTAAGTGCACTGATGTAATGTATGCACATAGCAGATATTGAACTGAAGCTATCTGACAGAATGCAGTGCATCTATACAGAGAATAAATGCAATGTATGCTAAACACAATGACTGACTCACTATAATGAATTCACCTGTGATACTCTCACTGTGTTGCTATCATCAAAATAACATTGCATATGCTTGTGCCTAAGGGGCACAACACACGGAAGTCATCGGTCCGGGCTCATCTCCAAAAGATGGCAGGGCCACTGACGGGCCAGCATCCGCCAGTTCTCGGATCATCTCCAGAGTAGCCGTCGCGTCCTCACCTGTCGAACCAGCAACATAAATCAAGTCAATAATTTTGGCTTGCTAAAAGAGTCCAACAGCAACGGGGGGATCCCCTCAACAACAATTGGACACTTACCTGGACAACTACTAGCCACCGTGGGTGCTGGATCTTCTGCCTGCTCAGGGGCTCCGCTAAGTATCTCAGCAGGGGCCCTTCTCCCCGACACCTCTGCCTCCCCTGCACAATCCAGACGGTTATGTCAGTAACCGAACCAGCAACATAAATCAAGTCAATAATTTTGGCTTGCTAAAAGAGTCCAACAGCAACGGAGGGATCCCCTCAACAACAATTGGACACTTACCTGGACAACTACTAGCCACCGTGGGTGATGGCTCTTCCGCCTGCTCAGGGGCTCCGCTAAGTATCTCAGTATGGGCCCTGCTCCCCAACACCTCTGTGATGGGAATCGACACCGAGCCTGTACCTTTTTTATTACATTTATGTCCTTTTAGTTTGTGTTTATATCCTTGGGAAAGTATGTACGTAAATGTAAGGCTTTATAAGCCAAGGAGTCATTCCCATGGATTGTGTGGGTTTTTATGCAATTAGGCAGTAGGACCAGCAAGGGGGCCCTCAGCCCTTTCCCATTGGTCCATGTCACCTTGTGGGCCTGGTCAACCTTCCTAGGTGGACATCTAGAAGGGTGGGCTGGTCATATGGACACATGTGCTTGAATGGGTCAACATTCTAATAGGTTGGCCACCTATCCCATTCAACTCCCCTTATAGTCAATAGGCCGCCCCCTTCCCCTATTATTTAATGTTTTTTTATGTTTGTGGCATGCAATCCCAGCCCTTCAATCCCCAACCCTTGATCCAAGGGTCCACATTAGATTAGATTGGTAGCATATATAAGCTTGTATTTTCATGAGAAAATCAATGAAAAAAATCAGAAAATTGTGTTGAAGCTTGGAGCATATTGCGCCCCCTTCCTCTCTCCTGGTGTTCTTCCTCCTCCAACCTCCAGTTCTAGAGTGATTTCATCTTCTATCATCCCCTCTTCACCTCCGGTGATCATCTGTGCCGCCACCGCTGCCGTTCGTGCCGCCTTCGAGCCGCCACGGAATCATCTTCGGTTTTCTATCCTGCTGGACAGAGGTGACTTCCACGAATTCCTGCTGTCAGCCACGAGCTCAGATGGATTTGAAATTTTGAAGGTGTGTTCTTACCTTGAATCCCCACCTCCACCTAACTTTTCACGTCCAAACTCCTCCATTTAGTAATTTTCCATTTTCGTTTATTTTGCATTCCCAGATCTGTTTTATCTCTGTCTACAGTAACAACAGCTCTGTGTTTCCCATCTCCGACCACCTTTTTGAATTTTTCAACCCCTCCCAATTTTACTGGGAGTTATTTACATACTCCAATACATCCACGGATTTTATTAATGTTTGATCAGCCTTCTATCTATTTTTAAAAATTCATGTTCTTCCTCAGCTACAGTGTTGTCAGCCAGAATCCAGATCCGACCAACTTCTAGTACAAAAATCATAGAAATTTGTATCCACATCCAAACTTTATCCAAACCAGTTTTCCCGACTTTCTAGCTCAATTTCCTACACCTTTGATGAAGACCTCAAGAGCTGAATCAGACATCTACCCTACGGTCAATGACAGTTCTCAGAGGACATCCCTGCAGATCTGAGAGTTAAGCCACTGTACAATAGCAATCTTCAAAATTCGCCAATTGGAAGTGCAGGCTTTGTTATTTTTCTATAACCATAGAGATTGGAAGCTCTGCGAAGAAGCTTTCCAATGGCGCTAGTTTCGTCGCATTCCGACGTCGGGGCTGATCGCAGCGTCCGTTCTCGCCGGAGCGCGCGCCGGAAAACAGAACCTACAGACCCGTGGTCGATTGTTCCGATCGGTGCCGAACGGAGCCGCCCAGCCTCCGGTCACCATCCCAGCTTGCCACCAGCCTGGGGATCACTTCCATAAGTGTCCCCACCACAGTGGTGCCACCGAGTCTCACACGGCCCCTCCGGGCAGCACGTGGGCCCCACCGTCACGTGTTCGGGTGCTGCCGAAGCTACGCGAGAAGCCGCCCGTCAACCTGAATTCGGTCCTCCCGGACCCCATTTGTGTAGCCCTTTACCTCCCTGCATGGAGTGGGTGATATTTCATTACTGTCATCATTGTGTAATATTTATCCCGGGAGTACGAGTTTCGGCCGGGTCCGTCTTCCCCACGCCGACCGCGTGGAGGTATCGCATTCGCTCTCTTACTTGGCATTTTGCTTACTTCATATATATTTGTTTATGCCGCTACTAGAGAGCATGTGTAGGGATATCTAGCTCGCTTTATATGTTCATTACCGCTACTGCGAGAGAGTACGTGACCGTCCCGTGACCCGATCCGGGCATAAAAGAGAGCCGATCACCCTAGCTCATTGCCGGTTTCTCAACCACGCACATCCGATGCTTCCCTCGTTAAGGGACGATCGCGAGCTTGTCGTGTCCGTGTCTCATCCCGCATCAATTTGGTATCAGAGCGAGTTGAGTCTAGGGTGTCAAAAAAAAAGAGTTTCATTTACGTCTAGTCATTAGTCGGTTTAAGTCGAGTCTAGGATCATCATATTTCTTTAACAAAAAAGAGAGTGTTTTTAAATTGCATTTCATCCCGATAATTCGGTATATCAAAAGGTGTTGTCCGAATGTTAGGCTACGCCTATCGGGAAGGCCGCACACTTGCGCGAGTGACCTTCGGGTCGATTACCTCCGCCACTTATCGGATATTGGTTTAGGTCTAGGTGGATCATATTTGCATTAGTCGGTGTTTCCTAGTCCGTGTTGTTGCATGCCCACTCGGCGAGGTACCCAATACCATCGCCCTTCCCCTATGGCTAACCTACAAGATGGCGCCTTGGGAGACTTCTACTCCCTAAACGAGGCGGTGATGGCCATTATGACTAGGTTGGACCAATCCGACGCTAACTTTCGGACTTTCTCCGATAATATGGATGGTCGCCTTAGAGCCATGGAGGGACGCATGGAGACCTCCGACAGGTCGGTCCAAGACCTCGTTGGGCGGTTAGATAGGATGTCACACGGGGACCCTCCTGGGGCAGTCCAAGGCCCACCCGCACCTCCTCCCGCGGTGGCCCAAGCCCAACCCGCTCCCATGGCCCAAGTCCAGGCCGCTCCCGCGGCCCAAAACCAGCCACCACAGGCTCCTCCACCCGCCCCTCCTCGGGTTCCCGAACTACCGCACCGTGACCTTGGTCTCGAGGACTATGGGTCCGATAATGCCTATGAGGGGTATGGTCAACGCCGTCGTGGTTTTCAGCCACAACGAGATGAGGATGATGATAGGGTCCTTAAGACCGTGCGAGCGGACCCTCCCTCTTTTTACGGGTCTTTGGATCCGAAAGTCTACCTAGATTGGGAGTTCGGCATGGACCGTTATTTTGAGTGGTATGATATGTCGGAGCGCCGAAGGGTCCGATTTGCCACCATGAAGCTCATGGGGCAGGCGCAAACCTATTGGAAGAATGTGGAGAGCCTGCTACTTCAGCGGCTAGAACCCCCGATTGACACATGGGCCGAGATGAAGAATAAACTTCGGCAAAAGTACCTTCCTCCCACATACCGCCAGTGACTCATCGATAGATGGCAAGGTCTTAGCCAAGGAGACCGGTCAGTCTCCGAATACATCGCTGAATTTAATGAGTACTTTCTACGATGTGGTGTCACGGAGGAGAGTACCATGCCCGTTTCCCACTTTCGACGTGGTTTGCGGCCACACTATTAGTATGAGCTTTTCCACCGCAATGCCAAGACGTTGGGAGAGGCATACCAGGTTGCTCTCGAGTTAGAGCAATTCGAGGGAGAGTTTGACTCTAGTCATCGGTTGGGCCCCACCCTCTCCGTAGTACCGAGCCCCGTCACTCTATAGGCCCACATCAGCGGCCTCCCATGGCTCGACCTCAGGAGCCCACTCGTCAGGAGCACTTTTCCCCTCGACCTCACCCTCCTCCACCCCGGGACCTATTTCCACCCCAACCACCGGCACCCGTTGCCCGTCCCCCGGCTCTTATAGCCCATCCTCTGGCACCGGTACCCCCTCCACCATTGTCCAAGGCACCTACACCTCCCCCATTGCTGCCTACACCCCCTACTCGACAGGATGATAAGGGTAAGGCCCCTTTTATAGGAGAGAGTAGTCGGTCGAGAGTGCAGTGTTTCAACTGTCATGGATTTGGCCACATTGCCAGCGAGTGTCCCGCTCGCGCCACCCTAGCCTTAGGTGTTGGAGGATCCGTACCTCCCGAGCTTGAGTGTGTTGATTACATGGCCGATGAGGCACTAGCCGAGGAGTACTATGCCTTGGGAGGGGAAGAGCAGGACGGCTCTCCTGCCGCCCAGGATGCGGCCACCTAGTGGGCTTGATGTCACCACCTTAGTCTAGGGTCATATATGAGTCGGTGTGTTTTCCTTGTGTGGTTTGTTTTGTGTGGTTTGTTTGCATGGTTTGTGTGTCGTTTGTTTGCCTGCATGCGTCTTGTGTAAGCTCGTTGTCGTTCTCTTATGAGTAAGAGGTGAGTGGACTCACTTGATGAGTATGGGATCGGTTCCACATCCATACCCGGATCAGTCACTTATAGGGACTCAGCGGTGATTCCTAGTGAGTCTTTGAGCTACTCCCTTCCCTTTTGAGAGTGCCCCACCCGGAGTGTCCACCTCTAGCCCATAGCAGCTGGTGCATATCGAGTATATATGGAATGAGCAGGTGACGGTCACTTGGAGTGGAGCATACCCGCGCTACTTGGCACGGTGACGGATCCGCCGGAGTACTCGAGCATCCCTATCCCTACTCGACGGGGTCGAGTTCCTCCCACCCGGGGAGAGTTGATGGGAATCGACACCGAGCCTGTACCTTTTTTATTATATTTATGTCCTTTTAGTTTGTGTTTATATCCTTGGGAAAGTATGTACGTAAATGTAAGGCTTTATAAGCCAAGGAGTCATTCCCATGGATTGTGCGGGTTTTTATGCAATTAGGCAGTAGGACCAGCAAGGGGGCCCTCAGCCCTTTCCCATTGGTCCATGTCACCTTGTGGGCCTGGTCAACCTTCCTAGGTGGACATCTAGAAGGGTGGGCTGGTCATATGGACACATGTGCTTGAATGGGTCAACATTCTAATAGGTTGGCCACCTACCCCATTCAACTCCCCTTATAGTCAATAGGCCGCCCCCTTCCCCTATTATTTAATGCTTTTTTTTTTGTGTTTGTGGCATGCAATCCCAGCCCTTCAATCCCCAACCCTTGATCCAAGGGTCCACATTAGATTAGATTGGTAGCATATATAAGCTTGTATTTTCATGAGAAAATCAATGAAAAAAATCAGAAAATTGTGTTGAAGCTTGGAGCATATTGCGCCCCCTTCCTCTCTCCTGGTGTTCTACCTCCTCCAACCTCCAGTTCTAGAGTGATTTCATCTTCTATAATCCCCTCTTCACCTCCGGTGATCATCTGTGCTGCCGCCGCCGCCGTTCGTGCCGCCTTCGAGCCGCCACGGAATCGTCTTCGGTTTTCTGTCCTGCTGGACAGAGGTGACTTCCATGAATTCCTGCTGTCAGCCACGAGCTCAGATGGATTTAAAATTTGGAGGGTGTGTTCTTACCTTGAACCCCCACCTCCACCTAAAGTTTCACGTCCAAACTCCTCCATTTAGTAATTTTCCATTTTCGTTCATTTTGCATTCCCAGATCTGTTTTATCTCTGTCTACAGTGACAAAAGCTCAGTGTTTCCCATCTCCGACCACATTTTTGAATTTTTCAACCCCTCCCAATTTATCTGGGAGTTCTGTCCATAATCCCCTACATCCATGAATTTACTTAATTTTTGATCAGCCTTCTATCTATTTTTAAAAATTCATGTTCTTCCTCAGCTACAGTGTTGTCAGCCAGATTCCAGATCCAACCCACTGCTAGTGAAACAATCATAGAAATTCGTAGCCACATCCAAACTTATCCAAACTAGCTTTTCTGTCTTCCAAGCTCAATGTCCTACACCTGTTATGAAGACCTCAAGAGCTGAATCAGACATCTACCCTGCGGTCAACGACAGTTCTCAGAGGACAGCCCTGCAGATCTGAGAGTTAAGCCACTGTACAACAGCAACCTTCAAAATTCGCCAATTGGAAGTGAAGGCTTTGTTATTTTTGTGTAATCACAGAGAGTTGAAGCCCTTCAAAGCATCTTTCCAACAGCACCAGTTTCATCGCATTCCGACGTCGAGGCTGATCGCAGCGTCCGTTCTCGCCGGAGCGCGCGCCGAAAAACAGAACCGGTAGACCCGTGGCCGATTGTTCCGATCGGTGCCGAACGGAGCCGCCCGGCCTCCGGTCACCGTCCCAGTGTGCCGCCAGCCCGGGGATCACTTCCATAAGTGTCCCCACCACAGTGGTGCCACCGGGTCCCACACGGCCCCTCCGGGCAGCACGTGGGCCCCACCGTCACGTGTTCGGGTGCTGCCGAAGCTACGCGAGAAGCCGCTCGTCAACCCGAATTCGGTCCTCCCGGACCCCATTTGTGTAGCCCTTTACCTCCCTGCGTGGAGTGGGTGATATTTTATTGCTGTCATCATCGTGTAATATTTATCCCGAGAGTACGAGTTTCGGCCGGGTCCGTCTTCCCCACACCGAGCGCGTGGAGGTATCGCATTCGCTCCCTTACTTGGCATTTTGTTTACTTCATATATATTTATTTATGCCGCTGCTAGAGAGCATGTGTAGGGATATCTAGCTCGCTTTATATGTTCATTACCGCTACTATGAGAGAGTACGTGACCGTCCCGTGACCCGACCCGGGCACAAAAGAGAGCCGATCACCCAAGCTCATTGCCGGTTTCTCAACCGCGCACATCCGACGCTTCCCTCGTTAAGGGACGATCGCGAGCTTGTCGTGTCCGTGTCTCGTCCCGCATCACTCTGCCTCCCCTGCACAATCCAGACGGTTATGTCTATAACCGAAAGTAAGTGAATCGCAGCCTACACTTAGCATCAGGAGCCCTTACTCGAAGGAGCTTCGCCAGTAGTCTCCCACGACTCAAACTCGGGGAAGATCCCAGCATGGGGTGCAGGCTCGTCCATCAAATGAAGGAGCCCCTCCATATCTATCTCGAACTCGTCCCCTTCCTCAGGTGGAGGATCCACCTCCCGAGGGGGCGAGAAAGTCGCCTCCACTCTAGTCTCCGGCGGGGCTACAAAACACAAGTCCAGCAAAACAAGATTAGCCAACTACCATGGCTAAACCAAGCAGGAGCAAGGAAGGCAAAGCGACACTTACTCAAGGCCATCCCCGCCTCAGCATGCTCACAAGTCTTGAGTCCCCCAGGGGACTCACCAGCCTCAGTCGCTGCATCCTCCACACGAGGGCGTTTCCTCCGAGGCCGCAGGCTTCCGTCCCCGTTCCCTGAGGATGTTCCCGTGGAGGGCTGATCCCCCTCCGCCGCAGAACCTATTGACAAACACAGCAATATACAACATCTCAGTTCTGTAGCTAAGAATTATAGAATGAAAGAAAGAGAACAGACTAAGGGAGGAAAGCCTAACCTGAAGCCCCAAAGGGGGTCAATGGTAGAGGCACCAGCTGCTCCATCCCTATCGCCAAGGCTCGGGCCGCCATCGTGACGGCCTCCCGAATATCCCGTGGAGTCCGTGCGCACTCAAACTGGGACACGAACTCCATAGGTTCAGCTGACCCAATCACGTGGGCGATGTGTCGTCTCCAGTCATCGACCGCTGTATCGGTGAAGCTCCCGTGCGGGAGCTCCCGGTCCAGCGACCCTCTGCCCCGGATGCCACAATCGGCCAAGAACTGAGTCCACCAAGCCCTAGGTGCCCTCGACTGAGACACCTTCCCTCCAGTCGCTATTGCCGATGCCCGTCCTTGGGGCTTTAGTGCCCCTCCGTTGCTTCGGCTCCCGGAAGATGAACCCCAGCCACTCCGGGGCCACTGTGCTACAATCCGCTCAACCTCTCGGCGGATCCGAGCAACACGGGTCCTCAAGTACCCCTCATCCAGTGTAATGGGAGGCAGATCCTCCCTCAGCAAACGACTCTCCTCCGCCTTCCTGATCGTGGAGGCCATCTGTCGGTAGAGGTGGCTGTGCCCGATCCACCACCGGGCGTAGTGCACATCAAATCGTCCCCGACATCCCTACTCTGGCATCGAAAATCACTCCGGCTCCTGGTGGTAGTAAAAATCCCACCAGGCCGCTGCAAGTAGGTGGGTATCCTTGCCCTTGTACTGCCTGCCCGTCAGATGGAACCCCCTGTTCGGAGGAATCCCCTAGTCGTACCCGAAGTTTCTGGCAAAGCGATGTGGGTAGTACGGCTCCAAGGAACTCATCGCCGACCGGTGCAATGCTAACATAGCTGCTCGGGTGCTCAGTATCCACTCAGTCCGTGGTCTCATATCGGCCGCCCCCTGATTGGGGTGGGCGCTGGTGGCCCCTCCACCTGAAGCCCCCAGAAAGAGGCCACAGTCCCTCGTTGTACTATCGAAGGGCAGTCCCTCCTTGCCCCGTGCGGGTAGGTAACAAAGGGCCCTACTGGCCCCCTCAAGCTACTCCTCTGCATCCCCATCTGACTGCCTAGTAAAGCTAGACAAAAGTGGTGCCGTTAGGTTCGCCACAGCACCTCACGTCACCAGTCCCGGGAACAATAACCCGGCCCACACACTAAGGTAGTGGGTCGATAGAAGTATACTCCTCTCCCTCAGCGCTGAGTGTGCCGCCAAAACTCCAAACCCCTGGTAAATATTAGCCAGTGCAGCGGGAGCTAGAGCTAACTGTCTCCCCTCAGCCAACAAGCAAGCCGGCCACAACAACTCGGCTCTCAACAGCCCGTCCTCTCCGTGAGGAACTACGAAAGTTGCCAGCTAATATGCCAGATACGCTGCAAGGTATGTCACATCTGGCATACCACGGGGATTCCACCCCTCCCGTGGTGCATACACATATTTGGAGTACGTCCGAAAGCGTCGCTTCACCTCTGTGTACTCCTCCCATGGAGTCTGATCCCCGGCGAACTCCTGGTAGAAGTAAAATGGCCCGTTGTAGAAATGGCGGACCCACACATTCAGCGGCACCCGGGCAGTCTGTGCGGCTCTCTCTCTCCCTGCGAGAGCTAAATCTCTCCAGGTCTTTATCAGATATCGATAACTGTAAGGCACTCGGTATCTTCCCAGTCCGTCGGTATGACTGCGGTGAAGGTCATCCAGCACTACCTCCTCGTACCCTTCGTCGATAATCGGCAAGCCAGAAATCCTGAACAAAGACCACAAGTCAAGATAGGTCTCTCCCTTAGCTGTTGCCACCGTGTTCCAGTGACGGTTGAAACGCTCCAGCAAGCCCTGCAGTAATCCGGTGTAGCACGGGTACGCGTACAGAGCGGCAGTCACCGCATACCTGATCCCAGCTCAATCCAGCAACACCCGGTAGTGGTGGAAAATCCCCATCAACCACTCTGTGGCACCCTGGCGATAGTAATGTGATGGGATCATTGTCCAGCGGCCATACCGGCTAGTGACGATCTGCTGCATGACTCCATTCAGCATACTATGGTCATCATAGCCCTCTCCAACGTACTACACACTAGCGGGCACCAATACCAACCCAGCAATTCCCTCTGTCTCCGTGCAATGGTGGCCGTGCAAATCCCAGCTAGCGGGGCCAATCGGCCCAACCCTGACTCCAGACTGCTCCGCCATGCTAAAGAACCCTAGGCAATCAACGCTGGGAAACTGGCGCTGCCTCCAGTAGTCCTCTGAAAAGCTCGGATAGCTGTAGAAACTGGTACCAAGCAGGCTATCCCTGCCAATCAAGATGGCCCGCTCAATCCGGCGGCAGGCTCCCGGAACCTGCGAGTCACCCTCCACCACGCCAGGAGGGACATAGCCATGAATGAATTCAAGTAGATGACGATCCAGGGGGACCTCTAATGAATAACCCCCGCTCCGATCGTAACTATACAAATCACCCGCCTCCAGAATCCTAGCCACCTCCACGGCCCCTACTCCAGCTGTCCTCTCACCAAGCGGACCCTCAGCCACCACCGTATGGCCCCGGTCCAGCTGCTCTACACCAGTCGCGGTGATCACGGGTGCATCTAGAGGGCGCATCGGTCGATCAGTTCGCTGCACCCAATGATCCTCCTCCCGAGCCATCCGCCTCGGGACCCGCCCGTCTCTGCCGAAGCGTGCCATAGCTACAAGACAAGGCACCCAGAAAAATAGTCAGCATACCAGAAAATCCACATGTACAACACATCAAAACAAAGACATATGAAGCATCAAAATGCGACTACAACAACTCTGAAAGAGGCTCTCACGGGCCGTACGCCCTCGTCCCCGCCTCCGACGCACGCCTCGTGGGGGGCATTTGTTGTACCCGGACCATTTCCCAGCTAAAATAATAAGGAGTAAGGGCTTGGGCATTTCCCCGAACACCTATAAGGCACGGGCTATCCAGCCCTTTCTACAGCCTTGCAGGTCCCCACAGGGGTCCCGACCAACTTGCCGTGACACGCGGTGACACAAGCAATGGTCCGGGGTTAACCCTGGCCACTCTCATACAGGCCTTGCCCGTACCCTACATGGCCGCCCGGGACAACCCGGGGGCACCCCTACGTTAAGCCACACCATGTGGCATCCAGTGAAAGAGCCGCGGGCTCACTCCGAGGCACTTTATTCAACCCTCCAAGGTCAAAGGGAGACCCGAGCAAGTCAACCACAGGCTTTGGAGACCCGCAGCACGTGCATGCGGCTCACACACGTGTGTTCGGCATTTTTCCGAACACCTTGTGGACGCGTAAATTTCAACCCTTCTACACCAACCCACGGGCCACCCCGTGGTTCCAGTACACTAATTGGGCTCTACAACGCCCCCCAGCAAGTCGGGACCACCCCCGACCCTCAGACACGTGGCAACACGCCACACAACTTTAGCTCTCGGGCCAACCCGAGGCTACCCTGCCAACCCGCCATACAACATGGCACGCAACACGAGGCAAGGCCCATGGGCCCAAGGTGCCTCCTCCCATCCCCTATGGACTTCTACCCTTGACCCTAGGCCAAACCTAAGGCCCGTCGGTCACCTGTGCGGCTCGTTCGGCAACCCAAAGTGTGTCGGGCATTCGCCCGAACACCTTGCGAGCGGCCACTACGACTCAGAGAACAACGGCCCTACGGGCCCATGCTAGCCTCCCGAAGTTCAAAGTCCGTCAAAGGACGTCCCTAGGCAACATAAGAAGACACCCGGGGGCCATCCCCTGGGGTTGCGGCCAGTCGGGGGCCAGTTCGCCCCGGGGCATGGCCGCGCACCCCAGGGAGGGTGAAGTCCCTGGGGGTCGTGCCCTCCCTCTAGCCCGGTGGTCCCAGGACCCCACTCAACCCCGGTTTATCTGATTTACGATTCTACGATGCGATTCGTTTGCCGTACCAATTTGAGAAGGTGACACGTGGACGCGGGAGCGCAAAGCGATAGCACGCGGGGATTCCGCAAGTCAACGCGCACACAAGATAGCATGCGGGGATTCCACAAGTCAACGCGCACACAAGCATCCACGTATCTTGCCAGCTATTTGTCCTTTTCTTTCTTAGTCAATTTAGGAAGAAAATGGCCCCAAAAATCAAATTTTTATAGGGAGGGGACCAGCCCCTCTCTCTCTTGGAGCGAACCCGCCTCAACCCCCCATGGGGGGGTTTACGCGGACCAACTAACCCCCCTAGCTGGTCCGCGTAAACCCCCATTCAATTAAAAAAATTTGATTTTTTGAAAAAGAAAAAAGACTCCTAAACCCCCCGGGTGGGGTTTAGGCAGACCAGCCTGGGCCCCCAGGCTGGTCCGCCTAAACCCACTTGGGGAGGGGGTTTAGGCGGACCAGCTCAGGCCCCCTGGCTGGTCCGCGTAAACCCTTTTCCCCCCCTCTCTCTCAATCCGTAACCCAAGTACTATTCACTTGGGTTTACGCGGACCAGCTCATCCCTCTTAGTTGGTCCGCGTAAACCCCTAGTGACCCTTCAACTTCCCCTATAAAAACCCCTTAGGAGCTCAAGGGGTGGGGCATCTAATCTAATCTAATCTAATCAACATCCAGGAGATCATCTGGCAAGCACAAGACTTCAAGCGCGGCCCCAAGAACCGGGCGAAGGAGAATTGTGTGTGGGTGACTTGTTCGGCGGTCTAATACGCCGGGGGTATGTCATTTGCACTCCCCTCACGCCATATGTAGCCGTCACACACAAGTCAACACCCACCGTATATAAGGCATTTCGACATGGGCGGACGTCCCCTCATGCCAGGATTTCCCCTCGCGTGTTCATCAGTTGCAACCACATGTGTACCATGACGTCATGCTCTCTCGCAGTCACGAGGCCATGTCCGATCGCTCAACTCGAGTCATGATCGACCCTCGCCCGGACACCGGATCGATGTATCCCCCCAGTCATCCAGTCACAGGCCCCCCTTCGGCATCTCGGCCATGGCCTACGCCACGAGAGGAGCCCTCTGTAAAACACACGTGTGTTTATTCACCACGCATCGACCCGGGGACCGACTAGCACGTCAGAGCTGTCCCGCGGCATGCAC
Source organism: Amorphophallus konjac (assembly GCA_022559845.1). NCBI lineage: Eukaryota > Viridiplantae > Streptophyta > Magnoliopsida > Alismatales > Araceae > Amorphophallus > Amorphophallus konjac. The sequence goes on along the minus strand of CM040118.1, from coordinate 163,147,163 downwards.
CAGTTGTATCTTAGCCATTACGGCTTTCCTGTAAAGAAATATACACCTCAGTACAACACCGCCGATTGGACGAGTGCTCTCGCACCCATGTTCAGGCCCTCAGTTTTCTATCTACATCACTCGACATCCGTGCCCGACACCCTAACCCCAGTAAACACCCCTCGGTCTAACATGCACCCATAGCTGTTGAATGCCCCCAGCCCTCTACCCAAGGCTTCAGACACATATACAGACTCTTCTTCAGCATGGAACAAAGGTATTTGGATTCAATCTGATGTAAATAAACACCGGTCGCTTGCGACCGGTGGGGAAAGACATCCTGTACACGATTCCCACAATCGCCTATGCACTCACACCCATGGAACCCCTTCTCTCCACGTGTCGCCCGATCGCCCGAGCCCACGTGCCGGGCCCTGGTGGCGCTTCCCCAGTCAACCCTTGGTTCCTTGAGTGATTGTCGAGAAATCGACTGGCACGCCCCCACCATGTCCGGTTAACCCTTATCCCGACATTTCCGTGTCATTTGACCTTTTTTCGACTTTCCGTGAAAGGAGAGTACCCGATACCGCCGTGAGAGGCATGCAACCATAAGGAGGATACCCGAGATATATCAAAATCCCGTATTTTCCTTCCTCGCTGTATCCCTCCCTTCACCCCAGTAATCGACATAAAAACCCGCGCGACACTTGCCTATTTAAATAAAGCCCAAAGGACTTAAGGACCAAGCCCATGAAGTTTGGCCCATATTCTAGAAGGTTAATTAGTTTAGTCACGGAATACAAGGGATAAATACTCCTTGTTAAGATAATTAAGTGGATAAATGAATGAAAGAGTTTGAATTAAATTCAAATTCGGCGCCCAATAGTAAAGGCGGTCTATCGCGAGACCGCTAGTGGAAAGTTGGCGGTCCAGTCCTAGATCGCTAATTTCAATCAATTCAGTGAAATGAAGAAAGAGCAAAAAGATAGGATTTTTGACATTTTAACTCCTAGAGATCGCGGTGGAAGGCTGGTAAGCATTCTTAGGACTCTCAGAAGTTGGTTTGATGCCAAATAGGGACTCTAGAATTGATCTAATCCACGAAACCCTAGCAAAAACCTATAAATAGACCCTAGGTTTCACTTGCGTGACCCCTATGTTTGGCTCGCATGGAACTAAGGTAAGACGAGTTTAATTTAGGTAGGTTCTTTTGAGGTTTTTATTCCTAATACTAAGGACTAACTTGTCTCAAAATTTCGTGCTAGGAGATCAACCCATCAGGAAGATAGAGGCACCCAAGGTTGCTGGTTCCACATCAACGACCCAGGAGACTGTGCAACGGTGTGGTGAAGATCAGGAAATTAGGGACCCAAAATGAGGTATTTAGAAGTTGCACCTTTAGAACTTTTTGTTCTCCTTTATATCTTCTTCTTACCCTCCAAATTTCACATTTTTAGGTCAAGAGAATCAAGAGTTATTATGACGTGAAGTTGCTGTTTTAGCACAAGAAGTGCAGGGAACTAGGGTTAACTTCCAGGCTTAAATTCGAAGTTAAAAGTCAAGAACAGAGGTAGGTCATCTCATGAACGGCTAAAACATCATTCTAGGATTAAAAGTCATCTTGTTGCACTTGATTTCATGCTTTATAGACCGAGAATTTCATGTTTTAGTTGGGACTATGCATCTAGTGCATCATTCATGAATATATCTTAGCCTTAATTTAATTTGAAAAAATTCTCTGGTTATAATACACGAATCCCATGCATATTGTTGGCCTCTCTTCGTTCTATCATGGTATAAGTTTATATATGTTGGTTTCCAGGCATGATATGTCTTGGATTATCATTTAGTTCAATTGTTTAGTTTCTGTCAAGCCAAACGGCCTAAAAATGGACCGCCAGCATTGGTTAGTGATGAGTGTGCATTTATACAGGTTAATTTATGATTTACACACTTTTTATGAGCTTAACTATTAATAAATATGCACTTATCACACTTAATCATGATTTTAGATCAAAATGTGTAGTTTCATGAAATTAATAAAAATTTGATAAATAAATATGTTATTTTGCAGGTACTCGGCAAGAACTCCACAAGTCTGCGCAAGAATGGGCCAAATATCATTAAGCATGAAAAGAAAAATAAATAAAAATAAATAAAAATAAAACCCAAAACATTAACACCTCTATATAAGTATTATGATATAGATAATATATATGTTCACTTATATAATATATAATAATATATAATCATAATATATCTATATATTCACTTATCTATATACATAATATATTCATCATATATATTATATCGCCAGCCCTTCATATAATATATACATAATATATATATTCCTTATATATATATATATATAATATATATGTGTATATGCAGCAGGTTCTCACGATGGCAAGGTGGTGCTGCCAAGGCTTCGAGTGGGCCCCCTTCGCATGACACATGGCCAATCCTTCACAAACGCGCATGCATGCATTTGCTGCCAATGCAAACACGTCCAAAAGGCTAATAGGGTGTTTGGGAGCATCTTTTAAAAAAAACTGTTTCTCTCTTTAAAATTATTCTACGTCGATTTTTAACTAAATTTTTAAAAATGGTGTAAACATCTCATTCCTTGTTTGGTAAAAATAACATAAATTTTAAAAAATGTATAGACAAGTTTGGAGTGTAGACGCCCACGACGATCTCTTCCGGGAGGGGGAGGGAGGCGTCTCCTTCTTCTCCCCTTCGCCTTCTCCACCGTCGCCCTCCGCGCCTCCCCTTCCCGGACCCCGCAGCCATGCTGACAGGCCGTCGGGGGGCCGCAGGGGGAACCGGAGGGGAGGGGGATGGGGCTGCGCAGAGGGAGGGAGGAACCAGAGGGGAGGGGGAGCCGCCGGGGGGCGGAGGGGAGGGGGCTGCGCAGGGGGAGGGGAGGGGGTGGGGGAGCCGCCGGGGGGCGGAGTGGGGAACCAGAGGGGAGGGGGATGCGCAGGGGGGGAGGGGAGGGGGAGCCGCCGGGGGGCGGAGTGGGGAACCAGAGGGGAGGGGGGAACCGGAGGGGGGAACTGGAGGGGAGGGGGATGCGCAGGGGGAGGGGAGGAGGAGCCGCCGGGGGAACCGGAGGGGAGGGGGTTGCGCGGGGGGAGGGGAGGGAGAGCCGCCGGGGTGCGGAGGGGGGGAACCAGAGGGGAGGGGGAGGGGGCTGCGCAGGGGGAGGGGAGGGGGTGGGGGAGCCGCCGGGGGCCCGCCGGGGGGCGGAGTGGGGAACCGGAGGGGAGGAGGAGGGGGATGCGCAGGGGGAAGGGAGGGGGAGGGGGGGCCGTCGGGGGAACCGAAGGGGAGGGGGAGGAGGAACTGGAGGGGAGGGGGAGGGGGGAACGCCGACGCCGGAGGGGGGAACCGGAGGGGAGGGGGATGGGGCTGCGCAGGGGGAGGGGAGGAACCGGGGGATGCGCATGGGGAGGGGAGGGGGAGGGGGCCGCGTGAGTATTTTTTTTAAAAAAATTGGTCAGGTGGTGTTTTTTTTTAGGAAGATTTACATAGGATTAGATTTCCTCCCTAATAGGGTGTTTGGGAACCCTTTTTTTTAAAGACTATTTCTTCCCCAAAAATTATGATACGTTATTTTTTAACATAATTTTTGAATTCAACAAAAAGAAGTTCCAACCGTTTGGTAAAAATAACATAATTTTTTAATTTTATACGGACATGTTTGGGAGGGGGAGGGGGAGCCGCAGGGGGGAACCGGAGGGGAGGGGGCTGCACAGAGGGAGGGAGGAACCGGAGGGGAGGGGGGAACCGGAGGGGAGGGGGCTGCGCGGGGGGCGGGGAGGGGGAGCCACCGGGGGGTGGAGGGGGGGAACCGGAGGGGAGGGGGCTGCGCAGGGGGGGGAGGGGGTGGGGGAGCCGCCGGGGGGCCGCCTGGGGGCGGAGTGGGGAACCGGAGGGGAGGGGGAGCCGCCGGGGGGGCGTCGGGGGAACCGGAGGGGAGGGGGAACCGGAGGGGAGGGGGCTGCGCGGGGGGAGGGGAGGGGGAGCCGCCGGGGGGTGGAGGGGGGGAACCGGAGGGGAGGGCGAGGGGGCTGCGCAGGGGGAGAGGAGGGGATGGGGGAGCCGCCGGGGGGTAGAGTGGGGAACCGGAGGGGAGGGGGGAACGCTGGCGCCGGAGGGGGGAACCGAAGCGGAGGGGGATGGGGCTGCACAGGGGGAGGGGAGGAACCGGGGGCTGCGCAGGGGGAGGGGAGGGGGAGGGGGCCGCGTGAGTATTTTTTTTAAAAAAAATTGGTCAGGCGGTGTTTTTTTTTTTGAGGAAGATTTACAAAGGATTAGATTCCCTCCCTAAAAATTAAAAGAGATTTACCAAACAGGGTTATAAGACCTCTTCCTCTTTTTTTTAAAATTGAGAGAAAAAAGAGGTAAAAAACTGTAACCAAACACCCCATAAAAGTTAAAAGAGACTTACCAAACTGGGTTATAAGATCTCTTCCTCTTTTTTTAAAAATTAAGAGAAAAAAGAGGTAAAAAACTACAACCAAACACCCCATAAGGCTTTAAGCCATGTAGAGAATGCTCTTCATGGTGGGCTCTTCATGAATGGGCAACGGCCTTCTAACGTGAGCCCACCATGCATGCAACATCCACAAAGTGGTCCACATGTCGGCAGGCTGGAGGCAGCCAAGGCTTGGGCACGGCTCCACGATGCAGCGGGGTTCATACGGTCGGCCAGGCAAAGTCTTCACGTGCAAGGTGGCCAACGCGTCGACGGGTTCAGAGGCTTCAACGTGGTCAGCTTCTTCGGGCTTTACGTGGCTGATGTGTGGCTGGGAGCGACGTTCTCACATGGGCGGCCTTGGTCGACTACGTCCTCAAGGCAGTTTCACACTGCCAAGGCTTCACACGAAGCGGCTTAAGGCAGGCGATGATCATGGCCAGCCTTTTCATACTGCTTCACACGATTGAGCAGAGAGCAGAGAGCAGAGAGTAGAGAACGGAGAGAAACAGGGCTATGTTGAAGGCCTATAAAAGGGGGTTGGGGTGTGGTGAGAAGGAGTAATAGCTTTGTAAGACATTAGTTCTTTTATTGTTTTTGAGAGTGTTCATGTTCTGCTTTGATGTTTTTGAGAAGAATCAAGGAGAGAGGGGTAGGAGGCCCCTTCATGTAAGAATTTCTTTCCCTCATTGTTCATTTAAATTTCTTCTTTAATTCATGCAATATTTCTTTTTGTGTTAATCTTATCTTTTAAATTTAGTGGAATTGTTCTTCTTGTTTATTTCTTTTGTTCATCCGTTTCTGTTAATTTTCTCGAGTTCAAAGTTTGGTGTTTTACGTTCACTTGTCTCATTAATTCTTAAGCTAGAGTTTTCATCATTCCTTCATTGTGTTTAATTAATTTTTCAATTTCAAAATCAAGTTTTCAACTTAAATTTCATGGTTTTTAATCTTAGAAACTCAAAGTTTTCAACTCTCAAATCTAACTCTCCCTGTGGATTCGACTCGGTCTCATCACTTAACTATTCTATTTATTTAATTTGTGGGCCGGATATTTTAATTTGGTAACGGGGAGTATTAACGACGTGCATTTTCCCGCCATCAGTTAGCGGCCCTATGATAAACCACTTATAGATGATTAGCGGCCAGTATGTAGACCGTTTGTGTTCATATGATTTCACCATTATAGAACCACAAGCGAACGTACGATAGACCGCTTAATCCATACAAACGGTTGTAAATTAGACCGCCAACGTTCTGAATTCTGTCAACCTGAGACTGAATAAAGAACATCTTATTAAACTTATAATATGCCTAGTTAATTATGCTCCAAGCCTGTTTTAAGTATTATTTCTTACTATGGGTTTTATTACTGTCACAACAATGGATTTCATGGTTCCTTACTATACTTGGGATTATTTTAAGCATAAGTTAGTTTCATGCCAAATCCGTATATTTTTGTATTAAATCCATGGTTTAAATGCTGCATTGACAAGATTTATTATTGATTGTCACGGAATACACATTCTCTTCTCATCTATAGAGTCATTTTCATAAGTACATGGCATATATCCCGGTATATGACCATTAGTTACACCTATGCACATTAGGCACACAATCTTGGACTTGATAGCCTCTCCTTTGGATATTCCTTCCAACGGACTAGAAAATCTTATTTCAAGGCCTCCGTAATTCTCCGTGAGCCTGGGATTCCCTCCAGGACGCCGAGTTGGTTGTACCATTAAAGCCCATTATCTAGAAAACACTTATAACGGTGTTTTATATTTCTAGAACTTAGCGACCTTATGGTTGATCGCCATAGTCTGCTAGCGGACCTTCACTAGATCGCTAACGGATCCTTGACGGTTCTTTCTTTGACCGCTAACGACTCTAGATAATCTGTTTAAATATCAAACAGTCTTGTCCTTAACGGTCCAGAACTAGACCGCTTTCTTCATGAAACGGCCCAGTAAACGACCGCTATTTTTCTAAGTACAATTAACCTGAGGTTTGACCCAAGGGTTAATATTCCTATGATCCTAAATAGTTCAATTGATTATCTAGAGCCTATCACATTATTTCAAAGATACCTAAGTAAATTATGAATGTTAAGAAATGTATCGTTATGCTGCCGATTTATTTTCCACGGTATAACCTAGTTATCAATGTGTTTATTGAACTCTTATTCTCAATGGAAGCATTCTTATTTTTGTTACTTTATCATGGAACTATCATTGAAATTGTACAATCTTGGCCACATTATTGTTATATATGTGGAAGTAGCTTGATTTATACTTGAAGATGCAGTTCGATCACTGATTATGTTCAATGGTTCTATGCTAGTCCCCTCAACTGATTATCGGAAACATACTATATAAACCATGGGGTATGATGTTACTGGCGTCGCATTGCGCTGGGAGTACTTTCTTTATAAATAAGTGAAAATCCATGGATTACACGGACTTGATACAATGAAGGACTTGCTATTTAGCAAAAAGTACTTAAGTGCTTGTTACATGACTTGCTAGTACATTCTTGTTCATGAAAGGCCATTGCTACATTCTTGTTGGATTATACTTGAATTGAGAAAGTATGATTTAATCGCATTATACTCAATTCATATTCTCATATCTCAAGCTTGATCATATCTTGTTACTTTGGCTTTAATCGCATATTTGATCGTATTTGCATGATTTATCTTTTTCTTTAGAGCTAAAGATATTAATTACTTTAACAATGCCAATCATGTTGATGCGAAGATACCTACTGGGAAAGTGTGCTCATTACCTATTTTCTAATCTTTTCAGGAAGTACCAGTGGGTCAGATTCGGATTCAGGTCATTCCAGAGATGGGTCCGAGAGCGATTAAAGAGTGAAGATCTAGGAAGTCCAAAATGTCTAGATTGAGTCTATGTAATTTTCTCTTATTGAGTCTAGCAAATTAAAGAAAGTCAATGTATTTGAATTATGGTTGATATTATTAATAAAGTGACGGTTTGAGTAAGTTATTGTGCAATTACTTTGTGTGATTGTTTTGCGCTCTGTTTATTCTTGCTTGCAAGAGGCTTACCATGCCAGCTATTCGCGTTCCTGATTATTTATGTTGCATAATCTCGGGACGTGACAGGACATCCCTAGGAGGTCACTGCAAGGTGGGGCCTGGCAGCCGGTCGGCAGCTAGTAACGCGGTCGCTATAGTAGGTGGCCGCGGGTGGTGTCTGGCCCGATCGGGTCCCATCGCTACTGCACCGCGACAGGAATGGGCAGCCACGGGGGTCGCTCAGGTCCAGATGAAGGTGACGATAGTGCTCAACTAGGCAGACCGGAGCTCCTACAACGGCAGGGTGCTTTGGGGGTTGGGTTCACAGAAGACGAGCAATAGAAGAAGATGGAGGAAAGGAGGAAGGGGCGGGTTGTGTAGTGGAGGGATGGGAGGCGGATGGTGAGGGAAAGGGGAAGGGAAGGGGCCGGTGGCGCTGGTACAATAGGGGGAGGGGGACGGCGGTCTTGCTCGACGGAGAGGAGAAGAGATAGAGAGGGAGGAGGAGGGGGCGGTAGGCTGTGCAGTGGAGGGGGGGAAGAGGACAATGAGAGTTACGGTGCGGGCACATCTAGGTTCACGAAGGGAGGAGAGGTTGACGGAAGAGGAAGAAAGGGGATCGAGCGGGGTTGGCTGTGGCTGGGTGTGAGTGAAGAAGAAGGGGGTGACACATGGAGGAGAGGAGGAGGGTCTAGTGGATGATGGCAGCGGGGGAACGGCGGCAGCAAAGGGTCCATTGGCTATCGAGGGCACTGCGGTTAGCATTTGAGGTTCACACCCCTTGCTCTCTCACAACACAACCAGAAAAAAAATGCTTTCTTCATTCATTTCAAAAACACATCATCACATTAGAGTTTCCAAGCCTTTTAAAGGCTCCAACAAAGAGGATAAAAGACAAGTATCCCATACATGACAGCATGACCAAAATACCCTCAAGCACTCCCTTAAGTACAAAAGAAGAAAAATAACGTGAATCTAACGACGCAACTAACACTGACAAAGCAAAATAAAGTTGATAAAATAAAATAACGACATGACTGTGACACTAATCAACCACGGGGCCATCTATGAGTATAAACTCGTAAGGGCAGCATGATGTCCTCATCAATAACATTTGTTCAATCCATTTAAGCAACTTAAGCACTTGTCAAATGATAGCAAGCCTATGTTATTAGAGGCACTCAAGGCATCGCTTAAGCGATGAGGCAAGGTAAGGTGACAAGAAGTCATCTCACTCAGCCTTTGTTGCCTAGGTGATCCCTGCCAAGGCAAGTACCTCAATATTACCTTGCCTCACCCACCCACCCGGCCCAGTTGTTCATCTAGTCCATAGCCCACACATAATTGAGAGATCTTGTTGTGTGGAAGGCACATGCCGAACATCTGGTAGGACACTTCAGCTGGAACCAGATCATTGAGGTAATGAAGAGTCAGTTAAATTAGTCAAGCCTCAAGCGTTGATGTTGCCCGACTAGTCACCAAGTGATGCACATGCACCGTGCTCAAGTAAAGGAAGCAAAAAATTGGCTTGTGCACTCCTCTTCGTAGGCCCGATTGTCCTTGGAAGGATGTGAGTACGGATTTTGTGTTAGGCCCACCTTGAACAGCTCAGAAGTATGGTTTCATCTTTCTGGTTGTGGACCACTTCTCTAAGATGGCCCACTTTATACTTTGCTTCAGGACTTCATGGGTCTAAGATTGCTCACCTATTTTGATGAGGTTGTTAGGTTATATGGACTCCCTTAGACCATTGTGTCTAATAGGGATGTGTATTTCATGAGCCATAATTGGAAAATCTCTTGGCACATGACGGGGATCAAGCTTAAGTTCTTCATTGCATATCATCCATAGATAGAGGGCCAATCTAAGGTGGCCAATAAGAGTCTTGAGAAGTTTATGGATTCCTTGATAGGTGTGCATGTTAGAAATTGCGATCTGACATTATTTTATGTTGAGTTTGCATATAATAGTTCAATCAACAAATCCACTAAGTTGAGTCCATTTGAGATTGTCCATAGTTATAAGCCTAGGAAACCTATAGATTTCATCCTATGACATTGCATGGTAAGGCCTCAGAGTCAACTAAGTCATTTGCACAACATATTAAGAACATGCATGAGGAAATCACTAAGTGCTTCGATGTCAGCAATGAAACTTATAAACGATTGGTAAATTCTCGCATGCAAGATTAAGAGTTCCAAAAGGGTGATTATGTAACGATCAGAGAGAGGCCTAAATAATTTCCTTCAAAAGCTGTGAAGAAGTTGCAAGCCCATGTTGATGACAGTCCATTTAAAATTTTGAAATGGGTTGAATCAAATGAACCTTTCATTAGATTATTGGATCAATTTTACTTTTAATGTATCAAGCATGATTCCTTATGAGCAGAGAGCATAGTTGTCAAGGCCTAAGTGACTAGGCGCCCTATTTGGGCCAAGTTGCCAACTCGCCTTTCTGCCCCCGAGAAAGACGAGCAAGGCGCCCGCCTAAGCGAGCAAGGCCCCCCAAAGCACCCTGCCTAGGTGCCTTCGGCTGCCTAGCCCGGGCATAGCCTATAATACCACCTCAAATTTTTTTGGGTCGGGGGACTCCACGACGTGAGATAGGGTCATAGGTAGATCAGGCTCCATACACTCCTTCAACACCCCTTTCTCTATATGTGTGCCTCTCTCTCCCTGCCCCCTCCCTCCCCCCTATCTCTCTCATTTTTTAATATTAAAACCTATAATTTTTTCATGTATCTTATTCATAATTTGTATATTGGGGATATGTATTTTCTGGATTTTAAAATAGGTGCCAACATGTGGCCTAGGCAATGCCAAAGCGGACGCCTTATCGCCTAAGCGCTTAGGCTTCGCCTTGTGTTACCTTGCCACCTTGACAACTATGGGAGATAGTGACACTCAATGGCCCATTTAAGTCTTCTCCTCCCTTTGAGAGTAACCCCACCCAAAGTGTCCACCAGCCATACTTGTACAATAGGAGTACATTAAGAGCATACTAGACGAACAAATCATTTCTACCAAGAGCTGAGTATAAAGGCAATACCTCCTTCACTTTCTTCTTCTCCTCCTCCTCCTCCTTTGTGAAAGGCAGGCAACAACTGCTGGCCCATCATCTTCCTTTCCTTCTCCCTTGCCTTTTTTTTGTTTTTTCCTTCCCTTGTGTCTTCTTCCTCCCCCACTTTTTTCTCTCTTCATTCTTCCCCATGTCATCCACCAACTTCCACAACACACTACAGTAAAGCCCACCAACTTTGTCCTAAGGCTGTAGACATCCCAAGTGCCAACAATTCCTTTCGTTGTGCCTCACACTACTGCCCAACATACACCCCGAGCACGCCATGTCAATGCACTAGCCAAGGACCCAAGACTTGTCGCCATGCCATCACCTGCCTCGTGCCTTGTCTTGATCTACACACTAGAGCCCCAACATGCCCACACGTGGATGTTGCACCCTGCCACTGACCATGTGCACTCACATCATGCATTCCCCAGCCACCATCCCGTGTGCACTCCCACACTTTCCTCGTGACCCTAGAGCATCACACACCCACAAAAGGGCACAACTTGTGGGCACTAACACTGCCTTAACAGATCTGTCGGGCACCCTAAATGGCATATTAGGCCATTCTTCTCTGGTAAACTAGTTCGCGCACTCACACTCTTTCCCTTATTTCCTCAATTGAAATTAACCTACTTTTCTAGTATGTTGTTCAACTGCATGTGACAAGAGAGGGCGTTAATTTTTCATTCCACATAAATTTTTATTGCTGTCAAGCAAGAGATTATGTAGAAGAACTTCATTTTTCCTTGTTTCACCAAAATTTTAAAATTAGAACTACACAATGTTATATTAGTGGTTTCTTAACCATCGTCAATCCATAAGTTCAATTTTGTTGTGGATTAATGTCGTGAGATTGATAAAACTCATTTAATACTTTATTGTTATGTTGCCTAGAAATTGCTAGTTTGACAGTTTTTATTTGCAAGCAGTTGTTGAATCATTGTTGATATTTGATGCATGTTGTCCCCGTCTAATTTGTCCTGCATGTCCTGCATCACCATAGTTCCTGATTCTTGAGATTCTGAGATTGCTTCTCTGTGACCCCTTGTTGGCCACGGAATATATATTGAAGTTGGTATTAGACATGGGTTCTCTTTGAAGAGAAATATTTTTATATAAGGGTTTATTCCGTGGGTGCGCATCGTATCAGACGATTCGGGTTCGGGTGCTGGACCTTTCCCCATTGACCGTAGTCAGTGTTGATTTACATCAGCCTAACATCCGAACACCTTTGTTTATTTGTCAAAGAAAACCTTTAAATCCCTTCTATAGGTTCTGATGTTGAGGACTTGTTCACTTGGGCGACTCACAATTACCACTCCTCGTTCTCCACCGACGGACTGATAGGGCTAAGACTTTATCAGAGGCCTCTTAGGCTTAGGCAAAAGCCCTATGATTTTTAGGGTATAGATGCAATTCCATAGGAGCCATAGGCATTTTGAAGTGGCGGGATGTTTCCTGGACCACAGGAGTATTGTGGTAATTTTACGTTTCCAGGGGTATTTTGGTAATTTTACCAGCCCAGAGGTATTTCTGAAATTTTTGAGTTGGAAAGAAGGTAAGATAGGATATCTGACTTCCCGAGGCGCCGAGGCCATTTATGGAGGGTTTTGGGGGTTACTAGGCAATTTCTAGGTCATAGGGGTATTTTAGTAATTTTACCAAACGCCCCCATAGACCTAGATTTAAGGCGGCACCCAAGTGTCAGACTGAGCTGACAGCATCCCTAAACTGAAGGAGCAACGAGGGGCCTCACAGAAGGCGCACGTGCATCGATTTGCAGAGGGAAGGGTATGTATATAATTTCCTGAAAGTCAGGGGTTTTTCTCATAATTTTCTCTAACGGGTGTGCAAAGAAAATCTGCAAGGTACACTGAATATATTTAGGGCCCAAGTGAGTACAAGGGTTGTCGGCGAGTTGTCGACTGTACATAAGGAGTCTTTGCACTGACACAGGACGTAGGGGCATAGCCCCAATTACAAAGAGTTGCAGGGTAAAACTGTAAATAACAAGACTTGTATTTCCCGCAATCCCAGGAGGGGATTTTCCATAATTCTCCCCTATACGAGTGGAACTATATAATTTAGTCACCTCGGGTGCATAGAAAATTATGAACATGGCCCGTCGAAGGGCATAATTACAAACATAGCCCCCTAGGGGCGTAAGACCCAGGGATCACCTACCCCTCGAGAGCCAAAACAACGAACAATACTCCTTGCGTGGATCTCTCGAGGCTTGATCTCTCCGTCCCTTTTCTCTATCTGTGTGTGTCCTTATCCCTGGCCCAGGGGGCTATTTATAGAAGTGGGAGGACCCAGGTTGTCAACAACATGGGGATTTGCCTCAATTCTGATGAAAAAATGAGTTTTAACCCCAATTCTGACAAGGTAGGGTAGCCACTCCCTATTTTTTCTTCTTTCCCCCCTTTTTTTAATGGGAACATGGACACCCGGGAGGGGTCATTTGACCCGTGCGCAAGACCGGGTGAGGTCAAGTGACCCCGCAGGCCAGCAGGGTGACACGACCCCCCCCCCCCCCCCCCCCGTGGGGCCAGTCGACCCCACTGGGTCCCCAGCGGGGTGACACAACCCCGCTCGGGGTCGACCGCACCCGCGGGCAGGCCAGCGGGGTCATTTGACCCTGGGACGGCCCTTTTGGCCCCTCTTTGTGTCTTTTTCGCATTTTTCTGTCGCCCTGGGTCGAGGAGAAGCCACCGCTCTGCATTTATTGCTCCCCAAGGCCTATTCTTGCCGTGTGGCAGTAGCACATTGGTGGAGAACCGTGCGAGAGTGAAGGATTGTTCATTTGTCGTTTGCTTGTGCGTCGCTCGCTTAGAGGGAAGTTTTTGCATCCATTTGTGCCGTGTGATACACAGTTGTTTGGCCACTTTGACAGGTGTGCATGTACATTCTCCCCTTAATTTTCCTTGTTACGACGCCGCTTGCAATTATAAGGTTGGGCCAATAAACCCTAAATCACAGAGGTACTACACGAATCGACGATATCGGCGCTACGCCGTATTTTCCATCGGCTGCTTTGAAATAAAATCCTCGAAATATTTCGAGAGAATTACGGGTGCAACAAATGCCCCCCACGGGACATCCGTCACGACCGGAGGCAGGGGCGGATGACTTGTGCCCTTTAAAGGGAGTGGTGACTATGTGTTCTTTGCATAGACTTTGGGCTTTATAGGACTGCATTTAATGTTTGTAGTGTTATCTTGGAATGTTTGGCCTGACGTTACTCTCCTATTTTTTTGTTTCTCTGCGTTTGTAGACATGGCCCGCAGCAACAGTGATAGGAGCCAGTAGAGGAGGCCGAGGACTAGAGGTACGGATGAGTGTCGGATTGAGCGCACTGACTAGGGCATGTTGTGTCCCTGTGCACTCTCTAGGAATCAAAAAATTTGAGATCACTAGCAACCGTGGTTGAGCAACCTTGCTTAAGTATTGTCCTTAAACATTGTATAGTCTGAAATTTTCTAAAGGACAGCACATGTCAAAAATTTTATCAATGCTCATGACAGAGCAATGGCTGTATGCACAGAGAAACTAGGTCCTTCATCAAAGAAATGAGGATCAACCTATGTCATGAAGTGACATTGCTATCTCTGTTCAAAATGAGATAGAATAGTTAGTCTCACTGAGTAACAAGGGGTGAGGGCGTCTAATCAACATCCATCCTTACACAAAAAGGTGTAGACTAAACTTGACTGTTCAAACAAAAGTATGATGAGCCAAAACAAAGTGTGAACTTGACCTAACGTCAGACATATTGCTGTATTCCTGAAGTAAGCTCAGCTATGTTCATCGTGTTTATTTTTAATACCTCTCAATGGTCACTCCTCGGGGAATTATTGATTTTAAATGAGTAAGTTTCAAATAGCTAAACTTGGATAAGACTTTGTAAACTTAGTTTATTTCTATTACATCTGACTGGAAATTATTCCAACTCTACTTGTATTTTTCTTAAACCAAGCAGATAATAGTGATTGATCATAGGAGTTCTTAGTGCAGAAGAATCTAAAAACTACTAGCTTGGTTAATGAATGTTGTTTTAGATTGACTTTTCTGAACCCTCTCTTTACCAACCATTCATCTGCCCTCTAGCTCCAAACTTCCATCCCATTACTTTTTGATGTTGTCAAAGGGAGAGAGTCATGTGTATGATCGCAAACTAGTAACATGTGCATGATGTGCATGATCATATGTATGAGGTCTTCATGCCAATGAATGCCATTTGTTAGTTATTTATGACTCATAGTAATTGCCATCATCAAAAAGGGGGAGAATGTTGTGCCCTTGTGGCTATGGTTTAATTCTCTAAATATATTTTAATGATGCTTGAACTATGAGTCATACATATGGTTAATAATATTGTTGCTAATGGCATTTCTAATGTGTTGATTGGCCTATGAAGAAGTGGAAATATTCCTTGAAAAGTCAATGCTGGTCAACGCTGGTCAATGAAGGTTAACGCTACTGATTAAACTGGAAGTCAGCTCGTTGACAGATTTGGTCAATGCATATCTCAGTATGAGGAACTAAGGTTGATGCTACCTTAGTCAGAAATGAAGTGAGGTCGATGCTACTTCAGCCTTGAAGCGTCTACGGTCGATGCCAGTTTGGACTTCTACATGACTAAGGTTGGTGCAAGCATACATGCATGCAATCAGGTCGATCTTAGTGTTCACTAAGGTCGATGCTAGTGTGCATTGTCGCACATATAGGGTTGATGCTAGCCATGTTTCATGCATACTCAAAGTCGGTGCTGACCGCGCTTCGCATATAGAAGATCAATGCAAGTTTTTGAAGTTTGTGCACATTTCTCACTAAAGTCGATGCTAGTGACCAATATGGTCTGTGCACATTTTTGCTTCAACGTCTAAGGTCGGTGCACCTTTTTGGCCCATGCATGTTACAAGTCGGTGCATGTTTTGCATTAGCACATAGGGTCGATGCATGTGTTGCATTAAGCATAAGGTCGGTGTAGGTTGTTGCTGTAAGCTTAAAGGGTCGGTGCAGGTTTTGTTTTGGGCATATAGAGTCGGTGCAGGTTTTGGGCATGTAGAGTCGGTGCAGGTTTCGCTGTGACCACACAAGGTCGGTGCAAGTCTTGTTGTGAGCATTCAAGGTCGATGCAACTTCTGTCTAGCATAAACCAAGGTATGTGCACACTTCAGTGCAAAACCAAGGTTTGTTCACATCTCAGCGCAAGACAAGGTCCATGCACAATCAAGACTAGTGCAAGATAAGGTCGGTGCATACTCTGCCCTCAACATAGCAAGGTCAGTGCACCTTTTGGCGTTTGGCAAACAAGGTCGATGCACATTCTCTTATACTGCAAACAAGGTCAGTGCACCTTTTGGCTTCTGGCAAACAAGGTCGGTGCACATTTCTTCTACTGGGCAAGTAAGGTCGGTGCACATTTACACCTAAGCTAGGCAAGGTCTGCGCGCGTTTCAGTGTAAGAAGCAAGGTCTGTGCGCGTTTCAGTGCAAGAAGCAAGGTCTGTGCACGTTGCTGTACAAGGTATGTGCATGTCACTGTACAAGGTCTGAGCACATATGAATACCAAGGTCTGTGCACACTTGGTTTCGAGGTTCCAAGGTCAGTGCAGTTTTTGCTTCTACACACAAAGTCTGTGCACATATGAGCTCCAAGGTCGGTGCATGTTTTCTTTCAACACCGTCAGGTCGGTGCACATCTTACCAACACAGAAACCTAGTCGATGCACATTGGGATTTCTGCAAGCAAGGTCGGTGCACATTTTGCCTTATGCCATATAAGGTCGGTGCACATTTTACCTTATGCCATATAAGGTCGGTGCAGTTTTGCTACATAGCCTACAGGGTCTGTGCACATTTGCAATCCTGCTCTAAAGGTCTGTGCACATTTGCTCTCCAAGCTACAAGGTCCGTGCACATTTGCCTTCCAACGCATACAAAGTCTGTGCACTTTTCAGTTTGATATCAAAGTCAATGCACATTCTTGTCTAAGGCATAGAAGGTCAGTGCATGTTTGCTTACAACGCAAACAAAGGTCTGTGCACATTCTGCTTTCAACAAAGCCAAGTCGGTGCACATTTCTCCTCATGCCTTATGAGGTCTACACACATGCTGCAAATCAAGTCCGAGCACTTTTAAGGTCTGAGCAACTTTCAAGGTCCGAGCATGTTACAAGGGCTGAGCATATTCAATGATAAGGTCTGTGCACTCAGAAATAGGCATTTCATCAAACAGATGTTGCCTCCTTTAGAAGTACAAGTTCTGGAAGATCTACTGGCAGAAAAGATTCCTACTTTCCAGGTGGACCAATGGTAGTCACCTAGAAAGGGTCTCCATCCGAAAAGGGGTCAAACCTTGAGGAGAAAATCTTGTACTTGATGAAGATATGATCGGCCAGCAAATGGGAACTACAGTGTACCGCTCAAAGCAGTCTGGGTAGCCAATGAGAACTCACTGCACCTTATCACTTCTGAACCAATCAGAGGTCACCGTGGTCTTGCATCTGGTCCTCTTTGATGAAGATAGATGGCCCAGATTTCATCTTACCATATCAAGAGCTACCAACCTCGTACGTTGCAGACAAGAAGACAAGAATGTCTACCCCCAAAGGCATATCAGCTCGGAGACATACTCAGCAAAAGAAGATCGTGCAGCAAGTTCAAAGAAAAAGGTGTACTTGTCCAAAGATGGTAAGAAAAGCTTGAGAGAATGCTGGGCACCAAGTGCACCAGAGAATGAGGCAGAGCATATATACGAAAGGAGCACCAAGCAGAAAGCAGGCAGAGAGCTCGTGGAAGCCAACAGTTGGAAGAAGAAGCCTTGCGAAGTAAAGCCTGCTGCGAAGGCCCAGCTCTAGCCTTGAAGTATCTGAAGATAGACGTCTTCATCTTCTCTCTTCATCCTGCGAGAAGAAGAAGAAGAAGCTTCAACTTCTTTTGAAGGAGAATCTGCCCTTCTAGAAAGCACTCCATCTGGAAGAAGCGAGGATCGCCATCCAGATTCCAGACAGGGCCTTTTGTTCTATCCTCAAGAGTCTTACATCCTATCTGAGCTTTTCATTTGGGTTATCTTTTCTTTATTTGAACACTCCATTTGATACTTGGTTCGGTCCCTACAGGGAGTTGTAGGAAGACAGATAGAAGGTGTTTTTGTTCTATGGGTTGGCTGTGTGAGCCCGTAAGCTGTGTGTCAGCTTGGCTATGTGAGCCCGCAAGCTGTGTGTCAGCATTTGTTTAGTGCAGTTGCACTAGTGAAGTCTCACTTGGTTGAGTGAGGGGTGGACGTAGGTGTGGACGCACTTTTTGTTCCTCTATTGTTGAGCTCGTCTCTTCGGGAATGGTTGATTCGTTTATTAAGTGCGTGGGCGTGCCAGTCACAAAGTGACAATTTATTCGGGCTCCGAAGAGCCCATGGTGCGCTCGATCTGACTCGGCCAGACGATTGTGTGGTTAGTGTCGGGACCAAAACCCGCCGCGCCATAAAGGTCACGGCGTCATTTACATCCCCCATACGAGGGAACACCCTTGATTAATCGCCGGGATTCAGGGCCTCATGGCCAAGAAATCAATTGCATGGAAGGTCTATTACGAGGTATTGAAATCATCGCGCGAGGGCGAGAAGAAGACCCTTCGCGGTCATGTCAGTCGTGTACTGACCATTTAATGTTCGGACAAATGTCCGGCTCGAGAAGATCGCGGTTGTCGCGGGAAAACCGGAACGCATGTATGCCGAGGTACGGCAAATCTATTGTTCGGAAGAGCGGAGAATGTTCGGCTAAACCTCGGTCAGAGCGGTCAGAAACCAGTAAATCTGTTGGCCCGGTGCAAGAGCAAGCTGCGACCATACTGCGGTGGGCCCCCTCGCGGTCGAAACAAGACTTGCATGAGCGTCATTAATGTTTCTGGTGCCAAGGGGCAACGAGGGAATATCCCTTGAACCGGCTAAAAGCCCTGTGTCTAGGGAAGCGAACGTTCGAAATGTGTCTGTCATTCGGGAGACCATTTAATATTCGGACGGGAGTCCGGCTTGAGAATATTGTAATCGTCACGGGAGGACCTGGGACATATGCATGACGGGATACGGCAAGTTTATGATTCTGAGACACCAAAAATATTCGGCCAAATCTCGGTTAGTGTAGCAGGAAACCGGTAAATCTATTGGCCCGGTGCGAGATCGAGTTAAGACCATACCGGGGGCGCCTCCCGTGGTCCGAACGAGGCTTGCACGGGCATCATTAATATTTCCGGTGCCGGAGGGCAACGGGGGAGAGTCCCAGGACTAGACTCCAAAATTGAAAATGTGTTCGAAGGGAGCGGGCTGTAGACCGAGGATATGAGCCGAACGGCGACCACAATTGGGACGGACCCGAGGTCTAAGCGTGGCCCACGGAGGTCTTATTGATATTCCCATGGAAGGGGTCCAGGGGTGGCGAGGACCGTCTCGTTCTATTCCAATTTTGTCGGTCACTCACGGACCTTTTCATGTTCGGGCAAGGGCCCATGTTGAAAGTACGACGTGGATGGAAACGACCCCGTACAAATGTATGCAGAGTTTACGGCAGTTTCAATGAAAGAACGGGAACGAATCCCATTAGAATGAATCCGATTTAATGGGCTATCGACCCGGAGCAATGCCGGCTCACGACCATGTCGGGGAGGGAGCCGTCGGCCATATTGGTTGCTCACGGGTCTTTTCATGTTCAGACACAGGTCCGTAATAGAAACGCGGCGAAAACCCAGGTGAACCCGTTCAAATGTCTGCCGAGCGTGCAGCAATTTTAGTAGTGGCTCGGAAGGGATCCGGCCTGAGAAACGAGTCCGGCTTAATCGGAATGTCAGCCCGAGGCGAGGTCGGGCCATGGCCATTTCGGGATAATTCCCAAGACTCAGGCCCAACCTGGAAGGGCGACATTGTTGTTCCTTCAGCACCGGGTCACGAGAGAGACGGGACTGCAAAGTGGATTTTACCATTTTTTTATCTGGGTTTTAAATTATATATATATATATTTTTTTTTTATTGCTTATTTCCCTCTCATGTATTTATTCTGGATGATTTATCCGTTTTGTTTATTATTATTACTATTATATTTTCTCTCCTCTTCTTTGTTTATTATTATTTTTACATTTTTTGTTTATTTCATATATGTATTCAGATTTATTTATTCATTATAGTTTTTATTAATTTTATTATTACTATTATTATTATTATACATATTCTTCTGGAGAGAGAGTGGGCCGCTGGAGGGCCAAATGGGGGCTGAAGGAGTGGGCCGCTGGAGGGCCAAACGGGGGCTGAAGGAGCGTGCCGCTGAAGGTGGAAGGGTGCACCGCTGAGGGGGCTGAGGGAGTGCGCCGCTGAAGGTTCGCGGGAGGTATACCGGGGAAGGGCTTGGCCAAGGGTACCGGCGAAGGGGCAGGTGTGGTGGCTATGGGAGGCGTACCGATGAAGGAGCCTTAGGTGTGCCGGCAAAGGGCCTGACCGAGCGTGCCGGCGAAGGGTTGAACAGGGGAGAGCGTGCTGTCAAAGGAGCTTGAGGGCGTACCGCCGAAGGGTTGGAGCAGGCATGCCGCTGAGCGCAGGGGGAGCGTGTCGGCAAAAGGCCAAACGAGGCGTGCCAGGGGAAGCTGGGCTGGGGCGTGCCGGCAAAGGGCGATGTAGGGTGTACTGGCGAAGGGTGTGTGTCTGCACATTGGCCGGTCGCTGCGACATAAAGTCCGTACATTCATCAGCCCAAAGTCTATACGTTGTCTATTCAACCAGCACACAAAGTCTATACGTTCTTCAGCTCAAAGTCTGTACATCGGCTGCATTCATCAGCTCAAAGTCTGTACATTGACTACATTCATCAGCTCAAAGTCTACACATTGGCCAGCCAAAAGTCTGTACATTGGCCAGCACAAAGTTTGTACGTTGGCTAGCTCAAAGTCTATACATCGCAGTTCAAAGTCTGTACATTGCAGCTCAAAGTCCGTGCATCGGCCAGCCCAGAGTCTGTACGTTGGCCAGCTCAAAGTCTATACGTTGCAGTTCAAAGTCTATACATTGGAGCTCAAAGTGAGTCTATACATTGCAGTTCAAAGTCTATACATTGGAGCTCAAAGTCTATACATTGGAGCTCAAAGTCCATACATTGGCCAGCCCAAAGTCTGTACGTTGGCCAGCTCCAAGTCTGTACATTGCAGTTCAAAGTCTATACATTGGAGCTCAAAGTCCATACATTGGCCAACCCAAAGTCTGTACGTTGGCCAGCTCCAAGTCTGTACATTGGCAAACTCAAAGTCTATACATTGTTCCTTAAAGTCTATACATTGCCCCTTGGCTGCAGTTCAAAGTCTGTACATTGGCCAGCCCAAAGTCTGTACATTGGCCAACTCAAAGTCTATATATTGTTCATTGACTGCAGCTCAAAGTCTATACATTGCAGCTCAAAGTCTATACATTGTCCCTTAAAGTCTGTACATTGGGTTCCACTTCGGAGAGTGAGAAGAGTGTGCCGCTGAAGGGCTGAGAAGGTGTGTCGTTGAAGGGTTGATAGGGTGTGCCGCTGGAGGGCTGATAGGGTGTACCGGCGAGGAGAAGAATGAGACGGTGGAGGAGTGTGGAGGGCTGATAGGGTGTGCCGCTAGAGGGCTGATAGGGTGTACCGGCGAGGAGAAGAATGAGACGGTGGAGGAGTGTGCCAGTGGGGAGCCAAGAAGGTGTGCCGTTGAAGGGCTGATAGGGTGTGCCGCTGGAGGGCTGATAGGGTGTGCCGCTGGAGGGCTGATAGGGTGTACCGGCGAAGGCTGGAACGGACGTGCCGATGAAGGTCCACTCCTCTGTTACTTGTTTTTAAGGCTTTTCTTTTCTTCTTCTCTTTGATTTTTGCGTGGTTTTATACAAATCTTTTCTCCTTCTTCTTGCAGTCTGTTGTTGCTCTATTTATTTGTTGCTTTTATTATCTTTTGGTATATGTTTGCTATCCCATTTGTTTGTTGCATCCTTTTGCCTTTTAACATCCTATTATTTTCTAACGAAAATTCGGCAGCATCTCCCCTTGACCCGAGCGTAAGGGAGATAAAGGGAACGCGCCCACATGGAGTGGCGGAACCCGACAACTGGAGGTGGGCGCCTGAGGGCGGCAACACCTTAATAAAACCTCAGAAAACACAGGGAAAACAACGAGTCGAAGACCTCTAAGACTGGACAGGGTGTACTGGAGAAGGGGGGGGCAGGCACAGATGAAGGCACTGGGCTTTACAGGAGGAGGTTCACGACCTCAAACCATTCAAGCTGATGGCACATCCGGAGGAAACCGTCGGCATGAGGGATGAACACAAACACCGGAAAGTGAAAGGAAAGACGATCAAACGCACTGTGGCTCACAACCAACGAGACAAAGAGACAACCCACTGAGGGGGACGATCTTCATTCATGGGGGAGCAAAGGGCCGTAGCCGTCCGCATGCATTACAAAACACGCCCAAGATAAAGCTACGGGCAAGAAAGAAAACCAAAGAACAAAAGAACGGAGAAGGAGAAAACAAAGAACAAAAGAAGAGGAGGTGTTGGGGATCGAGGCAGGGACGACAGTCCACTGCTCTTTCCCCCACCTTCCCCTGCTACATCAAGCCCTCTCCCTCTCTTACTCTCTTCTCTCTACCTGGTGGTTGTCGGAAGACTCCATGCCGGAGCCCTCTCCCTTCTCTTCTCTCTTCTCCTTCTTCTCGTAGGTGGCTTTGTGTCTCTTCGTTCCTTCTCCCTGTGTGCCTCTTCCTCTGTGTATGGGCCTCTTTTTTCTTCTTCGCAGGAATGGGAGTGGTTTTATACTCCCAGCAGAGGGAGCCCTCGAGCACGGCAGTCAGAGGCGGGAAGCGACTGGTCATGATGGGGATCGACTTCCCCCGTCCTGGATGTCAGGGGAGTAGCCTGCGTGGCCCAACCTCTGGTTGACACCTCGGACAGCTCACTGCGGGCCAAGGATACGTAGGGCATGGGCGTCACGTCGTTCCGTTGAAATGCCTTCACGATGTGCCGCTGGCGGGCTCAATAAGTGTGCCGCTGAAGGCTTGAAATGGTGTGCCGTTGAAGGCTTAAAATAGTGTGCCGTTGAAGGCTTAAAATAGTGTGCCGTTGAAGGCTTAAAATAGTGTGCCGTTGAAGGCCCGAAATAGTGTGCCGTTGAAGGCCCGAAATAGTGTGCCGTTGAAGGCTTAAAATAGTGTGCCGTTGAAGGCCCGAAATAGTGTGCCGTTGAAGGCACATGGGGCGTGCCGTTGAAGGCACATGGGGTGTGCCGTTGAAGGGCCAAAGGGCGTGCCGTTGAAGGCCCAAAAGGGGCAGTTCTGAGCCCATTGTAAGCATGAGTTGTGGCCCATTTAATTTTCTTCGAGGCCCATGGATTGTGGGGGCTTTTGGTGGTTGATTTCTCTTCACTGTCGTGACTCCGGAGACGACTTCACGGCAATGTGCATATTTGGGGAGTCCGGATGACCAGCCCCTCCGGGGCTTCCTCACTCGGTGCCGTTGTTGATGCCGGGCCGAGCAGGATATCTGGGTGTGTAATTTTTGGTGTCCACAGTAGGACTCTGGGATTGAGTCCGAACCACTTTAAAACTCCTTGTCTAGTGTGGTTGTCTGTGGGCTTGTTTTGTGGTAGATGCTTGCATAGGCCGTCTTCCTATCTCTCTTTGACTACTATCTTGTGAATCTTCCTGGGCGTTAGTTTACCTTTCATTCCGTTGTGCCTTATTTTTTAAAAAAGGGGGCTGATCTATTAACTCCTCCCCTCTAGATCCGCCACCACCACACAACAAGTGGTATCAGAGCGAAAGTAAGTGTATACCTGTAGGGAGCAATTAAAAGAGCAGCAGCCTGAGATACCTTGTCAGTGTACACATCTTGATGTGGAAATACATGCTAATGGTTGTACACTGATTAAAGTTGATACCACTTGTTAGTTCCTTGAAGATTTTCTTGTTGGGTCCCTCGTGAATGCAAGTCAAGCAAGAATTATGCAGAGAGGAGACCGAACAGATAGGGAGTTGATATCACTTGTTAGTGAGTGATGCTGAGTGTTTAGAGAGCAAGTGATACCACTTATGATGGCCAGCACAATGGCAATCATGATGTAGTATGAGAGAGACTCAGCAGCCAGAAAACAAATTTGATTTAAGATTTTTTTTCAAATTTTTACTAGTTTTTTGGTTTTCAGATTTTTAGGGATTTTCTATGCAATGCATGGGAATGCATGATGCAAGACATATGTGCAAGAAGTTGAAAAATGCAAGCCACCTAGTTGCATGAAAACTGAAACTAGCTATATTGAATGCATGATGCTAATGATGCTAGGACTTATGCCAGGTGTCAATGAATGATACTAATTGATAGAAGACATCAATGATACCACTTGTTATGAGTGAAAATATAATCATGGCAGCCTAATTGATTTATGTGGATATGTCAAATGAAGGCAAACATCAAGGAGCATCAAGAGATGACATATTCAAGAAAAGATGGAGGTTCTTTAATCCGAAACCGAGTTCATGAACCAGAGTTATGGATTTTTTAGAATTTTCAGTTATAGAACTCGAATGAACCAGCCCTTACATTCAGATTGGTTTAATGCTAATGAATTCTGGCCTGCTCAGTAGAATCACATGAAGACATTTGCATTCAAGTTTAATAGAAGTGAACCAGAAATTCATATCAAAACCAAGTTAACCTCCTCTTATCTTACTCATTCAATTCCATTAGCTCCTAAGAGAGTTACTTTGAAAAGTATTGAGGCTAAACACTTAGGTGATTTTGATTTTGTTTATGAGTGCTACACATTCAGATTTTTCTTTTGAAACCACTTTTAAAAATTGACTATTATCATTTTACGAGCAGTCAAGTGTAGCATTCACCTTTTGACGTGAGTGTGCACGTTTACCAAACGCAAGCACCCCCAGCTTGGTATGATAGACTAAGCTCGTTCCTCACTGAAAAAGGCTACGTTAGAGGTAATGTGGACCAAACCCTCTTCACAAAAAGACAAGGTAAAGATATCTTGTTAGTTCAAATCTATGTTGATGATATTGTGTTTGGTTCTACAAAGCCCAAAATGTGTGAGGATTTTGCTGACCTTATGACCAGTGAGTTTGAGATGAGCCTAATGGGTGAGCTTAAATTTTTTCTTGGCTTGCAGATCTGTCAGAGCGATGAAGGTTGCTTTATAAATCAAGCCAAGTATGTGAAGGAGTTTCTGAAAAGGTTTGATATGACAAATTGTAAATCTATCTCAACTCCTATGGGAACAACTACATCACTGGATGCAGATGAGAAAGGACAGTTGGTGGATGCAAAGAACTATAGAGGTATGATTGGATCATTACTCTATTTAACTGTATCTAGACCAGACATCCATTTCAGTGTTTACCTTTGTGCTAGATTCCAAGCTAGTCCTAGAGAATCTCACTTGACTGATGTCAAACGTATCTTCAGATACCTTGCTAGCACTCAAGACTTGGGATTGTGGTATCCAGCATCTTGTGAATTTTCTCTCATTGCTTATTCAGATGCTGACTATGCAGGATGTAAACTAGATCGCAAGAGCACTTGTAGTGCCCCAGAATTTATGTAATATTTTTTGGATTATTTATAGAACTTTCTAGAATTTATTAGGAATTTATAAAGGCTAAATAGATTAATAAAAGGATTATTGGATTAATAAGTCATTATAAGGCCCAATTGTGTTAAATAATCAACCTAGCCTATTTAAATAAAATCCAAAAGGTCTAAGGACCAAGCCCATTAAGTTTGGCCCATATTCTAGAAGGTTATTTAGCCTATTTATAGATAAATACTATTTTTATAGATAATAAAATGGATAATTAACAAAAGACTTTGAGTTATGTTGAATTCTGTGCACGTTGGATGTGACAGTCTATCGTGCAACCACCACAGCCATGTAACGCACCAGTCTTGATGCGTTACACCCTGTCAGTTCCGTGAATGGAAGAACGAGTAGAAAGATTGGATCTTTGGGATCCTATCTACAAGAGACCTAACTGGGAGAACTTATAAGGCTACTAGGGACTCTTAGGGATCAGGTTCTGGCAAATTAAGGACTCTAGAATCGATCTAATCTTCAAACCCTAGCCAAAACCCTATAAATGGGACCTAGTTCTGAACTGAGCGACCCTTACTTTTGACTCGTGAAGAATCAAGGTAATAAGTCATAATTTCGGGTAAGTTCTTTAGAAGATTTTGTTTAGTATACTTTAGACTAATAGCTCTCCAAATTTCATGCTAGGAGATCAACCAACCAAGGAGATAGAAGCTTCCAAAGTCGCTGATTCAGTCATAGCAGCCCAGAATTCAGAGCAAAAGACCCCTGAAGATCAAGAGATTAGGATGTCTAAATGAGGTAATTAGAGTTCAGCCCTTTAGAACTTTTTGTTCACCTTAGTTTCAGCTTCTTATCCTCAAAATTTCACGTCCTTAGGTCAAGAGATTGGAGAGATAGAGCGACGTGAAGTTGCTGAAAAACCTCAGGAAGGGAAGAACTAGGGCGTGTCTTGCAGTCCCAAATTGGAATATTAAAGCTCATTTAAGAGGTAGGTCATCTCATGATTGGTAAAAATATCTTGTTAGGGATAAAAGCCCTCTGGTTTTGATTGATTTCATGCATGATAGATCATAAACTTCATGTTTTAATAGTTCTATGCATACATGTATACTCTTAACCCTAACTAAGTTAAAAGGGAACTCTCTTGTCAAATTCATAGAAAACCCATGCATACTAGTAGGTTAGCCTTCATTCTATCATGTGGAAGTTTATATATGATTTCCAGACATGATGTAAGTTGAACTCTTAGATTTTTTTTTAATATCTTTTCTGCCAGCAGACGATCTGACGCATCAAGGTAAGACCGCCACAGTTATCTAACGGCCTTACGATAAGCCGTCACAACCTCTGTTGTATCTTAATTACTTTGTGGTCTCTGACGCATCTTAATAGGAGCGTTACACTACTGTAACGGCCCTACGATAAACCGTCACAAGACTGTAACGCGCCTATCGTAGACCGTCAGACATTGTGTTCTGTCAGCCCGAGACGGAATGATAACCAGTTAAAGTTACCTATAAATAAGCTTAGATAGCTAGGTTTGGACCTGTTATCATGACTCTAAGTTTAGTTACTGATTCATAATCGAAAGTGCATGATTAAGGTGTCTTAAGTTATTTTAAGTTATGTTAATTTCATGTGCCAAAATTCTATAGTTTTGTATCTAAATCATGGTTTTCAAAGATGTATTGACGGAGTTTATCTTTGTTTTACGTTGCTACACATTCTCTCTCTATCTATAGAGTCATTTCTTCAAGTACATGGCACATATTCCGATATGTTGTCTATTAGTTTACACTTTTCATTATAGGAACATTATTCTTGGACTTGAGGACATCTCTATTGGATATTCCTTCCAATGGACTAGGAGATCTTGTTTCAAGGCCTCCGTAATTCTCTGCGAGCCTGGGATTCCCACTAGGACGCCGAGTTGGTTGTACCATTAAAGCCCATTTAATAGATTACACTATCGATGTTTTTGGTTCTAGCAATATAACGGATCTATACTGGACCGTCAGGAGCATCTAACGGCCCAATATATGACCGTCACATTTTTTTTGATAGGTAATAGTGTAAAGCTTGTATTAGATGGTAAAACTGTACATCAAAGTCTGCAAAGCAGAACTATAGTGCTTAGGACCACACATGTTGTGGACTCAGAGGTTAAGAAGAATTTAAAATGAATCTATCAAAAACATTCTTTGTCCTTCTAGTTATTTTCTTTTTTCTTTGAAACTCCATGCAGCTTCTTGCATCTTCCAGAATTTGGATGAGAATTGCAGATTTGGTAGTGGATGTATCTTCAAAAATTCTCATACATCTTTCTTTCCACAATTTCCATATGGCAATGCGGATCAGAATTCTTGCAAATTTGATTAACTCCCCTGAATTCTGAAATTGGTTTTGTAGGAGCTGAAATTCCTTGGACAATCCAATGCTTGGCCTTCTATGCAAGTCAAATCTTAGTAGAATCTGTCTCCATACCCAACTTGTATAAGTGCATTCAAAGAAGAGATGATCTTGAGTGTCTCTTCCCTGTTTGCAAAGAGTGCATTTGCTAGGTAAATAAAAGCCCTTTTTTTGAAGGTTTTCAGAAGTTGGTAATTTATCAATGATAGCTTGCCAAGAAACGTGAGAAGCTATATTTGAAGTTGGATTAGCCCAAATCCATTCATAGTAAGGGAAATTATCTCCTTTCTGTCGTATCTCTTCCCAAATATGACTTACCTTATTTATTTGAATATTATTCTTCCATGTGATTGCATCAGATTGACCATTATGGATTTGAACTTGCTGTATAATTTCCCATAGATCTGCCATTTCCCTTGATAGTGCTGTTGGTAGCTTCCATTTTCCTCCTGAGATGAATGTAGCCACAGTTGACTCCTTTGCCAGCTCCAGATCTTGTCTAATATGATCTCCAAACAGATTATTGATGCTAGTTCCATTTAGCCAAGGATCAGACCAAAGATTGGTGCCATGTCCATTTGAAATGGAATAGGTTAAGTGACTTCGGATCCAATTCCTAGCTTGTAATATTCCCTTCCAAGCTGAGGAGTGGTACGGCTTTATCTTGAAATCCCAAATGTTCCTATCTGCCAGATATTTGTCTTTCACCCATGAGTACCATAATGACCTCTTCTTCTGTAGAATATCCCATAGTAGTTTACACATGCATGCTTGATTCCATTCCTTGAGTTTCTTTATACCTAATCCTCCTTCAGATTTTGGTTTACTGATCTGATCCCATGAAACCATATGCACTGCTGAATTTGTTGATTGTCCTTGCCAGTAGAAATTCCGAAGAATTCTTTCAACATCTTCAATAAGCCCTGCTGGGAGAATAAAAGCTGCTGACCAGTAGGAAGAATAAGAAGACAGAATAGATTTGATCAACTCTAATCTACCTGTTCTTGAAAGTAGTCTATTCTTCCAAGCATCCAGTCTTCTCTTGATCTTTTCTATGATAATATAGTAGTTATCCTTCTTAACAGATTTAGAGAGGAGTGGAAGACCAAGATAATGGACTGGAAGCTCACCTGCACTTACTCCGAGTTGCCTAATGATCTGTGCATGGTCCTGCACACAGCCTCCAATAAATACTTTACTTTTCTCAGAGTTGAGAGACAGTCCTGACATACTTCCAAATTTTTTGAGCAAAGGGTCCACATGAGATATTGTTTGTAGTTTGCTATTTCTGGATTCAGACTAATGTAACGGCCCACTACTGATGCGTCACGTGAACATCACGGCCCAGTACAAGACCGTCACATTGAACTAAGTCTACTTCTT
This sequence comes from Amorphophallus konjac, assembly GCA_022559845.1. Lineage (NCBI taxonomy): Eukaryota > Viridiplantae > Streptophyta > Magnoliopsida > Alismatales > Araceae > Amorphophallus > Amorphophallus konjac. The sequence goes on along the minus strand of CM040118.1, from coordinate 163,118,206 downwards.
TCGTTCGGGATTCAGACCATTGTAACGGCCCAATCTTGGAGCGTCACATGAGTGTAACGGCCCAGTACTTGACCGTCACAATGCTTGAGCTAGTTAACCCGAGGTTTAACCCAAGGGTTGATATTCTAAAGTTCCTAGATGGCTTGATAATGGTCTAAGACTTATCATATTGATCAAGAAACTTAATATAATGAATGGAAGTTAAAGAAATGTACCGTTATGCTACCGATTTATTTCCATAAGCATAACCTTGTTTAAGTCATTCTTGACTCTCGCATTATTAAATTGAAGCATTCATTCATTGAATAGTGTTATCATGAACTTATTGAATTGTACATTCCTGGCCATACTTTATTGTTACATGCGTGGAAGTAGCTTGATTTATACTTGAAGATGCGATCGAGCACTGATTGTGTTCAAGGGCTCTATGCTAGTCCCCTCGGCTGATTGCCGGAAACATACTATTATAAACCATGGGGTATGATACTACTGGCGTTGTATTACGCTGGGAGTACTTTCTCTATAAATAAGTGAAGATCCACGATACGCCACGACATGACTTTCTTGCTTGATATTCCACAGAAATTCACGAAGTACTTGCTCATAAGTAAAAGATACTAGAGTGATGATTATGTGGCATTGCTAGTACATTCTCGATGCATTCTTGTTCATGAAAGGCCAATAACATGTTCTTGTTACATTCTTGCTAGTTCATTCTTGCTCTCATTCTATCTTACATGATCATCTTGTTACTTTGGTTTAACCGCGTAATTGATCGTATTTACATGATTTTACTTTATTTCTTTAGAGCTAAAATGTTAATTACTTTAATGATACCTTCATGTTGATGCGAAGATACCTACTGGGCAAGTGTGCTCATTACCTATTTCTAATCTTTTCAGGAAATGAAAGTGATTCAAATTCGGATTCGGGCTATACAAGTAGCGGGTCCGAGAGTGAATGAAAGTGTTGTCAAGATGAGAGTGGAGACTTAGGAAAGTCTATATTGTTTAGATCGAGTCCCTGTAATTTTTCTATTTCTTGAGTCTGATAGATTGAAAGAAGTTGAAAGTTATTGTATTTTGAATACTGATTATCAATGAAATAAGTTGGAGTTTGATTAAAATAATGTGTAATTACATTTAGGTGTGTGATTGTCTCACGCTCTGATCATTCTTGCTTGCAAGAGGCTTACTATGCCGGCTGTTCACGTTTCTCGAGCGAGTCTCCCGCTGTCATAAAGGCTCGGGGCGTGACAATACTAGTGGCTATTGCCAATTCGTGGGTGGATGTTTAATCTCTTGGGCTTCTAAGAAACAACACTCAGTTGCACTCTCTACTGCAGAGGCAGAATATGTAGCTGCATGGAGTTATGGCACCTAAGTGTTGTGGATTAAACATCAACTCCAGGATTTCTTAGTGGATCTTGGATGCATCCCTATCTTATGCGATAACACTAGTGCTAAAAGTCTTGATAAAAATCCAGTCTTGCACTCTAGGACCAAGCACATAGATATCAGGCATCACTTTATTAGAGATGAAGTTTTCAAGAAAAAACTTTGAGCTGCATTTTGTCCAATCAGAAAATCAGGTTGCCGATATCTTCACCAAGCCATTATGCACAGACAAGTTTTCTACTCTAAGAAGGGAGTCGGGTCTATGAAGACCTCAATCAAAACATGTTTGAATTGATTGATTAACTCTCTCACTATGTTCCTAGCATAATGACTATAAGTACCTGCTTTATGAACTTATCTGCTGAATTGGAAAAAGGGGAGTTTAACTGTCTTTGGACTGTAATAAAAAAAAATCACATGCATATCTGACTTTATCTTGTTAATACCAGTTTACACTCTCATGAATAATCAAAGTGATTATTGTTCATATTACATTTTACTGTGACTAGTCAACTGCATGTTCATAAAGAATTGCATGGTGATGGGTTGCTTTGCAAGTCTTTGTTTGACCATGGTATATAAAATACTGAGTGTGGAAAGGTAGGTTATGCTTGCCTGAAAGCACTCACTATGCGTGAGGTGGTCTTAGGACCTATGTTCTTCGCCAGGTACCAAGGGTCAAGATATCAAGTAGAAGAGTCTAGACATTTCTGTGGATACCTCATTTGAATCCCTGCATATATGCTGCATTCAGAATTCTCATACATTGCATGCATATGGGAGGAGACGTTCTGAGTGCACAGCATATCACTCTTTTTGAAAATTCCAAAAAGATCTATTGTCATGCATACTCTTAGGGGAAGCATCTTTCAAATTTTGGGAACTGCATTTGGGTCAGTCCATCTGTGTTTTTTTTTAACTCTCTACTCATTGCATATTGCCTCTCCTTGAATTACCCTTGATTCAGAATTTTGTCAATCTGATCATCTATTCATTACAATTGAGCAAATCATTTATAGGAATCTTCTTGCAAGTAGGCTCTTTGATTGACCTTAAATAACTCTAATGGTTTAGGTCAACTACATTTCAAGAGTTTGGGAGATAAACTCCTCAGGTTTAATAGACATCAACCATCTTCTACAGGGCATGCCACCTTTCCCTCCCCGCATCATCAATGAAGACAATTTCGGCCGGGTTCACTTCGGCTATCTGTGGGTCGCTGAGGGCTCGACCGAGAGTGTCAGTGAAAATGAAGGCCTTGTGAATGTGTCCCGCATTATAAGGAGGGATGACATTTATACATATGACCGCTCGGGGGGATATCCGCGCCACTATCCCCTAGATCGTCATCTCCATAGGTTCTTTCAGAGCTTTGCACTGATCAGCATGGAGGCTGATGATCACTTACTGCTCGAGAAGAGGTGTCGCCTTGAGCGGGCCATACTAGCGGGGAGGGACATCATGAAGTGGTTATGTTCCCTGGCCTATCTGAGCATTCCGGATGGCTTCACTCGACAGACACAGTACCCAGATCGGCAGAGCTTGGGCTTCTTTCAGCAGCATGACAGCCTCACAGTCCGGGCTGCACCACTGGCCCCGACGATCTGGCATATGCATGGACAACACAAGACCATGGATCAGATCGTGGATGGCCTCTTCTTAACACCCTCAAGGGTGAGTTTTGCAGAGGAGTATGATCATGCTTGTATGTTAGAGAGGATTTTGGCACTGAAGACCCGCAGTTGGTACGGGAAGTGGTCAGTTATCCCATCTCACAACTATCACCAGACGCGATAGAGTGGCTCTAGGGCATCCTGACTGTCTACCGGTCGGTACTGGACAAGGTGGGGATCCGTCATGTAGTGAAAGCCACCTTGTACTCTTACCTTTGTCATACGGGCCTGCTACAGGCCTTGGCAGAGAGATTCAACCACCGGTGGAATACCTCCGTCACTGTTGGAGGAGAGACTTCTTTAGACCTCTGGGCTTTTCAGAGGGTTTTCGGTCTTTCGATCTACGGGAGTCCCTACGAGGAGCTAACACTTGATGACTTACACCTCAGCTCCAGTGATGGCACCATGCGATATACTATGTCGTATTGCTTCCGATTCTTGATTAAGACATGGAGGGACTTGGCCCGGGTCGGCACAGATCGGACCCCTCGCACCCCAAGGGTGACTCTGAATGCGTGGGTGAGCCACTTCTATTGTGTCCCTTTCTGCTTTCACGAGGAGTTCGCTCAGTCTGACACTACCTGGAAAGAATGTAGAGAAGTCAAAGTAGATCTTCTTCTGCATCTACGCCATTTGCCTGCACCTACACAGGGATGGAATTCGAGGGGGTTGCCTCCCCTCACATACTTTGTGACCTACTTGGGCTATTGGCTGGCCAGTTTTGTAGTTCCTAAAGGAGAGGATGGGGTCCTATGGCCTGAGGTGATTTATCCAACCTGCTTGCTGGCGTGTGGCCAGAGACTTGCCATTGCTCCTGTAGCCCTAGTGAACATATACCATTCGCTTGGGGCCTTCACTTCTCATTCATCGCCACGGGAGAAGAATATTATGATGCCCACTCATTACTTGAGTGCATGGGCAGGGTTGTTGTTTCTAGAGCTCTCTCGGAGGACTCCAGTTGATAATCCGGCAGTGCCGCTGATTTTTCTGTTCATAGGACAGCCGTCACATGATGCTGTGGTTTAGCTCGCGGGGGCCCGATGGGCCTTATCTTTTGTTCCAGTGAGGAGAGGTGAGGGCCTAGCCCTTAACTACTGCTCCTACCTTTACCACCCTTATGTTGGACAAGAGAGAGGCACTGTTGTCAGCAAGATATCTTCACATTTACTCTCCTCCCACAGCTTAGCGGAATGGGTTATATGTATCTACCCAAGTGTATTAGTCTATCGACGCTCTAGCACAGCCATTCTTGAGCCCTATTACCCACACCGGTTCGCCCAGAACTTGGGGTATAATCAGGGCATCCCTTCGAGTGCAAAGTTTCCTCTGGCTCTTCGATTGTATAGGCACAGGGACGTGTACTTAGTAGCGGCAGCGTGGCAGGATTTTCTTTGCCACGAGGTGAAACAGGGCTATCCTATTCCAGAGTAGGGGCACAGAGACCAATTTGACATTCATTATGTATGCTAGTGGTTAAGGCCAGTAATGTTTTTCGAGAGCACCGTGATGCCATTCGAGCTATTGAGGAGCAGCGTTTGAGGAAGGAGGCTCTGCCTCCTCTATTTGTGGACCCAACCTTCATCAGATCTCATTTTTCAGGGGCCGCCCGGGCTATCAATGACATTAAGGAGAGGTGGCAAGAGAAAGGCTGGATGGTTCCTGTGGACAGGAGCTAGTACAATGGGGCTTTGAAGCCCTTGAAGAGCACACCGGTAGCAGCATCCACAGCCCCTTCTTCCTCTACTTCAGGGGCAGCCCCAGGCCCTTCAAGGGCCTATTCTTGGTGAGAGGACTTGCAGGCGTCCTGCAGGGTGAGAAGGAAGTCTCAGCTATCCCAACTAATACTCGAGGGAGCACTCGGAGGCAGCACGTTTGCAGAGTGGAGGACCCACATGATCAATGTCGTGGGCTGTGCGGGCCCGCTGGAGTGCATTTCAAGTCTGGAGATGGCGATGACTCCTATTGCCATTTTTGAGATTACAAAAGCAACGGCCCATGTTCTCCGATTGAAGCCGGAGCAGATAATTTTGAAGCCCCGTGAGGCCCATAGAAATCACAGGTAATTATCTCCTTTGATGGCCTTCTAATAAGCATGTATATTCTTCATATCTTAGAATGCGTGTTATACACATCCCTTTGATGACTACAGGTGGAGCTGCTAGAGTGGCCAGCGCTAGTCCATTAGAGGGTCCTTCCGATACGGGGCCGGAGAGGGATACTACAGCCTCGAAAAGGCCTCGCGTTGAGAGTCTCAGAGGGGACATGCTGTCACGTCCCAAACAAGGCAAAAATATCAAGGCGTGAACAGTTATACGAGCGGGTTAATCAAGAGACTCAGATGATGAGTATGAACAACAAATAGACAAAATCACATCTTTATTTTATAACCCAACATTTTCAACAAATATTCTTCAAGGACTTTTGATACTATTCAAATCTAGTGCATTCATTTCTAAGTAGATAGACTGGAAACAATATCTAATAAAAACTATCAGCACTCTCGTCACTCCAGCCCATTTCCGTCATCTTCAGGATTTCCTAAAAATTGACAAGAATACACAGCATGAGCTAGAGAGCTCAGTAGGACGTGTATCTCTTTACCAGGTCACTTTAAGTAATTAATATTTTGAATCATCTATATGCTCTCGAAATAAAACAAGTAAATAAAATAAATGACAAGTATAGTAGAGAACAAGATCAGGAAGTCAAGAATTCAAGAATGGATATTGTAGAACTCAAGTGTAAGCATGAGGATCAATAACAAGTATAGAATTGTAAAATTGGCCATGTAACAAGAATATTAACACTCTTGGTCAAATATGTCATGTACAGAAAGGCAAGCATGTAACGAGTCAAGCATGTAATAAGTGAATTGTCTAGTTCAATCTTGCATGTCAGTTGGTGCAATGCCACACCTGATCATTCAACTCCCTTGGGCGCAAGTACTTTCAGGCTTTACTCGTCTAAGACCAGATCAGGGCCCCCATGTTTACCAGACATTGAGTGTTCAGGTGGACAAAGAGTCTCATGTAATTTCTAGAATAATTCATTTATAATTATAGCCAATCCGAGTTTCAAGAAAAGCTTAAGAAGCGTAGTATAGCGCACAACTAGACATTTAGTTATGGAGGACTCTAGAGGTGGCCCCTACAGGCTCAAGAGGTGACTCCCGTTATGTAACACTTTGCGCCATTTCGGTCTCAAGAGGTGGCTCTTATAACGTAGCACTTTACCCCGCATGGCACTTAGCTCCTACACTCCCAAATGGTAGTTTATGGCTAAAGTACAGATCTAGCAAAATTTTCATTTCCAAGGACAAGTAGTATGAAGAGTAAATGAAGTTTATAAGAGAAGTTCAAGGATGATTTAAGGCATCATGTTTAACGACATTAAGATAATAAAGAGAATAATTTGCCAGTCAAGGCACGATCAGCTCTGCGAAAAATCTTGTAAAATAGGTTTAGATCAATTTTTTTCCACACTCGGGTGCTTCGTAGAAAACCAAAGAGATCTCGGCCAGGTAAGAGGTGGGACAGTGGGAGGTTCTCCTTGCATTCGCAAGGTCCTAATTAAGTAACCACTTATCCACTTAAAGCGTTTGTCCATGGACCTCTAGCCTTAGACATCGGTCTTTCTTGGTAGACTTGGTAGGTACACGATTTGTCGAAAACACAAAAATGCGTAAATCAAACGGAAATCATTCTTGCATATTCTAACATGTTCATTTGTAAAAGAATTTCAATGAAGGAAAAGACATTGAAAAAAGATGTCAAGCTTTCAGATAGAGCTTAGATCAAAATGGACATGGTCAATCATGTATAGGAATTTTACGAAAATTCGAACATAGTTGTTTAAACCTTTAACGATAGCCTTATGAGTTCATTTACGTAGTCATTTCTTTATTGATAGTCTTTTTAAAGCAAGAACATGATTTTAAAATTCAAATTTTAAGTTTTGAAATAATGCACATAAACGAGGTAAATCGGACGTGGTTATCACGTTCAAATCACGGTCCATGTGTGATTCACGTTCTTAGATAGAAAATCGAAACTCGTTCTTACAATGAAAACGTCAATTTTTGGACTTTAAATCTCATAATAAGTCACAAATACATGATCATGAAAAATTATATAGAATCAAAATACTCATGCAAAGGAACATATATGAAGATCTAATAAAGTTTTGCCTGAAAGAAAACCTACTTAGTAGAAGATCGAAGAGGAAGAAGAACAAGAACGAAGAACACTTCGAACACTCCTCCAAACTTCAAGATTTCCTCCTCTCTACAACTATCACTTTTTCAATGGATTTGTGCTTTGAGTAGGGAAGATCTCAGCCGTATTTATAGGCCAAATCCCATAAGTATTTTATTGCAAATTTAATTCCAAGTCAATTTTTCACCTAATTTTCATATTTCACCAACCCATGTTACTATTACAACAACTTATGTTGACAATAAATTCCAACATGTGAATGTTGAAATAAATCCCCCTCTATGACATAATCAATTATCTCATTTATTTAATAATGTTTTATTGCTAATTTAATTCTAAGTCAATTTTCACCTAATTTTTCTATTTTACCAACCCATGTTACTATTACACCAACTTATGTTGACAATAAATTCCAACATGTGAATGTTGAAATAAATCCCCATTTTATGACATAATCAATTATCTCATTTATTTAATGATGTTTTATTGCTAATTTAATTCTAAGTCAATTTTCACTTGATTTTTCTATTTCACCAACCATGTTATTATTACACCAATTTATGTTGAAAATAAATTCTAATATTTGAATGTTGAAATAAATCCCCCTTTATGACATAATCAATTGCCTCATTTATTTAATGATGTTTTATTACTAATTTAATTCTAAGTCAATTTTCACCTAATTTTTCTATTTCACCAACCCATATAATTATTACACCAACTTATGTTGAAAATAAATTCCAACATGTGAATGTTGAAATAAATCCTCCTCTATGACATAATCAATGACCTCATTTATTCAATGATGTAAGAAATGACATCATCTACTAATTAGGATTTAATTAGAGCTAATAATTCTCTCTTAAATCGGATGCTACAATACTGCTACAGTACCGACGTCTTTGCCTTCTCAGAATCGTGCCGTGAAACTCGCCGCCCGTGTTAACACGTGGGATAGAGTTTGCATTTATATATTCTACACTTTAAACATAAAGAAAAATATTCATCATTTATTTTATTATCATCTTTCATTATTTTTTCGCATATAAATGCATATATAAAATTTTGAGTTGCTACACATGCGACCCTCATCCCGCCTTCGGCTCGAGGAAGAGTCTTCAGTGAGTGAGGCTGTCTCCTATGAGTGGCACATTCTTATTAGTCCCCACTTCTAGGCTTACATGCAATGTTATAAACATCTTTCATTTTGTCTAATGTAGCTCCTCCTGAGGCTAGGATTGGCATGAGTTTCTTTCCTCCTTAGGTGAAGACCTCTGCGGGCGCGGATATGGCTCTAGATGAGTCTATGCCAAATAGTATTTTCAACTTTGAAGAGTTAATCCCTCCCACAGATGATTATATGCCAGTGACGGCTAGCTCGCCCTCACCTATCGCGGAAGGGGCCCCGACTATTCAGCCCTCAAGTAATATACTCAGCCTTGCCTCTTCATTGATACATTAAGAATTGGAAGTCATTAATTCTTCAGTGTTATATTTTCGTTATGCAGGGGCCTCTGATACTGCTCCCCATGTCTCGACAACGGGCGACAACGCCAAGTCCACTTCTGGAAGTGGGTGCTACAGCTTCTGACCAAGGATGGCAGTGCCGGTTTCGGTGTCGGTTTTGAAATTGAAATAGTTTCGGTTTCGATGTCGATTTTGAAATCGAAACCGTTTCGGTTTTGGTTTTGATCTGAAACCAACTAAATTATTATTTTTCACAAACTGTAGGGTTTTGGTTTCGGCCAGATAGTTTCAGATCGTTTCGGTCTGAAACTGAAATGTTTCGGCCAAAACGTTTCGGTTTCGGCTGAAACTGCCATCCATGCTTCTGACTCCCTTTCTAGAGGGATTTCGAGTTCTTCCTCAGGCGCTGGGACTTCGAGCTTTTCTTCAGGCGGGAGAAATTCCTTAACCCTATCGGGATCCTGAGAAAGTGGAGAATTGGAGGTTGCTTGCGGTGAGAGTAGATCCATTCTTGCCTTTTCCCCCCAACCTCTTCTTGTAAAGATCTATTTGGCTTATATAACCAATCATTATACAAGAGTTGACCTGGCCGGCTATATGGAGAAATTTTCACAACTCGTCGAATCCGGCTCATTTATGGATCTCCTGAATTATGGCAATGATCCCTTGTGCTGGTACTGACAAGGCCAGCATGGCTGATCCTTTAGGTAAAAAGTCTACAGACTTGTGTTTTTTTTATTGCTTCCTTGCTAAGTTGATTGATACCTGTCACATTACTTATGTGAATAGTGGCAAGCCAGGCCGCCGAGGATGACATGCAGCAGCCTGGGGGGTTACCCCCATAGGGGAAGTTCTCCAGGGCTCGCCAGAGGACCAGTGCAGCCTAGGCCATGGCGCCTTACCAGCGGACCCCCAACTTATAGGTATTCCCCACTTCTGTCAATGAATGACTCAACTTGTGGCCATATTTTGTTTATGGTATTAACCATTTTCTCATATTCATCTCGTAGGTTCTCCTTCCGCGGAACTAGCGACTGAGATCCCTGAGACAGAGGAGTCTCCATGTGAGACAAGGTCGATCCCTGTGAGTGAGCAACCTGGCACCAAAAGGGTCTCTGATATGGAGTCCATCCCCCCTAGCGCAACTAAAGGGGATGATATTGTTGAGACGAGTACACGGTTCTCCCTTGTAGCTCAGGCTCATTTGCCTATCACTTTGTACATGGACAATCATGAATACATGTTGTTATTTGAGTTGTAGGGAGCCAGGCTATAGATGCACTGCCTACTGGGCCAGAGTTAGCCCCCATGGACGCTCCCTCCCTGGCCATTGGGGAGGAACACACTTCCGCAACTATTCCTGTACACGGGATAGTTTCAGGTATGCCATCGTGTCTTGTACTTTGTGGCTTTCATGCTTATCTTCTTGATTATGAACAAGCACTTACTCCATTTTCCCTTGATTGTAGCTCCCTTGAGAGAGGCTCCAGAGGTGCCTGTGGACTTCCCTGCCCTTGGGATTGAGTGGCCTGACACCCCTCAGCTTGGGATGGTGCTGGCAGATACCGATACGGCTGACCGGCTTCTCCAAGGTCTTAAGCAGCTGATTCGGGTGGACCCCTTGCCGACTGCGGAGACTCTGAGGGGCAGCCTGGAGGTCTTTACGAGGGGTTACCACACATTCGGCCTCCCCAAGGATGAGTGGATGGCAAAGCTGATAGCTTTGTGGAATGAGTTCACCCGTCTTCATGTCGCACATGAGCAGAGACGGAGGACTCAGCTGATGATTCAGCAGCAGCAGGAGCGGCTTGGCAGACTACGAGCAGCTCGAACGGAGGTCGAGGCTCGAGCTGCAGCCATTCGGGAGCACGACCGGACCATCTCCTTGTGGTGGAGGAGCTGTAGAGGGAGATACATGAGGCTGAGGAGGAGCACCATGGTCTACAGGCTGAGGTCGATACTCTCCGTTCCATGCTTGAGGGGCTCCAGGAGAAGACTCTCCAGAGTGAGACTCGCTTTGCCGACCTAAGGCGGCGCGAGTCTGGTGCTTGATAGGCCTTAGCACCTTTTGTACTTGTACAGAGGGCTTTGATACTTGGCCCATTCTCGTCTTATTTATCTCGAGGGCTTGTCTCGGACTCCTTTCTTTTGATGGTATTAATAAATAAAGGATAGGGTTTAGCATCCTTTACTTCCATCCTTCTACATGTATGCTCCCTCTTTTTTTTTCTTTTTTTTTTTTGGTCACTTTACCAGCCCTACCACCCTTTCAGGTTTTCGCCAGGGCTTGCCCCCTTTAGCTTTTTTCAGTGCGCCCTTACGGGTTTTCACACTGAGGGGTACCCATTTTTACCTACAGTGCCCTCACGGGTTTTTACCTTAGCCGGGTTAAAGTCTTTTGCCCTTGATTGTCCTCCTAACGAAGAGGACCAAGTCCGCTGGGGCATCAATATTTTTAGCCATGTTCTTTTTTTTTTTTTGAATACCTATGATGCCAAGAGGCAGAGAGGGTTTGGCATCCCCAGAGGGACGTGTGCCACACCGGTAGGACAAACGGGTGGATTTGACAACCCTAGTCGAACGCGGTTAGTCAAATCCAAAAATTGATAGGTCGAATGGGCTGGCAACCCGAGGAGGGCGTGCATAGGCCAAGCCCGGTTGGGACAATAAATAAGTAGGTTTAACAGTTCGAAAGGGATATGCGGGTTAAACCTGAAAGTCGGTAGGCGAGATGGGTTGGCAGCCCGAAAGGGGCAAACATAGGCCAAGCCCAGTAAGATGAAAGAATGGATTTGACATCCCGGGTGGGATATATGAATCAAATCCGCAAGCCGATAGGCAAATAAGGTTGGCAGCCTGAGAAGGGCAAGCATAGGCCAAGTCCGTTGAGACAAAAGAATGGACTTGACAATCCCAATAGAATATGTGAGTCAAACCTGGAAGCCGGGAGACGAGATGGGTTGGCAGCCCGAAAGGGCATATATGGGTCAAACCCAAAAGAAAGAAAGGATGGATTTGACAGCCCTAGTGGGACGTGAAAATCAAACCCGAATGTTGATAGGCCAGATGGGTTGGCAGGGACATGCATAGGCCAATTTTCAGAAGATGAAAGATGGATTTGACAGCCCTAGTGAGACGTGAGAGTCAAAGCTGAAAGTCGATAGGCGAGATGGGTCAGCAGCCCGAAAGGGGCATGTATAGACCGAGCCCAATGGGAGAATGAGTAAGTGGATTTAACAGTCCGAAAGAGACGTATAAGTTAAATTCGAAAGCCAAAAGGCGAGATGGGTCGGCAGCCCGAAAGGGGCATGCATAGGCCGAGCCCGATGGGACTGGAAGGACAGATTGGGAATCCCGGAGAGACACGGGAGCCAAACCCAAGAAGTCCATATTACAAGTGGAGCTGACATGCCAAGGGACGTATGAGTCAGCTCTTGAAAAGGAATGGATAGGCTTGACAGTCCGAAGGGACATAAGAGTCAAATCTGAAATTGAAAATGTAAGTGGGGTTGACTATCCAAAAGACATATGAATCAACCATGCGAGAAAAAGAGATGGATTTGACAGCCCGAATGGGGCATATGAATCAAATCCGAAGGTTCAAAATGCTGGCGATCTTGGGGGGACAGAGTACGACAATGTTGGGATGATAGCCATAACGCCCCGGTACGACGACATCGAAAATATAGCTAAGGCATTAGTATAATGCATTTTCCATCGTAGGGTGAAGTCACTGACTTGGAACCACCCGTAAAGCATGTTGCAAGAGGTTTTTTTTTTATTACCAACCTTATTGCCCTTTCGGGTTTTCACCAAGGCTGACCCCCTTTAGCTTTTTCCGGTGCACCCTTGTGGGTTTTCACACCAAGGGGTACCCATTTTTACCCGAGACGCCCTTGTGGGTTTTCACCTCAGCTGGGTCTGTGGCCTTTTTTCCCTTAGCCAACCCTTGAAGGGTAACTAAGTCCGCCAGGGCATCAATATTTTTAACCCCATTTCTTTTAACTTGAACCTTCACTGGGGAGAGGTATGTCCTGAGAGGACTGTTGCAGAAGCTCCTGTGGTGGCGGATGGTAGAGCTTCATGTGCTTGCAATTGAGAGGGCGTAAAGTATTGTTTCCCTTGTGGTCGACGGTCATATAGGCCCGTCCTTCATAGACCTTCTGGATAACATAAGGTCCACGCCAATTAGGCTGGAGTTTGCCACTGGGTCTTCCTGCCAATACCTCTTTTTCTTTGACCATGACAAGGTCACCTTTCTTGAATGCCCTTTACCAGACCGGCTTATCATAAGCACGTGTCATACAGGCCTGATACACTTGTAAGTGTTTATAAGCTTTAAGTCTTTCACCTTCAAGGTTGGACAGTTCCTCAAGCCTTCTTTCTATTTCAGACTAGTCTTGACCTGGTAATCCGGCGTGAACAGCAACGTGATAGGACACTAATTCGATTTACACAGGGACTACTGCCTTGGCTCCGTAGACCAAGAAGAACGGGGAGCAGCCCGTAGGGGTTTATAGATAGTCTGATAAGCCCGTAGGGCTTTGTGGAGCTTTTTGCCCCAATCTCATCTACGGCCACCAATTATCTTGGACAGCAGTTTGTAGAGAGTTTTGTTAAAGGCCTCGGCCAACCCGTTGGCTTGGGAATTATAGAGAAACTACTGTTGACACCCATTTTTTGCCTTTGAGTTGAGTCATTCTTCCTACCACTATTTGTGATGTCTCGAGTTGTCCATTACTCATTGGGCCATTTTCGGGCATGTCTTTGGGCTTATTTTATGGGTACTTCCTCCCTGGCTAGGTTTGCTCTTGAGTTTGGGCTTAATGGGCCTTCATTTCATTCGGTCTTTGGGGTAAATGGGCTCATTTATCCCATTTTTTAACTTCCATCGCCCAGCCTATACACGGTCTAGCGATGGACCGTGTAGTTATCTGGGCGGTCTATTTGAAGACTGTTTTGTTGAACCAGCGTCGACGCTAGCGTTGACCTTATCCTTGCTAGCGTCGACCCTATCTTTCGCTAGCGTCGACCTTTATTTTTAGTAAACGGTCTCACGATGGACCGTCACTTAAATGTGACGGTCTACTGAAAGATCAATTTTTATGGCTGAAGAAATGGCGTCGACCTTACTCTTGCTAGCGTCAACCTTATCCTTCACTAGCATCGACCTTCATTCTATTAAACGGTCTAACGATAGGCCGTTTCATGAGTCGACGGTGTCATGTCCCGAGATTATGCAGCGAAAACAATCGGGAACATGAATAGTCGGCTAGTACGCCTCAAGTAAGCAATATAATCAGAGCGTAAGATAATCACATAAGAGTAATTGCATAAGTAATTCACTAAAAAATTTTAACTTTATTCCTTCATAAAATAATCCCAAATTACATAATAACTTTGATTCTCATTTCTAGACTCAAGAAAATTAAAATTACATTCTGACTGGACTAGACATGAATAACTAAGGCTTCTCTCGAGTCTTTATCCTTCAATCGCTCTCGGATCCATCACTCGAGTAATCTGAATCCGTCCCACTAGAATTTTTTGAAAAAAGATTGAAAAATAGGGTAATGAGCACACTTGCCCAGTAGGTATCTTCGTATGAACATGATTGGCAAATTTAAGTAATTGTCATTTTAGCTCTAGATGAATAAGATAAATCATGTAAATATGATGAAACATGCGAATAAAGCCAAAGTAACAAGATATGATCAAGTACGAGACATAAGAATATGATTGATCAAGGATATAACAAGAATGTAAATCTGGCCTTTTCAAGAATGTACTTTTCATAACCATGAAGGCTATGCACTAGAAAAGTCATGTAACAAGCAAGAATGTACTCTTCACTTAGTAACAAGTACTTCGTGAATTCATGTGGATCACCCCGTGGATATTTCACTTATTTATAGAGAAAGTACTCCCAGCGCAATGCGACTCAAGTAGTATCATACCCCATGGTTTATAGTATGTTTCCGATAATCAGCCGAGAGGACTAGCATAGAGCCCTTGAACACAATCAGTGCTCGAACTGCATCTTCAAGTATAAATCAAGCTACTTTCACGTTATAACAATAATATGGCCAAGAAAGTATAATTTCAACTATAATTCCATGATAAGGTAATCAAAAAATAAGAATGTTTCTATTGAGAATAAGAGATTTCAATAAATGCATTTAATAACTAGGTTATGCTATGAATCGGCAGCATAACGGTACATTCTTTAACTCTCAAATTTACTTAGGTATTTTGGAATAATGTGACAGGTTCTAGATGATCAATTGGACCATCTAGGAACATAGGAAAAATCAACCCTTTAGTCAAACCCCGGGTTAATCAAACTCATGACATTAGCGGTCGTTTACCGGATCGTTTCTTGATCATGAGGGTCTAGTTCAGGACCGTTAACTAAGACAATTCGATATTTTAAAAACAGGACATCTGGAGTCTTTAGCGGTCTAGTGGAGAACTGTTTAGGATTCGTTAGCGATCCAGTGAATGGCCGCTAGCAGACTCTGGCGGCCAACCAGATGGCCGCTAAGGGTCCAGAATATAAAACATCGGTATAAGTGCTTTTCTAGACAATGGATTTTAATGGTACAACCAGCTCGGCGTCCTAGTGGGAATCTCAGGCTCGCGGAGTCTTATGGAGGCCTTGAAACAAGATTTCCTAGTCCGTTTGAAAGAATATCCAAAGGAGAGATCATCATGTCCAAGATTATGTTCCTAAAGTGCAAAAAGTGTAACTAATGACAACATACCGGGATATGTGCCATGTACTTAAGAAATGACTCTTAGAAAAGAGAGAATCGTGACAAAAACAGTGATCAAGTTAAACCATGAATCATCTATTTAAACAGTGTATTTAATTACAAGAGTATATTATTTTGGTCATAAATTAACATAAGTTAAAATAATACCAATGTGCATGAAAACATGAAATCTATCATGATGAACAGTACATATAACTAAGTATATGAAACCAGTACTTAAAACAGGAATAAAACTTAGTTAACTAGGCTTACTATATAATAACTATAGTTAATTCTGCAATATGGTTCGGGTAACAAATTTGCATAAATCAAAAATGGAAAATGGTCTAATACAGGACTGTTTATCTTTGGCTAGCGGTCTATCGTACGACGGCAAGATGTCCCTAGCGGTCGATAGGAAGACCGTTTCTTCCTGCGTAAATCCGAGTTCAAAAGATAATAAGACTAAATACTAAACTAATGCATATTATGCATGGAAATCAACATACATAAACTACTATAACCATGATAGAATAAATATGGGCCAACAATATGCATAGGTTCATGTGATTAACAAGAAATTTCCTTTTATTCTTATTAAGGCTAGTTCATGCATGAATACTTAACTAGATGCATAGTCCTAAGTAAAACATGAAATTCACGGTGTACAATTCATGAAATCAATTGAAACAAGAGGGCTTTTATTCCTGACATAAAGTTTAAGCCATCCATGAGATAACCTACCTCAATTAATCCTTCTAGATAGTCAATTTCAGACTCGAAGTAAGCCCTAACTCTGCCCGTTCTTGTACTAAATCAGTAACTTCACATCCCTCTATCTCCTGATTCCCTTAACCTATGGACATGAAATTTTGAGGGTAGATAGAAGATACGAGGGGTAACAAAAAGTTCTAAAGACACTTTTACTAAATACCTCGTTTAGGGCTCTGAATTCCTTGATCTTCTTGGGTCGAATGCACTAATTCATGAGTTCTTAATGTAGAATCAGCAACTTTGGGAGGCTCTAACTCTTTGCAGACTTGATCTCCTAGAACGAAAATCGGAGAGTAGTTAGTTCTAACTATAATAAACAAATTCCTAAAAGAAACTTACCTCTAATTCGTCCTCCTTACCTTAGTTCCACGCATACCAAAAGTAGGGGTCGCGCACGTCAAATCTGGGATCTATTTATAGGGTTAGCTAGGGTTTCGAGGATTAGAACGAACTTAGAGTCCCAATTAGACTTTCAATCCGATCTACAACCTTCTAGACTTATCTAATTTAGCTGATAGGGTCGATCATGATAGATTTCATGTTTTCATTGGGACACGAAATCTGTAGTTGGATCATGGTTTCATGAAATTTATCAAAATAATACCAATTAGACTTTCAATCCAACATTTTCACGTTTTCCTTCTCTCACGGAATCTGTAGTTGGTAGCGGTCATTGGGACGACCGTTTTCTGCCTGTTAGCGGTCTCGCGATAGACCGTTTTTCATTCCAGGCGCCGAATTTGAAATAATTCAAACTCTTTTGATATTATCCCCAATATTATCCATTTATTTATATCCCAAAGAGTAATTATCTCCTTAATTCCGTGATTACACCCATTCCTAGCTTCTAGAATATGTGCTAAAGTCTAAAACAACCTTTTGGGCCTATTTTTTTTTTTGTAATACCGGTCAATCAGGATATCATCCAGTCGAGTGCACATTCCCCCAGCAGGGGAATGTGTTCTCACTCCTCCAGATTCACCCTGTGACCAAAGATTTTATTGATTTATGTAAAGAATACATCAATCATCGGGGCATACCCCTGTCCGTATCTACATCCAAAGAGGAGGATCAAAAGAAACAAAGGATACTATTTACAAAATCTAATGGAAGGCAATCTGCCCCTGTCTAATCTATAGGCCCCTTTGGCCATGTGAGGGAGGTCCCTCACCGCATCAAAAATCCTATTAGAATAAGCTTGACATGCATAAGAAGCCAGAGCATCCGCTACTTGGTTTCCTTCCCTGAAAGTATGCTGAACCATGCACCCACATTTAGAGATAAGATCAATTATGTTCTTCCACCATGGAGTAGCTAGCCAGCTTGGAGCTTTATTTCTTCGGATTGCATCCACAAGGAGAGCACAGTCGGAATAGACTACACCGATAGGGATACCTCCAAAAAGGCTATAGACAAACCATCATGGAGGGCCCTCACCTCAGCTAGAATACTGCACCCTATCCCATAGTAGAAAGCAAAACCAATAATCATATTGCCATTGGCATCTCTGATACAGCCTCCACCCCCGCTACTCCCCGGGTTGCCTTTAGCGGCTCCATCCACGTGCAGGGTAAACTGTGAAGGGGCTAGGCAGCAAACCACAGCAATACATCGTCTTAGGGAAATCTTAGGGAAGAGATGAAAGCTCGCCAAAACCCTCTTCTGTTCAGCTGAACAGGTGGAAAATGATCTCTTATCCAATGCATAAGAGATAGCAGTAATGATTTTCCTTTTAATACTGTTAATATTTGGAACATCCCCTTCAAATTTTAGAGCACACCTGGCTTTCCAAATTTCCCAGATAATCAATATCACAGTATACATACCTATAAATGAGTGAGCTGAATTTAGACTTGACTTTGATAGAATTTCCCAGCATCTGATAGTTACTTGGTCACTCAGACCAAACTTATCACTAAGCAGAGGAGAAGCCCAATTCCATAAGATTACTGCCATGTCACTCTTGAGAAAAAGGTGATTTAGATCCTCTTGCGCTGGGACTTTGCAGTAAACACACTTGGAAGCCAAGAAGACACCACACTCAGCCACTCTACAATCCACAGGAATTGCACGATGAAGGAGTTTCCAACAGAAAAGGGCCACCCTTGGAGCAATTGAAGGGAGCCAGAGCTTTGTCCATGGTCTTCTCTCAACACCTTCAGACCTTATCAGATTATAGGCCGCTTTCACTGTAAATTCTCCTGTGAAAGTACTAGTCCATACACAGGTATCAGCCCCCCTGTCTAAGTGAAAGTTAGAAAGGAATTCAGTGTTATCCAGAAAAGACCTGACAATATGATGTAGATCCTGTAAGACCTCCCTAACAGAGGACCTGGGAAGAGCCTGAATAATACTAGCAGAATCCTGCCGCACAAAGGAGATAAGAGGACCTCTACCAGACCAATTATCTTTCCAGAAATCAGCCTTATTGCCATCTTTGATGAACCATCTGGAGTTGTTAATGATCAAATCTTTAGCCTGCTGAAACAGATTTGATGGCATACCAGCTGGAAAAGGGGTGCTGCAATCATAAAAACATGTTTTGATAAACCTTTGTCGGGCGTAAACAGACCAGAGAGAGGAACCATGCAGAATATACCATAAATTTTTCAAAGCCAGTGCAGCCTGAACTGATTTAAGATCTCTGATACCCAGACCCCCTTCCAACTTGGGTTTCTGAATAGTCTGCCAGGACACCCAGTGGCGATGTCTTAAAGTCTCAGATCCTTGCCAAAAGAAATTTGCACATAATCTATCAATAGTGTGAGAGATAGCTTTAGGAATAAAGCAAGCAGTTGCCAAATAAATCGGGATACTCTGAAGCACAGAGTTGATTAAAATGGCACTCCCAGCTTGGGAAAGGAGCTTAGCCTGCCATCCCTCAAGCTTCTGCACCACTTTATCAACAATATATTTAAAATCCGAGCATTTGTATTTGCCCTTCTTAATAGGGACTCCAAGATAAACAAAGCCAGAAGAAAAAACCTTGTACCCGGTCAGAGTCTGAAGGGACTGTTTGAAAGAAAGAGGGGCCTTATCTGAGACCATAATACTGCTCTTACCAACATTGACCTTTTGTCCTGAACTGTACTCATACCTGGCAATAAACTGCTGGAATGTCCTCAGGTTGTGCTTACAGGCATTCATAAAAACAAGAGTGTCATCCGCATACAATAAGTGAGAGATTTTAGGTAAGTTCCTTGGCCCATTGAAACCTTTGATGGACCCAGATAGGAACTTATTAGACAATCCTCGACTGAGGACTTCAGAGGCCAAAACAAATAGGTAGGGGGCAAGGGGATCGCCCTGCCTAATCCCCCTGCTGGACTTTTTTGGGCCTATTGGGTTTATTATATGGGCCTAATCCTCTTAGGTTAATATAGGGCCTAGATAATTGGATCTAATTAACCAAAATTCATTTATTGCCTATTAAATTCATAATAATTATATTTTAAATCTAAAAAAATTCTTTAAAAATTCTCGGGCGTTACAGGCGGTCTATTGAAAGACCGTTTTGACTTGGTCTTTAGATAAATGAGCATATTTATCTTTCTCTGTTCATTTTACCATCGACACCCATAGGCGATCTAGTGTTGGATCATGTATTGAGGTGGACGGTCTATCATTCGACCGTTTTGAAGGCCGAGATCCTTGCTTTAACAGATTTTTCTCTCTCCATCCGTGGTCGAATGAGCTGCTTCGTCCTCGATTTTCTCCGTGGATTCTTAACCAAATGCGATGTCGTTTGATCCTAGAGAAGATTGGGAGTATTATCTCCAGTTTATCCAAAGGAATCTCGCCCTAATTATCACTGGAAACCCCTCAATTTCGAGTGGACTTTCAGGGGTCTATAAATAGTACCCTTGGTCCAAGCTCGAAAAAGGGGGGAGATCCAGCGTTTGCGTCGAAGTGCTGCCGGATTCTTGAGCGGATCTCAGCCAGGGAGGAAGGCTCTCTACATCCATTTGAGCTTTCGGTTTAGGGAGTAGTAGTTTTATTAGTATTTTGGTCTAGCTGTTTGGTCATTCATTCATCATTCGCATGCTCATTTCCTTCACTTTTTCTCCACATTTTTTTCACTGGCATTCTCATTCTCTTAGCCTTCCTATTGTTTTCTACGCCCATAGGGGTCAAAAACCCAACCCCCGGGTATTCCCCATTCCATTTTATGTGCTTAGTTTTTCATTTGCTTCCATAGATACTACACTTCACAAAACTAATTTGGGTTGTGTTTTCTGGTTGTTTGTTGTGTCTTGCAGGTCAACAAAAGCTCTAGCACGAGGCCCATCCCTTCTGGCCGGCCGGAAGGGGTGGAGGAATAAGTTCCACAAGTTTGGGATCTGGAGGTTCTGCACGGTCTTTCTCCGTCTGTCTGACAAGGTGCGCGGTCTTCCTCGGACCGTTCAGTTCTTGCTAGTGGCCTATTACAGACTATTTTATATGCCAGCCAGGTCTTCTTCCCGCGTTCCTCTTTAGCGTTGAGCGGCCTATCGATTGACCGTCTACATCCATAAGAGGTCTCCAGAGGACCGTATTCGCTATGTTCCAGCGCCGCATCATTGGCGAGTGTCTTCACTCTCTTCTCCCCTTTCCAAGGTATGTGGTACTCTCTTATTGTGCTATGTATCTTGGTGGCGATCACTGCGTGCTTTTGTGCGTGAGTAGTTCATTGGTTGCCCTTTCCCCCTTTTACTTCATCCATTACTTTCATATTCACTTTTGAGTTAAGGGAGGGAAAGAAAAACTTGTCTACAACGACGTCCTCCAGTCGATATGGAATTTGGCTGCCAAAGCATACACGGTCTTCTTCCTAAAAGGCGTGCCATTGTCCGAGATGATCCGACTGGGGGTGCCGAATTTATATACAATATAGTGCCTCACGAACCAGACGACTATTTCTCCCGTAACTTCTTGTAGCGGGATAGCTTCTGCCCATCTGGAGAAGTAATCAGTGGCGGCCAGTATGAACTTGTGGCCTTAAGATGATGGCGGGAACGGTCCAACAATGTCCATGCCCCACTCCGCAAACGACCAAGTGGGCGCAGTTGGATGGAGTGTATTAGGCGGCCTCCGAGGCACTGGCCCAAATGCTTGGCATTGGTGACATGTACGAGCGTATTGGTTACAATCTTCGTACATGGTGGGCCAATAAAATCCCTTGAGCTTAATGATATTCTTCATTTTGGCCCTTACTTGATGGGCCCCACACAAATCTGGAATGGACCTCGTGCATCACGATTTTTGCTTCCTTGGATGAGAGGCACCGTAGGAGGACCGATCGGTCTTTTTCATGGACGAGCCTAAAAAGCAAGCCGTTAATAAACTGGTAAGATGTTGCCCTGCGTAGCAGTTGCACTCTCTGAGCCCGATCGGGGGGAAGCCAGCCGTTCTTTATTTTTATAATCGGCTGACGTCAATCTTCTTCTTCAGGAGCATTCTTTTCTTGAATGTTATTGACCTCGTAGACAGTGAGGCTGGATTCTTCATCGAGCAGACTTGGCATGAGCCTTCGGTGTCTGACAGTAATATTCAACTCTCCTTCAGGTGGGAGTTTTAAGGTTGTTGCCAGCTTTGCAAAAGCGTTTGCTTGGGAGCTATTCCCCCTTGGGACATGGCCTATTTCAAATAGGTAAAATTTTTCTTCCAGCCTCATGATGGTTGAATGGTAGGGAATGAGTTCCTTCTTTCGGACGTCATAGTCGCCCAGGACCTGTCGAATGACGAGCTGAGAATCCTCGTATACTTTGATGCACTTAATGTCCATCTCCAGCGTAGCTGAAGTCCAATAATTAGCGCTTCATACTCCACTTCATTATTAGTCAATGACTTCATGAGAGCATGAGTTATGAAGAGTGCCGCCTTGTGGAGATACAAAAACTATCCCCGCGCCTGAGATAAAGTCTGTGACGCCGCCAGCCTTTTTGATTATTCAGGAAGCGCCATCAAAATACAACTCCCAATGTAGGAGGTCGAGGGTGAGGACATCTGGCTCTGTTTGTGGTGGGACATTTTTAGAATGCTCCCCGGCTTCTTGTGAAGGCGCCAACACCTCTTCATCGGGCAACTCGAAGTTGAATGGCGAATCTTCTGGCACAGGATGCACGGCTAAGAACTCCGCCATTCCATGTCCCTTAATCGCCTTGCGCGGGACGAAGGTGATGTCGAACTCCATAAGGATAAGCGCCCACTTGCCAAGCCTCCCAGAGAGGACGGGCTAGCTGAGTAGGAATTTGAGTGGATCGCACTTTGAGATGAGGTCCACTCGGTGAGCTAGAAGGTAGTGCCTTAGCTTCTTGATAGCAAATACTAAAGCTAAACACACCTTTTCCATAGACGCGTACTGATAGTTAGGCCCGATCAGCTTCCAGTTGAGGTAATACAACGATTGTTCTTTGCCCTCTTTATTGATCTGGGCTAGCAGTGCCCCTAAAGAGGCTTCCATGGCGGCAATATAAAGGATGAGGGACTTTCATTTAACAGGGGCCCCTAGCACAAGAGGAGACAGTAGATACTCCTTGATCTGCTTGAAGCCCCTCTGGCAGTCTTCATCCCATATGAAGGGTGCTCCTTTCTTCATCAATTTGCCGAAAGGCGAGCATCTTCCAGAGAGGTTAGAAATGAACCGCCTGATATAGGCGAATCTTCCTTACAAAGATCTGAGCTCTATCAAATTTCTAGGCGGAGGCAGTCCTCTTATGACCTTGGTTTTGTCGGGGTCGATTTCTATACCTCGATACCATATGATAAAGTTGAGGAACTTGCCACTAGAGATGCCAAAAGCACATTTCATTGGATTCATCTTAAGCCGAAACTGTCGAAGTCTTTTGAAAACTCGACGCAAGTCAGCCAAATGATCCTCTCGCCTTTTTGTCGTGACGACCAGGTCATCGACGTAGCATTCAACGAGGTCATGTAGCATCCCGTCGAAAATCTTGGTCATCGCCCTTTGATAGGTTGCACCAGCATTCTTTAGGCCAAACGACATCCTTTTATAGTTGAAGATTCCCTTGGGAGATCGGAAAGCCGTATGGTCTTTGTCTTTGATGGCCATGCGGATTTGATTATAGCCCGATGACCCGTCCATGAAGAACAATGCTTTGTGACCAGTGGTCATGTCAACCATTGTCTCAGTGATTGGGACAGGGAAATTGTCCTTCGGGTATGCCTTGTTCAAATCCCTAAAGTCGATGCTGACTCAGGCTTGGCCATTTTTCTTCTTGACAGGGACTATATTGGCGAGCCACATATGGTAAATGCAATGCTCTATGAACTCCACATCAAGCATTTTGTCGACCTCAGCATTAACTTTTAGCTCCAGCTCGTGGCACATACGCCTTTGAACTTCCTTGACTAGCTTAATCGTTGGAAGTATTGTCAGCTCGTGTTCAGCCACGGAAGGGTCAAGCCCAGGCATTTCTTTATAAGTCCAGGCAAAACAATCTCTGAACTCTTCTAGGAGCTACCGGTACACCTGCCTTTCTTTCTCACTAAGGAGAGCACTTACGAAAGTTGATCGATGGTCTCAATTCATCCACAGTTGCTTGGCCACCGTCTTCGAACTCTGGCGGAGCTGGTTGGAGGTCGAGGAAGTCTCCCTCATCATAAGTATTTGCTTCATAGACCTCGAATTCTTTGAAACTTTCTTGCTCGTGGCTTGAATTCGAAGGACCTGCTCCGTCTTGCTGATACCCAACGGCCTGAGTTGTCCCTCCCTCGGGGAGGTGACCAGTGTTGACTTCAGATGAGGGTGATACAGGCATCTCATCGGACTCCCTCACAGAGTCGTCAATCTTGGGCTCAACTTCTGCTTGCCCATGAGGAGGAGGTATCAGCCATATAGCATTGACTGCATAGTGGGACTCAAAGTCCCTCTCTTGGTCATAGTCGAGTCCTCTAGTATCTTCGCGGGAGAAGGGAGGCTGTCCGCGAACCTGCGGAGGGTTCCACAGCTGGTGGAAATATGCCGCTCGTGTGGGGTCTTGAGCCTGAGGGATATGCTGCTTTTTACAAATTTCCCTGATATTGTAATATCCCAGACCTTTCGGATCCTTTTTCTTAGGTCCCGGATCTACTTTCTCGGAGTGTCTGGCTCCATTGTGTCTAAAATTTCATTTCGGACATCTTTCGTGTTCGGGTCGGCGCGATCCGGAGTTGTTTCAGAGGCCCGGAGTGTGTCCGCGACTTTTCCGCGCGTGTTTTCCGATTTTCGGTGTGTGTTCTGGAAAATCCTTTGGAATCTCGTTGTGGGTGAACCAGATCGTTCACCTAGACGAGAGTGGTACCGTTGCGATCAGTGCGTCCCGAGGATCGCGGAAATGTCATTTTTAATTTTTTGGTATTTTCCAGAATTTCCAATTTTTTTTTATAAATACCTCTCTTTTTCTCTCTCTCCCCCACCTTCTTCTTCTTCCTCTTCCTTCTTCCTCCCCAACCGTGAGCGCCCCTCTTCCCCTCTCTCTCTCATTCGACCGTGGCGGGCCTCTCTCTGGCTGCAGACGGCGGCGGGGCGACGGCACGGCGATGTGGGTAGCAGCGAGGCGATCTCGTGGGCGTGCGGTGCTCGTGGGAAGCATGAAGGAGCGGAGATTCTAAAAGCTTTCATCATGATTCGTGGACGATCCAGCGCGTCTCGTGATGAAATTGAGGTAGGGTGACGTTCCCTAGCTCTCCGTGTTTCATTTCCGTGGTTTCTAGCCCGGTGTGAGGCCGAGAGGGGTCGATTCCATGCCGGGAGGATAAAACCATGATTTTGGGAGAGTTCGCTCGATCTATGATTTTAGGCCATGATTCGGTGTTTTGATGGCTTAGAAGCATGCTAGGGGTCCCTAGGGATCTTTCCCCTTATTTTCTCCCTCGCCTATGGAGGCATGGGGGTGTGGTTGATGTTTTTGGGCGTTTCACGCCGTTTTGCCTCCAGGTCGGTGTGACGGTCCTTCCAGTGACCGTCACACTATGTGGCGCGCCTGGATGGGTGCGTCACAGACCTGTTTTAGCCAATTGGGGGTCTGTGGGCTGTGACGGTCCCACGATAGACAGCCACGGCTCTGTGACGCGCCTAGGGAGGACCGTCAGGCGACGATCTGATCGTTGGCACGACCGTTGGTTTTGACCGTTGGGGGTCAAGGAGTGTGACGCACCAATGCTGGTGCGTCACAGCCTTGTAACGCCCCTGTGTGGGTGCATCAGAGCTGACGCATCCTCACCCTGTAACGCACTAGAGTTGGTCCATTATAGACTGTGACACACCGAGTGGCACGCGTCACAGTTGGTTTCTTCTTGTCATGTGACGCACCAGGGCTGGCGCGTCACAGACTGTGACGCAGCAGGGTAGGCGCGTCACACACAGTTTTGCACCGAGTGTCTGACGCGCCTATGTTGGGCCGTCAGATGGCTGTGATAGTCCAGCCTTATACCGTCAGAGTCTGTGGCACATCTAGAGTAGACCGCCAGGCTCAGGGCTACATTGGGTGGTTCGCAGTCCCATTTCTTTTCCGACCGTGGTCTCCGTGCGATGGTGCTGGTACGTGGGATGGTCCCCGTACGTCATCGGATACGGACGTTATTTTCCGTTGACTTGAGAGTCTACTCCTTTAGTGACCCTCCACTAGTCGTAGCCTGCTTACACGTTTAGTGGCCCCACCAGGGAGTGGTCGAGAGGCTTCCCAGAGGACGGTTTTTGGACCAGTTTCCGTCCGGCCCGCGTCTACCAGCCAGAGTCTGGCTAAGGGGAAAACCGGTCAGAGGGCCAGACTAGGGACGCACGGTCTGTGTGTGCACACGTGGTTGGGGGAGGTTGGACCCACGCTAACAGGCGTGACCCCAGCTAGTCACTTGTTTGTGGTTACTTGTACGGTGTCTCAGTTCCCGCTGCGCCGGAGGGAGACACCTGAGGCGTGAACTAAGACGTCAGTGGACGCATTCGGCCTTGCTTCTAGTGGGAGGTACTCCTGTCGAGTCTGGAGTGACAGATTGTCAGTCAGTCGTTGTGACTTTGACCTTCGGGTTTTTGGTCGGGTTGACCGTTGAGTTCCGGTTGCTTCGCCACGGCACGTGTGTCAGCTTTCGTGCCGTGAGACCGGTGTTTTGTAGATTGCAGGGCTTCCCTTCCGAGGTACTCTATTAACCGCTAGCGTAGTGGTTTCCCATTTTGCGAGGTAGGGTTCGAGTGATCCCTACTGAGTCTTGTTCCGAGACTCATTCCCTGCGTGTTTTCACCGTGTTTCAGGTGAGGCGCGGCTTCAGGGGAGCGCGTCTGAGGCTCAGCGTGGTTCAGGTGCCCACCGTTAGTGCCAGAGGTCAGAGCTGGGGTATGTCCCGTGTAGCTGTACTTTTTCTTCTTGTCTCTGTACTAGTTGTGGACTACTGTTGTTTATTTTATGTTATCTTGTGGGCCATGTATCATGTAAAATGTTAATTTATTTCTATTTATTATATAAATTATTTAATTTCTACAATTATTTGTGATACTTGTGTAGTCTTCATACCATCCTTTTAACCCTTCCGAGCCTTAGGACTCATGGGTGGCGGTGCGAGTCTCGGGTTATCGGGCCTTCCCGGTAATCGGATTCTCGGGTCGTTACAGATATGCTCTGGCAGATCATCCATTTCTTGGACTAACTCTGGTGCAGTGTTGGCGGGAGTGTTGATGATGTGACACCACCTTGGGGTGATGACCACAAGACAATATGACCCTTGGTCCTAAGGTTGCAAGCAAGCAAATTGGCGATGATACCACTCGAGCGGCTCACTCGCTTGGTGCACACTTGTGCCCGTGGGCAACTAAACGATAATGGAGAGGGTCCGGGGTGGGACAATGATGCTCCGGTGCTTGGCAAGCTTGGGGAGAACCCCAATTGGGCCAGGGATGCCCACTCACGGGCGGCCGTCACACCATGGGTGTGGGTTGAAATGGCTCGCTCACAACTCACCCGCGATGGACACTCACGTGTTCGGCAATTTGGGCCGGGCCCTCACTCTCCGTCCGACGCAGCAAAGCAAGAATACTAAGCTAAGCAAGTGATATTGACCAGCAAGGAAAGGGGGACCGAGGCTCACCTAGCCGGCATGAAGACGCCAACTCCGGCCGAAGACGGGGGAGAGCGGGGAGGCAAGGGTTTGCGCCCGCAAGCCGCGTCGGTGTCGCTTCAAATCTACAAAAATATTATTACATGAACTACACCTCTCGCAGGAGGGGGGCTCTTGGGGTGGGGGTTAGACTTATTACAACCAAGATTACCTCCACGCAGGGAGGGGCCTTCAGCCGGCCAAGCGGGGTGGGGAAATTATGAAGAGAACGCCAACTCTCCAAGCTTCGCCGGTTCTGCCACTCTTCAGTTTTGCTGAACAGGTTGTCGATGAAGATGCTGCCACGGACTCAACCAAGCTCCAAATTTGATGAAACTGGCGCCAAAAGTTCCCCAACTGGCCGAGGATGATGCTTGCATTTTTTGGGAAGCTTTGTAACTCGGGGCTGATCGAACCGGTGACTGGAGCAGGACAGCAACACTCTACCTCTGACTGATGCAGAACTGATACAGTGGATTGCAGAAGGCACTGCGGTCGCTCCCGAACTCCAAATCGAACGAAACTGGCGGTGACGCGATCGTGGTCGGAGTAGCTTCGAGCAGAAATTGACGGGGCCACAATCCGAGGTCGGAGAGGAGAATGGTGGCCGGAGAAGTGAAGACAGGTCGAACCTGGACCTGCAGAGGGCAGACTGCACACTCCGGCGAAGAAATTCATAACAAATAGCTCGGGTGGGCAATTGGTGTCGTTCCTTCTGCTACTGATGGAGGACTAGACGAAGAAGAATTTTGTAGAAGAAAGCGTGATCAGATTCCTCCAAGGTTGGCCGCTGAAAAGCTTCCAAGATCGCTCTGGCCTTCAATCTGGGACAGATTGCACAGTCGTTCAAGATGACGTTCCTCCGGACAGCTCCGAACTCGGATGCAGGCAGGAGTACCACCGTTGGAAAGAAGACTTGGAGACGATTCCAGTAATATAAGATATGCCACCGGGAGCCTTCAGGGGAAGTCGTGGCTGCTACTGCAAGTCACTACTTTTCTAAAACCTGCAACAGGGACAGAATAGGTGGAGGAGAGGGTGTGGGGAAGGGCATGAACAAGGGGTTATTTGGTGGATGGGGAAGGGGGGTGCGACCTTGGGTGGTTAGGGAGGTGGGGAGATGAAAGGGCATAGCCCAAGGGAGAGGGAAATTTGAAATTTGGCCTAGGGAAGGGCTCTTTCAGTCTTGGGGAGAGGGAGGGTTGCTTGGGAGAGTGGAAAGGTGCCTAGGAGAAGGGGTTTCCACCTAGGGGTTGGAGGGGGAATTGAATGAGTGCATGGGGAAGGGGAAGGGGCCTTAATGAGGGGTGAATGGGGAGGAGAGAGAATGAATTTCGAAATTGGGGTGGGGAGGAGAGAGAGAGGGGGCACAACCCACTTAGAGAGAGTGATAGTAAGAGAGAGAGAGAGGGAGATATTGAGAGGGAACTAGAAGGTGTGGAAATTTTCTGGATTCAATATTCAAGCATAATTGTTACAAATGAGAGAGGGGTGGGACTATTTATAGACCCCACACTTTTCCTAAGACCAAACTGACCCTGACAAACTAACTAATGACCAAACAGTCCAAGGGAGGGGCGCCCCTTGGCCTAGCCCAATGAATTGGGCCCATTAACCTATCAAACCAACATAATGACTTCAAGACTTAAAAAAATGACTTTATAACCTAGGTACATGACTCAATGAAGGGAAAATTATATGTTTAAGACTCAAATAAAAATAAGAAAATTACATGACTCGACTCACAAACACATGAGGAACATAATGGCGTACACCGATGATCAATCCGAGCTTCAGAAAATGTGGAGGGGCAAGGGATGTCCCCATCAGTTGAGCTATGGTTTTGATGATAACTAAACTTTATGTGTGATGGAGATTGTGAGCTATGGCTTTGATGATAAATAAACTATGTGACATATTGTGTGCTTGATTAGTGGAAAACATCTTCATGATAAATGAACTCACATGTGGTTATCTTATCTTGCAGGTTGCTTTACTAAGTAGGTTGATGATTGAATCATGCATGCTGCACATTAGTCTTTGGAGGTTTCATGTGAAGACTATGCTTCTCAGTGAAATGGTTGAGTCCTTATGGATATGAAATTGATTGCATGGCCTTGTGTTGTGTAAATGCATAGCCATTTCATTACATGCTCTGTTGAGGATTTCCTCTGGTTCTTGTATATGATGAATGCATGAGTGATGGCTCCTAGTCATTCTAATCATATGGCTTAAATGCTTTGAAATGGTTTGTGGGAGAATTGGGTTGAAGTCGGGATCTTCAGATTCATTGGTTTAATATTAACTTGCCTCTAAATTCCCAGAAAGTGCAGGTTAATGTTTCCTACATTGTGATGGATTCAAGGTAAGAATTTATATTGGAATCCATGGTGATACTCTAATAATCTTGAGTTGGAAAAATAGGTTCTCAAGTGCTTTCATACAGATCTTTCGTGTGGATTCTTATATGCCTCATGTTAATACTTTCGTAATCATATTTCATGTCATTTGGGTCTTGGTCTCAAAACTAGCTTCATATGTTAATGCATGACCCATATATTTTGATCTTGATCTAACCTCTTGGTTTATCATATTTTTCAGGATGTAAAATCATTGTTGATATTCATGGGATTATGGCAACATTTAATCAATTGTTTCCCTTTGGTTTGATGGAGGTTTTAGTTATTTTTCAAACTCAAACTGTCTTACAGTCTTCACCATTTTCAATCCAACCGTTGGATCTTCCCTCTAAAAATTTTATGTTGTAGCTCTGGGAGTCCTCTTTCCAACGCCTCTAGTCTCGCTTCGATCGGAGTTCGGAGCTAGGAGAATTAATTCATGTCGCCGAAGCGCGCAGAGCTATTTTTTGTGTAATCTGTCTGAAAGGGTCGACCCCTGGGGTCGACCCATGGAAGGGTCGACCCCAAGGGTTGACCCCAATCCCAGCCAAAATCATCCTCAGGAGGGCCCGGAGAGACTAAATCTCCTTTGTAAAAGATAATCAGCTTGCCTTCCTTACCCTTTTTACTCCTTTTCCGCTGGTGGGAGACAGTGAAGGTCTTCAGCTCCTCCACCTCGTGCTCTTCCCATTGAAATGAGAGCTGAACACATTTGGGCAGTAAGAAGATGCTTTGGTCAATGACCTAGCTAGCTGATGAGGTTGACTTCGAAGTCAACGCTTCGCCTCTCCGGTTGAGTTGGCTTGGAGGCGGCTTTGAGGCTTAGCCTGTGCAGTCTTCATAAGTCTTGGTTAACAGTGAACAGCTGCCCCTCCTCAGCTTCAGGCTCGGGGATTGCTAGAGTGGGCTCCCCAGAATATAAAGACGCATCTTCCAGGTGACACTCATTGGGGTAGAATGGAGTCTGATCTGCAAAGACAATATGTTGCTCCCCTCCCTTGGCATACTTGAGGCACTGGTGCAGAGTTGACGGAACAACTCAATTTTCATGGAGCCAAGGCCTCCCAAGCAGCACCTTATAAGATGTGTCGGTATTGATAATATAAAACATCACTTGGGTGACAAAATCGTCCAAGGCTAACTTGACTTCAACCCGACCAAGCGCTTCCTTGGAATCCTGGTTGAATCCCCAAATCTTGACCGCGCTCACCTTTTGCAAGTAGGGCGTCAAGTATAAAGACTTGAAAGTCTTCAAAGGCATGATGTTAATGGACGCTCCAGCGTCGACCAAAATTCGATTCACATCATGCTCATTAATCGTCCCTCACATATATAAGGGGCAATTATGGCACGGAGAGGACAGCAGCATGTCTTTGTCCGTAAAGGAGATGTTGGCTACAAATACCTCATATGCCTTGGCTTGTAACTCTGCAACATGGGCTTCATAGGCCTCCGAGTCTTGAAGTATCTTAATAAGAGCCTCCCTCAGATCCTTGCTCCAAGCGATGGCTTCCCAAATAATGACATTCGTTGGAAACCGCTTCATATGATGAATAATTTTACGGTCCGCCCGAGCACAGGTCTTGTCAAATGGGGGGATGATTTCCGCCAGAGTCTTCAGAGCCCCGCGAGGCGAAGAATCAGGAGAGGGGACCACCACCGCCGGGTCTCTCCTCCTCCCCCTCCGCTGCCTCCCTTCCTTCTGCTCCTTCCCCAACCCTGCAGCGGTGTTCACCTGGGACGGAGGAGGATCACCATCGGATCGCCATGAGCGGGTGTCGACGAGAGATCGGGTCAAGCGAGGGGACCAAGAGAGAGAGAGAGAGAGAGAGAGAGAGAGAGAGAGAGAGATCCAACTCAGCGAGCCAGCTCATGGAAGGGAGAAGAACTAGATTAGCCTATCCAGTACTCTAGTACTACTAGCCCCGGCCGGTAGCCACTGGGCCAGGGGGTGTCATGGGTACAACATGCATTCACATGAAATTAGATTAAATGTGGGACCTCCAAGGTCTCCAGTTTCTATTTTTTAGTCAGTTCACGTAAATTTGGTTTAAAAGTTAGATCAATTATCTGAGCAACTTTCCATAAGAAAATCCTAATTTTAATGGGGATTTTCCTGTTCTCCACCTGTTTTACCCATGCTACTTTTCTGACTCCCTCTAATAGAAAGTTGGCTGCAGATTTGACTGAAAAGTTTCCATCAGCCTTCCGATTCCAGGTTAATCACATGTCACACCCGCCAGATACATAAAGGAATGCTTCTGTCATATCCGTAAGCTCCATAAACTCCGAACTTTTTGTCATTAAGATCCCTGCGAAACATCAAATCCCACACCTGCTGCTGCTGAGTGACTATGGGCATAGAACCACGGTGGTTGGACAACTCCACGGATCATAGTTTTTTGGCAGATGACCAAAAGGCCAAATTTCATTAAGAAAGCAGAAAAGTAAGAGAACAAAATATAGTAGAACCCGAGTGAAAGAAGGAGGTTCTATCAAGATGATAGAGGTGATCCCCAACCCTTAGGATCCTACAAGTGACATTACATGGAAACAGTTAAATAATAAGTTTTTCCCATCCACCCAACCTATGTACTAAATTGAAATGTACCATTTTGATACCAAATGCACTGATATGCCACTCGTGAAAGAGATTGACCATAGCACAGCTGGCAAGCACATCTTCCATAAGTCATCTTCAGGTTCCCTGGGCAGTGGGCTTATATTCTGGCCACTTCTTCGTGAAGCGATGTAAATTATGTGGTGAGTTCCAATCGACGTCAATGGCCTTGAAAAAACTGAATCCAGACTGTCGCGACAACCCCGCATGTGACAAATATATGGCCCATGTTTTCCTTGTAATATCCACACAAAAAAAATACATGCTCTTCTAACATTCCTTCCGAACCTTATCACTCTATCCACCGTGGTCAGTCTATACCATGCTATTTTCCACAAGAAGATCCTGATTTCGATAGGGAGTTTCCTGTTCCAAACCCTCTAGTGCCAAGAAACCCTCTGACCCCCTTATACCAGAATTCTAATGGCTGATTTGACCGAGAATTTCCGGATCTTCGCCATCTTCAATTCCTAAGATTTCTCTTCCCATGTATTATGGTTGTATTGCCCAGCAACTGTAAAAAATGTAGAAACTCATTGACTTCTCCTTCACAGAGGGTTCCGTCTGACCCTGAATTCCACATTCCATTGCGAATTTGGCCCTGAATTTGTTCAGACTGTGCTTAAAGTTACTCCATCATTGTACATTGTGTGAGGCTCATGTAATGAAATTGGGGCATAGAACCACAGCCTGGTGTCTTATAAGATGGTTGTTCCTAACGGCCAAGAATTTCCACCAATAATTTTGTCCAACATTTTCCTTAAAAAGAAACATCCAATCCATCTTTTCCACAATGATTAAGAAAGGTCGATGGGATTCACTCCACGGCTCAATTCGGTTCACCTCAAGAGCAAACATTACAACAACTATCTACCACCCTCTATCATATTATGTCTCAAAAGTCTACTCTGAAATACTCACTTCAAAATCTAGCATCAATTACCTAATCAAAATGTGGTATAGACCGCCCGTCAAGAATACCAGAACGAAACAAATCGCCATCACCTGTATAACATTCTTACCGGAGAGGAGAAAAATCTACCGCCCAAGAGCACGGCCCAACTAGGTCCAATCTGACCAAACTAGGTCCAGCTCTCCAAAGTGACTGACAGCCACGTGCTGGGCCCACTTACTCTAAGCCCAAAAATCCTCCCGGACCAGCACTTCCTAGGCGACCCCCGGGTCCGGAGGTCTGAGCGACAAGTCGATCGGGAAAGCCCCTACAAGGGCCCAGTGCGCCCTGTCCGAGCTATGCCTCCATCACTCGGAGGGACTCTCAACATGTGCCCCGGGATTGAACCAACCGTCAGAAGCACATTTAAGCATCCGTTACGCATCCTCCGGGAGCAGGGAACCCCAAGGGATAAGGGAGAGCAGGAGTCCTCGTGCTATTAAGAGCCCACGACACGGACGTAACCTCCCCGGAATCCCCTCGGCTCCCTGGACTCTTACGCTAACCGGACTGCTATATAAATCCCAAGGAGACCCTCCGAAAAGGTAAGTAAGCATCCTAAGAGAAAACCACCACACCTCTTGGTGGAGAAGAATCTCGCGCCCTTTCTTTCTCCTATCCCCTCTCTTCGCATCCGTGCTCTATCACATTTGCTGACTTAGGCATCGGAGGGTTTTCCCTGGGGTTCCATCCCTGGGCACCTCTGACCTATTTCCCCTCTTGCAGATTATACACGCGTGGTGACCGTAATCAAATATTCCTCCGGGGTCTCACGGCTCAAGAGCAGCGCGAGATTACCCCTCTTCATCTGGCGCCGTCTGTGGGAAACGAGCAAAGAGCCATCATGGTGTGAAGAAATTCCGGTAGGATAACTGCCGACGACAAGGGAAAGACCGTGGTGACAGACGGAGGACATGTGCCTCCCAACCCCGTGAAAAACCTCCCCTCCAACGAAAACAATTAAGTCGACGAACCGCCTCCACCGCCCGCGGGGGTGCAATCCCCCTACGGGAATTCTGACGCTCTCCAAACTCTCAACGCAAAAATGGACATCCTCGTCGAACTGATGAACACCCAGGCGGCTAGGGAAGAGAAGTCACGATTTCCCGAGGAGAGCCCCCCCCCCCCACGGTGAAGCTTCCCAACAAACCGCCGGAGGCCGCTTCACCCTCCGAGGGCGATGGCTCATACGTAATCGGTCGAGAGGACCTTCACACGCCCCTCCTCCAGAACAAGAAGCCTCCTCCACCCCGAGGAGAGAAGGAACTTGGACACGACGGTAGTTCTCAGAAATGGATCCTCCCGAGGGACGACACGGCAGCCCGCAGGGACTCCCCCACAGCCCCTCGATTCAGCGGCAACCGGAGCTATCCCTCCAATTGCAGGACATCGAGTGACGTTTTGCGGAACAAGAGCGTGCCCTCCGTGCCTTGTAGAAAACTTCCGCCAAGGAAGATGAGGAGCAATCCCCATTCTCCGACCATATCTTGAAGGCCGAGATCTCCCCCAGAATCTCACTGCCGACCTTCAGGTCATACGACGGCCAGGGAGACCCGGCCGACCACTACGACAGCTTCGATGCCTTGATGACCTTGCACGGTGTTAGTGTTGGTGTGCTACAGGCCAATTTCAGGTCGGGTAGGCCCAATAGTTATACGATCCTTTTCATTAATAAAGTGGTGTTTGAGCGTAAATATGCGATTGTGTTACTTTACGTTGTCCCTAGGATATGTGGTTGTAAAGTCAGCTCGAGATTGGATCTCGAACATGAGACTTACTTTACATGAACACATACCTTAAACTGTTCCTGGTTGGAGGGTAATCACTCAGGGACTTTGATTACCTATCAAGCCAGTACACATGATGTGTCAGTGACCAGTCTCATGGTCATTGGTGCGGGGCACCAACACATATGTGTAGGTGTATGTCCTTGGAGGATGTGCACTGAACTGATCCGCTATTGGATCTTCAGATGGTTGATTATACCTAATGTCAACTGAAGATCCAACGGTCACAGTAGCATCGTTGGTCCTTTGACCTGAGACATTGATCGGATCTTACACGAGGACTGGAATGGTTTAATTACTTAGTTAAGTGACTTTAACCTTAAGTCATGAGTTGCCGAGTCATTAACCACTCCAGGATACGTGTGAAGATCATCAATGGTCAAGAGGGGATCGCTCACTGTCGGGTATATATCAGACAGTTAATGGGTCATGACATTGACGCTCTGTTAAATCCCTGGCCAGGGTCGTATGAGTTCGTTTAGGACGGACGTCATACACTTTAAGGAGGTCATAGTCAAATGGCACGATCATAGGGTTTGACAGATACCGTACCCTCGATCGTACCAGACTCATAGAAGGAGCGAGGGATTATATCGATGCGGTAACTGTGGACTTACAGGTACCAGACAGGCTGGTTTAAACCCGGCGTCCTCTAGGTTCACGCGGATTTACTTGACCCAACGTGATCGAAGGTTCGGAATGAATTAAACTATTATTCGGCTCTTGTAGAAGCGAACAATATGTTTAATTTACTTCTAATTGGGAATTAGAAGTTAATGGGCCTTAAACTAGAGTGACTATGGGCCTAGAAGATCACACACAATGGATTCTTGGGTGACGGATAATTATTATACAAATGTATGTATTATTTCTATTTAATTCCTTTTGGAAAGGAGTGTAAATGGGACTTAATACATATGTATAATAATGGAAAGGTCATATATACAATTTTGGTCCTTTGGAGGTCTTTAGAAAAGGGTCCAAATCCTATATATATGGCACCTACGTGAGTTCATTTGAACTCTCGAACTCTTCCAACCTCTCTTAGCTTAACCAAGCATTAAGGGTTAAGAGAGGAGGATTAGCCTCCCCCCTTTCTCCCCCTTGCTCTCTCTCTCTCTCCAGAAGGTGTTAGAGCCGGAGAAAGTTGTGCCGGGGAGGTTCCGTCGCTGCGTAAGGGTCCGTGTGGATCTGCTCTAGAGGTCGTACATCTGTGCGGCTCGGTTTCTCTGCATCGGGCTTAGCGGACAGCGTCGTTCCGCGTAAGGTGAAACACGCAACCCGTAATTAGGGTCCTAGAAACACCGATTAGAGCACAGATTAAGCTTTCCATAACACCGGAATCGGACAAATGAATTTTTGTTATCCGCTGCGTCGCCCGTAGGTGCTGTGCGAAACCTTACACATGGGGCCTCCGACGATGTCAAGTGTCGAGCGTTCGTGAGCACCTTGGTCCAAGGCGCTCAGGCCTGGTTCCGAGCACTCGCCCCCAGCAGCATTCACGACTTTAGACATTTCGGGCGAGTATTCACGGAAAGCTTCACCGGCAGCGGCCCTCCAAGGTCAGTAGTGGGGTTGTTGGCCCTAAAACAGGCATAAAGAGAAAAGCTTCGCGCTTTTATTAACCGATTCAAATCGGAGGCCCTGCGCATCCCCCGCTTGGATGTTGCCTCAGCCATCACCACGCTGACTGGAGGCACCCGCGATGAGAACCTCCGGCGAGAACTGGTCCTCCATCCCCCCACCTCCTCGCCGATCTAGTGACCCTAGCCTTGCGCCACGCAGAGTGCGAGGAAGTCCTCATCGCTTGCCGCAGTCCGACAGGCTCGGGTCGAGAGGGGGACAAGAAGCGACCATCCGAGCAAGGCTCGGGCCAAGGAAAACGGCGGAACCAGGACGGGGAGCAGAGGGAGCCCCCTCGAAAATATGAGCGGTACACTCCCATTTCTGCCCCCGTCTACGAGATATACGAAGAAATCAAGGGCGCGGGCCTTCTCCGCCAACCCGAGCCTATGAAGGCCAAACGCCGCCACCGTCCCAAGTATTGCCAATTCCACAACGACCACAGGCACCACGCCGAAGAATGTCACCAGCTCAAGGACGAGATCGAGCGTCTCGTCCGCCAGGGAGACTTATCTCGGTACGTGTCCGAGCACCAAAAATAGGACCATTGCATTCTAGAAGAGATTGACAATTACCCCTATGGGGTCCACATCAATGTCATTTCTAGCGGCGCGGCATCAGGAGGAGACAGTAGTCGAGGAAGGAAGCGTCACGCTGAGCGGGCAAGCAGGGCCTCCGAGCCCCCTAAAGCCCCACTAGCGAGCGAACAACAGGCTTGGTGTTCTCCGACCAAGACCTGGAAGGGTTCTCCACCTCACACGATGACGCTCTTCTAGTATCGGCTACTATAAATCATTGTAACGTAGATAGAATATTGGTCGACAATGGTAGCGCCCCTAATATACTCTCATACGAGTGTTTTCTTAAGATGGGTGACAACCCGTCCAAGCTCCGCCCGATTCGAACCACCCTCTGTGGGTTCAATGGTCAGGCAACCTACCCCGAGGGAGCCCTCAGCCTGCCGGTTACCATCGGCACCCCACCTAAGACTGTGACGATTATGGTGGATTTCATAGTGATTAAGGGGATGTCGGCCTATAATACCATCTTCGGCCGAGATATCCTCAGCCGAACGAAGGCAGTGCCCTCCACCTATCACCAAAAAATGAAATTTCTCACCAAAAATGGCATCGGGGAAGTCCGGGGTAACCAAGCAATAGCTAGGAGGTGCTACATAATCTCGGTTGAAGCCGTAAAGCTAGAAAGGAAAAAGAAAGGGGCCGAGGGAACCGAGGATGGACCAACAACATCCGAGCCTGGTGGCGAATTGCTGACAGTCTTCCTCAGGGACGAGCCGGCCCTAGGAGTGAGGATTGGGGCTGATTTACCACCTGATGTACAAGAGCAATATAAAAATTTCCTTTCGGAGTACACTCAAGTCTTCGCCTGGTCTGATGAGCACCTTCCTGGGATTCCTGGGAAATTGGTAGTACATAAGCTCAACCTCGACCCGTCGGTAAAACCCGTCCAACAACGCAAAAGAAAGCATGCCCCAGAGAGGCAGGCGATCATCAAAGAATAGATTATTAAGGGAAAGAAAATCGGCCTATTTTGACCGGTCATTTACCTGACATGACTCGCCAATGTCGTCTTGGTATAAAAAGCCTTGGGCAAATGGCGAATGTGCGTGGACTTCACCGACCTCAACAAAGACACTCCGAAAGATTGTTACTTGTTACCGAGCATCGACCAACTAGTCGACTCGACCTCTGGTAACGAGCTGCACAGCTTTCTGGATGCCTACTCCGGCTACCATCAGATCCGAATAGACCCAGCGGATGTCGAGAAGACTGCCTTCATCACCGACTTCGGCGTCTACTACTACACTCGAATGCCCATCGGGTTAAAGAACTCCGGAGCAACGTACCAGCGGCTGATCAACCTCATCTTTGAAGGACAAATCGGTCAGAACGTCGAAGCCTACATCGGCGACATGCTCATCGAGACACCCAAGGTCGAGGACCACTTCACCAACCTAGCAGAGACCTTCGACACCCTCCTAAGATACAACATGAAGCTCAACCCAGCTAAATGCGCCTTCGGGGTTCGATCCGGGAAATTTCTGGGTTTCCTAGTTACTCAGTGTGGGATCGAGGCCAACCCCGACAAAGTTCAGGCCATCCTGAACATGCGGCCGCCCACCTGCATCAAGGATGTCCAGCGCCTGACTGGACGAATCGCTGCGCTCAACCGTTTCTTGTCCCGAGCGGTCGAACAATGTCTGCCCTACTTCAAATTATTGAGAGGGCCTAAAATGGCATCCGCCACGTTCGCCTGGGACGAGGAATGTCAGAAGGCTTTCACAGAACTGAGGAGTTTCTGGCTTCACCCCCGGTGTTATCAAAACCGATCTCGGGCGAACCATTACACCTCTACCTCTCGTCGACCCTTTCCACGGTGAGCTTTGTCCTGGTTCGAGACGACGCAGGAGTGCAGAGGCCGGTGTATTACACCAACAAGGTGCTCAACAAGGCCAAATGGCGGTACCCCGCAACCGAGAAACTCGTGCTAGCATTGGTAACCTCAGCCAAGCGCCTCCGGCCCTACTTCTAAGGGCACTCCATCGTTGTATTGACCAATGAGCCACTGAAGAGGATCCTTGCTCACCCTAAAGCTTCGGGTCGCCTCGTCAAGAGGGCCATTGTCACGCCCCGAACTGATAGCAGCGGAACGTGTCGTTTGCTCAGAACGTGGCAGTTAAACAGTCGTGAATGATCAAGAGTAATCGCATAAGACCAAATAATTTTGAGTAATAATAAAATTTTATTTCAAATATAAGTCTCTTACAATTTAAAATTTCAAAACTAGAAGACTCAACTACATCACAATGAAAGAAGAGGAGATGACGCGCTAACAGACTTAGACAAGATAACTGAATAAGTGACGCTAAGCTAGACTCAAGAAAGATAAAAGACTCGGGTTCACTAATTTCCAGAGCTCGTTTGCACACTTGTCCCACCCATGTGAGTCTCGATCTCGCCAGCCACCTGATTACCTGAAAAATGTTAGAATAAAACTGGATTAGCGAACGCTCAGTAGGAATTATATCTCTATACCCAGACTTGCTTTAAGCAATTAATGAATTATGCAATGTGGCATGATCATGTATGAAAAAATGCAAGTAATCCACGAGAGTGGAATCGAAATAAATAACAAGAACGAGCTAGCAAGATATCATGTGTATCACGTAAAATTATCAAGGGGACCGGGCATGTAATGTCGAGTCATGTTACGAGATAATGGCTACTTATTTATTCAAGTACTTGCCCATTCCGAGCCACGCAAGTCACGCACGCAAGTAATATCATGTAAAATCATGAGAGAGAGAGAGATTGTGGAACGTCATAATTAAGATAGTCAAGCACTCCGGTGCAATGCCACACTATAATCATTTAACTTCCATGGGCACAAGTACTTTCGGGTGCTCCTCTCAGGACCAGATTGGGCGCTATATGCGCAGACATTGATTGTGTGATTTGACATCCACTATAGTTTATAGTAGCCAAAGAATTCCAAGAGAAAAGATCATTGTAGGATAATAAGGTGGATTCATGGAATTTGGAATTCAAGGAAGATACCGCGTGTAGAGATGACTTCGCTAAAAATTCGAGAAATTTTATAAAACTGGGTAAATGGCCTCCCCAAAGGAAGCCGCAGAATAGAATTGGCATCCATAGTAATGGGCGCTCATTCTGAAAATAGATAAATATGCACGAAGTAAATAGCGTCCTCCAAACAGGGCGCTATTTGTAATTGGCGTCTGCTACCCTGGGCGCAGATTACCAGAAAATGACAATTTCCCATGAAAGCCAGAAACAGTGTTTCATGAGGGCTAGGCGTCATGTTTCTTTAGAGGGACATGACTATGACACTGTGTAAAGGGTTTTTAGGGTACAACCTGCTCAGCTGTCTTGAGGGAATCCAAGGCTAGCGAAGACTGACGGAGGTCTCTAAGATGAAATCGCTAGTATGAAGGAACGGAATGTCCAACGGAGAGCTCAATCATCCCGGAGAGTTAAGGGGGGTACACGATATAAACCAAAACTGGGACCCCATCTACGGATTGAGATGAGAGTGCCAAGAATAACCCATGGTGAAGGGTTGAAACCACGGTAAAATCGAGCGATCAGGAAAAACAGCGTCCTGTGTGACGGGCGCTAATTAAATTAGCGTCTGTCACCACAGCCGCTCATTCATTAATATAATTTACATCTTCATTTCAAATAGCGTCCTGCATGGCAGGCTCTAAATAAATTAGCGTCTTCCATGACAGCCGCTTATTATTTGTCTATTTTTCAATTTAACAGAAATGGCGTCCTGATACAGAGACGCTCATGGTCAATTAACACAATTTGGTATACATTCTCAAATAAAAGGGTTTCGAGGCATGGATATTATTTCAAAATGTAAACAAATTAACGTTCAGATGGACAGGCGCTAATGTTCAATATAACAGGCGCAGATTAATCTGTGTTGAATATACAAATAAATAACTCAGGGTTTTGGCGTCCTGTCTGCATGTCGCAATTAATAATTTGTGACTATCAGATCGGGCGCTATTTCTTTTACATGCACAGTAAACAAAATTAACAAATTTTTGAAATCCATAACTATTCACGTAACCTCACAAGATTTAGCGTCCTGTTCCCCAGGTGCAGAAAGGAATGGGCGTCCATCCTGATGGGCGCAGATTTAAGAAATATGAATATTTCGATATATCTTGCAAAAATTCACGAACAATTAGCGTCCATAAATGTAGGCGCTATTTCAAATAGCGGCCGATATTGTGGACGCTAATTCTATTTTAAACTAAAACTGAACGATGATTCCCAGACATGATCGATACGTAAAACATGCATGCATTTAACTAGTTTTAACTTGCTTAATCATGGTTGGGTCTGGGATATAGGGAAAACCTACCTTAGGTGAAGATCTGGTGATGATCAGTGAAGACTTGGACGCTGCTATGGTACTCTGTTTCAAACAGAGCAACCTCAAGAGGAAGAAGATGATGGGGGAAGAAGATGCAGAGGAGGTTCCCCCTTCTCGCGTAAGCAAACAGGAGGAAGAGGAGGAAGAGGATGGCGCAGGCAGCAGGAAGAAGTTGGAAGAAGATCAGCACGGCAGGACGAAGGGAAGAAGTAGCAGGGCGCTGCTTCTCGTTCCAATCGCGGGAGGAAGATGGCAGCAAGAAGAAGAGGATGACGACACCCACGTTCGACAGCGGCTCTAATGCAACAACAGGGTTTGGCTCGTTCGCTGGCAAGGTGTTTTTATAGAGAGGATTTTCCAAACGGTGGTAGTAAACGAATGGAAGCAAGGTTTTTAATTCTTTCCACGCGTTAATAATTCCCTTCCAAACTAGCAGCCGCCTGCTAAGTTCGTAAACGAAACCCTAAAACTACACCATGCGTTCGAACATATAAAGGCAATTGGGTTGGGTTTGTATGTGCATGGCTTTGTGTTGGCCCTTGAGAGAACTCACGTGGGTTTTTGTGTATATATATGTATATCTATATATAATGTTATTTGGGCCTGTCTGTGGTTTAAGTGTAATCGGATGGTGCATAGTTGGGTTTGCTTGAAGAAGGCTCACGAGGGCTTTGGTTTATAACAGGGTTTGGGCTTTTAATATATATATATATGTGTTGCTTTATTTTGCTTGAGTTTTATTGGGTTTCACGTATCATCGTTTATATATCTACGGGTTGTATGTGCATGGTTGTTGGGTTCGGGTAGCATATGGGTGATGGCTCATTTATTTTTGGCTGTTAAAATAACATATCTTGTATAACGTATAATTAACTAAATATATATTAAGGCCCATTAAGCTTATAATTATTTCTATTCGAGTTTTAGGAATTATAATTCTTTTAATTTATCCGAGATGCTACATTATGTTTAGACCAGGATAACATATATACTA
Organism: Amorphophallus konjac; assembly: GCA_022559845.1. Lineage (NCBI taxonomy): Eukaryota > Viridiplantae > Streptophyta > Magnoliopsida > Alismatales > Araceae > Amorphophallus > Amorphophallus konjac. The sequence goes on along the minus strand of CM040118.1, from coordinate 163,075,555 downwards.
AATCCCTTACCAAATTCCGGTGTCTAAAGAAGAATCATGTTAACCCGATTAGCATTGAGACATTCTACTGATTTTCCTTTCGTTTATTTAGCTAGTTGGGCTAAGACATATTTATTAATTACTATTGAAGCTCAAGTCTATCCCAACTCCTTATTCTAGATGGGCTTGTATTTATAAGACCCTTGTTAAGGTATATATATATTTTATTTAAACTTCGCATGCAGGTATTTAGGAGCTGTATTCAATATTTCAATTATCTCAACTCATTTTTTATTTATTAACCTTTATATACGCGTCTTATATTTATTAATAGTTTTGCACATATATACATATTTTTGCGTATAAGACCCATTGGCCTTAAGCTAAGCTCATTTCCTATGGGGTTGTATTAAACTTATATTGTAGATGGGTCATGGTATCGATTGAGAGTTTGATTAGGGTAGTATTTCATATAGGGATTTCATTTCTTATAATTTCTGTCACTTTATTTACCTTATTAATTATTGTCTTAGGTATCAGAGACAGGTTCGACCCTAGGAAAACATTTACTTTCATTTAAAAGGAATTTTTGACTAGCCACCTATTTATTTATTCAATGAACGATATACCCAACTTCTTACTTATTCAACTATTTACAGGAATATGTAATTATCATCATGTATATGTTATCTTTTCTTTTCAAATATATATATATTCCTTTTTAGCCTTCAAAATTACTGGGTGTTACACCCTCTCCCACTTAAAAGAATTTGATCCACAAATTCACATCACCTTCTATTCTGGACAGGGGACTAGCTATAATTCATCACGATACTACGTAGATGAAATAGGAAATCTATTGAATGGAAAATAACAAATTTAGGGTTGAGGATGAGGGATACCTTCCACCATCTTTCCTTTGGCAAGTTTGGCTAAAGCTTGAATTTCTCCTGGGAGCTTCTTGGCCGGAACAGGACAGTCAACTATCTTATGGTCTAAGCTTCCACAACGAAGACATGCTCCCGACTTCCGATAACACTCCTCTGATTGGTGACCATGCTTCCCACAAAACTTACACCTGTCTTGAGAGTAATCTGTCAGGGCTCCCTCTTTATTACACTTCTTACATTTCTTGCACTTCTTACACTCTGGAGAACTACCACCCACATTTAACCTTTTCTTGGTGGTGGTGAACTTCCCAAGACTAATGACTTGGTCATTCCCTTCAGCTCTCTCTTTTTCTTCTACTACCTTTTCTAACTCTTGGACTCTCTTGACGAGGTTCGCGTAGGCTTGGACGTCCACTAAGACCATCTCAGGAACAAAGCTCGGCTTGGATGCTTCCATTTTATCTAGGTTCCTGCAAGGATGAGTGGGGAAAATAATTTATTGACTCAGGAATTAACAATAATGGAACTTAACTATTTTATTCTTCCTTTATAATTTAACCCCAAGCTCTACCCAAATCTCACGAAATTTCTATAGGATGACTGACAAGGATACTCAACCTATCTCTTGGACCAAATGCCCTAAGGAATTGAATGCCGAAGCTCTGATATGACTGAAAAGAATACTTGACCTATCACTGGAACATAATAACTGGAGGATATGAAAGCCGAAGCTCTGATACCACCTCTGTCACGCCCCGAACCGATAGCAGCGGAACATGTCGTTTACTCGGAACGTGGCAGTTAAATAGTCGTGAATGATCAAGAGCAATCACATAAGACCAAATAATTTTGAGCAATAATAAAATTTTATTTCAAATATAAGTCTCTTACAATTTAAAATTTTAAAACTAGAAGACTCAACTACATCACAATGAAAGAAGAGGAGATGACGCGCTAACAGACTTAAACAAGATAACTGAATAAGAGACCTTAAGCTAGACTCAAGAAAGACAAAAGATTCGGGTTCACTAATTTCCAGAGCTCGTTTGCACACTTGTCCCGCCCGTGTGAGTCTCGGTCTCGCCAGCCACCTGATTACCTGAAAAATGTTGGAATAAAACTGGATGAGCGAACGCTCAGTAGGAATTGAATCTCTATACCCATACTTGCTTTAAGTAATTAATGAATTATGCAATGTGGCATGATCATGTACGAAAAAATGCAAGTAATCCACGAGAGTGGAATCGAAATAAATAACAAGAACGAGCTAGCAAGATATCATGTGTATCACGTAAAATTATCAAGGGGACTGGGCATGTAATGTCGAGTCATGTTACGAGATAATAGCAACTTATTTATTCAAGTACTTGCCCATTCCGGGCCACGCAAGTCACGCATGCAAGTAATATCATGTAAAATCATGAGAGAGAGAGAGAGAGATTGTGGAACGTCATAATCAAGATAGTCATGCACTCCGGTGCAATGCCACACCGTAATCATTTAACTCTTATGGGCACAAGTACTTTCTGGTTCTCCTCCCAGGACCAGATTGGACCCTATATGCGTAGGCATTGATTGTGTGATTTGACATCCACTATAGTTTATAGTAGCCAAAGAATTCCAAGAGAAAAGATCATTGTAGAATAATAAGGTGGATTCACGGAATTTGGAATTCAAGGAAGATACCGCGTGTAGAGATGACTTCGCTAAAAATTTGAGAAATTTTATAAAACTGGGTAAATGGCCTCCCCAAAGGAAGCCGCAGAATAGAATTGGCGTCCATAGTAATGGGCGCTTATTCTGAAAATAGATAAATATGCACGAAGTAAATAGCGTCCTCCAAACAGGGCGCTATTTGTAATTGGCGTCTGCTACCCTGGGCGCAGATTACCAGAAAATGACAATTTCCCATGAAAGCCAGAAACGGTGTTTCATGAGGGCTAGGCGTCATGTTTCTTTAGAGGGACATGACTATGACACTATATAAAGGGTTTTTAGGGTACAACCTGCTCGGCTGCCTTGATGGAATCCAAGGCTAGCGGAGACTGACGGAGGTATCTAAGATGAAATCGCTAGTCCGAAGGAACGGAATGTCTAACGGAGAGCTCAATCATTCCGGAGAGTTAAGGGGGGTACACGATATAAACCAAAACTGGGACCCCATCTACGGATTGAGATGAGAGTGCCAAGAATAACCCACGGTGAAGGGTTGAAACAACGGTAAAATCGGGCGATTAGGAAAAACGGCATCCTGTGTGACGGGCGCTAATTAAATTAGCGTCTGTCACCACAACCGCTCATTCATTAATATAATTTACATCTTCATTTCAAAGAGCGTCTTGCATGGCAGGCTCTAAATAAATTAGCATCTGCCATGACAGCCGCTTATTGTTTGTCTATTTTTTAATTTAACAGAAATGGTGTCCTGATACAGAGACGCTCATGGTCAATTAACACAATTTGGTATACATTCTCAAATAAAAGGGTTTCGGGGCATGGATATTATTTCAAAATGTAAACAAATTAACGTTCAGATGGACAGGCACTAATGTTCAATATAACAGGCATAGATTAGTTTAGCTTTAACAAGAAATGGAATTAATCTGTGTTGAATATACAATTAAATAACTCAGGGTTTTGGCGTCCTGTCTGTAGGTCACAATTAATAATTTGTGGCTGTCAGATCGGGTGCTATTTCTTTTACATGCACAGTAAACTAAATTAACAAATTTTTGAAATCCATAACTATTCACGTAACCTCACAAGATTTAGCGTCCCGTTCCCCAGGCGCAGAAAGGAATGGGCATCCATCCTGATGGGCGCAGATTTAAGAAATATGAATATTTTGATATATCTTGCAAAAATTCACGAACAATTAGCATTCATAAATGTAGGCGCTATATCAAATAGCGGCCGATATTATGGATGCTAATTCTATTTTAAACTAAAACTGAACGATGATTCCCAGACATGATCGATACGTAAAACATGCATGCATTTAACTAGTTTTAACTTGCTTAATCATGGTTGGGTCTGGGATATAGGGAAAACCTACCTTAGGTGAAGATCTGGTGATGATCAGTGAAGACTTGGACGCTGCTACGGTACTCTGTTTCAAACAGAGCAACCGTAGAAGGAAGAAGATGATGGGGGAAGAAGATGCAGAGGAGGTTCCCCCTTCTCGCGTAAGCAAACAGGAGGAAGAGGAGGAAGAGGATGGCGCAGGCAGCAAGAAGAAGTTGGAAGAAGATCAGCACGGCAGGACGAAGGGATGAAGTAGCAGGGCGCTGCTTCTCGTTCCAACCGCAGGAGGAAGATGGCAGCAGGAAGAAGAGGACGATGACACCCACGTTCGGTAGCGGCTCTAATGCAACAACAGGGTTTGGCTCGTTTGCTGGCAAGGTGTTTTTATAGAGAGGATTTTCCAAACGGTGGTAGTAAATGAATGGAAGCAAGGTTTTTAATTCTTTCCACGCGTTAATAATTCCCTTCCTAACTAGCAGCCGCCTACTAAGTTCGTAAACGAAACCCTAAAACTACACCATGCGTTCGAACATATAAAGGCAGTTGGGTTGGGTTTGTATGTGCATGGCTTTGTGTTGGCACTTGAGAGAATTCATGTGGGTTTTTGTGTATATATATGTATATCTATATATAATGTTATTTGGGCATGTATGTAGTTTAAGTGTAATCGGATGGTGCATAGTTAGGTTTGCTCGAAGAAGGATCACGAGGGCTTTGGTTTATAATAGGGTTTGGGCTTTTAATATATATATGTATGGGTTGCTTTATTTTGCTTGAGTTTTATTGGGTTTCACATAGCATCGTTTATATATCTACGGGTTGTATGTGCATGGTTGTTGGGTTCGGGTAGCATATGGGTGATGGCTCATTTATTTTTGGCTGTTAAAATAACATATCTTGTATAACGTATAATTAACTAAATATATATTAAGGCCCATTAAGCGTATAATTATTTCTTTTCGAGTTTTAGGAATTATAATTCTTTTAATTTATCCGAGATGCTACATTATGTTTAGACTAGGACAACATATATACTAAATCCCTTACCAAATTCCGATGTCTAAAGAAGAATCATGTTAACCCGATTAGCATTGAGACCTTCTACTGATTTTCCTTTAGTTTATTTAGCTAGTTGGGCTAGGACATATTTATTATTAATTACTATTAAAGCTCAAGTCTATCCCAACTCCTTATTCTAGATGGGCTTGTATTTATAAGACCCTTGTTAAGGTATATATATATATATATATTATTTGAACTTCGCATGCAGGTATTTAGGAGCTGTATTCAATATTTCGATTATCTCAACTCATTTGTTATTTATTAATCTTTATATACGCGTCTTATATTTATTAATAGTTTTGCACATATATACATATTTTTGCGTATAAGACCCATTGGCCTTAAGCTAAGCTCATTTCCTATGGGGTTGTATTAAACTTATACTGTAGATGGGTCATGATATCGATTGAGAGTTTGATTAGGGTAGTATTTCATATAGGGATTTCATTTCTTATAATTTCCGTCACTTTATTTACCTTATTAATTATTGTCGTAGGTATCAGTGGCAGGTTTGACCCTATGAAAACATTTACTTTCATTTAAAAGGAATTTTTGACTAGCCACCTATTTATTTATTCAAAGAACGATATACCCAACTTCTTACTTATTCAACTATTTACAGGAATATGTAATTATCATCATGTATATGTTATCTTTTCTTTTCATATATATATATATATATTCCTTTTTAGCCTTCAAAATTACTGGGTGTTACATCCATAATGCTCGAAGCTTACGATATCTCCTATCGCCCCCGCTCGGCCATCAAACGGCAGGCACTCGCGGACTTCATCGTGGAGAACACTGTCCCGACCGAGGAAGTCCATCTGCTGACGCCCGGGCCCACCTTGGATCTTTTCATCGATGGATCCTCGAACTCAGCTGGCAGCGGCGCCGGCGTTCTTCTCCGATCCCCAGAAGGAGCAGAACTGCAATATGCCCTGAAGTTCAACTTCCCGGCATCCAACAACGTCATCGAGTATGAGGCTCTCATCTCGGGAGCCCGGATGGCACGACGATTGGGAGCTAAACGAGTCAGAATCCATACTGACTTCCAGCTAGTCGCTAGCCAGGTCAGCGGTGATTATGAAGCTCGGGAGGCACCGATGATCAAATACCTTCAATTGGTAGAGATAGCCCCACTATTCGAGAGTTTTCAGGTCACCCAGATTGCTCGGGAAGAAAACTCCTGGGCGGATGCCCTCTCTCGGTTGGCCTCCTCTATACGCCTGGAAAGTACCTGAATGGTCCTCCTCGAAGAGCTAGAGCGTCCGAGTATAGAAGAGGAGCTCATGACCGTTGATCAGGCGTCATCAAGCGACTGGCGGACCCCCTATATATCCTGGCTCTGAGATTCTCAGGAGCCCTCCGACCCTCAAGAGGCACGGAGACTGAAGTATCAAGCTCGACGCTTCGTCATCTTAGACGAAGCCTTGTACTGAAGGTCTTTTTTCGGACCCCTCCTCAAGTGCCTTGACACCGAAGAGGCTCGCCAAGCAATTCAAGAGGTCCACGAAGGTGTCTACGGCACCCACCATGGAGGAAGATCGCTCGCCAGGATCTTGCTGCTGCTAGGCTACTTGTGGCCCACTCTCCAGCGCGACTGCTCGACCTACGTACAAAGGTGCGACCGATGCCAGCGTTTCGATCACCTGGTCCATCAGCCTGCCTTAGAGCTCGTCACCCTTATCGAGGCATACCCTTTCGCTCGGTGGGGGATCAACATCCTGGGGCCATTTCCAACGGCCCAGGCCCAGAAGAGGTTCGTCATCATCACTATCGACTATTTTACCAAGTGGATCGAAGCTGAAGCTACCACCCGGATCACCGAGTCGGTCGTATGGAGCTTCATTTGGAAGTTGATCATCTGTCGCTTCGGTATCTCCCGAGTGATTGTGAGCGATAACGGTCGGCGATTTGACTCTCGTTACTTTCGAGACAAATGTGCTAACCTACACATTCACAACCACTTCACTTCCGTACCCCACCCCCAGGCTAACGGGCTGGTCGAAAATGTTAAAAAAACTATATTAAAGGGCGTTAAGGCCAGGCTTGGTAAGGCCAAGGGTAGTTGGCTCGAGGAATTGCCAAGCGTACTATGGTCACACCGAACCACTCCAAGAACTGCCACCAGTGAGACTCCTTTTCAGTTGGTGTACGTCACAGACGCCGTGATTCCTTTGGGAGTCGGTAGCCCATCTCTCCGAGTCGTCAATTTCTCGCCCGAGGCAAATGAGCAGAAACTGCTAGAGAACCTTCATATGGCAAGCGAGATAAGAGAGACTGTGAGCATCCGAGCCATGAAATATCAGCAGTGCCTTGCCCGATACTACAACGCCAAAGTCTGAGACAGAAACTTCTGCATAGGAGACTTCGTCCTAAGGAAAGCCGAAGCCTCTCGACCACTGGAGGTGGTGGGGAAGCTGGCCCCTAATTGGGAAGGCCCCTATCGAGTGGTCGAGACACTCGGGAAAGGGGCGTATCGATTATCTACCATGGAAGGAACGCCTATTCCTCGGATATGGAACGCAACAACATTACGAAAGTTCTATTTTTGAGCTTTCCTCAAGCATGTAAGCTACAAATGGTGATAATTTTATTTTCATTAATGTTTTTCGTACATCAGATAGGCCACAACCAATACAGTACATATCAAAAATAAAAATAATATATCCACTGGTACTACAACACGAGTTGAATACTCGACGCGGATGGGGCAAACACCCCCAAATCGAGCCACTGACTCCACCCTGTGTGGAAACTGGCTCGGGTAATGGGGTGGCTGACCCTGCTTGCTCGGAAAACTCAGAGGAAAGGTATCAGAGGAAAAAGAGGAAGGAATACAAGTGAAGGTCTCCTCTGCCAACTCTTTGGAAGGAACAGAGAGCAAGCACCTCCAAATGGTGCGAGCAAAGATATCCTCCAATTAGTGAAAGAAGAGGGAGGAAGTTGGTTGAAGAGCAGAAGAGGGAGAAAGATTGAACACCCTCTCGAAGATTAAAGGGGAGGACCGCGCCTGATGTCTTCCCGATTCAGCGAAGGCACCAAAGATCGGCACCATTGATATAGAGAAGCTCGAACTGTGGAAGCACCAACCGGAGGGGGGAGAGTCCTTTCTGGAAGGCTCGGGGCCAGAGCATCCCCCCCGAGCGCCCCCATCTTCGGGATGACTTCACTCGGCACGGGCTAGGAGGTCACCTCGCCCTGCGCCCCACCAGCCTTGGCCAGAGATTTGGAGGCTATCGCCTCTGCCCGCGGTCTGGCGGGCTCGGTAGCGGCTCCCCTGCCAGTAGCAGCCGTTTCTAGCTCGATGGATGGGGGATTTGGATGGCAGATCTCCTCGGCTGAAGACTCCTCGGCCAGTCAAACCCGCTTCTTAGCTGGGTGAATGACCCCCGCCTTCTTTCATCGCTTCTTCTCAGCGGTCAAGGCCTTCATAGAGGGCAGCAGAAGCCGCTCCTCAAAGTCCTTGCGTTTGGCCCCACGGCGCTCGGGGGCATCTCCTCGAACCACCTGCTTGCCCCTATCTCGGGCATCGGAAGGGCCCCCAGATGCTCGGGGTTCACTCGGAGTAGGCGCCTCCTCCAGATCGGCAATCTCCTGCTCCAACGGCTATTCCTCCTCGTCATTTGTTCGCCTTGAATCTGAACAACAGAAGCCAAATCATCAAAAAGAGGCCTACCTACCCAACCCGGAAGCAAAAGACGTAGAGCCTTAGGGTTCTTACCTTAAGGCAGCACTGCATGGGAAGGATAATCCTCGATGTTGGCCGCAGTCATCAACTCGACGGTCGACTGATGATTCTCCTGGAGAATCTTGATCTCTTCCTCCAGCTCCGAAGAAACCGCCTCCTGCTTCGGAGGGATAGACGGATGGAAATTGACCGCCGTCGAGAAATCACAGGGTGCGCCATCTACGGATGAACCCACCCAAAAAAATTGGGTCTTCCACCCTTTGTGAGAAGAATCTTTGGCAGAAAGGGACACGCAGCTCCTTCCCCTCCTCACCTGAAGATAGAAGAAGCCCTTACTCGCTTGGGTCTGCTCCTTCAACTTAAAGAAAGAATTGAAAAGCTCCAACGAAGTGGGAAGCCCACACAAGCGGCAGATAAAGATGAAAGAAAAGATAAAAGTGTATGAGTTGGAGACCAACTGGACAGGAGCCAGTCGGTAAAACTGAAGCAACCGCACGACAAAGGGGTGGAGGGGGAGACGAAAATTGCACTTCCAAGCTAAGAGGAAAGTACAGAAGAGACCCGAACGATAGGACAAGCTAGATTCGTGAGGCTGCGATGGAAAGAAAAAATACTTCCACGACAGCCCATAACGCTTTTCCATCCTCTTCACTTCGGCCTCGCCCAACTCGCTGCGCATGGGGTGTTCAGGCTGCAGCACCAAACTCCATGCGCCCCGTTCGGCTTCCTACACCTCGGATACGGGATGCTGATCCGCCATGGAAGTATAAGAGGAATAGGAAGAGGAGGAAAAGAGCACCAAATCAGACGGTTCTAGAGAAGGTGGGAGCTGGCGAATCGCCACTGCCGTAATCTCCACAAGCTCTACCAAGGCCTCCGCAAGTCGTTGTTCTTCCTGATCACCCTCGCGGCGCATGAACCCTTCCGGAATACAAGTGCGATGAAGAGAGAAAACCCTAAACGAAGGTGGTTTGGAACACAAGCACGCGCAATATTTATCTGCCCATAAGCTTGGCGGGAAACAGCGCGATGTTTCGAACCCCTAAATGGGCGCTCCTCGCATCGACTCAAACGAGTCATCATTACGGGCGTACTCCCAGGACAGTCGCATTAAGTGTCCCCTATCGAAGATAGTCCCCCACCCAAATCGAGCCACCTACGCCATCCCCATTACCGCTACTAGTCCGAGCCCAATCTTGGCTCCGGCGTAGGAGGGGGACAAGTGGAGAGGGGGGAAATCTACCGCCCAAGAGCATGGCCCAACTAGGTCCAATCTGACCATACTAGGCCCAGCTCCCCAAAGTCACAGCCCCGTTCTGGGCCCACTTACTCCAAGCCCAAAAACCCTCTCGGACCAGCACTTCCTAGGTAACCCCCGGGTCCGGAAGTCCGAGCGACAAGTCGATCGGGAAAGCCCCTACAAGGGCCCAGCGCGCCCTATCCGAGCTATGCCTCCATCACTCGGAGGGACTCTCAACAGGCGCCCCGAGCTTGAACCGACCGTCAAAAGCACATTTAACCATCTGTTACACATCCTCCGGGAGCAGGGAACCCCAAGGGATAAGGGAGAGCAGGAGTCCTTGTGCTATTAAGAGCCCATGATATGGACGTAACCTCCCCGGAATCCCCTCAGCTCCCTAGACTCTTACGTTAAACGGACTGCTATATAAATCAGAAGGAGACCCTCCGAAAAGGTAAGGAAGCATCCTAAGAGAAAACCACCACACCTCTTGGTGGAGAAGAATCTCATGCCCTTTCTTTCTCCTACCACCATTCTTTGCATCCGTGCTCTATTACATTTGCTGACTTAGGCATCGGAGGGTTTTCCCCGAGGTTCCATCCCTAGGCACCTCTGAAATGTTTCCCCTCTTGCAGATTATACACGCGTGGTGACCGTGATCAAAGATTCCTCCGGCGTCTCACGGCTCAGGAGCAATGCGAGATTACCCCTCTTCACTTACCATGAACAAGGGCATGTCCAAATCGAGGAAAGCCAAGGCCTTGTAGAGCAATACAAACACCATTGGGTGCGTGTAACTCCGGATGCCCTCCTTCCATTCCCACGTCAAGTGCCCATACCTGCAACAACCACACGAACACATCCACACGCCACACCAGACACAGTCGACAAAAGCGTTAGAGAGAGAGAGAGATCTACAACTATTCAACAAATTGGCAACTACAAAGAAACTTGTTTGTTCTACATCAACTGCCACTACGTCACCGCACGACCGGACGAACACATAGACATTGCAATGGGACATAAGAATAGGGATCCCCGGACGTACAACCACTTGTTGCAACGAATCTACAGATGGTGATCGAGGCGGCAATGGAGGTGGTGGTGGTAGTGCGCAGGTGGTAACTGAGAAGGGAGACGGCCGTGTACCCGAAAGCGATGCGGTGCGCGACCTCGAGGGCCTGCCAGTGCTCGTCGGGGTTGAAGTAGGTCTGAACGAGGAGGGCGTTCGCCAGCCAAAACGCAAGGCACAGCCCCCCTCCCCTCCGAGGAAAAAAACTAGGAGAGGGGACCGCCGCCGCCAGATCTCTCCTCCTCCCCCTTTGCCGCCTTCCTTCCGCTCCTTCCTCAACCCTGCGGCGGCGTTCACCTGGGATGGAGGATCACCGTCTGATCGCCATGAGGGGGCATCGATGATAGATCGGGTCAGGCGAGGGGACCGAAAGAGAGAGAGAGAGAGAGAGAGAGAGATTCAACTCAGCATTCACATATAATTATGAGATCAAGAGCCATTCTTATTGCACACCTAATAGGAAACACATTTGGAGGAACTAAGAGCTGACTTGTGTCAGACATGAAACCCTTAGAGTGATCTGGGATGCTTACGTCTTACAATTTCAAATGAGAGTGGACCAGCATTAAATATATTTTAAAGCTCTGAAGAAAAGACCTGGTTGCCCTCATCGTACTTCATGGATAGGTGTGATTGTTCGCCCTATTTTCATGCTCTCAGAACTGAATGGAGTGGGCGACGATCGCACACCACTCTGTTGCGAGATAGAAATCTATTGTGAGCGTGAGTAACCCCGGCACACTGGAGATCTCTCCCAAGACACCCCGCGTGAGGAACCCCAGCGCATGAAGTCTTGAGGTTCTCCCCGACACCACTCAACATCCCCTTTGCGTGGTAGTTGGGTTGGGTCACTCTTTTAAGGCATGGAAGAAGGTGAGCTCGCATTGATAGCCTGTAGAGTTAATGCTTCTCTTTTTTTTGACTTAAAAGCACCTTGTAATACATAAAAAAAAATCATTTTATGCCTCAAACATCTAGTTTCGCATTGAAGGTTGTTCCTCTGTGACTGGAGCGGCGGGGCACTGTTGAGGCAGGGGTGACCGGGCGCTGTTGAGACTGGAGTGGTCGGACGACGTGAGTACAACTATGACTGGAGCAACTAGGTGCTGTTGAGCTTGGGACAACCAGGTGCCATGGGCACCGTTGTGACTGGGGCAGTCGAGGCCGTAGGCGACACTGCGACTGGAGTAACCAGGTGTCGTTGGCATGGTTATGGTTGGAGCAGTCGGAGTGCCCTAAGCACCGCTGTGGTTGGGGCAACCAGGCACCGTTGAAACTGGAAGAGTTGAGTACCCTGGACACCATTGCTGGAACGATAAGGTGCCATAGACACCGCTGAGACTGGAAAGCCTGAGCGCTGCTGGGGTTGAAGTAGTCGGGCATCGCCGGGACTGGACAGTCGAGTACCGTGGGCACCGTTGTTGCTGGAGTAGCTGGACAGTCAGGTGCATTTGGCACCGTTCGGACTGGGGTATCTGGGCGCTCGGGTGCCGGGGGCACCTTTATAGCTGAGGGAGCTGGGCGCCGGGAGACCGTGGCAGTCGGGTGTCAGGGGCACCATTGTGACTGAGGGGGCTGGGCACTGAGAGACCCTGGCAGTCGGGCGCATTTGAGACTGGTAGTCGGGTGTCGGGGCTCCATTGTGAGTAAAAGAGATGGACGCCGTGAGACCTTGACGGTTGGGCGCATTTGAGACTGGCAGTCGGGTGCCGGGGGCACCATTGTGACTAAAGTTGTGGAGCGGTTGGGAGCAGTGGGGCACCGATGTGATTGGAGTTGTTAAGCTGTCGGGTGCCACGGGGCCCCAATGTGACTGGAGTTGTTGAGCTGGGCACCGGGAGACTGTGGCAGTCGGGCACGTCTGAGACTGGCAGTCGAGTGCCGGGGGCACTGTTGTAACTGGAGTTGTTGAGCGGTCAGGTGTCGCGGGGCCCCGATGTGACTGGAGTTGTTGAGCTGGGCGCTGGGAGACCATGGCAATCGGAAGCGTCTGAGACTAGCAGTCGGGTGCTAGGGGCATCGTTGTGACTGAGGTTGTTGAGTGGTCGGGTGTCGCCGGCCCCCATGTGACTGGAGTTGTTGAGCACCGCTGGGGCTAGCCTATCCCGGCGATGTCCGGACTCAACAGTCGGGTGCCGGGGGCACCGTTGTGACCGGAGTAGCAGGGTAGTCGGGTGTCGTAGGCACCAATGTGACTGAAAGAGCTTGACGCCATGAGACCCTGGCAGCCGTGTTCGGGGCACGTTCATAAAGGAAGAGGCCTGGCACTTCATCTCGCATCAGGACTTGTGAAGTGTGCTCATTGTCCGGATAATCACATTGAGAGCATGCTCATCGAGATGACATCTAGGCGGTGCACAATTATCGAGGTAAGGTCTGGATAGGGTGCTTTCCCTCCAAAGTAGCATTCGTGTAGTGCACGCACATCGAGGTAGAGATCGGGCAGGGTGCCTTCCCCTAAAGTAGCATCCAGGAAGTATACGATTATCAAGGTAGGGGCTAGACGGGGTACCTTCATCAAGCAACCTCCGGTCGTGCACAATCATCGATGTAAGGATCGAACATAGTACTTTCATAAAAGTAGCATCGGGGTAATGCACGATTATCGGGGCAGAGACCGGGTAAGGTGCTTTCAGCCAAGCAACATCTGGGTCGTGCACGACCATCAAGGCAGAGATCAGGCAGGGTGCTTTCCCTTAAAGCAGCATCCGGGCAGTGTGCGATTGTTAAATGACATCCAGATAGGGCGCATTCATCAAAGCAGGGACCGCCTTTGAGGAGGTTTGTGTTTTGGCTTGTCACGCCCCGACGCGGAATATCGAGGGCGCGACGAGTCGTAAACGAGCGTGTCAATCAGAGCATGTACAATTTCATTTCTAAAGACAGAAATGAATGAGAAAATGATACTTTTATTCCATCAAAATGAAGTTTACATCACTAATTCATAAGCCATAAAGGCAAATTACAACTTCCAAATCCAAAATACATCATTCTTGTAAAAACACTAATGATCTACATAAACCTAGGTAAAAAGGAAAACACTCTTTCACTCTTGTCCATTCCCTTATTCATTTTCAATTCCTGCAACAATTAATCAAAACGTAGGGTGAGCAATAAGCTCAGTAGTATTTTATATCTCTAAGAACCATGCAATCTTAAAGTATTTAGCATGTTGAACCATTTTCCAAGTTGAATCCGGAAATGTTTAATCATGAAATTCGAGTAGAATTTTGTATAAGAAAATTTCAACAAGATAACAAGATATCAAGAGAAGTTTTCAAGTAATAACCTTTGAACAAGTAAACAATTTCATGAATTTGGGCATTTCACGCAAGTCAAATAATTCATGTAATTTTTCAAGTAGTCATGTAAACAAGTAAACAAGTACGAGTAGTGGAATGACGTATCAAGTAAATCTATCATGCACTTCGGTGTAATGCCACACCGTTGGTCAATCAACTCCCATGGGTACAAGTACTTTCGGGCGCTCCCCCCAGGACCAGACCGAGCCCCATTAATGCCAGGCATTGAGTCATATGGATCCGAAGATCCCAAGTACGTTTAGACATCCACTCAATGTGTATATGGCCAATGATTTCCAAGAATAATGATGTTTGTAATTAAACACAAATTTGGCAAAAATTCAGAAGTTGGAAGAAAGTAGATAACAATTTTAAGACATCATGTTTAACGACATTAAGTCGTGGAGTTCAAAAATGAACAGTATGTAGGAAGAAAATTTCAAGATAGTAGATTTATTATTCTAAATTTCTTATCTTAGTCTCAGAATCATAAAACATCAAGTTTTTATTAGAAAATCTGTATATTTATGAATTAAAATCATGAGTTTAGATATTAGTATTTAGTCATACATTAAATAACGATATGATAAGGAAATAGATTTACCATGTCGAAAGTAGTTTTCATACATCAATATAATATAAAATACCTTTTCACATTCAGAAATAATTTTATACATCACTATGATAGAAAATAGAACAGTTATAGGTCGAAAAGATGTTTACTGTCTGTGAACGAGCTATAGCTCAGGGTCGCGTTCATGCAGCATATATATAAGATAATATACATATTCAAAATATTATATTTTGATCGTCAGAAATTTCAGAAAAATTTTTATGAACGCGCTATACTTACCTGGCGCGATCTTCAAGAACGGGTTGGTCAAGAGTGGCGCGCTCAGGAGCATATATATATATTTAAAAATTTTAAAAACTAAATGAAAGAGATAAGTTCTGTATAAATCATAATAGATATAGACACCTGATATATATATAAACACCTTATGTATATGTATATATATATTAGAAGTATTATATTTTTGACCCCTGATCATCCGGGGTTAAGGGTCTTAACGTGCTATCATAGACTACCGCGTTCATGAAGAGCGCGTTAGGTTAGTATAGCGCGATCTAGAACTTATCATTATATTATTATATATTTATTTTGAACATTTATGGAAAGGGATGGGGTCTGTCAGAACGTGCTGGGTCAGGCTGGTGCGTTTAGAACGCGCTACTAAGGTATAGCACGTTCTGGACATGATGAAAAAATGGGAATACCCCTCCAATCAAATGACCATAACTTGCTCATTTCATAACAGAATTTAATAAATGAGCTATCAATGGAAAGATGACAAAAAAATGAACAAGGTGACATGCTTTAATTATAGTTTAGCCTGAGAGACACCTACCATTTGTCGAATCTAAGGAAATATCCAAATATAAAGAAATCCTTCGATCTCCAAATCCTCCTTCAAATCTCCACAAATCTTCGTAGCAGCATATACTTAACCTCCAGGGATGATTTGAGGGTCGAATGGGGTTCTATTTATAGTCAAAACTTGACCAAATTTGTCAAGATTCCTCACCTAATTCCACCAAATCCATTAAGTCCGAATTAGAAGAAAAATGTCATTTCTCCTCTTAATCTAGCCCATCTTAGGTATGAAAACAATGTAAAAACGGCTGGTCTAAGGTGGGCTGTTAGGTAATGGTTGATTCTTGAGTCAATCTTCTAGAAATATAGTTATTGTAATCCCTTAAATATCATATTAAACACATGTTACGAATTTAAGGTTAATTATCTTTTAATAAATCTTTTAATCCATTAATCCAACCTATTATGGATTATCCAATGGACCAATTGTAATCATAGTCAACTACATGGACTTTTATTAGGCTTACTATGATTTATCTAAGGTTTAAAGCATTAATCTCAATTTACTTCTAGTTAATTCAAGTAAATTCAATAAACTAGCTTATTTCATATAGTAAAAATGTAATTTAATTATTCATGAAAATTTTAATTACATAATGAAATTGAAAATTTTATTTCTCATTTTTAATTATCGGGTTTCTACATCCTCCCCTACTTAAAAGAATTTGGTCCTCCAAATTCATATTATACAACTAAAATTCAAAATTTTGAGTAGAAAGGTCGAATTTCTATCCTGAGATTAAATCCGGGTATTTCTTCTTGATTGATTCTTCCAATTCCCAGGTTGCTTCCTAGAATCCACACTTGCTCCATTAGATTTTCACCATCGGTATGGCCCGATTCCTCAGTTGATGTAATTTTCGATCCAATATCTTGATCAGTCTTTCTTCATATGATAAGTCCTTTTGGAGTTTCAATTCTTCAAATTGAATCACATGTGAAGGATCATAGACGTATTTTCTTAGCATGGATACATGGAATACGTCGTGTACACCGGCTAGTTGAGGAGGTAAAGCCAGCTTGTATGCTACCTCGCCGATTCTCTCCAGAATCTTGAAAGGGTCGATAAATCTTAGACTTAGCTTTTCTTTGATGCCGAATCTTCTAATTCCACGGGTGGGTGAGATCTTTAAGAAGACATACTCCCCCACTTGGAATTCAAGGTCTCTCCTCCGATTGTCGGCATAGCTCTTTTGCCGTGATTGAGCGACCTTTAGCCTTTCTTATATCAACTGAATTTTGTCAGTTGTGTCTTGTACAATGTCGGGACCAATCAATCCTTTGTCACCAACCTCGCTCCAACATAGAGGCGATCTGCAACTTCAGCCATATAATGCTTCGAATGGTGCCATTTGAATACTCGATTGATAGCTATTGTTATAAGCGAACTCAGTCAGCGGTAAGTGTTCATGCCAACTACCACCGAAGTCAATCATGCAGGCTCTCAACATATGTTCAATAATTTGATTCATCCTCTCGGTTTGTCCATCCGTCTGAGGGTGAAAAGTTGTACTAAACCTTAGTCTAGTACCCATAGATGATTGTAAACTCTTCCAGAAATGAGCGATGAATCTCGAATCTCGGTCCAAAATAATAGAGCTTAGAATACCATACAGCCTTACAATCTCTTTGATATATAAGGCGGCTAGAACATCCACGGTCTATTTAGTCTTGATAGGTAAAAAGTGAGCGGACTTTGTTAACCGGTCCACAATTACCCATATAGCATCAAAATCACTTCGGGTCTTCGATAATCCAACAATGAAGTCCATACCGATACTATCTCATTTCCATTCCGATATTTTGAGAGGCTTGAGGTTACCAGCCGGTTTGAGGTGTTCGACTTTGACTTGTTGACATACCAAGCATCGACTTACGAACTCGGCTACCTCTCTTTTCATATTCTGCCACCAGAATGTTCTCTTGAGGTCTTGGTACATTTTTGTAGCACCAGGGTGAATAGTGTACCTTGACCGATGTGCTTCCTCCAGGATTTTACACTTGATGGTAGAACAATCGGGTATGCAAGTTCTTCCTTTGAATAATAACCTTCCATCATCAGCCAGAAGGAAATCCGGTCGTTGATCTAGTTTCTCTTTTATTTCAACGATCATCGGATTATCACCTTGCCGTTCTTTAACTTCCGAGAGTAACTCGGGTTGGAGTCGAATATTAGCAATAAACACTCCGTCTTTCTTCTCCTCCACATTAAGGTTTAAATTTGTCATTTCTTCAAGTAGATGCCATTCTTTAACCATCAAACTTGATAATAAGGCAATCGGCTTCCGACTAAGTGCATCAGCTACGGCATTACCTTTTCCAAGGTGATATTGGATAGAGAAGTCGAAATCATTTAAATATTCCAACCACCGTCTTTGTCTCATATTGAGCTCCTTTTGAGAGAATAAATATTTGAGACTCTTGTGATCAGAATACACAGTAAAGGCTTCGCCATAGAGATAATGTCGTCAGATTTTCAAAGTAAAGACCACGGCTGCCAGTTCCAGGTCATGTACGGGATAATTTTCCTCGTGTTTCTTCAATTGTCGTGAGGAATAAGCTATGACCTTGCCATGTTGCATTAATACGCAACCTAGGCCAATTCCGGATGCATCAGCATAAACTTCGAATCCTCCTCCTTCCGTAGGTAATGTGAGAATAGGAGCAGTCGTCAGACAATCCTTTAAAGTTTGAAAGTTTTTCTCGCATCTCTCGGACCATATAAAAGGATTCTCCTTCCTTGTCAATCTTGTTAAAGATACCGCAATCTTGGAGAAGTCCTTGATGAATCTTCGATAATAGCCAGCCAATCCCAAGAAGCTTCGAATTTCCATCACACTAGTAGGTCTTTCCCAGTTCTTTACGGCCTTGACCTTTGAAGGATCGATGGTGATACCATTCCAAGAAATTATGTGACCGAGAAAAGAAACTTCCTCCAACCAGAAATCACACTTGCTTAATTTGGCATAAAGCTTGTGACCTCTTAATAATTGAAGGGCCTTCTTGAGATGTTCCTCATGTTCTTCCTTTGACTTGGAGTAGATCAAAATGTCTTCGATGAAGACAACCACAAATTGATCGAGGTATGGTCTGAATACGCTATTCATTAATTGCATAAATGCGGCAGGTGCGTTTGTTAGGCCAAAAGGCATAACGGTGAACTCGTAATGCCCATACCTACTCCGGAATGCAGTCTTATGAATATCACTTTCCTTGATCTTTAATTGATGATAACCAGATCGAAGATCGATCTTTGAGAAATATCAAGCTCCAGAAATTGGTCAAATAATTCATCAATCCTCGGCAATGGATATTTATTCTTGATGGTGAGTTGATTTAATTGCCGATAATCAACACATAACCTCATCGAACCATCCTTCTTTTTAACAAAGAGGACCGAGACTCCCCAAGGTGAAGTACTTGGTCGGATAAACCCCTTTTCCAATAACTCCAATAGTTGTTCCTTTAATTCCTTCATTTCAACAGTAGACATCCGATATGGAGCTTTAGAAACTGGTGCAGCTCTCAGAATTAAATCAATAGAGAAAATAACTTCTCTCTCTAGAGGAATACCAGACAACTCGTCCACAAATACATCAGAATAATCCGAACGATATGAATGTTCTTTAGAACGGGTTTCGTATGCTCGGTCATAGTGATAGAAACTAAGAAACCGACACAACCCTTTCTTAATAATTTCTTGGCTTTGAGGGCCGAAATGAGAGATATGTGTCTAGAATGCCTGATACCATAAAATAAGAGGTTGGGGTAACCCATAAAAGTTACCGTACCCAACTTGCAGTTGACACTAGCACCATGTGTAGATAGCCAATCGACACCCAAAATAACATCATATCCGTCCATCTCCATACATACCAAATCAGTGGGTAAGTTATAACCGCTAATTAGAATTTCACTAGCAGGATAGAAATATTTAATCTCCGTTCCCGTTCCAATAGGGGTAGTAATAGTGAGTGTAGAATCTAATGGAACAGGCTTCATAGGTAAAAGACCAGCAAATCTTCTAGATATAAATGAATGCGTAGCTCCGGTGTCAAATAAGACAGAGGCAGGCTTGGAGTACATGAAAAGAGTACCTTCCACAATGCCTCCTTCCTCGGTAGGTTTCGCATCTATAAGAGCTTGAAGTCTTCCTTGCTTTTTGACAATAATAGGAAGCTTTGCCGATGATGGAGCTTGCTCATCGAGAAGAGGGCAATTCGGGATCCTATGCTCCCGACTCCCACATCGAAGACATGCACCGAGCTTTCTCCAACATTCCTCAGCTTTGTGTCCGGGCTTCTCGTAATATTTGCATAGTTCTTTTGATGGCGTAGAGAAAAGAACAATTTGTTTATCGAAAGTCCTCGGCTTCTTGTCCCCTTGAAAATTACGTCCACCCTTGTTGAAATTATGCCCGTCATTGGGCCTTTTCTTCCCAAAGGAAGGTTTGAAACTTTCGGCTCCCGTACGTAACTTGCTCTCTCTTGGCTTCTCTTCCTCGGATACGGTCCGATAACTCCGTTGCATCTTCTAGGAGTTGGGCTCTTCGTACCATATCAGAATATAATTGAATATCCATCGGGGCCAGTTGAGTAATATATTGTGGCTTAAGGCCGTTAAGAAATCTCTGTGCCTTCATTTTGTCGGTACTCACGAGATGTGGGGCGTACCGAGATAACCTAAAAAATTGAGCTTCATATTCGGCTATCGATAAACCCCTTTGCTTCAAAGCGGCAAATTCGGCGGCCTTCCTTTCTTGCACTCGGTCGGAAAAATATTTACTATTGAAGTGTTCCACGAACTCTTCCCATAATACTTGGTTGTGCGATAAAGTAGCTTCGACCGATTCCCACCAGGCACGTGCATCCCTTTCTAGTTGAAAAGTAGCGAGTAGGACCTTTTCCTCATCGGCACATTGCATAACTCAGAATATCCTCTCGATTTCCTTAATCCAATGTTCGACTTCATCCGGATCCGTAGATCTTGTGAACTTGGGAGGGTTCATGCTCTGGAAATTTCTATGCAAGTCTCCGGCTCCTCGGTTGGCTCCTCCCTGAGCAACCTGTTGGAGGACTTGGGTTAAGCCTTGAACGGTTCGCTGCATCATGCGCCATTGAGCTCTTTCGGCGGCCATTTGCGAGAATTAGCCTGAAACCATAATTCCAAGGTTTAATTATTTTTATTTTGATATTTATTTCTTGATAATTCCCTTTTTCTTAAAACTTAACCCGTGTTTCTACCCAATCTTACTGGGAAGGTTTTGAGACCTATCCAATTCCTAGATATTGATCTAAAACCTATCCTAAGTTTAAGAATGAACCTATACTTGTGAAACCTAGGATTTTATGTAACCTAGGCTCTAATACCAAAAAGATTGTCACGCCTCGACGCAGAATATCGAGGGCGCGACGAGTCGTAAACGAGCGTGTCGATCAAAGCATGTACAATTTCATTTCTAAAAGTAGAAATGAATGGGAAAATGATACTTTTATTCCATCAAAATAAAGTTTACATCACTAATTCATAAGTCATAAAGGTAAATTACAACTTCTAAATCCAAAATACATTATTCTTGTAAAAACACTAATGATCTACATAAACCTAGGTAAAAAGGAAAACACTCTTTCACTCTTGTCCATTCCCTTGTTCATTTTCAATTCCTACAACAATTAATCAAAACGTAGGGTGAGCAATAAGCTCAATAGGATTTTATATCTCTAAGAACCAGGCAATCTTAAAGTATTTAGCATGTTGAACCATTTTCCAAGTTGAATCGGGAAATGTTTAATCATGAAATTCGAGTAGAATTTTGTATAAGGAAATTTCAACAAGATATCAAGATATCAAGAGAAGTTTTCAAGTAATAACCTTTGAACAAGTAAAGAATTTCACGAATTTGAACATTTCACGCAAGTCAAGTAATTCATGTAATTTTTCAAGTAGTCATGTAAACAAGTAAACAAGTACGAGTAGTGGAATGCCGTATCAAGTAAGTCTATCATGCACTTCGGTGCAATGCCACACCGTTAGTCAATCAACTCCCATGGGCACAAGTACTTTCGGGCGCTCTCCCCAGGATCAGACCGGGCCCCATTAATGCCAGGCATTGCGTCATATGGATCCAAAGATCCCTAGTACGTTTAGACATCCACTCAATGTGTATATGGCCAATGATTTCCAAGAATAATGTTGTTTGTAATTAAGCACAGATTTGGCAAAATTTCAGAAGTTGCAAGAAAGTAGATAATAATTTTAAGGCATCATGTTTAACGACATTAAGTCGTGGAGTTCAAAAATGAACGGTAAGTTGGAAGAAAATTTCAAGATAGTAGGTTTTGTTATTCTAAATTTCTTAGCTTAGTCTTAGAATCATAAAACATCAAGTTTTTATTAGAAAATCTGTATATTTATGAATTAAAATCATGAGTTTAGATATTAGTATTTAGTCATACATTAAATAACAATATGATAAGGAAATAGATTTACCATGTCGAAAGTAGTTTTCATACATCAATATAATAGAAAATACCTTTTTACATTCAGAAATAATTTTATACATCACTATGATAGAAAATAGAACAGTTATAGGTCGAAAAGTTGTTTACTGTCTATGAGCGTGCTATAGCTCAGGGTCGCGTTCATACAGCATATATATAAGATAGTATACATATTCAAAATATTATATTTTGATCGTTAAAAATTTTAGGAAAATTTTTATGAACGCGCTATACTTACCTGGCGCGATCTTCAAGAACGGGCTGGTTAAGAGTGGCGCGCTCAGGAGCATATATATATATTTAAAATTTTTGAAAACTAAATGAAAGAGATAAGTTCTGTATAAATCATAATAGATATAGACACCTGATATATATATATAAACACCCTATGTATATGTATATATATATTAGAAGTATTATATTTTTGGCCCCTGATCATCCGGGCTTAAGGGTCTGAACGCGCTATCATAGACTAGCGCGTTCATGAAGAACGCGCTAGGTTAGTATAGCGCGATCTTGAACTTATCATTATATTATTATATATTTATTTTGAAATTTTATGGAAAGGGACGGGGTCTGTCAGAACGCGCTGGGTCGGGCTGGCGCGTTCAGAACGCGCTACTGAGGTATAGCACGTTCTGGACCTGATGAAAAAACGGGAATACCCCTCCAATCAAATGACCATAACTTGCTCATTTCATAACAGAATTTAATAAATGAGCTATCAATGGAAAGAGGACAGAAAAATGAACAAGATGGCATACTTTAATTAGAGTTTAGCCTGAGAGACACCTTCTTTTAGTCGGATCTAAGGAAATATCCCCAAATATAAAGAAATCATTTGATCTCCAAATCCTCCTTTAAATCTCCACAAATCTTCGCTACAGCATATACTTAACCTCCAGGGATGGTTTGAGAGTCGAATGGGATTCTATTTTTAGCCAAAACATGGCCAAATTTGTCAAGATTCCTCACCTAATTCCACCAAACCCATTAAGTCCGAATTAGAAGAAAAATGTCATTTCTCCTCTTAATCTAGCCCATCTTAGGTGTGAAAACAATGTAAAAACGGATGGTCTAAGGTGGGCTGTTAGGTAAGGGTTGATTCTTGAGTCAATCTTCTAGAAATAGAGTTATTTTAATCCCTTAAATATCATATCAAACACATGTTACGAATTTAAGGTTAATTGTCCTTTAATGAATCTTTTAATCCATTAATCTAACCTATTATGGATTATCCAATGGGCCAATTGTAATCCTAGTCCATTACATGGACTTTTATTAGACTTACTATGATTTATCTAAGGTTTAAAGCATTTAATCTCTATTTACTTCTAGTTAATTCAAGTAAATTTAATAAACTAGCTTATTTCATATAGTAAAAATATAATTTAAATATTTCATGAAAATTTTAATTACATAATGAAATTGAAAATTTTATTTCCCATTTTTAATTATCGGGTTTCTACATGGCTAAACGCCGTATAAGGGACAATCATGCGACATGCCCTCGGCGTGAGCCTAGCAAACACAAAACCAGCCAACAAAATCATTCACGCGCCGTTTGTAGTCCCGGGGATGAGCTCCATGCATCTTATGACCCTTGGCCACCCCATGAGGGGTTTTATAGAATTTGGAGGGGGGTTTACATGGACTTGCCCATGGGAGGTCGGCTGGTCCGCGTAAACCCCCCCTGGGGGTTTAAAAGGTGTTTTGAACGCGGTCGCCTGGGGGACCACGTTCTGGACTAGTCAGTGGGCCCGGGGTTTATGCAGACCTGGTTGGTAGGTCCACATAAACCCCCCCTCCAAAACATGGTCTCCTTGGCGACCGCGTTCTGGTGTGGGCCAGGGGTTTATGCTGACTGGGCTAGGGAGGGTATGCTGGTCCGGGTAAACCCCCCTTTCCAGAACGCAGTCGTTAGGGTGACCGCATTCAGGAACTAGCGGGGTGGTCTGCGTAAAGGGAGTCTATGCGGGCTAAAGTGATTTGGGGCTTCATAGTCCAGGTAAACCTCTCACCTTAGGGGGTTCGGGTGGACCAGAATGGCTGGGTTTGACTTGGAGGAGAGGAAAAGATCATGTTGGTCCCACTGGGGGTTAAGACGGGCTGGAGCAGAGGGTTTAAATGGGCCATGGCTGAGTGAGTCCGGGATTTTGGTGGGCTGGACTGATTGGCAGGGTTCAGGGGTTTGGGTGAGTTAGGTGAGACGAGGCTTACGAGGATAGTGTGGGCTGCGTAAAGTGAAAGCTTACTTGAATCTGGACTCGGAACAACTAAACTCGGTGTTCGTCTGAGGTCCATCTTGAACGCGGTGGACCCAAGTGTGATTCGACTGTTGGAGTCGCTAGTGTCAAACTGCTTGCAAAAGGTGTGTCGGGAGTCGTTCCCTGCCTTTCTGTCATGCCCCATGTGACACGATGGGTCGCTGGGAGTCTCGGGTTGGCCCGACAACTCGGGTGTCGGCATGATGATGTCGTTTGTCTGGTGGTCGGGGTAACCCGCGCTTCTTGATGAAGACCCGTATGGCACGGCAGGTTGTTCTGAGTCCCGAGTAAACCCGGTCGTTGAGGAGGTGGCAGCGTGACACCGTATGTAGGGTATTCGGGGGTGGTCCGCGAATCTTTTCAGAGCGCCGTTTGGTACGGCAGGTTGTCCTGAACTTTGGATCCTACTTGGTTGTCAAAAAACTGGCTGGTATAGTGCCCTTTGCTCGGGGATGATCCCCGCTTGTTATGTTATGTCGTTTGACCCAGTGGAATGTCTCGATTTTTGAGCTCAACTCAATTGGTGGAGCATCTTTGGCGTTGTGCCATTTTACTCTATTTAGGGAGTATTTTTCTATACTTAATCCTCGATTAATTCGAGGAAATAAGTAGGTGTTGACAATTACCCACTTCTAATGTTTCCTTATTTTCACTTAGATATACATAATATCATTAATATATGATTGTTTTCAATTAAATATACACATTATCGATGAGATATGTCAATGTACAAGAAAATGATATTATTTAATGTCATATCTATGTTTTTTTTTCCAGAAAACCCTGCCTAGGGATAGATGGGAGTGTTCACCCTTTACCAGAGGTAACGGGAATAGCCACTCCACCATCAGACCACTAGGAGGTAATTTTTATTACTAATTAAAAAGAATAACATTTACATTAATCGTATGCTAGGCAAGCCCTGCTTGTCTAATCGAGCCGCACCCTTTATAAATGAAGGTAGCTCATTGTAGGAAAAAAAGCATTACATTTAGAGGTGCAGGCTAAAGAAGCTAATGAGTATGCGACCTTGTTACCTTCTCTGTATATATGATCAATAGAGTCAGACTGTGTAAGTAAGCTCCAAATATCTCTAACATATGAAAGAATGGACCATGGGCAAAGAATTTCTTTTTTGATAATTCGAACAAGTATGTTGGAGTCGCATTCAATATGGGCTGAATTTGCATTGACTGTATGAAGATACTTGATGCCATCAAGTAGAGCCCGGGCTTCAGCTATTAGACTGCTAGACCGTCCATAAAAGTGAGAGTAAGCAAGTAGAATGTTTCCTCCATAATCTCTAATGACACCACCTCCTCCAGATTCACCAGAAAGTTTACATGCACCATCAGTATTTAGTTTAAGAGAAGGTCAAGGAGGGCAGATCCACTTGATGATCTTCAGTTGAGGACAACCTGTAGGTTGAATAGTAATGCCAAACTGCTCCAAGATTTTCTTCTTGATATTATTAGATTCCTTTAAATTTGCAGCTACACAAGTATGCTTCACTTGGGAGATAATGTGGTGGAGAAGACTGTGCTTAGATGTGTTTTTATCTTCATACTTTACAACATTTCTAGCTCTCCATATTTCCCACAGACCATAGCCAATGACAGCAAGAAGGAGGAGGCCATATGCAGATTTTTGATGAATATTGCTAGCAGCATTCCGAATGAAAGCCCTTACAGAGTTACCCTCAAGTTGCAGCCCGACTGTTCTGAAATAAGACCAAACCTGAACTGCAATTTCACTATGTAGGAAAAGGTGATTAAGGTCTTCCTCATGGTGCATCTTGCAGCAATAACATCTGGAGCACAGAGACACACCCAACCGCTAGACATTTGTATCAATAGGAAGATAGTTGTGCATAATTTTCCACAGATGGACAGAAATTTTGTTGGGAAGCCAGTTGGACCAAAGCCGAGCCCATGGTATTATAGTTTGATGTGAATTGTTGTTGGAGAGAACAGAATATGTAGAGGAAACCGAGCACTTACCAGATGAAGACAGGCTCCAAGCCTCAGAATCAGGTTCTTGGTTCAAAATTAAATTCCCTATTACTGTTTTAATAGTAGAGGGTACCAACCTGTCTAGCAATTTTGATTCCTCACTGGTAGAGTGCAGTACGAAATCTTTGACAAAAATGTTTGTATTTGGAATTAGAGATGCAGGGACATAATCTGTCAAGCTGTGATTCCCAGTCCAGTTATTAAACCAAAAGTTGGTGCTATTTCCATCCCCGACAACAACCTTTTTATATTGGAGGATGTGGCTTTTAGCCTTGATCCAACTCCTTCTATAAAAACCATTCATGTTTTTGAAATGAACATCTCTTAAGTGATTCTGACCGATATACTTAGCTCTAAAATAATTAGCCTATAGGGAATTTGAATGCATGGCCTGCCACAACATCTTAACCCTTAAAGCAATGTCCATATGCCTGAGTGACATGATGCCATGGCCACCCTGTGAGATTGGCCTACATATGTTCTGCCAGGATCTCCAATGTCTTTTGTTCCCATTAGGAGAAGATCCCCAAAAAAAATTAGCAAACGACTTCTCAAGGAGCTGATGGGTTCCTGAGTGCAAAGGTGAAGAGGATAGGGAGTAAATAGGCACTGAGGACAAAACATGTTTGATCAGAATCAATTTAGCACCATGAGATAGTAAGTTAAATTTCCAGCCTGCAATATGTTTCTGAATGGAATTTATTATACAAGCAAAATAAACCTTTTTGTTCCTGCCAAGCACCAAAGGAAATCCAAGATACTTATGAGGAAAAGAATGCCGGATGAAGCCTGTGAGATTGTGAATCCGATTGGCAGCAGACATTTGAACCTTGGGGTGTATAAAGAAACCACTTTTACTAACATTGATAAGCTGACCCGAAGCTCTTTCATAATTTTTAAGCACATTAAGCAAGTTCCTGACAGAGACAATATTAGCTTTACTAAAAATCAAAGTGTCATCTGCAAACAATAGGTGTGAGATTGAGGGACATCTCCGAGGTCCTGAGAACCACTCAATCCGACCATTGGAATAAGCATCCCTTAAAGATCTACTCAAAGTTTCCTCTGCAATGATGAAAAGAGATGGGGCAATTGGATCACCTTGCCGAACTCCTCTTGATGACTTAAAAAAACCAGTTGAATCCCCGTTTAATAATATAGAAAACCAACAATTGCATGTAGGTGATAAAATATTGCCGAATACATTTGCATTGAAGACCCTAACAAAATTAACATAACCAAGTGCTAGAACTCCACATGTAGTACAACCTTATTATGGTATGGAATTTAACAATGTTGAGGATGCAAAGACATTCTACAATGCATATGCGAGGAGTGTGGGGTTCGGCATAAGTATCTTCAAAAGAAATTTTAAGAATGGAAATTGTGTTTTTAGACATTGAGCTTGCAGGAAGAATGGAGAATCAAGGAGGAAGGATAATATAACAAATCATAGAGACTCTCCTAAGGTAGGTTGCAATATATCGGTGAAAGTAAGGTTCAACAAAATGAGTGGAAAACACATATTATATGAAGTAATGCTAGAGCACAACCATGTTTTGAACCCACTCTTATATATGCTACCAGTGAAAATGGCTACCGGACTAGGTGTCTTGGAGGGGACATTTGGTGTGGGGCCACCAACAAGTGTAGCCTCCCGTAGGTCAAGCCACCTTGAGTGTGAAGCCGCCAATGCATGTTCCTTCTACATTTAACTTATGATCATGTTTCATACTAAAGTTTTCATTACTCTAGTTAATGTGTAAAGGATATGGGTGCAAGCTTCTATGGTATGCTTATGTATGAATACGATATGCAAGATTATGTTCTCTATATATATGTATGTGCAAGTATGCTCACCCATAGACATCTCATGTTAACCTTCTTAATAAGAAAATATGACAAGATATGTTTTATGCAAGTATTAAAGGCTCAGATATCTTATTAAATGTCCATGTGCAAGTCATGCTGCGTTACTCTTTCATATTGCAAGTCTGTGTTTATGCCATGATATATGTAGATTTCATGTTTAGTTTATATACTTTCTTCCTTGGCCTCATCAGCCTTGGACAGTAAAATGGGATGTCCACATAGTTGATCCACCCATGCTTACTTGATTAACCCCTACTTTCTATAGTCAAGTTATGTTCCTTCAAATTTAAAAGCACTTACATATATTTGTATCATATTTATGATTATGATAGTTATGCAATGGCCAGGGTAAGCGTAAGTGTCCCCAGTTGGCAGGTGACCGTTGGGTCAGTATTAGGAGTTCTACTGAGTCTTATACTCGGACCATTGTGGTTTTATTTTTAGGTGCTGAGCAGTGAGGGAGGCCACCTCAAATTTCGAGCAGCGTAGCGAGAAAGGGCAATTTGCAGGTGTGGAATGATAGAGGCTAGCTAGCATTTCTATTTTTAGTGTTGTTGGCTTTTGATGCCCATGTGGACTTTCATACCATGACAATTTTCTTAATTAACTATGGATTATGAATGGAAAAAATAGTCCTTGTGTATTTATTTTCATAATGTGTATGTAATGATGAATGTTTTATGTGTGGAATGGTCAAGGTGTCTTAGGCACACGATGTTAATGCGCCACGTCCCGTGTTTTCACTCAAGTGAGGCATGACAGTAGTTGGTATCAGAGCCTAATGAGAGCTTTAGTAATTGGCATTCCATCGCATTTAACCTATTAATGGTACTGGAGTTGTGGTAGGAAGAGTTGGCTGAATTGGTTGTTCTTGGATTGCGATAAGGAGATGGCTAGAGCTGGTAGGAATAGAGGTTCGCCTGATCAGTTTGAGAGGTTTCAGGGCATCTTTGAGGGGTGGGCCAGAATGTACAGTAGAAATTGGAGGACCGACAGGATGATAGGTTGGCTGGGATATATTTAAGGGAGAAGTTTATAAGAATGGGGCCTTCTACCTTTAAGGGGGAGTGCCGCCCAGATGTGGCAAATAGGTGGATCTGGGAGATTGCGAAGATTTTTACTACTATTCGTTGTAGAGAGGAGGATAAGACCCGGTTGGCAGTGTTTCTGCTCAGGGATGCAGCGAATGAGTGGTGGGGCTTCATGCAAAGGACCAGATTCAGGGACCTCCAAGATGTGATCCACTGGGAGAAGTTTTTGCTAGTTTTCAGATATAAGTACTTCCCATTACATGTTTAAGACCAGATGGAGCAAGAGTTTTTGAACTTAAGGCAAGGCGGTATGACAATGTTGCAGTACGAGACTCAGTTCTCGGAGCTGGAGAAGTATGTCCTCCATATTTGCCAAGACTAGCGCAGGAGGTCCCGGAGGTTTATTGATAGGCTTAGAGATTCTCTTAGGGAGAAGGTGGCTATTTTGACGCCGCAAACTGTAGCAACGGTAGTGGCCACGGTGTGTGTGGCAGAGGAGAATGCAGACATGACATAACACCGCCGGGTGACATGGAGAAATGGGAAGGCACCAATGTAGGGAGGGTCAGGATCCCCAACAAAGAAGGGCAAGTTTGAGGGTAGGTAGACTCACGAGGTGCAACGGCAACATCAACAGTTTAGTCAAAATTTCTCCATCGTGACTCGCAGTAGGTGTGGGAAGAAGCATGCAGGTGTGTGTTTGAGGGCCTCTAGGAGGTGCTATTAGTACGGGAATGCAGGGATTGGCCAGGGACGGCAGGGATGAGGCGTCTAGCAGCGGCCCCAGCTAGAGTGTACCATCTGACTAGGGAGGATGCAGATGCTTCGGAGTAGTCGGCTGGCGATATGGTCTCTATTGCCAGATATCTTGCACGTATTCTATTTGATTCTGGTGCTACAAATTCTTTTCTTTTTACCCGCTTTGCTAGAATGATTGGTAGTGAAGTTTCTATAGTAGATTCTAGTGCTATGCTTGTTTGCACACCGATGGGAGAAGTTGTGTCTGCTCAGATGATTCCAGGGCTAGAAATTGTGGTGGATGATAGAAGTATAACTAGGGATTTCCATTTGCTTGATATGGATGGTTTTCCTGCTATCTTGGGACTAAATTGGCTTGGGAGGTATCATGCTTTGTTAGACTGTCATCACAAAGAGGTTGGTTTTCATATCAGAGTTTGTTTTTAAGTGTCCTAAGGGTAGATCCTCCAAGATTCTTGTGTTAGCTTTGAAGGCGAATAAGATGGTTAGTTGGGGTTGCCCCTCCTTTCTAGAAAACATTGTTACCCGAGGTTAGGTAGAATCACTCAGATCCATTAGCAGCTATTGTACACAACTATGATCTGATGCGGGACGAGACCACGGACACGACAAGCTCGTGACTTCCCCTTAACGAGGGAAGCGTCGGACGTGCGCGGTTGAGAAACCGGCAATGAGCTAGGGTGATCGGCTCTCTCGTGTGCCCGGATCGGGTCACGGGACGGTCTCACACTCTCACGCAGCAGTGGTAATGAATAGATAAAGCGAGCTAGATATCCCTACACATGCTCTCTAGTAGCAGCATAAACAAGCATATATGAAATTAAGTAAAATGCCAAGTAAGGAGCGAGGACGATACCTCCACGCGCTCGGTGTGGGGACGACGGACCCGGCCGAAACTCGTACTCCCGAGATAAATATTACACAATGATGACAGCAATGAAATATCACCCACTCCACGCAGGGAGGTAAAGGGCTACACAACTGGGCCCGGGAGGACCGAATTCAGGTTGACGGGCGGCTTCTCGCGTCTCTTCGGCAGCACCCGAACTTGTAGTTGTGGGGCCCTCGTGCTGCCCGGAGGGGCCGTGTGGGACCCGATGGAACCGCTGTAGTGGGGACACTTAGGGAAGCGCTCCCCGGGCTGGCGGCACGCTGGTTCGCCGGCCGGAGGCCGGGCGGCTCCGTTCGGCACCGGTTGGAATAACCGGCCACGGATCTGTAGCTTCTGATTTTCAGCGCGCATCCCGGTGAGAACGGGCGCTGCGATCATCCCCGATGTCGGATCGACACGAGACTGGCACCGTTGGAAAGCTAACTTCAAATCCTTCAATATAGGCCTAGAGATCTGGCCTGGATCTGCACAGATCTGGACTTATAGAATTTCCAAGTTCCTGTTATATAGTTCCTAAAATCTTAGGTCAGCAGAGAACTTTCCTGTGGATTGCCTTTGACCACGAGGTATACGTCCAAATCTAGGGTTGTGTTCTTCAGAAACGTTGTGGGAAATCAAGCTATGAAACCAGAAATATTTTTTGATCTGGATTTGGGAAGGCTGCGAATTTCTATGATTTTTTCACTAGCAGTGGGTCGGATCTAGAATATGGCTGACAACACTGTAGCTGAGGAAGAACACGAATTTCTAAAAATAGATAGAAGGCTGATAAAAAATTAGGGAAATTTTTAGATGTATGGGGTAATGGAAAGAACTCCCAGTAAATAGGGGAGGGTTTGAACAAATCAAAAAGATGGCCGGAGGTGGGAAGCACAGGGCTGCTGTCACTGTAGACAGAGACAAAACAGAACTAGGAATGAAAGATGCACGAAACTGGGAAAATACTAAACGATAGAATTTGGGCGTGAGAATTTAGGTGGAGCTTGGGATACAAGGGAAGAACACACCATAAAAATTGCAGACCACGAAGAGGCCGTGGATGATAGCAGGAATTTCGGGAAGAGACCTCTGTCTAGCAGGACAGAACACCGAGAACGGTTTCGCGGCGGCTCGAAGGCGGCACGAACGGCGGCGGCGGCGGCACAGATGATCACCGGAGATAGAGGGGAGGGGATAGAAGATAGAAATTACTCTAGAACTGGAGGTTTGAGGAGAGAAACTAGAGGGAGAGAGGAGGGGCTCAAGAACACTCTTGATTTTCCAACAATTTTCTCTTCATTTCTTCATTAATTTCTAATGACACTATACATAGGCTTATATAGAAAATGGCAAGGGGTGGGGGGCTGATAATTTCGTGGGAAATAGGCCATTTTCTTCCCCCATGTGGTCAAAACTCAAAATAAATAAATTACATATGGAGGGGGCACTCCTTTGACTTGGTAGGTAAGGTAGGTGGCCAACTTTGACATTTTACACCACTTGTCTCCCATGTGGTCAATTAGCATTCAAACATTCTAGATGGCCACCTAGGATGGTTGACCAGCCCCACTTGGATGAGGTGGACCAATGGGGAAGGGGAGGGGGCCCCCTAACTGGACCTACTACACATTTGAACAAAAACCCACACAATCCATGGGAATGACTCATTGGCTTATAAAGCCTTACATTTGCGTACATACTTTCCCAAGGATATAAACACAAACTAAAAGGACATTAATGCAAAAGAAAAAGTACATGCTCGGCGTCGATTCCCATCAACTCTCCCCGGGTGGGAGGAACTCGACCCCGTCGAGTAGGGGTAGGGATGCTCGAGTACTCCGGTGGATCCGTCACCGTGCCAAGTAACGCGTGTACGCTCCACTCCAAGTGATCGTCACCTGCTCATTCCATATATACTCGATATGCACGGACTGCTATGGGTTAAAGGTGGACACTCCGGGTGGGGCACTCTCAAAAGGGAAGGGAGCAGCTCGAAGACTCACTAGGAATCACCGCTGAGTCCCTGTAGGTGACTGATCCGGGTAGATGTAGAACCGATCCCATACTCATCAAGTGAGTCCAATCGCCTATTACTCATAAGAGAATGACAACGAGCTTGCACAAGACACATGCAGACAGACATACCACACAAAGAAAAAGCACACCGACTCATCTATGACCCTAGACATACCTAATGTTAGTCCGACCCGTACATGGGTGACGGCGGATCAGGACACCCGAATGTGTGCCATGCATGCATTTGACGTAACCAGAGGTTGACGTCATGGGGAACTCCTAGACATACTACGATGCACCAATCATGGACATTGGGCTTGGATGCAGGAAGTCCGGGAGGTGCAAGTGGTTTAGAGGGATCGGGGAAACCAAAGTCTTCCTTACCCCAGAATGATGGTTTGGACCTATGGCTATGTGGAGTTTGCTTGGCCCGAGTGGAAAAGGTGGGATAGTGAACTCCGCGGAAGAAGGGTAGTGAGTATGAAAACTCGGGTGGTTCACTAGTGAAGGGATCAAAAGGGCCGAAGAAGGTGTGACCACATGAAGTGGGTTCCAACATGACATGGTCCCAAGTTTGGAATTCATAGTCACCGTCATACATTATGATCGGTGGGACGATGGACATGTGTAGAAAATAGGATTCCTCCCTTGGGCAAAAGGGAACGAAGTCGGACTCGGCCGGCATCGGGAGGAATAGAAGAATCTCCGTGGTGACACACCCCATGGTGCACTCAGAGGTAATGGACCCGAAGGCCGGATGGGTGAAGCTAAGACTAGCGGGTTGGTCAAAGCCTCGGGCCAGTAGGTGCGTCAACTTCCATTGCGTGTCTAATCCCATAATAAGGTCATCCAATGTATCAATATGGTGACTTGACCGAAAGGTAGTGTGGAAGGAGTTGACGGGCACTATAGGTAAGGTGGGGTCCATAGAAGGGTAAGGACGTGGGACCAAGCCATCCTTGAGCCAACTAAGAAGTGGCTCGGCTATGTATAGCATACCCGTAAGAAACACGGGTGGCTCGGGATGGACATCCTCTAAATGTGGCTCTTGGAGGGAGGGTGGCTCCCATGATGGGTGGCTAGAGGGGTGGGCTCCAGGAGAGGTGGCAAGCATGAATCCGAAGGTGGAGTGGGCCACTGGGTTGGGTGGCGGGAAAGATGAGGGTGCTCGATTGAGCCCTATCCTTAAGGATGATCTTGCCAGGTAGGTAAGGTGGGTATAAGGTGCAAGTCCTTTTGCCCCAGTCAAGATTATCCTTTCTTTCTCCTAACCATATTTGTCCTAAAATGATGCATGGACCAGCAAGTGTGCCGATCCTGCACCATGCACCATCGGTGTAAAGAACGGAGCCGACCTTCCTATAGAACTCAACACAAGCAAAATCACCATCACGGATAATCTCGCCTGTCTTGGAGAGAGACTCCACGATATCAAAAGTAACCCAATTATCCGACTCCCTATCGGTGAAATGGAGTTCCGTTGTGGACCCATTAGGTAGAGTGGCTTTAGAAACGATATAGGGTCGGGCTAGGAAGGCCTTGTCTTGGGCCACCAGAGATGACCACTTGGACGCATGGCCTTGGGGAACGGCCATGGATAGCGGACATGGACATGCATACACACGGAGACAAGACACTAGACCGACTAATGCAAAGGTTGGGACGCATGCATACTAAGGACAAGACACCAAGACTCGGTACGTGGCGGAGTTAACCGATCCGAAGATCACTCGCGCAAGTGTGCGGCCTTCCCGATAGGCGTAGCATAACGTTCGGACAACACCTTTTTATATACCGACTAATGGTATGCAAATGCGACCCAAAAGATACTTTTTTTTTGTTTTAGAAATATGATGATCCTAGACTCGACTTAAATCGACTAATGACTCGATGTAAATGACACTCTTTTTTTTTTGATTTGACACCCTAGACTCAACCTTGCTCTGATACCAAATTGATGCGGGACGAGACCACGGACACGACAAGCTCGTGACTGCCCCTTAACGAGGGAAGCGTCGGACGTGCGCGGTTGAGAAACCGGCAATGAGCTAGGGTGATCGGCTCTCTCGTGTGCCCGGATCGGGTCACGGGACGGTCTCACACTCTCTCGCAGCAGCCGTAATGAATAGATAAAGCGAGCTAGATATCCCTACACATGCTCTCTGGCAGCGGCATAAACAAGCATATATGAAATTAAGCAAAATGCCATGTAAGGAGCGAGGACGATACCTCCACGCGCTCGGCGTGGGGACGACGGACCCGGCCGAAACTCGTACTCCCGGGATAAATATTACACAATGATGACAGCAATGAAATATCACCCACTCCACGCAGGGAGGTAAAGGGCTACACAACTGGGCCCGGGAGGACCGAATTCGGGTTGACAGGCGGCTTCTCGCGTCTCTTCGGCAGCACCCGAACTTGTGACTGTGGGGCCCACGTGCTGCCCAGAGGGGCCGTGTAGGACCCGATGGAACCGCCGTAGTGGGGACACTTAGGGAAGTGCTCCCCGGGCTGGCGGCACGCTGGTTCGCCGGCCGGAGGCCGGGCGGCTCCGTTCGGCACCGGTCGGAATAACCGGCCACGGATCTGCAGCTTCTGGTTTTCAGCGCGCGTCCCGGCGAGAACGGGCACTGCGATCAGCCCCGATGTCGGATCGACACGAGACTGGCGCCGTTGGAAAGCTAACTTCAAATCCTTCAATCTAGGCCTAGAGATCTAGCCTGGATCTGCACAGATCTGGACTTATGGAATTTCCAAGTTCCTGTTGTATAGTTCCTGAAATCTTAGGTCAGCAGAGAACTTTCCTGTGGATTGCCTTTGACCGCGAGGTATACGTCCAAATCTAGGGTTGTATTCTTCAGAAAAGTTGTGGGAAATCAAGCTATGAAACCAGGAATATTTTTGGATCTGGATTTGGGAATGGCTGCGAATTTCTATGATTTTTTCACTAGCAGTGGGTCGGATCTGGAATCTGGCTGACAACACTGTAGCTGAGGAAGAACATGAATTTCTAAAAATAGATAGAAGGCTGATAAAAGATTAAGGAAATTTTTGGATGTATGGGGTGATGGAAAGAACTCCCAGTAAATAGGGGAGGGCTTGGACAAATCAAAAAGATGGCCAGAGGTGGGAAGCACAGGGCTGCTGTCACTGTAGATAGAGACAAAATAGAACTAGGAATGAAAGATGCACGAAAATGGGAAAATACTAAACGATGGAATTTGGGCGTGAGAATGTAGGTGGAGCTTGGGATACAAGGGAAGAACACACCATAAAAAGTGCAGACCACGAAGAGGCCGTGGCTGATAGCAGGAATTTCGGGAAGAGACCTCTGTCCAGCAGGACAGAACACCGAGAATGGTTTCACGGCGGCTCGAAGGCGGCACGAACGGCGGCGGCGGCGGCGGCACAGATGATCACCGGAGATAGAGGGGAGGGGATAGAAGATAGAAATCACTCTAGAACTGGAGGTTGGAGGAGAGAAACCAGAGGGAGAGAGGAGGGGCTCAAGAACACTCTTGATTTTCCAACAATTTTCTTTTCATTTCTTCATTAATTTCTAATGACACTATACATAGGCTTATATAGAAAATGGCAAGGGGTGGGGGGCTGATAATTTCATGGGAAATAGGCCATTTTCTTCCCCCATGTGGTCAAAACTCAAAATAAATAAATTACATATGGAGGGGGCACTCCTTTGACTAGGTAGGTAAGGTAGGTGGCCAACTTTGACATTTTACACCACTTGTCTCCCATGTGGTCAATTAGCATTCAAACCTTCTAGATGGCCACCTAGGATGGTTGACCAGCCCCACTTGGATGAGGTGGACCAATGGGGAAGGGGA
This sequence comes from Amorphophallus konjac, assembly GCA_022559845.1. NCBI lineage: Eukaryota > Viridiplantae > Streptophyta > Magnoliopsida > Alismatales > Araceae > Amorphophallus > Amorphophallus konjac. The sequence goes on along the minus strand of CM040118.1, from coordinate 163,038,681 downwards.
GGGGGCCCCCTAGCTGGACCTACTACACATTTGCACAAAAACCCACACAATCCATGGGAATGACTCATTGGCTTATAAAGCCTTACATTTGCGTACATACTTTCCCAAGGATATAAACACAAACTAAAAGGACATAAATGTAAAAGAAAAAGTACATGCTCGGCGTCGATTCTTATCATGATCTTAGGATAATCTAGATTTAAAGATGCGGGACCATTCCTGAACACCTTGTGTGCGCTATTCGTTTAGCATTTCTACAACAATCCAGACCCGGCTCCGGACCCAAATCAACTCGCAGTGCACCACGGCAACCTCAACACAAAGCGGGGACCACCCCCGACCACCCAGTAGGTGGCATTGGCCTGCCAACACCATAGTCGCTCAGGGCAACCCGAGGACTCGCAGCAACGGGCCGTATTATACGGCATTCAACAATGAGCCTGGGAACCACTCCCAAAATGCCTCCTCCTAGCAACCCAACACTAATGGCCTCAGCCGCCGAGTCAAGCTCAGGCCCTGGGACCATTAGCCAGTCTATATGACCCCTAATTAAATGCAGGGAATTATCCTGAGCACCTTAAAGGTGCCTTATTTATAGTCATTCTACACCAACCCGGGGCCGACCTTCGGCTTGGGATCACTTGCTACGTCATGCGCCGACTCCACAAAAGGCGGGGACCACCCCCGACCCCTTGACATGTGGCGTTGAGCTGCCAACTTCATAGCCACTGGGCCAACCCGGGACTTTGCAGCAACATGCCATATTGCACGGCACGCTACGCTAATGGCGGGATTTTCACCTAAAATGCCTTCCATTAGCGGCCAAGCGCTACCAACCCCAACAACTGAGCTACGTGCAAGCTACGGGGCCCACTAGCCACATTACTCAATGTCGCATTAAGGGTGGGGATCACCCCCGACCACCTTGTGGGTGAAACTATCACAACCCCACTTTGGGAGCCTTGGGTCAAAGCCCGCGTCTCGAGGTACACAGCTGCATCACACGGCGTCACTAGAAGAAGGCAACCAAACCCCGGGATCACCCCCATGATAGTATCTCTCTAGGAGGGGTGCACCCGTGCCAGGACCTGTCCTACCCCCTGGGGACACGGTCCCCAATATCGTTCACACGCGGCCCCAGACTCCATCCCGTACGCTGTGCATAGGTGGGCCAACTCACCAGTTCAGAGACCATCTAAGATTCGTAAAAAGCACCGCTCAAAAGTCGGAGCAAGCACCACATCGCAAGGAGCAGTTCAAAGTAACCTCATACCACGCGCTAGTCTCCAGCCCATATCCTCCACGTGCCCCATTTTCCTTCAGGAAATTAAAAAAAGAAAGAAAGAAAAGAAGGGACCCATGGCGGTACACGTAAACCCCCCGAGGGGTTTATGTGGACCAGATTCCCCCCAGGCAGCCTGGTTCGCGTAAACCCCCATCCTTAACAAAAAAAAAGGGGGAAGAACCCAGGTTTACGCAGAACAGGTTGCCTCAGAGCAACATGGTCCTCGTAAACCCCAAAGGGGGGAGGTTTATGCAGACCAGGATCCCCCTGCCCATCTTAGTCCACATAAACCCTCTTTTACGCGGACCACCCTACCTATTCTCCTTACTTCTTGCCCTCTTGCCTATAAAATCCTCTGGGAAGGCCAAGGGTCTCATATGTAGCTAGTTGCACACAGTTGAACACTCAAGCACACCAGTAGCCTCCAGCTTAAGACAAGCTCGAATTTGTGAAGACACGGTGCGAAGGCTTGTTGATTTCAGCTAAGCACACACTGAGGGTATATCACATCAACACCCCTCATATGGCATCTAGCCGACTCACAAGCCCCTGATGTATACTATGTATAATGGTGGAAATACCTGCATGCGAGAACCACCCGCAATTGACGTCCTGAGGTCAGTACCCAACTGCTCCTTCCAAGCTAGTGTCCGACTGCCCCGCCAGTTGGTCGGAGTTAGCATGAAGAAAGCTTGGAAGCAAGGTTCTAAAGAACTTGAACTTATTGGGCGGTCCATGCCCACTCCCGGACATGACGCGAGCCGACGCTCGCCCTACGAGTTGGTGTCCGATTGCTCACCTCGAGCCGCGCCCGACTACTCTCCTTGAGTTCGTGGGATCACCTCCAAAGACGGCACCTGCATGACACATCCTGGACATGTAGGTGGCTGGACATGTTGACACTCGACTCCCAAGTCAGCACCCGATTGCTCAACTCGAGCCATGCCTGGCCTGCACCCCTGCCAGTCAGTGTTAGCAATCTTGTGCCCGAGCTAGACCCTGATTGCTCCACAGCACTTATAGTCCCACGAGGGACGCCCTATAGACATCAGAAATCTGCTATATCATGCAATGACCTGGGGACTGACGTGCCGAAATGTTCATCGTTAAAAACATACGGTAATCAATCTAAATACCGAACTCGCAATACAATTCAAATTAACTGTAATACACTGGTAAGCACGGGTCGAATCCACAGAGAGGTTGAGTTTGAAATTGAAAACTTAGAATTTCTTTTTAAAGCAAAAATGAATGAATGTTTTCTTTTTGGTTTTTTTAGAATTTTAAAAAGAACATGAAATAAATCTAAAGAAATATGGAGGGTTAAGAAATAGAAATTTAGACATCTAGAGAGAGAATTTTAATCTAACAAAAATAAATACGAAATAAAAATAGACGAAGTGGGATAGTTTTGCGACCGTAGAATGATAACGGCGGCGTCTTCTCGAGCCTTTGATTTACGCGTTGTTGGGGACTACCACGTACACTCGACAGGAGTTACGAACCGCTTCTCTTGACTGTCTTTGGAAGAGATTAGAGAGAGATGGGAAAAGATTGTGCAACATAAAAATGAAGAATAACACCACTAGAATTAAATATAAACTAAAACAAACTTACGATGCATGAAAAGTACAACAACAATCATAAAACAAATTACAATAAGTCTATGATGGAAGAACAATAAGAATCACAAGGGAGATAGAGAGGGGGAGAACCTACTACTAACACTAAGAAACTAGAAGTGGAGGGGGGAAATAATAAAAGCTTGCTATCTTCGTAAGAGCGGGGGAACTCCTTCCCATGCCCTCCTTTTATAGGCCCAAAGCTAACATTGTTCCTCCATGTGAACACCTCTTTACATTTCTTTGCTATTTTTGTTGAAAATCTAAGCCCACCATATATTTGTCTTCGCTTTCTCTCTCTCTTCTCTCCACATCGCATCGCCCTCTCTCTCCTCCGCGTGAAGCACGCTTACGCCTGCATTTGAAGACTACCGCATGCCCACGTCGACGCCGAGGGCTTGAAGGGATACGCCGCCGCGTTCTCTCTCTCCTTTTCTCTCTCCTCTACCCACCTGCCTCTTTGCATTGAAGCCGCAAGGTAGGGCAAACGCCCTTGTTGAAGCTGCTCGCGAATGACGTGCGAAGGGGGCCTTAAAGGGAGCTTGGCAACATTTGAGGACCAGCCATTCATGGAAAATCGGTGTGCATGGCATGGGAGAAGATCGCCACCCTCGTGGTAGCCGTCTTGCGTGACTTGCATGCCTGTGTGAACCGTACGAAGGGGGAGCTACGGCGTTCGCATGAAGACTTTGGTCGCGTGAAGAGTGTCGATGCCAGCGTGAAGAACATGCGAAGGGGGAGGAGGCCGTGTGTATGGGGGCTGTGCATGGGCCTTCGTTCGCCTTGAATGTTGCGTGAGAGGAGGCCGCCTTGGCCTGCATGGGATACACCGCATGAGAAGTGGCAAGGGTGGAGGCTGCTTGCCTTCATTAAAGAACGCCGCATGGGGGGCCTTGGCGTGAAGTGCGCTGCATGGAGGCTGCCACTTGTCGTTGAAGACCTGCCATGGAGAATAGCGGCTTAGCCGCATTGCATGGAGGCTACGTGGAGGCTGTGTGTGATACGCAGTAGGCGCGTGAAGATCGGCCGACTTGGCCACGTGAAGGTCGCCGCTCGCCTGCATCTACGCATGCTCTCTCTTTGCGTCACCCATCCGCGTTGCATGGGGGCGTTAAAGAGTGGGGTGGCTGCCCACATGAAGGAGGGGCTACAGTGTGAATGATGCTGCATGGGGAGGAGTTGAAGATGCCACTGGCCAGCTTCTCTCCTCCTACTCTGGCCTTCTCTCTTCTAGCCCACCACCGGCCGAAGCTCTGTTGGTGTTGCCAAGTCCCTCCACGGGAAGCCCATCGTGGCGGGGAGGATGAAGCACTGTTCACCCAAAAGAACTTTGCTCAAAGTTGTATTCATGCAAAAAATTCTATGTTAACCCCTAGACAAAAAGATATTTAATTATGCAAATTTTTTGTCTTTCTTAATTACATCTCAAGTCTCACTAATTAAATTATTTTTCAAAATTTTAATTAATCCCATAAAAATCTAAATTAAGTGTAAGGCTGAGTTTAACGGTAAAAATTGCATAATTAGCTATGTTAAAGCCCCAAGGATAACATGTGTGATATAAATAAATATATGAAAATACCCACTTATCACACCCCCCAACTTATTCATTGCTAGTCCATTAGCAATGCAAATAATTTTTAAGATTTATGACCAACAAGAGTTTAAAATATCCAGGCCTCATTTCCTGATCATCTTTCATAGAATTGACTTAGGAGTAGGACTTCCAAATCATTTAAGCATACTAGCCTTAAATGAGATATTAATGGACATAACTAAGAATGCATCCAAAGTTCAATAGCACTCGTGCTCGTGAAATCTAAATCCGCATCCAGACAATTGCATCCCTCATATTGCTATTCTAGATAGGTGTCATTCGACTTTACAGTTTTCAGTTCGGAACATTGAACATGGTAGCTTTCACTCTGCCTTATTTTATTTTTTTCTCAAACACATGGTGCGGCACATCCCTTTACCATTTGACGCGAACCTCATCTCTTATCTTAGGAGAAACAGGCCCGGTTAGTAAGATCCAGGGTATTTTCCATGTTTTTTTTATTTTATTTTCATACTTTTTTTTCAATGTGTGATTTTCATACTTGATTTGGCTGGTATCTTTTTTCAAAAAGATTTCTTCACTGATAAACATGTAAACTATCAGACACCACACCTAAATAATAGAAGGCTGGTCTCGCTTGCTTCATTAGTAAGTAATTTTTTTTTCAGTACTAATGGACTTTTAGAAGATTCTAAGTGAGTTATCCTTGGCTAGATTACTAAACAATCTCTATTATCCTTCTCCATAGCCTCGTCCATTCCAGATTTCCTTTGGTGAGAGCATGAATCAAGAAAACTCAGTTTTTTTTTGTAGAAAAATTAGGTTGTATAAGAATGCAGCATGATTTCCTTCCCCCCAACTTAAATGACATTGTCCTCAATGGCATGAACAATATAGAGCAATAGAATAATGTAGATATGAAATTCTTTGAAGGAAAGATACAACTTGGGACATGTAGAAGTGGTCCTCGACAGGCTTCTTCTCATGATTAAATGGCGGCACTTGAAACTTGGAGTATTGACATCGGAGCATTCAATCATCTCCCCCCCCCCCCCAACTTGATGTTCATTCAAACCTACAAAAAATAAAAACAAAACCATAAGAAAAACTTGGGTTGCCTCCCAAGAAGCCCTTTATTCACAGAAATTACTAAAACCTTGGGTTGCCTCCCAAAAAGCACTAAGTTTAATGTCTTCAGCCAGACACAATGTCGCTCACTAACCAACGGGTGGCATTCAGAATGTGTCACCAAGTGATCTTATCCTCCGATAAATTCTAGCCCTTGTACCATTGGAGGAAAAGATTATGCCTCAACAAAGGTGGGCTAGAAGCATGCCAAGGTGGGTATAGGAATCCAGACGGACCCCGTCGGCCAGAGAGTGATGGAGGAATTATCATATCTTCTGAAGAGGGGTAATCTCGTGCTGCTCCTGAGCCATGAGATCCCGGAGGAATCTTTGGTCACGGTCACCACGCGTGTATAATCTGCAAGAGGGGAAACAAGTCAGAGGTGCCCAGGGATAGAACCCTGGGGAAAACCCTCCGATGCCTAAGTCAGCAAGTGCGATAGAGCATGGATACGAAGAGAGGTGGCAGGAGAAAGAAAGGGCGCGAGATTATTCTACACCAAGAGGTGCGGTGGTTTTCTCTCAGGATGCTTCTTCTTACCTTTCTGGAGGGCTTTCTTGGGGTTTATATAGCAGTCCGTTTTAGCGTAAAAGTCCAGGGAGCCGAGGGGATTCCGGGGAGGTTACGTCTTCGTCGTAGGCTTTTAATAGCACGAGGACTCCCGCTCTAACTTATCCCTTAGAGTTCCCTGCTCCCAGAGGATGCGTAACGGATGCTTAGATGTGCTTCCGATGGTCAGTTCAAGCTCGGGGCGCCTACTGAGAGTCCTTCCGGGTGAGGGAGGCATAGCTCGAACAGGGTGCACTAGACCCATGTAGGGGTTTTCCCGATTGACCTGTCGCTCAGACTTCCGGACCCAGTGGTCGCCTAGGAAGTGCTGATCTGAGAGGGTTTTGGGCATGGAGTAAGTGGGCCCATAATGAAGCTATCACTTTGGGGAGCTGGGCCTGGTTGGATCAAATTAGACCTAGTTGGGCTGTGCTCTTGGGCGGTAGATTTTCCCCCTCTCCACTTGTTCCCCCTACTCCCGAGCCAAAAATTGGGCTCGGACGAGTAACATTTGTCGGGGCAGTATTGGTGGCGCAAATTGGGTGGGGGGTTTCCCTCCAACAGAGGCCATTTAATGTGGCTGTCCTAGGAGTACACCCATGATGATGACCCTGTCGAGTCGATGCGAGGAGTCCTTTCTCGGAGTGTGAAACGTCGCGTCGCCTCTCGCTGCACCGCTAGGAGTATAAATATCACGTGGTTTTACGTCCCTGGCCTCCTTTATTTAGGGTTTTGCCTCCCCATCGTCTTGTATTCAAAAAAGCTCATGTCCCACGAGGGGGTCAGGAGGAGCAAAGAATCGCGGAGGGTTTTGCGGAGGTGATAGAGGCCGTGGCGGTGGCAGTTCGCTAACTTCCATCTCCCCCCGAGTCACCCGAGTCGGCGTCTTCTCCCTCTTCCCCCTGTTCTTCTTGTTCGGTAATGGCGGAGCAGTATTTCGCTGCTGAGGAGCAGGAAGTTGGCCAAAGCATGGGGATTCTAGGGCCGCGGCCCAAACATCCAATGCGCAGCGAGTTGGGTGAGGATGAAGTGAAGGCGATGGAGGGGCGCTTCGGGTTGCCGAGGTAGTACTATTTTTCCCCGTCTCAACCTCACGAGTCCAGTATGGATACTCACTCAGGTCTGTTATGCACCTTTCTCTTGGCTTGGAAGTGCGGGTTCCGTTTGCCTCTCCACCACTTTGTCATCAAGTTGCTTCAATCTTACCAATTGGCTCCTGTCCAGTTGGTTTCCAACTCATATACCTTCATCTTCTCCTTCATTTTTTCTCTGTCGTGCGTGCGGGCTTAGCCCTTCATTGGACCTCTTTCACTCCTTTTTTGAGTTGAAGGAGCACCCCCATGCGGGCAAGGGCTTCTTTTATCTCCAAGCGAAAAGGGGAAGGAGTTATGTGACGCTTTCCGCCAAAGATTCTTCCCACAAGGGGTGGAAGTCCCAATTCTTCTGGGTGGGCTCATTGAAGGGGGGCGCCCCATGGGGTTTTCCGGTGAATCCCAACTTTCATCTGTCGATCTCTCCGAAGCAGGTAGTGGTTACCCCGGAGCTGAAGGAGGAGATCAGGATTCTCCAGGAGAATCACCTATCCACCGTCGAGCTGATGACAGTGACGAACATCAAGGAATATCCTTCCCGGACCTTGTTCAAGCAAGGTAAGGACCTTAGTGTCTCACATTATATTGGTGGGCCCTTTTCTGATGAGCTGACTCATGCCCTTTTAGATTCGAGGTGGACGGATGATAGGGGGGGGGCGACCGTTGGAGCAGGAAATCGTCGATCTAGAGGAGACGCCTGTTCTGAGTGAACCCCAAACCTTCCGGGGTCCTTCCAGCGCTCGAGATAAGGGCAAGCAGATTTCTCGAGGTGACGTCTCCGAGCGCCGTGGGGCCAAGCGCAAGGACCTTGGGGAGCGATTGTTGCTGTCTTCTTTGAGGGCCTTAGTCACCGAGAAGAAACGGCAGAGGAAGGCGGGGGGCCGCCCAACAGGTGGAAGGGCAGGCTCCCATTGCTCTGGTCGGGGAGCCTACAATCGAAGACGCTGGCCATCCCGATCTCCCGTCCACCGAGTCAGGAGCGGCTGCTAATGTCGGGGAAGTCGTTGCTGAGCCTGCTGCACCGCCGGTAGAGACGATCGGTTCCGAGGCTTCTACCGGAGTCGAGGGGGAGCGGGGCGAGGCCACGGCCCAGTCCGAGCTGAGCACTGTTGTCCTGAAGGAGGGGACGCACAGGGAAACGGCTCTAGTCCTGGCTACTCTAGAAGGGGCTCTCCCTCCCCTAGCTGAAGTTGCCGGCGTTCGGGCCTCTCTGTACCAGAGGTGCCGGTCCCTGGCATCTTCGTCGATCAGGGAGGAGTTCAGACATAGCCCTCCCTCCCTACTCCTTGAGAGGGTCATGGAAGGTGGCGTGATCATGGCCCAGTTGGGGGCCAAACTAGCTGATTTCTTCACGCGGATAAGTGCTGAGGAGAGATCTCTCTCTAGGGTCCACGTTGAATCCAATCGGAAGATCAGCCAATTGACTGTTGAGCTTGAAGTCTGTTGGCAGGAGGCTGCCTCGCTTCGGGCCCAAGCTGGGTCGAGCCAGGAGGAGGCTCGGACATTGGCTGCGCAACTGGCCCGAGCTTGTTATACGGCCGACCTAAAGAGTAGGCTCTTAGAGAAAGAGCGCCAGGCTCAGGTCGAGCGTTCCGAGCAATGGGAGGCCGAGCGGGAGGAGCTCAATTGCTAGGCCCGAGAGGTTCAGCAAGCGCGCGGGGAGGCCGAAGTATTCTGGGTCGAGACCGAGGTCGCGCGGGCCGAGGCCGAGGTGAAGCTGTCTGGGGCCGAGCAGAGGCTGGCTGTGTCCGAGCAGAAGGTGGCCAAGCTCAAGCGGGGTGCAGAGCAAGCCGGGGCACAGGCGGTCGATCGACACATGAACTCCGAGGGCTACCACGCAACTCTCCAGAAGGCCACCTTCTCGTATTACGAGCTAGGTTACCGACGGGGGTTGCGGACGGGGTTCGTCGAAGCCTTCGATCGAGCGATCACTGTGGCCCAGGAGTAGGTGCTCGAAGGGATTGAATTTCCTTCTGGGAAGCATTATGATTCGGATGAGGACGTCACAGATTCTTCCTTTTAGACGTTAGCTGAAGGGGGGAGCCGGGAGGCTACTGCTTCAACAGAGGAGTCACCAGCTCTGATTACCTCGGGGGGGCACACGACCGAGGTAGTTCCCACACAACTGGGGTCAATGTCTGGGTCGGCCGCCACCGAGGATGTCGGGGGTAGATCTTCAAACGTAGAGGGCTCTTCGCTCGCCGAGCTCCACGACGCCGAACCTCAATAAAGGCCGAGGGCTTCTCAAAGTCCCCTAATCTCCATAGACTTGGAGGGGCATGAGCTGGATGTACATACATGTGTTTTTGTTTCATGTTGCCATATAAAAACTTTTCTTTTTGTGTATGATGGTAGTGGTTTCTTTCATCTGGGTTGTCAATATTTTATAGCCTTCAGCGTGACTTGATTACCGTATCTACGGTTGCCAAAAGAACGGAGATTTGATACGTTTCGCAGGCCTCTTGCGTGCTGATTGATCAGATGGCTGACATGGCGCTGGCGCCTTTCCGTGTTTTTGCTTTCCATGCTTTGACTGATTTATCCATTTCGCGTGTCCCTATGGGGGGGCGATTGGAGGGAAACGGAGTAACTGCCCCTTAGGGAAGGGTTGCCACCTTTCGCATGTTTTCGAGGGGAGGATCAATTAAGGCGAGTGTTCCCCCCTCCGGCCTATAAAAAGGGTCTCGGAGGGCGTCCCCATCTCTTAGCACTGCTTAAGGCTTCTCTTGCAGTCTCTCCTCTTTCTCCCTTCTTGCATAGTGTCTGCCTTTCACGCTGGGAAGTTGTTAGCGAGGCATGGAGGACGACTCGAAAGACGATGACCCTGGCGGTCGCCGAGGCATTCTTGCTACTTCAGCATGGAAGAAGGGACAACGATGGGCGGGTGGCGTGCAAGAAGGGATAGCGCATAGCAGCGTGCCTGTTCCCGACCGCTATACCGCCGCCACTATCTTACGAGGAAGGTAGAAGTGGAAGGAGGCTCGAGGAAACAGGGTGTTTGGCATGGCGGCCTCGTCCTGCTCCTTCCTCACCTTTGCCCACTTCTCCCTCCTCTTCCATCCCCGTCACCCTTCTCATCTCTTCAAGGGGGTGTTCGGTCTTTCTCCCTCTTTTGCTCTTCAACCAATTCTCTTCTTTTTTTTTTCTTTGACTCTTTTAAGGATGCCAGAGTCTTCATCTTTGCTTGCACCGCTCGAGGGTGCTTGCTGTCTGTTCGGCATCCGGCCTTACTTCCTTCCAAAGAGTTGGCAGAGGAGGCCTTCTCCTGTTTTCTCGACATCCGGGCATTCCTTCCTCTTCTTCCTCTTCCCTTCCGATACCTTTCTCTGATTTTCCCGAGTGAACAGGGCTAGCCGTCCTGTTATCCGAGCCAGTTCCTACACTAGGTAGAGTCAGTGGCTCGGCTTAGGGAGGCTTACCGTGCCTGCGTCGAGTGATCAGCTTTGCATCATGGTACCAGTGGATGTGATGTCTTGATTTTTAATATGCATTGTATTGGCTGTGGCCTATCTGATGTACGAAGAATTAATGAAATGAAAAGGAAAGTTGTTATTGCCATCTGTTGCTCATATGTTGGGAAAAAAGCTCAAAAATAGAACTTTCGTAATGTTGTCGTGTTCCACGTCTGAGGGATGGGTGCTCCTTCCATGGTGGATAGCCGGTACGCCCCTTTCCCAAGCGTCTCGACCACTCGGTAGGGGCCTTCCCAGTTAGGGGCCAGCTTTCCCACCGCCTCCAGTGGTCGAGAGACTTCAATTTTTCTTAGGACGAAGTCTCCTGCGTGGAAATGTCTATCTCGGACTTTGGAGTTGTAATAACGAGTGAGATGCCGCTGATATTCTGTGGCTCGGATGCTTGCTATATCTCGGGTTTCGCTTGTCAAATCGAGGTTCTCAAGCAGCTTTTGCTCGTTCGCCTCGGGCGAGAAGTGGATGACTCGGAGGGATGGGTTGCCGACCTCCAATGGAATTATGACGTTAGTGCCGTATACCATCTAGAAGGGGGTCTCACTGGTGGCCGTTCTTGGAGTGGTTCGGTGTGACCATAATACGCTTGGTAATTCCTCGAGCCAGCTGCCCTTGGCTTTTCCGAGCCTAGTCTTAATGCCTTTTAGAATGGTTTTGTTGGCATTTTCGACCAGCCCGTTGGCCTGAGAGTGGGCTACCGAAGTGAAGTGATTGCGAATGTGTAGGTCAGCACATCTGTCTCGAAAGTAATGAGAGTCAAATTGCCGACCGTTATCACTCACAATCACTCGGGGGATACCGAAGCGACAGATGATCGACTTCCAAACGAAGCTCCATACGACTAACTCGATGATCCGGGCGGTAGCATCGGCTTCGATCCACTTGGTAAATAGTCGATGGTGACTATAACGAACTTTTTCTGGGCCTGGGCCATTGGAAATGGTCCCAGGATGTCGATTCCCCATCGAGCGAAGGGGTATGGCTCGATAAGCGTGACGAGTTCCGAGGCAAGTTGATGGACTAGATGGTCAAAGCGCTGGCATCAGTCACACTTTTATACGTAGGTCAGGTAGTCTCACTGGAGAGTGGGCCACTAGTAGCCTTGTCGCAGCAAGATCCTGGCTAGCGATCTTCCCCCTTGGTGCGCGCCACAGACACCTTCGTGGACCTCTTGAATTGCTTGGCGAGCCTCATTAGTACCGAGGCATTTGAGGAGGGGGCCAGAAAAAGACCTTCGGTACAAGGCTTCGTCCCAGATGACGAAGCACCGAGCTTGATACTTCAGTCTCCGAGCTTGTCGAGGGTGGGGGGCTCCTGAGAATCATGAAGCTAGGAGATATATGGGGTCCGCCAGTCGCTTAAGGGTGCCTGATCAATGGTCATGAGTTCTGCTTCTATACTCGATCGCTCTAGCTCTTCGAGGAGGACCGATCGAGTACCTTCTAGGCTTATAGATGAGGCCAACCGAGAGAGGGCATCCACACAGGAGTTTTCTTCCCGAGCTATCCAGATGACCTGAAAACTCTCGAATAGTGGGGCTATCTCCCTTACCAGTTGAAAGTACTTGAACATCGGTTCCTCCCGAGCTTCATAATCACCATTGACCTGGCTAGCAACTAGCTGGGAGTCAGTATGGATCCTGACTCGTTCGGCTCCCAATCGTCGTGCCATCCTGGCTCCCGAGATGAGAGCCTTATACTCAGAGATGTTATTGGATGCCAGGAAGTTGAACTTCAGGGCATACTGTAGTTCTACTCCTTCTGGGGTTCGGAGAAGAACGCCGGTGCTGCTGTCGGCCGAGTTTGAGGATCCGTCGACAAAAAGATCCCATGTGGGCCCGGGCGTCAGCGGATAGACTTCCTCGGTCGGGACAGTGCTCTCCGCGATGAAGTCCGCGAGTGCCTGCCCTTTGATGGCCGAGCAGGGGTGATAGGAGATATCGTAAGCCCCGAGCATTATAGCCCACTTGACGAGGTGACCTGAAGCTTCAGGGTGAGCAAGGATCCTCTTCAGGGGCTCATTGGTCAATACGACGATGGAGTGACCCTGGAAGTAGGGCCGGAGCCGCTTGGCCGAGGTTACCAACGCTAGCACGAGTTTCTCGATTGCGGGATACCGCCGTTCGGCCTCGTTGAGCACCTTGCTGGTGTAATACACCGGCCTCTACACTCCTGCGTCGTCTCGAACCAGGACAGAGCTCACCGTGGAAGGGGTCGACGAGAGGTAGAGGTGCAATGGTTCGCTCGGGACCAGTTTTTATAGCACCGGGGGCGAAGCCAGAAACTCTTTCAGTTCTGCGAAAGCCTTCTGACATTCCTCATCCCAGGCGAACGTGGTAGATGTCATTTTAGGCCCTCTCAATAATTTGAAGAAGGGCAGACATCGTTTGGCCGCTCAGGACAAGAAACGGTTGAGCGCAGCGATTCGTCCAGTCAGACGTTGGACATCCTTGACGCAGGTGGGCGGCCTCATGTTCAGGATGGCCTGAACTTTGTCGAGCTTGGCCTCGATCCCGTGCTGAGTGACTTGGAAACCCAGGAATTTTTCGGATCGAACCCCGAAGGCGCATTTAGCTAGGTTGAGCTTTATGTTGTATCTCAGGAGGGTGTCGAAGGTTTCTGCTAGGTCGGTGAAGTGGTCCTCGGCCTTTGGTGTCTTGACGAGCATGTCGTCGATGTAGGCTTCGATGTTTCGATCGATTTGTCCTTCGAAGATAAGGTTGATCAGTCACTAGTACGTTGCTCCGACATTCTTCAGTCCGAAGGGCATTCGGGTGTAGTAGTAGACGCCAAAGTCAGTGATGAAGGTGGTCTTCTCGATGTCTTCAGGATCCATTCGAATCTGATGATAGCTGGAGTAGGCATCCAGGAAGCTGAGCAATTCGTTACCAGAGGGCGAGTCAACTAGCTGGTCGATGCTTGGTAACAGGTAATAATCTTTCGGAGTGGCTTTGTTGAGGTCGGTGAAGTCCACGCACATTCGCCATTTGCCCGAGGCTTTTGTTACCAAGACGACATTGGCAAGCCATGTCGGGTAAAGGACCGATCGAAATAGGCCGATTTTCTTTCCCTTGATAATCTGTTCTTTGATGATCGCCTGCCTTTCTGGGACATGCTTTCTTCTGCGTTGTTGGACGGGCTTTACCGACGGGTCGAGGTTAAGCTTGTGTACCACCATCTCCTCAGGAATCCCGAGAAGGTGCTCATTAGACCATGCGAAGACTTGAATGTATTCCGAAAGGAAATTTTTATATTGCACTCGTACATCGGATGGTAAGTCAACCCCAATCCTTACTCCTAGGGCCGGGTCGTCTTTGAGGAAGACTGTCAGCAATTCACCACCAGGCTCGGATGTTGTCGGTCCATCCTCGGTTCCCTCGACCCCTTTCTTTTTCCCTTCTGGCTTTACGGCTTCAACCGAGATTATGTAGCACCTCCTATCTATTGCCTGGTTACCCCGGACTTCCCCGATGCCGTTTTTGGTGGGAAATTTTATTTTTTGGTGATAGGTGGAGGGCACTGCCTTTGTTCGGCTGAGGATACCTCGGCCGAAGATGGCATTATAGGCCGACATCCCCTTAATCACTATGAAATCCACCATAATCATAACGGTCTTAGGAGGGGTGCCGACGGTAACTAGCATGCTGAGGGCTCCCTCGGGATAGGTTCCCTGACCATTGAACCCATAGAGGGGCGTTCGAATCAGGCGGAGCCTGGATGGGTTCTCACCCATCTTAAGAAAACACGCGTACGAGAGTACATCAGGGGTGCTACCATTGTCGACCAATATTCTGTTTAAGTTACAATGGTTTATAGTAGCCGATACTATAAGAGCGTCATCGTGCGGGGTGGATAATCCTTCCAGGTCTTGGTCAGAGAACACCAAGGCCTGTTGTTCGCTCGCTGGTGGGGCTTTGGGGGGCTCGAGGCCCTACTTGCCCACTCAGCGTGATGCTTCCTTCCTCGGCTATTTTCTCCTCCTGATGCCGCGCAGCCAGAAATGACATTGATGTGGACCCCCCGGGGGTGATTGTCAATTTCTTCTGGAATGCCACTGTCCTCCTTCTGGTGCTCGGACACGTACCGAGATAAGTCTCCCTGGCGGACGAGATGCTCGATCTCGTCCTTGAGCTGGTGACAATCTTCGGTATGGTACCTGTGGTCGTTGTGGAACTGGCAATGTTTTCGGCGGTTGTGGCATTTGGCCTTCATAGGCTCGGGTTGACAGAGAAGGCCCGAGCCCTTAATTACTTCATATATCTCATAGATGGAGGCGGATAGGAGAGTGTACCGCTCCTATTTCCGAGGGGGCTCCCTCCGCTCCCATTCCTGGTTCCGTCACTTTCCTTGGCCCGAGCCTTGCTCGGATGGTCGCTTCTTGTCCCCCTCCCGACCCGAGCCCGTCGGGCCGCGGCAAGCGCTGAGGACTTCCTCGCACTCTGCGTGGCGCAGGGTTAGGGTCACCAGATCGGCAAGGGAGGTGGGGGGATGGAGGACCAGTTCTCGTCGGAGGTTCTCATCACAGGTGCCTCCGGTCAGCGCGGTGAAGGCTGAGGCAACGTCCAAGCGAGGGATGCACAAGGCCTCCGATTTGAATCGGTTAATATAAGCCTGAAGCTTTTCCCCTAGTGCCTGCTTTAGTGCCAACAACCCCGCTACTGACCTTGAAACTTTCCTTGAATACTCGCCCGAATTGCCTGAAGTCGCAAATGTTGCTGGGGGTGAGTGCTCGGAACCAGGCCTGAGCGCCTTGGATCAAGGGGGTCATGAATGCTCGGCACTTGACAGCGTCGGAGGCCCCGTGCAAGGTCATCAGGGCGTCGAAGCTGTCGTAGTGGACGGCCGAGTCTCCCTGGCCGTCGTATGACTAGAAGGTCGGCAGCGAGATTCTGGGGGAGATCTCAGCCTTCAAGATATGGTCGGAGAATGGGGATTGCTCCTCATCTTCCTTAGCAAAAGTCTTCTACAGGGCGCGGAGGGCACCCTCTTGTTCCACAAATCGTCGCTCGAAGTCTCGCAACTGGAGGGATAACTCTGGTTGCCGCTGAACCGAGGGGCTGTGGGGGTGTCCCTGCGGGCTACCGCGTCGTCCCTCGGGGGGATCAGTTTCTGAGACCTGTCGTCGTGTCCTAGTTCCTTCTCTCCTCGGGGTGGAAGAGGCTTCTTGTTCTGGAGGCGGGGCGTGCGTAGGTCCTCCCGGCCGATTACGTATAAGTCGTCGCCCTCAGAGGGTGAAGCGGCCTCCGACGATTTGTCGGGAAGCTCCACCGCGGGGGGGGGGGGGGGGGGGTGGCTCTCCCCGAGAAGTCGTGACTTCTCTTCCCTCGCTGCCTGGGTCCTCATCAATTCAACGAGGATGTCCAGTTTTGCGTTGAGGCTTTGGAGAGCGTCAGAATTCCCATTGGGGGATTGCACCTCCGCGGGCAGTGGAGGCGGCTCATCGGCTTGATTGTTATCGTTGGAGGGGAGGTTTTCTGCTGGGTGGGGAGGTATAGGTCCTCCATCTGCCACCATGGTCTTTCTCTTGTCACCGGTGGTTCACCTACCGGAATTTCTTCGCACCATGATGGCTCTTCGCTCATTTCCCATAGACGGCGTCAGATGAAGAGGGGTAATCTCGCGCTGAACCTGAGCCGTGAGATCCGGGAGGAATCTTTGGTCACGGTCACCACGCGTGTATAACCTGCAAGAGGGGAAACATGTTAGAGGTGCCGAGGGATGGAACCCTGGGAAAAACCCTCTGATGCCTAAGTCAGCAAGTGCGATAGAGCATGGATGCAAAGAGAGGTGGCAGGAGAAAGAAAGCGCGCGAGATTATTCTCCACCAAAAGGTGCGGTGGTTTTCTCTCATGATACTTCTTCTTACCTTTCCGGAGGGCTTTCCTGGGGTTTATATAGCAGTCCATTTTAGAGTAAAAGTCCAGGGAGCCGAGGGGATTCCGGGGAGGTTACGTCTTCGTCGTAGGCTTTTAATATCACGAGGACTCCCGCTCTCCCTTATCCCTTAGAGTTCCCTGCTCCCAGAGGATGCGTAATGGATGCTTAAATGTGCTTCCGACGGTCGGTTCAAGCTCGGGGCGCCTGCTAAGAGTCCTTCCGGGTGAGGGAGGCATAGCTCGGATAGGGTGCGCTGGACCCTTGTAGGGGCTTTCCCGATCGACCTGTCGCTCGGACTTCCGGACCCAGTGGTCGCCTAGGAAGTGCTGATCCTAGAGGGTTTTTGGGCTTGGAGTAAGTGGGCCCAGAATGGGGCTGTCACTTTGGGGAGCTGGGCCTGGTTGGGTCATATTAGACCTAGTTGGGTCGTGCTCTTGGGCGGTAGATTTTCCCCCTCTCCATTTTCAATTATAAAATAATCCTCTGTATATTTAAAGTCTTTATAAATATTAAACACTTCAATGCAGACCTTTAGTTCTCCTAGTTGTTCTTCCTCATTCTCACTTTGAGGACTTACTTGCATATTGTTTAGGTGAGAAAGGATGAGGGTATGATGGATTTTTGGGGAGTCCACCACATGGCCAGTGTCAAGGAGAAGGAGGATTGGGACTGAAATAAGTTTGCTCCTTAACACAAGGATTCTCATAAGATTCGGATGGATCTGACCAGTTGGTGAGTTGCAGAATATTCGGGATGTTGTGGATTCACCAAGGTCAGGGATGGGTAAAAGATCCACATCCTCCCCTAAATCATGAGATGCCCAATCAGAGTGAATTTCAAATGGAGTACCTGGTTCCTCAATTACCCAAGAAGAATGATTCTTGGCTACACTCAATTCACTCTTGTTGGCACCTAAAATATGATCGTCGGCGACCAAGCCATAAGGACGAATGACCCGGCCCACCGAAGCGCGGGAGCCGATAAAGATCAACACATCGAGGATTTCTCAAGTTGCCAGAGCCTCGAGTCATTCCGTATGGACGTGGGGACTTCACCTCAGGAGAGCCGAGATGAATCCACAACCAACCGGCGGTGCGACCAAGCCTGCCTAATGAACCGGCATCGACTTTGTCGTGCTGCATCCACTACACCCGTTGTCCGATCAAGGATGATGGTCTATCCAGTGGTCCCCCACCACATGAAAAGGCTCTCCTGAAGACAAAGGAATTCCCCCCTGGCTTTCCAAAACGGAAGACCGAAAGCTCTGTCGGCGGAAGATCCCGATCGCCCGGCATGGGCACGGCTTTCCGCCAAGATGGGCCTGTTAGTGGCCGAATGATCGCCCAGTGCAGGCGGAACTATCTCTAGTGTTATCCAACCCCCTAGAGAGCTCTGGGTACGAGCCAGGCCGGACCAACAGCATGGATCGTAGAGCCGAAGGCCGTGTCGGCGGAAAGCCCGTACGATCAAATCAAAGCTATCTGGAGTCTCAGGAACGGCCGTACGTCGACCTGGGAGCTTCGACAAGACATCCCGCCAAGGTTTTGAGGGGCATTGACGAGATAATGTTCATGGTGACTCCTGGAATCATCCCCGGACTCATCGACTGGCTTGAAGCGCACGAGGAGCATTAGCCCGGCGCGCCTTAAACCGGCGCGCCCCTCATTCGATGCCCCTGATCCCGGCGCGCTAAATCCCCTTCGACGACTGGCTATTCCGGCGCGTAAGTCACCCTATCGGATGGCTCCAACCCCGACGCGATAGGCTGATGAAGTCTCTTCCCGACGCGCCCCCCTACCTTCCGCCCTCATCCCGACGCGCAAGTCACTCTATCGGATGGCGTCTTAAACCAGCGTGATGAATTGATGAAGCTTCCTCCCGGCGCGCCAAAGCCCACGCCGGATGAAGAGCCTCCAACCTGTTATATATATGGGTGAGGTTTGATTGAAGAAGAGGGGAGAGGCAAAAATCAAGAAGAAAGATCAGAAGATATAGAGAGGAAGAAAAGAAAAAGGAGGGAGAGGGCATCTCGAGAGGGTTTTCTCCTGAAGTAGAGAGTCTTGGGGTTCCTTCGGAGAAGTTTCCGCCGGTCGTCTTCCTCCTCCCCGATACCCTGTTCCAGGAACAGGTGGGCGCCGGTGCCGGTCCTCTTTCCGCTTTCTGTAGATTCCTTCTTCTGAAGTTTCTGCCCATCGAATGTAAGCGAGGGGGGGAAGGAGCGGCGATGATATGAGCCGATTCTCCCCCCCCCCCTCCATGCGATTTTCTTTTATTTCTTTCTCCGCTGTTCTGCTCTGCATATCCCCTTGCCTCTGCTACCGGCGAACGGCGACCGAGCAATGGTGCTGGTGCCATGTTCTGATTATGTAAATGCTGAGCCATTCCCGTTTCTGGGATGGTAATATATATATATGTATGAATGCTTGGATCAACGGGTCGAATGAATGATCTTCAGCCCCCCCTTTTCTATGTATGCGAATGCGTGCGTACGAGACTTTCTTTGCATCGTTCTCTGGTTCCGCTTTCCCTGAAGTTCCTAGCATGCCCCGAATCATCGTAGGCTACAGAGACACCCCCTCCCTGGGGGCTTTTCTTTCGATCATCTTCATGTTTGATTCAAGGTTTTTCGCATCCCTTTCTCTTCTCGGATGGAGCCGTGCTTCTGCGCGTGCCTCTTTCCGCCATGCATAGGGTCCATCTCCTGAACGTTGCTTTCCAATTGTTCGAGCATATGCCCCTGCGTGGGCCCGTCTCACTTATGCATTTACCACCCCTATTCATCATCATCTGAATGGTTTCAAGGTTTTCTCATCGTCTCGATCACCCGGGGAGGGGAACATTCCCCCCGTGGCTTCACGGAACTGCTGGGCAACTAAGAACCCTAACCCTCGATGGCAGGCGTTTCTCCCTGAGTCCACAGCAGATAGCAACAGAGGGGTCTTGGCTCAACGAGCTCGCCCCCAACAATTCAGGACCCAATGAAGGCCGGGGATATGTGCTCCTCGCAGGCTAGCCCTCGGAGTTTCATCTTCCTAATGGTCAGTCCCTATAAGGGATAAGTCATACACTGTGGGTCATCCACCCTTCGCAGGCTAGCCCTCGGGGTGCTGTCCCCATCGTCAATGGCTTCATCTCTCCGTTTCTTCCCCCTTATGGAACTTTGGTGCCCCTAGCAAGCTAGTCCTCGGGGTATTCCATCCAATGGGGTTTGCTGGCTGCCTTCGTGCATACCGGCGGTTCAGGGGCTTGTTCCATGAGTGAGCATGACCCCGCTTCTCCCCTGCAACTCTTCAGGTTCAGGGGAGATGCTGTCCAATTTTGGACAGATTAAGATTAAATAAGCCCTAATGAAATGATCGTTCTGGACTCAATCACCTCGGTGCTCGAGTATGAACCTCGCACTGACTTGTCACACCATCCCTCAGGGTTCTGGACTTCAATTCAATAAGCAATTGGCCCCAAATAACTTCAGAATCCTCACCAAAAACTTAACAAACTCAATAGTTGCAAAATTGATCAAAAATAAGCTAAAACGGCCCGGCCTTAACCCGGCGCGCCCTAATCCGGCGTGGTACCCCCCCGCGCCGGATTAATGTTAGACTCATATTCAATTTTTTTTCCTTTGCGAATTTCCGGCGCACCCTAAACCGGCGCGCCCCAAAGTCTTCGCACCGTGTTAACATCCATGATGGCCGCGCCGTATTAGCCGCTATACCTACGTTTTATCACGCCGTATAAGCTATCCTTACATGGTCGCGCCGGTTTTGAAACCCCTTGTTGCTTTAATCGCTTATTTGCCCCCCCGAGCGGATCTCGTCCCTCGGGGTTGGCGTTAATAAATCACAATGGATAATAAATTGAATAAGGGAGGGGCCAAGTGAGCCCGAACTATATTGTTATCATATCTTCATTACCATATCCGTTAGCATTGTGCTTTCGCTATCATACTTGTGTTGCCTTCCCTCCTCTCGATGGGGAGTAATAAATGTGGTCGATTACCATTTGCTTCCATGAATTCCATTATCATGCTTAATATAGTCATGAACGTCATGTGTGCATGCATGCATAGATCCTCGGATACATTAAATGGCGTCGACGGAAAGCCGAATTACGTCTGGTCGGAAGTCTTCGCTATGCGCGACGATGGTCTTCGGACCTATGTACTCCGCCACGTACCGAGGATCCATAATCCCATGAATTATGCATCTTCTGCACGATAAATGTATGCATCCTACATGCTTTCGTCATGATCATCATGTTGCTCTTTTTAATTCGGCTTCGACAGCCCGCTATCTCGACAATTAATCAAAGGTGTTCCCTCCTCGTGGGGGATGTAATTAACGCCATAGCCTTTATGGTATGGCGGACTGCTGGTCCCGACCGAACCTCACATTCACCCGACATGGGTCAGAATGAGCGCATCATAAAATCGTCACTCATGTGACTGGCACGCCTGCGTCATCAATCGATCATTTGACTACCAATCAGTCAGTTGGTCAATCGACCCGCGAAAGAAAGAAAAAGATCGCGAACAAGTCTGGCACGCCCGGTGGGACCAGTGTCACCTTTCATCTCTTTGCTGGGATATTCGGGCTTCGAAGCCCTCTCAAAGGCTACTGATTATTGCCTTGTTTGTCTATGCAGGCGGATCAATGACGATCAACGGGATAGCTGGCGTTGACTTCGATCTTTCGATAGTCGCTGGACACGCGCAAGGGTACCTGGCGGTACACATGGAATTCGGCAGCTTCCCTACCGCTGTGGGCTTCCCCAACTTTTTGGTGTTAGCCTTTGTAGATATGTTGGTGGTCGAAGCCCCAGAACCTGTCAAGGAAGCTGTAGAGAAAATGGAGCCTCTGAAGGCTCCCTGCTACAAAGACTTGTCCGGAAGTCCAGCCCCGGCCGCTAACTGTCTGGTGCACCACGTCATATGTGGGACCCACCCCAATGTCATCAACAAACACCCTGGAGGACGCCAGCGTCGCCAGGCCCGCAAGAATGCTACTGTAATCACCGGAACTCTGTCTCAGTCTGGGAAATCTATGCTAGTTGGAGGTATGCGTGTCTTCCTCAACGGACGCACTGCACGGGTGACCCCTGACCGAGTCATCCCCAACATTCATGTCCACAATGCCTATCAGGCCCTCGCCGGAAGGAGGGCAGAAATAGAAGAAGCCGGCCACTATGGCCAGGAAAGCCCGACACCCAGGCCGAGGAAGTTCAAACAGGTGTGGGTTCCCAAGCGGACCCAACCTGCCCACCAGCTAACTCCCATCCGCCGTTTTCTTGTGAACGACGAGGCAGAAGTGAGAAGAGAAAGGGGCCTGCCCCCGAAGAAAGAAGAAGAGGTGGTTGCGGATCCTCCGCGCCACTAAAGTTTTCGGGCCGCGGCCCGTCAAACCAACGTCCCTGCTGCGGGATGAAGATTCCAACAGCCGGCCGACAGAGCTCGGCTGGCCTATATCCCTCCCGCTGGAGGTCGACAATCACCCCCCGTCCTACATCAAGAGCGGGGTCGAGAAGAGATGACTTGCTTGGTCAGAAATTATTTCCGAGGCTTAGGCAACCCCTCACTCGGACAACAGCGGCTGATGCAGACAGTCGCCACTGAGGAAGACTACTGCCCATCAATGGCAGATGAAGGAAATATGGGAGATAGAATGATGGTGTCGTCAGTCGACGACAATGGATATAATGACGGCTTCGAGGTTGAAGCCGATGAAGCCTTCCCTGAGCGGGAAGAAAGAAGAAGAGTTTCTGTGTTCGAAAGGCTGACCTTTCCGCAGCAAGCCAGAAGGAAGGTCTATCAACAAAAGAGAAGGATGCAGGTTTTCACCTGCAACATGGCTGGTATATCTAACCGATATGGGGAGCTTCCTGAAGACCCCCAAGAATTGGCTCAATTGGCCGCACGGCCGTGGCCAACTACCCGCAGAACAGAAGCAGCAAGAGAGCTTCTGATGATGGTTAAAGGGAAACAGCCCCAGGTCTATCCCCACTGGGATGACAAGGCCCCCATCTTGACCGCTAATGTGGTGACGGCGGAAGAAGAAGACGACGTCCTCCTCGACATCCTGCCTGAGGGTACGTCCGGGGAGACAACAAAGGGTATCCCCACCACTATAGACCCATCAGTTCTGATGCTACTACAAAAATATCAACGGGAGATAGACTCTCTGAAGAAGCATCTGATGGAAAAGACTGAACATTCATCGGCTTCTAAACCACCCGAAGTCCAGGGTGAGTCATCTCGGGGAGCGGCTCGTCGTGACGACCCTCCACCACTCTATACACTGTCCCAGCCGTCAGAGCCAAGCATGGCGACGGCACAACAGCGGCCACCACAGCCTCAGCCGCTGCTACCTCCGGTGCTCCCTCAGGTGCACCCGACACCCCCGCTGCTGCGCCCTCCACAGGCGACCACCCTGGTCACCCCATACTTGCAGCCGGCGCACTTCTATCCAGAACCGGTTGACCCCACGGTCGTGAACCGGATGATGGCGGAGAGAATGATCGAGCTGAAGCTCGCAGAGAAAAGTGAAGGCGACTACGTCGCATTTGATGCCTATCGGGTGCCCTACCCGCAACACCATGCGGCTAAATGACTTCCCTCGGGGGTCAACAAGCCGCCTAAGTTTGACAAATTCAACGGGAAAACGTACCCTAAAGAGCATATTGCATATTCATGACCGTTATGGGTGATCTGGCCACCGACGAGTCATATTTGCTGAAATTCTTCGGGTCCTCGCTGACAGGGCTCGCATTTGAATGGTACTCTAGCCTCTCGGCCGGGTCAATCAGTGATTGGTCGGATATGCAGAGAAAGTTCAGAGAAAGATTCCATGTCACAGAGAGGGAGGTCATAATGGCCGAACTCTACTCAACAAAACAAAGGGCAGATGAGACAACCCTTGATTACATCAAGAGGTGGAGGAACCTCGGAATGAGATGCAAGCGGCCCCCGCATCAGGAGGATGCGGTACAAATATGCAAACAAAACCTCAGGAGGGAGGTCCTGGAGAAGATGATTGGAATGGAAATACGGTCGTTCGACCGGCTGAATAATGTGGTGGCCAAAGTGGAGGCTTTCCTAGCCAAGCCTGTCCCGGCGTCGGCTGCCAGCACAGCCCAGAAAGGCAAGGCTGCGGAACGGCGCCCCACACCTAAAGAAGCGAATGCGCTTGATATCAAGGCGTTCGAATAGTAGAAGGAGAAAGGCAAGAAGGCGGCTCCCCCGCAGCCTGTAAAAGCTCTGGATGACAAAGAAGGTCCTTCGCTCAGGGACAAAATGAAGAAAGCCTATTCCTTTCTAAACGACAAGACCCGAGTCCTGTTCGACTGGGTAACAGAATACAGCATGGTCACTCTGCCTGAGCCGAGGAGGCCGGAGGACCTGAAAAGAAAGGATAGTCCAAGATTCTGCCCCTACCACCAGATGTTGGGAGATCCAATCGAAGACTGTTATGTTTTCAAAGACATCATCGAAGGAATGGTAAAGAAGAATGAAATAGAGCTGGGAGAGTACAAAGTAGACCCTCCTCAGTCACATGAAGCTCCTCCCAGGAGAGCAGCAGTCAACATGGTCTCCCTCTACCAGGCCTTACCTGAGGAGATCTCTGAAGCAAGCACATGGAGCACCTATGAAATCCATTTCCTGGAGCCCGTGAAAGAACAGCAGGGGTGGCAGCAGATCCCTGTAAAGCACAAGAAGAAGAGGGCACCTCGCCCGAAAGAGGGGGCACATATCCGTGGCGTTACACCCCGGCCTGCTCCGCCAGTGGTAGCACCCGTATGGGTCACTCCACCTACAGCCATCAGAATACATACACCTAATAGGAGGAGACAGACTCCGCTACCAGTAATCAAGGAAACCAATCCTGGGGTCCTTCGACTACAGCACCTGATAGAAGGGCTAGATGAATATGTGCAGCCCGAATTGAAACCTCTGCTGGTACGGGACCACGTCCCATGGCAAGAGCTGGAACAACTCTCACTCAAACAGGTGGAGGAAGTTGAAGCAGCACCCCCTGAAGAGGGCAGCCTGTTTTGGGGGCAGGCACCCGCAGAAACCAAAAAGAAGAGAAAGCAAAAGAAGAAGAAAAGAAAGGCCACTGGGGCCAATAAAGCACAGGTTGTCTCCTGCAATACCCTATCAGCACTCTTCAACCTACCCGGAGAAGAGGAAGAAGAAGAAATTTGCTTCACACCCCATGCTGGGAGAGGCAAAGCCGAGGCCGCAACTGCTGCACATGCCACTCGGTCGGGCCGAAAATGGGGGCGCCAGCCACCACCCAACCACAACATCATGTTCAGAGGGGAGCAACCCTACAAGACACCTCCGCCGGAAGTCAAGGGAGTCCAAATCCCTCCTCCGTCAGGCCTATACAACAAGAGTGGGGGCAAGGCAGTCCCTTCATTCCTTGAATTTATGAAGATGTCAAAGGAGAAATAGCCCTGTCAAGAGGCTAACCCTACACCCGGGGCCATTCACCCGCAGCCAGCGCAATCTACTGAGGATGCAAATGCAGATGGAGCTTGCACTACAGCAACTAATAAAGAAGACCCGATAGCCGGTGCCAGCCAAGAGGATGTCGAGTCCGAGGAAGATGAAGCAGGTCCGTCTGGACCCACAAATCAAAACCTCCCCAAGCCCAGATGGGCTGAAGAGATGAAGCTCTCCAATGTCCGGGCTGGGAGCCGAATAATGAAGTTGCTCAAGAAGCTCCTCGCTCGATTTACGATCTGGGAAATTCTCTCTTTGAGTGAAGAAACTCGACTGGCGATCATCACTGCTCTGCAGACGCCTGTTCATTTTGAAGCCTGCATAGCTGAGGCTATACTAGAAGCCAGTATGACCTTCTCTCCAGAAGACATGCTACTACCTACTGCTAGCCACAACAGGCCGCTATACATGAAAGGGCACCTGAATGGGAGAGAACTGAATCGGATCCTGGTCGATCCTAGCGCGGTAGTTAATATTCTACCTTACATAATATACGAGAGGCACCACTTTAATGTGCATCTCGAGAAAGTCGGGGATATGCGTATCGCTGGCTTCAACCAAAAATGTGAAGTATCTATGGGAGTGGCAGAATTCACGCTGACCCTGGCAGATTTCATTACAACGGTGCAGTTCCACGTCATTGACTCCCGCACCTCTTACAAGGCACTGCTGGGTCACCCATGGCTGCATGAAAATATGGTGGTGCCCTCCACGCTCCACCAATGCATCAAATACAGCCTCCAAGGGAAGGAAGAGAGGATATTTGCTGATCTCCACCCGTTCAAGGTATTTGAATGTCACTTGGCAGACGTTTCTGAAGCTAAAGCCCCCATAGGGGCCTCGAAGAATAGATCGGGTGACGGTTGGTATTCACCACCGCCACGCGGATATGTCAAGTCGAAGATGGTCTCCCACATCACAGCTTCTGGAGACGTCGACAGGGTAACACCCCCAGCATTATATCCCAAAGCTAAGGAAGTGCAGGTCAATCAACAGCGCGACCGCATCGGAGTCCCGGCCGGCCTCACCAAGCCAGTCCTCGGCCTCAACGACCCCACTGTCGAACCTTTCAAAGCTTGGGAGGTGACACAAGAAGATGGGCCCAGCAGCTTGTTCTATACAGCTGAGGAGCATCCTACTCGGGAAGACACAGACTGCAACCTCCCCGAAGATCTAAGCAACCCGCGGGTTCCTGTCCAAGGCCTGGCATTTACAACTGATCGGATGGCCAAGATGTTTCAGAAGCAACACATTCCTCCCGATCAGTCTCAAAAGTGCAAAGAAGCTTTCCAGAAGATGTGGTATCCTGCAAATCTGGATAAGGAAATGAGACGTGTCTCTCAGCATCCAGGATTGGGCTTCACCCTGGAGGAATATTATTACAGTGGGCGGTACGAGGTGGATACTATCTCCGCCTTCTATCCTACTGAAGATAGCCCTCTAGGGGCAACCTTTGATGAGTATCCGGTGGAAGCCGAATATCTTGAACTGGCTCGGTCCGGGAATCAAGAAGTAGAAACCTCGGCCCCTTGCCGATGCTGGGAGCAAGTTCATCCTGAAGAAGCGGCCTTCCAAGCCGAATTTGATACGGCTAGCAGCAGCAAAGCTGAAGACATTCAAGAAGTAGGAGTCTCTCCCTCCACAGGGGTCCTACTAATGAAAACTTCAACACCCTTTCTGCCAATCAGGGAAGCCTTGGTCAACTCCAATCAAGGGGAGCCAGCTACCAGGAAAGAAAAAGCCACTTCTGCGGAAGATACAACTGTCCCAGAAGGCGAGACTTCCTCAGCTTCTGCTATAAAACCAGTATGTTGTCCGAGTTTGGCAGTAAACAGCTACCAGCCCATCATGGCTACAACCTCATCTACAAACACCAAGGCTGCTCTCTCATCCTTGGAAGCTGCGACGACAATGGATTTGCTAATAGAACAATCCACCCAGCCGCTAGCACAAGAGATCAAGAAACCTTGTGAGGCTCTGGCGATATCCAACGAGGAAGTCGAAGTACTCGACCCTCAAGATGGTATTCCAGACTTCGTTGACCTCCAACCGGCACCTCTGGAGATAGAAGACAGAGGCCAGGCCACAGTCGATGAACTAATAGAAGTCAACTTGGGAAATGAGGAGGACCCTACGCCCACCTTTCTCAGTGCCCAATTGTCCCCAGAAGAACGGGAGCTGTACATCCAGCTGCTGCTAGAATACCGGGATTGCTTCGCCTAGACTTACAAAGAGATGCCAGGTCTAAGCCTCGCTGTCTCGCAACATGAGCTGGCAATCAGCCCTGAGGTCGAGCCGGTGAAGCAACCACCATGGTGCATGAGGCCAGAGTTCATCACCCAAATTTGTGCTGAAGTTGACAAGCTCATTGACGTGGGATTTGTTGAAGAAAACCAGTACACTACATGGCTGGCAAACATCGTCCCCGTGAAGAAGAAGAATGGACAGATCCGAATATGTGTCGACTTCCGAGATCTAAATAAAGCCTGCCCCAAAGATGACTTCCCGGTGCCGATAACCGAGGTCATGATTGATGCTACAACCGGCCATGAAGCTCTGTCATTCATGGATGGGTCTTCCGGTTACAATCAGATTTGGATCGCGGAGCCTGACCGAGTCCATACTACTTTCCGAACTCCTAAAGGCATTTATCATTACAAGAGAATGCCATTCAGACTGAAAAATGCTGGCGCAACCTATCAGCGCGCAATGACCGAGATCTTTGACGAGTTGCTCTACCACAAGGTCGAATGCTACATAGATGACCTAGTGGTCAAGACCAAAAGAAAAGAAGATCATCTGCAAGACCTCCGGATTGTCTTTCATAGGCTGAGGCAGCATGAGCTAAAGATGAACCCCATGAAATGTGCGTTCGGAGTGTCGAGCGGAAAATTCCTGGGTTTCATCGTCCGATATCGGGGAATCGAGATAGACCCCGCAAAGATCAAAGCGATTCAGGAGTTACCTCCGCCAAGGAACATCTCCGAGCTGAGATCACTATAGGGCCGCTTAGCTTATATCCGGCGGTTCATTTCCAATTTGTCAGGGTGATGTCAGCCTTTTCACAAGTTGATGATGAAAGATGTCCCCTTTTATTGGGATGAAGATTGCCAGGCAGTCTTTGATAAGCTAAAAGACTACCTGAAAACTCCTCCAGTGCTGGGCGCACCGGTGAAAGGACAACCATTGATACTGTATATAGTAGCTACACATAACTCTCTGGGGGCAATGCCGGCCCAGAATAATGGAGAAGGGAAAGAGCAAGCCCTCTATTACCTCAGTCGGAGACTGGTCAGAACTGAAGAGAAATATACTTATATCAAGAAGATCTGTTTGGCACTGGTCTTCGCAGTTAAGAAGCTCCGACACTATATGTTGTCGCATGAAATCAGCTTGGTATCCAAAGAGGATCCCCTGAAGTACATCATGTCTCACCCGGTACTCAAAGGCCGCCTGGGCAAATGGGCGGTAATCCTTATGGAGTTTGATATCTCCTACGTGCCGCGCAAGGCTGTCAAGGGCCAAGCTATTGCAGACTTCTTCGCTAAGCACCCAGTGCCCGGGGATTGCCCGTTGGAGCTGGAGCTTCTTGAAGATGAAACCCTAGAAGCCGTTCAAGTACAACCCGCCTTATGGCAGCTATACTTTGATGGCGCTTCCAGAATTGACGCCTCTGCCACTGGATCAGCCAGAGTCAGGGCAGGAGCAGGCATAGTCCTGAAATCCCCAGAAGGAGAAGCGGTACATACATCTTGTTCCATAAACAAGCAATGCACAAACAATGAAGCGGAATATGAAGCCCTGATAATCGGGTTGCAAATTGCTCTGTCCATGGGAATTCAGATGCTGGAAGCATTCGGAGACTCCATGCTAGTTATAAAACAGCTGGAAGGAGAGTTCGATGTGCGAAAGCAAGAGCTCCTCCCCTATCACCAGTTGGCAACTCGCCTGATGTCAAGATTTTACTTCATCAGCATCAAGCACATCAATCGTGGCCGGAATGCTCAGGCAGACGCCCTCGCTAAGCTGGCCAGTTCATTGGCGGTCCCGCCAGACACAAGCCTGAATATAACAGTGATCAACCGTCGACAGGTCCCCAGCGTAACAGAGGTCCTGGCCGACGAACAAGAGATGGAAGTAGCAGTCATCGAAGGGGTTCAGCAGCCCGATTGGCGAGAGCATCTCCTACGCTGGTTTCAACACCAGCAACTTCCAAAAGAAAAGGAACAGAGAATGAAGCTCCTGAGGATCAAGGATTCTTACGAGATGAGAAGCGGGACCTTGTTCCGAATTATGGCAGATGCCCGAAGGAAAGTCCTACTCCGTTGCTTGTCTTCAGCAGAAGCAGGACAGGTGATGCAGGAGGTCCATGCAGGATCAGCTGGAGCACACCAGGCTGGCTCGAAGATGAAAATTGAGATAAAGAAACTGGGTTACTATTGGCCCACTATATTTGACGATTGCTGCAGGTTTGCCAAAGCTTGTCAGAAGTGTCAAGAACACGCTAATGTGGCAAGAAGACCTCCAGTGCCATTGCATCCCACCCTACCAAGCTGGCCGTTTGCTCAGTGGGGCACAGACATAGTAGGGCTGATACCAGTATCTTCATCAGGGTGCAGATACATCTTAGCAGCTACAGACTACTTCTCCAGATGGGCGGAGGTAATAGCACTAAGAGATGTGACGGGAGAACTAGTTGCAAGGTTCTTCTGGCAAAATGTAATATTTCGGTTCGGGATCCCCAGCCGAATCATCTCTGATAATGGCAGTCATTTTAGGAACCATAAGGTTTATCGGCTGGCCAACAAATACAAAATCGACTGGAGGACATCGTCCCCCTACAACCCTCAAGCCAATGGACTCGCAGAAGCCTTTAACAAGACCTTATGCACACTGCTGGCAAAGACTGTCAAGTCTAATAAGAAAGATTGGGAAGAAAGGATGTACGAAGCACTTTGGGCCTATCGTACTATCTACAAGACCCCAACCGGCTGTTCACCTTTCTCCCTCGTCTATGGGTCGGAAGCTGTAGTGCCCATTGAACTTGAAGTTCCTTCATTACGAGTTGCCATCCAGCACGGACTAGTCAGTGGTGAATAGACCAATGCAGAAAGAAGATTGGAGGAGCTCGCTGAGCTCGAAGGAAAATGCCTCCAGGCACAGCAAAACATCCAACTCTACCAAGCTCGCATGGCCCGTGCTTTTGACAAGCTAGTCAAGGGTCGAGAATTCAAGAAAGGAGACCTGGTAATGGTCAAAAGAAAAGAAGTGATGGCCTCCAACCCCAAAGGGAAGCTGGTCGAAAACTAGGTCGGGCCGTATATCGTCCGCCGAGTATATGAAGGGGGTGCCTACGTCCTTGTAGACCATAAAGGAGTCATTCAGTTCTCTCCCCTCAACGGAAAACACATTAAGCTGTATCATGCAGCGCAGCCGACATGTCCCGAGTGATCGGTCGAAGCTACCTTTTTCTTGGTTTAGTGGCACTCCGCCCTAACCGAGCTACCTTTTCCTTGGTCTAGTGGCACTCCGCCCTGACCGAGCTACCTTCCCTTGGTCCAGTGGCATTTCGCCCTGATCGAGCTACCCTTTCCTTGGTCCAGTGGCGTTCCGCCCTAATCGAGCTACCCTTTCCTTGGTCCAGTGACATTCCACCCTGATCGAGCTACCTCTCCTTGGTTTAGTGGCACTCCGCCCTGACCGAACTACCTTCCCTTGGTCCAGTGGCATTCCGCCCTGACCGAGCTGCCCTTACCTTGGTTTAGTGGCACTCCGCCCTAACCGAGCTACCTTTTCCTTGGTCCAGTGGCACTCCGCCCTGACCGAGCTACCTTCCCTTGGTCCAGTGGCATTCCGCCCTGATCGAGCTACCCTTTCCTTAGTCCAGTGGCATTCCGCCCTGATCGAGCTACCTTTTCCTTGGTTTAGTGGCACGCCGCCCTGACTGAGCTACCTTCTCTTGGTTTAGTGGCATTCCGCTCTAACCGAGCTACCCTCTCCTTGGTCCAGTGGCATTCTGCCCTGACTGAGCTACCCTCTCCTTGGTTTAGTGGCACTCCGCCCTAACTGAGCTACTCTTTTCCTTGGTTTAGTGGCACTCCGCCCTAACCGAGCTACCTTTTCCTTGGTTTAGTGGCACTCCGCCCGAACCGAGCTACCCTCCTGTAGCAACCCTGATAAATTTAAAAGGAATAAATAAATCAAAATAGATTAAAAGATTTAGTAAATAAACGAAAGAGCTTGGAATAAAAATAATTAAACCCTGATAAAAATAACGCCTCAGATATAGGCGCTACTTTACAATAAAACGCCCTTACATAAGGCGTGTTTTTAAAGGACGCCCACACGACAAGGCGTCAAATTTCAAATGACCAAAATAAATAAAAAGGGCAAGTTTGCATAACGTCCTTTGGGTGGACGCGTTTCAACAAGAAACGACGCTTGACAAGGTGTCAATTTAAATTCGACGCCCTGACCTAGGTCGTTAATTCAGTTCGAGTTTCGTTCGACCCAGGAGTCTATCCAGGGTAAGTTGATAACTATGAGAAAGAGTTCGAATGTAGTAATAACTCTATCATGGAAGTGTTACTTCCAATCGAACACTAACTCTATTAGGTTCACCTAAATCCTATAAATAACCTACTGCTTGAACCGAGAACGCTATTTGGCGTTCGGTCTATTCTACGGTATGTGAAGAACCAAGGTTCTTCTTCTTCCTTCTTCCTTATATTATGTTCGATCAACGCATGAAGAACTAATGATTCTTCATACTCTTCTCTGCTTACAGGTTGAGAAGCTCCGGTGAAGGACTAGGTAACGTTCTTCTGCTTTCTCCTCTGTTACGTACGATGAAGAAACTAAGGTATATAGTTTCTTTTTCTTTTATAGGATCTGCAGACGGTTGACAGGGAAGAACGGGGAATTCTTCGTCAACCAACATCTTCTACATCTTCCCAAGCTCATCTGTTGCCAAGGGAAGCATATATCTTACTTGGCTATCAGTACGTCAGAAAACTTTGTTTATAAACAGAGTATCGTTCTTTCTTCACTGAACCTGCATCCGTTCAAATCTTTGTCAAGGTAGGTTTTCTCAAGCAACGTAGCCCAAACAAATTAAATTCATAGTAACACATCATGCATGTCATGTATATAAGTTTCCTGATGGTTTCTACACGTTTCTGTAATATTTTTGCAAGAGACGCCCGTGTCCAGGGCGCTACTTTAAAGAAACGACCTGCACTAGGTCGTCAATTTCAGATTTGACGCCCTGCCCTGTAGGCGTTAATCTCATGAAAATCACATGTAATTAATAATTGATCCACGTTAAAAATTCAATAGATATGAAATATCCAATCTAATATATATTGCATGACTCGACCTGTGAATTCCTGCTAATTTTCTGTCATGATCATGTCTCTTGTCTCTTGGAATTTTATTTCCTGAAATATTGTAAATTCTTGAATTCACGACCCTGTATAGGTCGTCTCTCACTTGACTAACGCCCCTGTTCAGGACGTGAATTGAAAAGTAACGCCCCTGTCCAGGGCGTGTTTTGAGAAAATTCTGAAAATATATACTCTGTAAAAATAGAAGGAAAGAATGGACGACCACTGATTACGTCGTCACATTGTAAATAAACGCCCTTCACCAAGGCGCGTTTTTGGTAAAAAACCGAATTATTGAAATTCCTGCAAAATAGGAAAAATAGATAAACGCCCTTATCTAAGGCGTTAATTACTTGAGTAGTGACTTTACTTAAGTCGTTATTTTCCTGTAAAAATGTTTTTACCTGTTTCTGACAACCGATGGTTTCAGTATATCTATATATATATATATATATATGTATATCAGCACTATATCTCCACTCCGTGAGTATAGTCCCACGTTTCATGATGTTTTATCGATCACCCTCAACTCTCATTGACATACAAGCTCTCCATTGGACATTCCGTTCCTTTGGACTAGCGAGTTAGTCATAGAGACCTCCGTAAGACTCCTCGAGCCTTGGATTCCCTCAAGGCCGACTGAGCTGGTTGTACCCTAAAAACCCATTACACTATTGAATGCCATGTCACTCTAAAGAAACATGGTATACCGGCCCTTATGATATGCAAAGAGTATATCATGAGAATTCTTAATGGGATGATGATATCATGCCATTTGTTGATGTTCTTGTGGACCTCAATTCTATAATAAGAATGAGGGTGTCTTGCCTTTGATATACTATTCATGTGGACCTCAATTGTCATGGTACCCGAGTTAAGGGAACCTAATTCCACCTAGTTTCATCGTTCATCGTGATTATACCGTTGTTATCGCCTATCTATATCCAATATCGTATTTTTGGACTCCATTCTCTCAAAGTTATCCTACGTGTCTACAAGCTTAAATTGTCGAAATTCCATATTGGCTATATATATACAAGAGTGGATGTCAAATATACATGATAAATGCCTGCGCATATAGGGCCCGATCTGGTCCTGGGAGGAGCACCCGAAAGTACTTGTGCCCATGGGAGTTGAATGATAAGGTATCTGGCATTATACCGAGTGCATCACTAGCTTGATTAGACATTCCACACAAATCTTGTACTTGACTCGTACTTGACATGACATGAATTACGTGACCCGAGAAAGGGTAATTACTTGTTTGCTTGATACATGATAGCCAAAGTTCTTGACATGACTTGCTAAAAAGTACTTACTTGAATATCTTGTTATCTTTTCTTGAAAGTTCATGACTAGTTCATCTTGCTGTCTTAATGATGAATTCTTTATCTATCTTGTCGTTTTATGCGAGCATGCATAGCTATAGTACATTCATGAAAAATGTAATTACTTAAACCCCTTGCTAAGCGCTTGAGATATAATTTCCTATTGAGCGTTCGCTCACTCCGTGTTTGTCCCTTACTTTTCAGGTAATTCCGACGACGAGGGAAGTCAATCGGATGGGAATGGTCAAGAGTGAAAGAGCTAGAGTTTTTTCAAGTGTCATCTAGTCTTTTTCCTATTTTCTTGAGTCAACTATGTACTTTTCCTTTTTATTGAATAGAGTATTAGATTTGTAATAGTCTATCCATTATGAAATAAAGGATTGGGTTATCTTTACTTTTGCGCATCTCTATTTTGGTGTCGAATACACTGCTACTCTGATTGACATGATTGATATAAACTCGTCACGCATCTCCGGGTATCTTCCGCTCTCGGGGCGTGACAGTTTTTGTGGTATCAGAGCCTAGGGTATTCAATTCCTAGGAAAACCCAAGTCCAAGGATAAGTTTTAACCTTCAACCAGTGAGATTGGGTAGAACCAAGGGTTAAAGTTAACATAGTATATGAGTCTTTAAATACAAGCACATATTAATCTAGTTATTGTAATTGTAGAATAATGGCTGCCGAACGTGCTCAATGGCGCAACATGCAGCGTACCCTTCAAGGCATGACTCAAGTGCTGCAACAAGTAGCACAAGGAGGTGGACAACGAGCAGGAAGTCTCCACTAGACTTTCAAGAACATGAACCCACCCAAGTTCACGGGTTCTACTGATCCAGATGACGCTGAACACTGGATTAGGGAGATAGAACGTATATTCCATGTTATGCAATACACGGATCAAGATAAGGTCTTATTAGCTACTTTTCAGTTAGAAAGGGATGCTAGATGCTGGTGGGAATCGATAGAGGCTACTATAAATCAAGATCAGGTTTCGTGGGAGGAATTCGTTGAACACTTCAACGCAAAATATTTCTCGGACCGAGTTCAGGAAAAGAAGGCTGCAGAATTTGCTGCACTAAAGCAACGATCTTTGTCAGTGGCCGAGTATGAGGCCCAATTCTATAGATTGTCTCGGTATGCTAAGCATCTAGTTAGCACCGAGAAAATGAAAGCTAGGAGGTTTCTTAATGAGCTCAGGCCCCAAGCTATTACTCAACTGGCGCCGATGGACATTCAAGTCTACTCGGAGATAGTACGCCGAGCTCAACTATTAGAAGATGCCACGGAACTGTCTGATAGGATTCGTGGTAAGGATAAGAAGGAACAAGTTACAGGTTCGGGTTCCTTTAAACCCAACTTCAAGAAGAGGCCTAGCAATGGAGGTATTCCCTCACAAGAGCAAAAGTTCAAGAAGACCAAGCCCTTCTCTATCACCACTACCTCTCCAAATACAGTGTGCAAACATTGTGATAAAGCGGGTCATAGAGCAGAAGAATGCTGGAGGAAACTAGGAGCATGTCTCCGTTGTGGGAGTCGTGAGCATCGGATTCCCGATTGCCCACTACTAAATAATCAAGCCGATGACGAAAAACGCCCAGTAACCAAAAATGCTCGTCTTCATGCAATCAAGGAGACCGAGCAAGAAGGAGAAGGCGGCTTAGTGGAAGGTACATTGAAAGTTTGTTCCAGGAATGCATATGTCTTAATTGATACTGGTGCATCGCATTCTATTAATGTTTCTAAGAAGTTTGCTGACCCATTACCCCTAGAACCGGAATGGATAAAGTTAGTTTTGTCTACTCCTCTGGATGATGAGACTGATATTACACATCATTACCAAAACTGCGAAGTATTGGTTCAGGGTAGAAATCTCCCTATTGATCTCATATGTTTAGATCTGAAAGAGTATGATGTTATACTAGGGGCAGATTGGTTATCCAAGTATCAGGCAACGGTTGATTGCCGCAATAGTAAGGTTACATTCAAGGAATTTCCAAAACTAATATTTACTAGCCCCAAGAGTCGGAGCAAATCCCCTATTATTTCAGCTCTCCGAGCTAGCAAGCTCATTAGGAAAGGATGTATATCTTTCCTTGCATTTGTCACAGTTAAAGAAGCTAAGGAGATTAAGCTAGAAGACATTCCAGTAGTGCAAGAATTTTCGGACGTATTTCCGGAAGATTTGCCGGGATTACCCCCGCAAAGAGAAGTGGCCTTCACCATTGACTTAGTCCCTGATGCTGGTCCGATTTCAAAGGCACCTTATAGGATGTCACCTGCTGAACTCAAGGAGTTAAAGGAGCAATTGATGGAACTCATTAAGAAAGGATTCATTAGACCAAGTACTTCCCCGTGGGGAGCGCCTGTATTATTTGTAAAGAAGAAAGACGGATCCATGAGGTTATGCGTCGACTATCGACAATTGAATCATCTCACTATCAAGAACAAGTATCCACTGCCGAGAATCGATGAATTGTTTGATCAAATTTCAGGATCCATGTACTTTTCCAAGATTGATCTCAGGTCGGGATATCATCAATTAAGAATCAAGGATGATGATATTCATAAAACCGCATTCAGAAGCAGGTATGGCCATTATGAATTTGTTGTTATGCCTTTCGGACTAACGAATGCCCCTGCTGCCTTTATGCAGTTAATGAATAGTATATTCAGACCTTATTTAGATCAATTCGTGGTGGTCTTTATTGATGATATATTGATTTATTCCAAGACCAAGGAAGAGCATGAGGAACATTTGAGGATTGCATTACAAATATTAAGGACAAACCAATTATATGCAAAACTTAGCAAGTGTGAATTCTGGCTTGAAGAAGTGACTTTTCTCGGACATGTTATATCAAAGGATGGCTTGTCTGTAGACCCATCAAAGGTTGAAGCTGTAAGGAACTGGGAAAGACCGACCAATGCTAGTGAGATCCGAAGTTTCTTAGGTCTTGCCGGCTATTACAGGCGATTCATCAAGGATTTCTCAAAAATCGCCGTGCCACTTACGAGGTTAACTCGCAAGGAGATCCGTTATGAATGGGATGAGGAATGTG